>CM053582.1:69019688-69157331 GCA_028627135.1 Pseudochirops cupreus
AAGAATACAAGTCATTACCCAATTGATAAATGGTCAAAGGATATGAACAGGCAATTTTCAGAGGCAGAAACTAAAGATATCTTTAAGCATATGGGAAAATGCTCTAAATCACTATTAATTTGAGAAAAGCAAATCAAAACAACTTTGAGGTACCACATCTCACCAGTCAGATTGTCTAAGATGACAAAACAGGAAAATGACAAATGCTGGAGAGGATGTGGAAAAATTGGAACACTAATGCATTGTTGGTGGAGTTGTGAACTGACACAACCATTCTGGAAAGCAATCCAGAACTATGCCCAAAGGGCTATAAATAATTGCATACCCTTTGACCCCGTAATACCACTTTTGGGGTTATATCCCAAAGAGATCACAGAAGTGGGAAAAGGAACCATATGTACAAAAATATTTATTGCAGCTCTCTTTGTGGTTGCAAAAAATTGGAAATATAGGGGATGCCCATCCATTGGGGAATGGCTGAACAAGTTATGATATATGAATGTAATGGAATACTACTGTGCTATGAGAAATGGGAAGGAGATGGACTTCATAATTACCTGGAGAGGCATATATAAATTGACGCTAAGTGGGAAGAACAGAACCAGGAAAAACTTGTACACAATCACAGACACATTGTATGTGTGACGACCACCTTGATAAACTGGACTCTTCTCAGCAATGCACAGCTATAAGACAACTCTACAAGTCTCAGGATGGAAGGAGATGTCTACATTCAGAGAAAGATCTAGAAAGAACAGAGTTTAAATGGAGACTGAAGCAATCTTCATGCTATCGTTCTTTTTCATGTTTGGTTTGGTTTCTTTTTTCCCAGTGATCATTCATAGGTTACAACCCTTCTATACAACCAGACTACTGTACAATGTGAAAGTATTTGCAGATCCTATACATGAATGCACGCCATCATGGGGGGAGGGGGAAGGGGAGGGGAGAAAATCTGAAACTCAAGGGATTGTGGAACTGAATCTTGTAAACTAAAAGTAAATAAACAAGTCAATGAAAAAAAAAGACAGTCCCTACCCTCAAGAGCTTACACTCTAACAGATAAGACAAGTAAATATATACAAAGCAAGCTATATACAGCATAAATAGGAAATGACTAACAGAGGGAAGATAGTAGAAGTAAGAGGAGTTGGGGAAGGCTTCCAGTAAAAAAAACAGGACTTTAGTTGTGACTTAAATCCGAAAGATTGGTAGTTAGAGCAGAGGAAGGAGAACCTTCCAGGCATGGAGACAGCTGGGGAAACTGCTGGGAATCAGGAGATAGATGGGAGAGTATTACTGCGGAGGGAGATGTAAAAGACTGGGAAGGTAGGAGGGGGCCAGGTTTGAAGGGTTTTGAAGGCCAAGCAGCCTTTCATATTTGCTCCCAAAGGCAGCAGGGAACCATGAGAGTTTATTGAGTAGGGAAGTGACTAGAATCTCTTTCTTTCTCCTGGGTATTTACTGCCTATTAGCCCCATTTGGTCTGTCTTTTCCAAGCCAAAGATCATTCTCCTTGACTGAGAAAACAAAGGCAAAATAAGGAAAGACCATTTCTACTTTCTCCCTCTCATCTTTGGTCCTCATCCCAAGCATTGGAAGCAAAGGTCCTGGGCCTTCTCTGATCCTGCCCTTTCCCCAATAGCACTAAAAAGCAAAACTCCACCCCTCTGAGTTCTTCTTCCTTTTGGCCACAACTTCAGCACATCACAAATCTTAGCCCTCCTGATGTAGCTTTGTAGGATCCTACCATACTCTTATACCCATCTTCTGTGCTGCCAAGGCTGCCAGCATATGTACTTTTTTTTTCAATTTTAAGTTTGTTGCTCAGTTTCCAGCACATCCTCATCAGTCCCTTTGGACAGCATCATCAGAATTGTTTCTCTGTGCATTCTCAGAATTTCACCATTGACCATCTCCTGTCCCACCTGGGCTGACTTCTGCTGTAACGTTATAAGTCATGGGATCCTGCCTAGATTTCCTCTGGAATAAAATCCACTTTTGAAAAAGAAAGAAAGAATGAATGGAAGGAAGGAAGGAAGAAGAGAGGGAAGGAAGGATAGAGGGGAGGAAGAAGAGAGGGAAGGAAGAAGAAAAAAGAGAAAATATCAAGACCACATATCAAACTATCCCCAGATTGCTTCTCCTTATCACAAGGTCCATAATTAGTGACAAACAGGTCCATGCAGAATTCCAGAATTTCCCACCTCTATCCTTTGCACAATAATACGATTGCCCCTGAGGCAACTCTGTAACTCGGGGCATGGAGTGTTGGAGCCAGAGTCAGGAAGGCCTGAGTTCAAGGTGTGTCTCTGACACTCCCAGGCTGCACAACTCTGGACAAGTCACTTAGCCCCTGTCTGCCTCAGTTTCCTCATCTATAAAATGGGGAAGATAATCCTAGCATCTACTTCCCATGTTTGTGGTGAGAATCAAATGAGGTATTTGTGAGATGCTGTAAGTCTTAAAGAGTTCTGTGGGATTTCTGTGCAGTGGAAGCCCCCCATGCCTCTGGGCCAGATGCTTTGTGATGTGTGTCCTAAATCCCTTATTTCTTTCCCCTTTTTGTCCAAGTGGCCTGTAATATATTCTAGTGACAAAAATTACTTCCGTTTCTCCTTCCTTCGACTTTCACCTGAACATCTCCACATTTCCCCAGTCATTCTCTTGGATTTTCCCCATGATTCTACCTTATAAGTATACAATCCCACCCTTCCCTCTTACTTATCCTGTTTTAGGTACACCCGGCCAGATCAAGAAAATCCTCCCAGGTTTTGTCCTACCAATGCTCACGAAAGTTCATTTTGCTTCCTTGCATTAAGATCCCTAGTACCAGGGGTGGCTAGGTGGCCCTGGAGTCAGGAGGACCTGAGTTCAAATCCAGCCTCAGACACTTAACACTTACTAGCCGTGTGACCTTGGGCAAGTCACTTAATCCCAATTGCCCTCCAAAAAAAAAAAAGAATGGTTAAAATAAATAAACAAACAAAAAGATCTCTAGTGCCTTATTTATTTCAAAGGTATTTCTTCTTACTCTAAGATTAGGTCATTGTATGTTTGCTGTATGACCTTGGATGAGCTCCTGTTTCTGGGCCTGTTTTCCGATATGTAAAACAAAGGGGGTATTGGACTTGTGATGTCTAATACTCATTGTGTTCTTATCTGCATAAAAGTATATAATGACCAAGCTTGTGAAAACATAACCATTGAGGAATGCCCAATTTCGTGTCCAGAGGCTCTGACTTCCAGGGGAATGGAAGTGTCTGGTCCTTTCCTTCAGGGCCCCTGAGTTGTCAGGAAAGCAGGCTGTTTGCTGTGTGACTGTGCCATTGGGGGCAATATGAGTACTGTCCATGGGCAGTATACCATCCCAGAGATCACCCCCACCCCATCTACTTGTAAAGAAACCGATACAAATGAGATCATTTCAATTCCCAAGCATTTAATCCTGGGCTGTCGAAAGTGGAGGGGGAACCCAAGCATTCCCAGCCCAAGACTTTGTACATGTTCCAGGCACATTCCATTCCCCAATAAATAAATTAGGGCAAAGGAGAGGAATCCCGTATGCTCTCTCCCTGCCCATATCAGGTCCCCACCTTCCTCCCCAGGGACCCTCGTCCATAAGAACCCACCCCTATACCCCAGATGGAGCACAGAGATATATAGCATAACATATATACAAAGGGAGGGAGAGTGCATGGTCCTTTGGAGGGGAGCCAGTGGTCTCCAGGATCAGAGAAAGGACACAGGACAGGGAGAAGGTGAAAAGTGTTCAGGTAGACAGTGGCAAAGGGTCTACTCCCCATGGATGGGCAAGGGTAGCAAGAGATCCACCCCCCACGTCCAGGCAGAGAGTGGAGAAGCCACTCTCAGAGCCCCTTAGTGACAGAAAGTATCCATTCCAAGCCATTTGGGGGCGGGGGGCAGGAAGGAGAGGGCGGAGGAAGGAATCTATTCCTCTGAGACATGCAGGTATAGGAAGAGGTCTGCTCTCTGTGACCCGGCAAGTGATTGGAGGTCCAAACGGGAGGTGATTCACTGGAACTGGAAGGACTTCTTCCTAGGCGATCGACTCTTTGGGGCCAGGAGGGGATATGTTGTCCCTGAGACTGAGTGAAGGTCCGAGGAGATACACTCTTTAAGGCAGCTCCAGCCGGGCAGGGAGTCAGAGGGTATCCGTTGGGGACCCAAAGAAACCTGCCCGTTTTGAAAGGGAATTGGCTTCCTAGGTGGCCCCTACACCTACACCGCCAAGGTCACCTGGCGGCTGGCGGCAGCACATGCCCCAGGTGCGCGAGGGCAGGGCCAGGACCAGGAAGGAGACGCCCCCCAGGAGCAGCAGGATAGCAGCCACAAGGGCACAGGCCACCGACCAGGAATACTCGTAACTCAGCCAAGGGGCCGGGCCCGGCCCAGTCCTGGACAGCAGCTGGTGGATGCCCTCGCGGAACAGCTCGAGGCTCACCAGCAGCAAAACTCCTACGGCAAGAGAATAGCAAGAAGGGAGCCCAGTGCCCCGCTCAGCGGCCCGGCCCGCCAGCTCCGGGGACACGCAGCTCAGGATGCAACAGGCCACCAGGCAACAAGCATTTATTCATTAAGCCCCCACTGCACTCCCGGCACTGCGCTAAGTGCTGTGCGGATTCTCGGAACTGCACCTCCCAAAGCGCAACAATCCGTAGAGTCTTCAACACCCAACACGTTACGGCCCTAGAGTCCGCTACGTGATGCGAGCTCTGGAAACCACAGCTCCCAGCATGCAGCCGTGCTGAATTATGCAAATCGCCAGGTTTGGGCCTGGCTGGAGTCTCTGAGCATAGGCAGCTACCTGAGAGACTGAAAAAGACTGCTGCGTGTGTGAGCAGGAACTCGGCCCCTTTGCTGAGCACCATGATGACGCAGATGCAGCCGAGGACCGTGATGACCAGGGCCAGTGTGGCAGTGATGGCAGCAGCCACTCCGAGCTCTGGGAGAGGAGAGGGGAACAGGGACATCAGCGGGCTCCTGCAGAGCCTACCTGGGGAAAGCAAGCAAGGACTGCCGTGCAGCCTTGGGGAAGTCACTTCAGCCACATGGCATGATGCCTCCTGTGAAATAGGAGCCGAGTGGAGCCAGACAAGTTCTGAGGGCCCTTCGGGCTCCTGGAGGGTCCCAGAGTCAGAATCTTGGCAGGGACGCACCAAGCCCGAGGGCTAAGAGACCCTACCTTTCTTAGTTGTCCTCTGCAGGATCCGGTTGTTCTCCCCTGAGGTGAAGAATCTGAAGTAAGAGCAGTTTGCCTCTGTGGGAAGAAGACACAGACACTTGGGGGGCTGACACTGGGGGACACTTGGGGGCTGACATTGGGGACACTGGAGGTGTGGACATTGGGGGACACTTGGGAGTGCTGATGTTGGGGGACATTGGGGCATGACATTGGGGACACTTGGGGTGCAGACATTGGGGGCATTTGGGGGGACATTGGGGATACTTGGGATGTGGTTATTGGGGGACACTTGGGGTACAGACATTGAGGGACATTTGGGGGATGACATTGGGGACACTTGGGGTGCTGACACTTGAGGACCAGACTGAAATCAGGGAAAGGAAGAGAGGTGGATGAAAGGACAAAGGAGGAGAGGAAGCCACAGAAAACTGACTCTGATAGCTTGGTGGCCCTGGAATTGTCATTGTCTTTTTCACACCCACTTCCACTTGTGTGAATTGCAACTAATGAGCACCAACCTCCCTGTGCATGACAGCACAAAACAAGGAAGGCAAAAAGATAAAGAGCTGGGTACAGACAGGGGGATAGACTGAGAGAAGGGGTGGGGAGAGATGAAGGGAGGGAGGGAGACACAGAGAGAGGCAAAGACAGAGAAATGGGGAGGAGGGAGGAGGAGAGAAATCAGAAGGAGAAGATAAGGGAAGAGAGGCAGATAGAAGGTGGAATAGAGGAACAGACTGAGCAGAAATAAAAAGATTGAGTGAGTGTGGAAGAGGAAGAGAAGAAAAAAGGGGGAGAGAGACATACAGGCAGAGCTTACTCAAGGGAGTCAGAAAGACAAATATAAAGGGAGAGAAAGGGAGAAAGAAAGAGGCAGAATGAGGGAGACAGTGGGACGGGGAGCCACAGTATGGGGGGGGGCCTAAGAAAGGGAGAAGCAGGAAAGGGGACAGACTCAAAGATACCAGTAATATTAACAGGAGGGAGAAAGGGATCTCTAGGGAGGAAGAGACAGAGATAAGGCAGAGAGAGGTAGGTGGGGAAGCAAGGTCCAGGAAAGGAAGTTGGCTGGCAAGAGGGTGGTCCTTGCAGCACAGGCGTGCCCCCACCAGGGCCTAGTCTCCACTCTTTAGGTTAGAGGTCTGGCCCCTTTTCCCCTGTAGGTTGGGGGCCCCCACCTGGGCCTGTCTCCTAGATGTGGAGAGATGCCTGGGCGGCCTCTCTAATGCTCCAGGGCCAGTCTGGCCCTTGCCTCCTCCTCCTCCCACCTCCCAGAGTCCATTCTCAGGTTTACAGAGACAGGCTGAAGTCTGAAGTCTGGACTGCCTCGATACCTCTCTCAGTCACCAATGAGGGCCCTCGGAGGCATCCACTCCAGCACTCCCTGAGCAGTCGTATCTACAGGGCCAGCCCTCCTGGGTCACGCTGTCCACAGACAAGCAGCCTGCTGCTCCGTCCTCCACCCAGGAGCCCTCTGGGGACTGGAAAAGCCCCCAGCCCTGCCCCAGGAGTCCTGGCTTCTTCAGGCTCCACATCCCCAGCCCTTCGCCATCCCAGCCATCCTTCTCTGCACATTCTCCATCTACCAATAGCCTTCTCAAAGGGTGGTTCCTAGATTTGAACACCTGAGATCTCATGAGGGCCCAGGATATGAGATTCTTGCCTGCCTGCTCCTGGAAGCTGGGCCTCCGTCAATGTAGCCTAACATCCCATCAGCTTTCTGAGCTGCTTTATCTCACTGCTGCTGCTGCTCCACTTTGAGCTTGTGGTCCACTACGATCCCATAGATCTTTTTCTCCCCCTCTTCCTCAGGTGAACTGCTGTCTAGCCTAGGCACACTACCCTCCTCTGGTGCCTTCAACAATGACTTTTTTAAACTCTGGTTTAAGACTATAAAATTATCCCTATTAAATTCATCCTATTAGATTGAGCCCAACCTCCTAGTTTGAAAAGGTCTGGGCCTTCTCTGCTTTTTGATCAGATAGCAACCCTAACTCCTCCTGTGGCTATTAGATGGGTCAGAAGTCTGAGATGTTGGCTCCTGCCCTGGCTGATCAGCAATCTAGGTCATCTCTCCCTTCCCAGTGGTCAGAATCTCAGGCTACTCCCGTGTCCTTCTAGGCAAGTAAGTTAATTCTGTCCGTTCTTGTTGTCCAGGGGCCATATGAGGTCAGAGCCCGTCTCTGCCCTCCAAAAAAGCCTCTCCACATCACCCTGTGACGTCTCTCTGTCTCTGTCTCTCTGCCTTGTCCCTCTCTCTCTTTCACTCTCTGTCTGCCTGTTTTTCTCTCTCTCTAATCTCTCTCTCATTTCTGCCTCTGTCTCTGTCTCTGTCTGTCTGTCTCTTGTCTCTTTCATCTCTGTCTCGCTCTCTCTTATATTTCTTTCTGTCTCTCTCATAGCTCTCTCTCTCTGTGTCTCTGTGTCCATGTCTCTCTCTCTCTCATCTCTGTCTCTCATCTTTGTTTCTCTCTAATCCCTCTCTCTCCCTCTTTCTCTCTCTCTCTCTTTCTCTCTCTCTCTCTCTCTCTCTCTCTCTCTCTCTCTCTCTCTCTCTCTCTCTCCTTCTGTCTCATCTCTGTTTCTTGCTCCCTAAGATCCCTTTTCCCTCCTGCTGCCCCCTGACCCCGCTGTTTCTCTCTTCCTGACTCTTCCCTTCCTTCCTCTGACTTTGTGTGTATGATCCAAGTCTGGACCACTTCTCTGTCAATCACATCCATGTCTAGAACTCCAAGACCTAGAGGCAAAGGCATGAGGTGTCTCCCTTTCTTTCCCCCAGAGTCAGTCCCATGTTGGGGGGTGCAGTTTCTCCATCTCCCTGGGGCTGTCCAAGGTCAAGCTGGTTCTATGGTCCCCTCCATCGCCCAAAGGCTCAGAGGTTGAGTTGTCATCATTCCTACCTGGGTTGGGCAGAACCCAGGCCTAGACAACCAGAGGGGGTCATCTCCTGGCCTGTTCTGCATTATCCCGAGGGCAGTCAAAGGTTTGGGCTGTCTCCCTGTGTCTCTGGGGACAATTGTGGCCCAGGATTTTCTCTCTGTCTCCCACAAAAACCAAGAGGTCCAGGGTAGGGCCAGAAATGCTCTAGGAAGTCAGAGGTCTGCCTAGCTCTACCTTTCCAGGAGCTGCACTGAGGTCGGGGTATCTCACCATCTTCCCAGTCCCAGGTGGGGACCATCTGTCTGACTCCCCAGGACAGTTATTCCAGGTGGCCTCCCAGTCTCCTAGAAACAGTTGGAGATCAGGGCTGTGTCTGCACTTCCCTGTATGAGTCAAAGGTCATTTCTATAGGTCCCAGGTCAATCCAAGGTGTAGACGCCTGCTCACCTCCCGGGAGCAGCAGGCAATCTCAGCCCTCTTTCGTTGCAATCAGATCCATCCCGATGATGCCTTGGGCAGTTGGAGGTTTGGGTCACCTGTTTCTCAGGTCTCAGGCCTTCTCCCTGTATCAGTTAGAGATCTGGGTCATCTGTGAATCTCCCCAGGATGATCCCTTGGCTCAGCCTGGCCAGGGTCCTTAGCTGTCTCCAGGTCTGTGTGGGCAACCTTTCTCTCTCCATCTCAGTGGGGTGGTCAGGCACTCTCTCCAAACAACAGTCCCATCGGGGCTGTCTCTGCAGCTTCCTGGGCCAGTCAGAGGACTGGGCCCTCTTTGTACCTCTTCAGCTTAGGCAGAGTTCTGGGCCACCTTTCCCAGTCTGTCATCTTTGGCATAGTCTGTGGCACAGTGCCCAGGGACTCAGAAGGGTGGGCCATCTCTGTGTACTCCTGGGCAGTCAAAAATCTAGACGGACTCTGCTTAAACTGAGCAATCAGAGGCCTGGGCTGTCTCAGCCCTGCCCACCTCCTACCACTACCCAAGGCAATCTAGGGTGGAGGACATCGCTAGCCATCTCAGAGGCAGTCTGAGGCCTGGGCCATCCCCTGAAGTCTGTCCTGGGGTCCAGTCTGTCTTCCTGGGGCAGTCAGAGGCCTGGGCCATCCCCCGAAGTCTGTCCTGAGGTCCAGTCTGTCTTCCTGGGGCAGCCAGAGGCCTGGGCCATCCCCCGAAGTCTGTGCTGGGGTCCAGTCTGTCTTCCTGGGGCAGTCAGAGGCCTGGGCCATCCCCTGAAGTCTGTCCTGGGGTCCAGTCTGTCTTCCTGGGGCAGTCAGAGGCCTGGGCCATCCCCTGAAGTCTGTGCTGGGGTCCAGTCTGTCTTCCTGGAGTAGTCTGAGGCCTGGATCAATCTCCATCCCTCCCTAGGGAGCTCAGTTATCTAGGCTTTATCTGCCTCTCTCTAAGGCAGTCTGAAGTCTGGGCAGCTGTCTCCCCCTTTCCAAGAGATCCAAAGTGTTAAGCATCTCTACATGTCCCTGGAACAATAAGAAGTCTAGGCCTCCTCTCTGTCTCTCTAGGGGTAGCTAGCAGTCTGGCCTGTCTCTGATCCAGCTGGAGGTCTGGGCTCTGATCCACTCCTCCCTGTGGACTTTAGAGGTGTAGACTGTCTCTTCATCATCTCCAGGGCAACTCAGAGGCCTGTCTCTCCCAAGGCAAGCCAAGGTCTGGGCTGCATGCCTGATTCCCCAGGAGGTCAGAGGTATTAGCTGTCTCTACAGGCTCCCTGTGGGGCCAAAGGTCTGGGCTCACCATGTCTCTGGAGAGCTCAGAGGTCTGGGCCATCCCTGCCTCTCCCCTAAGGTAGTCAGAGGTCTGGCCTGCATAATTCTGTCCCCAGGGCAGTCAGAGGTTTGGGCAGCCCCTATATCCTTCCTCTGCCATCCAGTGTCTAGGCCACCATCCTATCTCAGAGTTCTGGATTGTGCCTACAAAGCCTTCCCGGAGAGATCAGACATCTGGACCATTTGGATTTGTCACAGGGGACAGGGCTGTGCGGAAGTCAGAGGGCCAGACTGTCTTCCCAGGCCACTTCAGACTGTTTCTCCTGAGCAGGAAGCGGTGTGGGCAGCCTTTGGGTCTCCACAAGAAGCTGGAGATTTGGGCTATCTCTACAGCTCCCTAAGACTCTCTGGGACCTGGCTTGTGCCTAAGTCTCCCACAGGGCAGCCTGCCCACATTGCCTCATGGTGTCCCCCTAGGAGGTCGGGGGTTGAAGACATCTCTCCAGCCTTTCTCAGCGTCAGAAATCATTGTCATCTCCTTCCCCTTGAGCTGCTAACTCGGAAAGCTGGTTTGCCTCTACATCTCCCAGGGAGTGGTTCTGGAGTGGTCTCCCCAGAGCAGCTGGAAGGTCTAGGCTGTACTAACCTAGGCCCAGACAAGTCCATCCAGTCAGTCTGAAGTTCTGGCCACTTCTGTTTCCTAGAGTTCTCCACATCTCTGTCTCTCTCTGTCTCTGACTCACTTTCTCACTGCTTGTGAGCCACTGACCTCATCACTTGGTTTTTTTGAGCCTTGGTTTCCCTCTCTGTAAAAGGAGGGGGCTGGCCTAGCAGCCTGCCCTGAGCCCACAGTCCCTTTCCCTGTGTCTGCCTCCCATCTCCCTAGGCTGGTGGGAACTCCCTGGTGGTCCTCACCTCCAGGTAACTCAGCAGGGCCGCAGGTCTCCCTGTTGGGGGGCAGGTCCTCCAGCCAGAGCCTCTTGGCACACACTCTCCACAGCCCCAGGTGGGCAGCTTCGCACACCCCGCTCGTGCCATTGCCCCGTTTGGTGCCCAGCTCCACCCAGAACTCAGTGCCCACAGCCAGTACCGCCAGGGCTGTGCCCATGCCGGCCAGCAGTAGGGCCAGCTTAATCGGGCCACGGCGCTCACGGGCCAGGCCAGTCCTCTGGGCTCTCCTCCGTGCTGTGTCTGCCCGGCGTCTCTCCTCCTCCTGGATGAAAAAGTTAGACCACATCATGGTGGCTGGGGGAGAAGGGGCCCAGCCCTACTGGGCTCCCCCAGGCCCCAGGTGGCCAGCTGGGCCTCCAGGCTCAGGCTCAGGCTCAGCCCCTGGCCCCCAGCCCCCAGCCCCACTCCTCTCCTTAGCTGGCCAGGGTCTCCAGCACCACTGCACCCAGCACCTTCTGCTCTGGCTGTGGTCTCCCCCCCTGATCCACACAGACAGGCAGGCAACCCTCCCCCTGACCAGGGCCTTTGGGGCTATTTTGGGCCCCACCATGTAAGTAACACCCGCACCTGTTGTGGGTATTTTAAGGGAACAAGTGGAGGGAGGGAGGCTGGGGGTGGGAGGAGCTGGAGCCTGGATGCTGGGGCACTTGAGAGGGCAGGGACTGGGGGGAAAGGGATGCCTGGGTCCTTCCAAGGTAGGGAGAGATGTTATCTGGGCTTCCTCCAGGGTGGGGGGGGGGTAAGGTTGGAGAGTGTTGAAATGACAGCCCACACCATTTTCTTCATTGACTTTATTAGACTGGATACCCATTCTGGGTGGTCCACGCAGCCCCAGCCCCAAGCCTGCAACCCCAGTTGGGAACCAGGACTAGGGCATCAGCAGGACAAGGAGCCAGAACGAGGCCATTAGGAAGGCAGGGATGGAGGCAGATTTGGGATCATGTCTCCCAGTGACAACAGCTGAGCAGATAAGGCTTGGCCTGATCTGGCCCTGTCCTCTCTGGCCTGGGTTCCTCCACGACCCTGCAGCATCTCTTGTATCCATCAGTCCTTCTCTGTCTCCATACATGTCTCTCCCTCCCAACTTCCGTATTTGTTTCTCTCCTCCTTCTGCATCCCCTTATCTCTGGCTCACTGTCTCTGTGTCCAGAAATTACCTGTATTTGTTGACTGCCATAGACCTCTGTCTGTCTGTGGCTTTGTCTGTGTCTTCATGCCTCTTTCCATTTCCATGTGTCTGTGTTCACGTCTTCTGTATCTGATGACATACATGTATGTATGTGAATGACACAGAGTTGCACACATGCGTCTGTCTCTGGCTTCCTTCTGTCCCTGTCGCTATATTCTTTGGGGTTTCATTATGTTTATGTTAATTTTATTTTCACCATGAATGTTTGTTTCTCTCTAGCACTCCTTATCTAGCTGGTTGGCTCTCCCTGTCTCTCCACAGATGGTGCCTTCATGTCTCGTCTCTGTTCCCTCATCCCTTTCCATCTCTTGCCTGGTGTTCTGTGGGTCCTCATCTTTTATTTCTCATCTGCCAACACAGGTGGATAAGTAGTAAGCAGTAAGTAGTAAGCCCCTACTGTGTATCAGGCACACACTGGGTTTCTTTTCCTTCTCTGTCCCAACATCTCCTGACTTCTGTCTCTATGACAGAGAGACCCACGTGGCATTGTGTGTACATGTGGGTACATGTAAATGTCTAGAGGGTCTCTGTCTGCAGACTCCTCTTTGTGCCTCTATTTCCCCATAGCCCTCTTCTTTCTCTCAGGCTCTCTCTGGCAGGGCTTATCATCTGTGTTTCTATCTCCCACTATCTCTAGGTCTCTCTCTACCAATCCTCAGTCATACTGTCTTTCTCTGCCTCCCTCTGGCCTTCTCTTTCTGTTTGTCAAGGGTCCCCTGTGGTCCCTGGACCGAGCCAGGTAAGACCCCTCACCCCCGTTCCCAACCCCCCCCCATGCAAACAGCAAAAAAAAAAATACAGATTTGAAAACTGCAAAAACCACTACAGCCCTCCCCAAGGCCCACCCCTTCCCTGCCCTCCCCTGCCCCCCCAACGTCCCCAGTTTGGATCCCATTGTGTCCCTGCTGTGGTGGGTTGGGGGGTGGGCCAGGATCCCAGCCTCCCGCGTCCAGGCTGGGCCAAGGAGCAGAAGGGGACAAGCCTCGGCCGCCGGCCCCCTTCTCGGTGCCCTCTTTGCTCATTAGCTCGCTCGCTCGCCCGCCAGCGGGCTCCCACCCCCCTCCCACCACCCCAGCCGGCCCAGCTCCTACACGGGCGTGGTTTTCCTGTTCAGGGTGTTGGTATTGGACGCCCCGCTGGCTGCCGCCTCTTTACTCAGGGTCCCGGCGGCCCCGGGGGTGGAGGCCGGCCCGGTCACCGTCACCGTCACCCCGCTGGCTTCCTTGGGGAAGGCGTTGTGCAGCGTCAGGAAGCCCGAGCCGGAGCGCTCCCGCTCAGCCGTCCCGTACGGACCCCCCACGCCGCCCCCGCCCCCGCCGCTGCCGCCGCCACCACCGCCGCCGCCTCCGGGCGGCCCCCCGAGCCCGGCACCCACGCTGCCTTTGGACGGGTCGCGGCTCAGGGTGTACATGGAGATGTCCGTGGAGGGGAAGCCCTGCGGTGACGTGTCCCGGGAGGGCGAGGGCTCGCTCGAGCGGGAGCTGGAGCGCGAGCGGCGGCGGTAGCGGAAGCGGTAGCTGGGCAGGCGGAGGATGGCCGATGGGGGCCCCCCGCCGCCGCCCCCGCCGCCGCCGCCGCCCCCGGCCCGGCCGCCGGGCTTGAGGAGGTCCGCCCGGGACTGGCAGTGGGCCTCGCGGTTCCTCTCGATGTAAATGTTGACGGCGAGCACGCCGATCATCTCAGCCAGGATGAACGAGAGCCCCCCGAAGTAGAAGGACCAGCCGTATGAGTAGTGGCTCTTCTTCTCGTCGTCGCGTTTGGGGCCCGGTTCGCCCGCGTTCGCCGAGATGTACACGATCACGCCGATGATGTTGCTGAGGCCTGCCGGGCCGCCGCGGACGGACGGACGGACGCACGCACGGACGGACCGACGGAAGGACAGAGAGACAAACGAGACGGGGGGGTGGGACGGAGCGCAATTGTCAGCCCTAGCCAGCCTGGACGGCGGCCGCTGCTGGCCAGGTGCCCACCCTGCCCTGCACTCGGGCTCAGCCCCCTCGGCCAAGCCCCGCCTCCCTGCTTCCCATCCCCGCCTACCCATCTAAGTGTCCCCTCTCTCCAAAGCCTCCTCCTTTTTCTAGCCCCTCCCTTCTTCGTCCTGCCTTCTATAGGCCCCACCCCTTTCCTCTAAGCTCCTCCCCTTTCTTCTAGACAGTCACCTGTTTTCTAGTCTAAGCCCCGCCTCCTCGTCTAAGCCCCGCCCTTCCACCGTTTCCAAACCTCAACCCAGCTCTTCTAAGCCCCGCCTCCCTCTATTAAGCTCCTCCTTCCCCTTGAGTCTAGCTCCGCCTCTTTTTCTAAGACCCTCCCTTTTCTCAGGTTCCCTCTCCCGTCAAGCCCCGCCCCTTTCTTCCAAGCCCTCCCCTTCTCGTAAGCCCTTTCCCCTTTTCGCTCCTCTCCTTTTCCCTAATTCTTACCCATCAGTTCTCCATCACTCTCTTCTTTCACGCTAAATCCCTGCCTCTGTCCCAGTCACTAACCTATTCTTTCCTAAACTCCTCCCTTCTTGTCTAAGGCCCTCCCTATTGCCCTCCTCCTCTTCCTCTTCTAAACACACTCCTCTACAGGACCTTTCTCTTCCTTCTGAGCTCCTCTTCTCTCTGAGGTCCTAATTCTGCCCTTAACCTAGATATGACCTTGAATGAAGACCTGCCCTCTCTAGGCTTCAAATATCCTCCCTCTGTGAAATGAGTTTGGGGCGCTGGTACCCTCATTCTGAGATTCTATGTCTCTCTCCCCTCTCCGGCCTTCTAGGCTCCTTCCCCTTTCCCCCTTCTTTCAGCCCTCACCAGCGGCTACAAACAGGATGCCAGCCCCCAGGATGATGTTCCTTTTGGACTTGTAGACTCGAGAGGCAGCCACACACACGCCCCCCAGCAACAGAAGGATCGCGCTGAGAATGGGGAAGATGCTGGATGCTCGGACCACACCTGGCAGAGGACCAGAGCGAGGTCACACTCAGCCCTTCCTCCCCGCTCCCCTTCTCCCCACTTTCCTGCTCCCAAGGCCTGGGACCAACTTCTTAAATTCGTGATCAGCTCTGTGTAAGAAGAAGCCAATCTGAGCTTAGTGCCTCCTGGGGGGTCCTCTCCATCCCAATGAGAGGGGCCAATCCCAGTTCGGGATTCCAAGGCTGGCTGATCAGAATACTCAGATTCTCCCTGAGCTCCGTTCTAATGGGAGAGTCTTCCCAGCCAATCAAAAGCCAGGGGATCGCAGCCAATGGGCTTCAAAGATGAGCATTTGGGCTCCACCCTCTGGGCTGGGGAGGCAAGTCCCACCCCCAATTCCCAGCTCCCACTTACGGAGTAGGTACTCTGCACTGTCATGGTCGTAATCTGTGTCTTCTGGGAAATGATTAATCTTCACACAGACACCGCGCTTCAACCCTGAGGAGGGGGAGATGGAGATTAGTGGTGGGGAGACCCACGTCTGACTGGGTCCCCACCGGTCCCTCTTCCCTCTCCTTCACTGGGTGGAGGAGTCAGTTCTGGCTTCTTGCAAAAGGGCAGCCCACTGACGGACCTCCTTCCCAGGCCTAGTAGGAGGCTAGAGGCCCAGAGACAGAGGAATGAGGAATGTGAGAGTGTGTGTGAGCTAGAGGGGAGACAGTTACCCTGGGGCTGTCCACATTCTAGCATCATAGAATGCTGAAGTTGGAAGGGGCCAGAGAGATGGTTGCCCCTACCCCTTCACAGAGGGGGATTCTAAGGTTGAAGAGAAGGGAAAGGATTTGCCCAAGGCCACTCACTTTGCTTCCTTCACTAAATTTGAGGCTCCCAATATGGGCTCTCCAGAGGTCTGGGGCACTAAACTCCCAGGGTCTCAGTTTCTCTCTGTCTCTCTCTGTCTTTCTCTGTCTCTCTCTGTCTCTGTCTCTGTCTCTGTCTCTCTCTCTCTTTCTCTTTATCTCAGGGAATGGGGATAGCCCTAGATTGGGGGTTGGGAGCCCACCACTCTGCATGATTTTAAGTAAGTCCCTTTCCCTCCCTTGGCCTCTATTTTCAGCCCTGTAAAGTGACAGTGAGGGGTGACGAAAGCAAAGAGGAGTTCAGGCCCAAAGTTTGACAATAGCTACAATATGCAGGGAGGATGGATGAAAAGGGGCAATGAGGCAGAAGGAAGAAGGAGAGAAAAGATCAAGATGAGAGCCAAAGCCAGCGGAAGAGACAAAAGAAGAGAGACAGAGAGAGCACAAGGGAGGGAGATGAGAGAGCAGGAAAGGGAGAGAGACAGAGAGGGACCAAGGGAGAGAGACAGATGGAGAGACAGAGAGAGAGCAAGGGAGGAAGACAGAGCAGGAGAGGGAGAGACACAGAGAGCAAGGGAGGGAGAGAGAGATAGATGGAGAGACAGAGAGAGCAAGGGAGAGAGACAGAGAGGGAGAAAAAGAAGGAGAGAGACAGAAAGAGAGCAAGGTGGCGGGGGAGGAGACAGAGACAGAGAGAGAAGGGAACAACCCCTGGACCTATGAGCAAGGGATGGCCTTAGAGCCCAGCAAAAGCAGAGCCTTCCCACTTCACAGAGGGGGCCACTGAGGCCCAGAAAGGAGAGAGGGGAGTGAATACTTGTGCCAGACAGTGAGCTCCTCAAGAGCTTTGTGTGCCCTCACCATCACTGTGCCCTATTCCCCTGCCCCCTGCTTAGCAGCCTTACTGGCACATAATAGGATTTAAATGCTCTTTCTTGCCTTGCCTGTGAAGGGAGAGGTCAGAGGCCCCTAAAATCCTGCCGTTTGGAATGGAGCCCAGCCTCCTCTCCACTTTACAGGTCTGGGACCTTGGGCCAGGAGAGGACACACGAAGTCACCCAATCAAGGAGCTTTCATTAAATGCCTACTATGCGTCACTGGTTGTGCTAAGTGCTGGGGGTATAAAGTGGGGAGATCCCTCTTCTCAAAAAGCTCAGGTTTGAGCTGAAGAAGATAAGCACAACTGTTGAAACCAACCCATCTCCCCTTTTTTATGAAGGGAGAAATGGGACAAGAAGCAAAAGGGGGAATAGAGCCCTAAATCATGGAAGCACTCCACGTGCTCAATATGCAGCATGAGTCTTGGGTCAAACCCTAAACTCCTATTTTACAGATGCAGAAATGAGGCAGGGAAAGGAGGGAAGGAGGAGAGCCAGGCTTAGTGGATAGAACACCAGACCTGGAGTTGGGAAAATATGAGTTCAAATCCAGCCCAGACACTTTTTTTTTGGAGGGGGGAAGGCAAGGTAATTGGGATTAAGTAACTTGCCCAAGGTCACACAGCTAGTTAAGTATCAAGTGTCAGAGGACAAGTTTGAACTCAGGTTCTGACTTCAGGGAAGTGCTCTATTCACTGCGCCACCTAGCTGCCCCTTCAGACACTTCTTAGGTGTGACTCTGGGCAAGTCACCTTTCCTCTGTCTACCTCAGTTTCCTCAACTGTTAAATGGGGATAATAGTAGTACCTCCCTCTAAGGGTTGCTGTGAGGATCAAATGAGATGATAATTGTAAAGCCTTTAGTGCCTGGTGCTATATAGATGCCTATTCCCTCCCTTCCCCTTCCCCTTTCCTTCCCTTCCCTAGGCAACAAACAGCACCATAAAATTCCAGAAGGTCTGAGCCAGCACAGAAAGCTCAGAGATCACTGAGTCAGAGCCAACACTCCTCCCACTCCAGAAGGGTTGAAATAAAGGCCTAGGGAGACCCGAGGAAAGAAAGAGGCCGGCTAGAGTTCTCCAACCAAAAGATCGGAACTGATCTAACACGCTCCCATTTCGCAGAGGGAGAAGCTGAGGCTCCAGAGGAGGAGACTCAGAGCCTCCCACAGCAGCAGAACGGTGGCCAGGGGAGAGCTGGTGGAAGGCACGATACCTTCGAGGCAGCAGATCCTCCAGAGGCCCGAGTGGGTCAGCCCCCCGGGGTCTCTCTTCTCGGCCACCCCGCCAGGCCCTCGAGCTGGAGGGTCCTCGGAGGCAGAGGCAGTCAGGTTGGTGGTATTGCAGATGAAGGCCCTGGTATAGAGCCAGTAATCGGTGCTGATGGCGATAGTCATGAGGCCGAAGGCGGCGAAGGCACCAACCGCAGTTAGTAACACTTGAACGCCCTTCTCACACCACAGGCCCCGAGCCTCTGTCCAGCGTTTCAGCGACTCCAGTCTGAAGGCTGGCAGCCGGGGGGCCGCCGGCCACCACCGGGGCAGCGGGGGAGGGGCCGTGCCTGCGGCGGGGGGCGGGCAGGCTCAGGCAAGATGGGACCCCTGGGGGGCTGGGGCCAAGCAGCAAGGAAGCAGCCGGAGCAGTTGAGCACGGGGGTCAGCGGGCTGCCATGGTCAGTGGCTACAGAAACAGACAGGAGAACAGAGATTAGAATCCCCTCCCTACTTCCCCCAATCCTTTCTCGGAAGCCATGAGTCCTCTCCACCGGGAGCTTCCTCTGCACTGGGTCCTGGGTCCAGTCCCGGTAATCTGGATTCCAACAAGCTTTCCAGGCTGGTGACCCAATATTTATTCCCCATCACGAATGCTATGCTCCAGCCAAATCCAACTATTCAATGTTCTCCATAGAGGACATCCCATCTCCCACCTCCATGCCTTTGCATATGCCATCCACCGTATCTGCCACCTCACTTTTAAAAACCCCTAGCCCCCTTCCAACTCCTCCTCCTTGCAGCCCTTTCTTAATTCCCCCAGTTTTGCATTTATTTTGTACATATCATACCCTACTCATATGAGAACACAGGCTCCCTCCTCCCCCAGAATGCCAACCCCTTGAGAACAGGGCTGTCTCATTTTTGTATTCATGTCCCCAGTCCCTTGTGTGATGCCTAGCCCACAGTAAGGGCTTAATAAATGCATGTTGGTTAAATGGTACCTTGTAACCCAAAAAGACACCACAGTTTCTCCTCCTTGACCTTTTGGTCCTATGTCAACATCCCCCAATTTCATAGGATTATAAGATTTAGAGTAGAAAGGGAGCTTTGAAATCTTCCAGTCCAGGCCCCCATTTCACAGATGTGGAAACTGAGATCCATAGAGGAAAAAAGGACTTAAATTATTTTCTTTCATTCTGGCTATCCCTAAAGTCTTCAGTCAAAGCCCAGGGGAAAAAACAAAGAAGACTAAGGATTGAGGGTGGGGGAGGCAGAAACTCAGTCCCCCAAGGATTCCTTCCCTGAATATATCCTAGGATAAATAATAACAACAGATAGCCGTTATAGAGCTCTCCTAGGTTTGAGAAGCACTCTAAAAATATTATCTCATTTAAGCCTCAAAACAATCCCTCTGAGGGAAATGTTATTATTGCAGATGAGGAAACAGGTTTAAAGTGGTTAAGTGACTAGACCAAGGTCTAAAGCAGAATTTGAACTCAGGTCCTTGACTCCAAGTTCAACATTCAGTTGCTACTGTCCCCCGATTCACCTATGTGTCCCCATCTTTTGTTACATCCTGTGTCCAGGATCCTTGGAGTAAGGAAGATCTGGGCTCAGAAACTGCCTCAGACACTAGCTGCATGGCCCTGGGCAAATGATGTCACCTTTCCATCCCTTAGTCTCCCCATCTGTCAAACGAGGGGTTCAAACTAGGAGACGGCCTCTCAGGTCTTTTCTGGATCTAAACCTGCAATTCTGTGACCTAGACTACCTTCCCCAATTTAAAATTATTATAGAGACTGTCTTGGCCACTTATCAGCAATGTAAACTAAGGCTTAGAAAATATGAGGGACTCAAGTTTCTCCCTCAGATATTCCCAGCCTTCTCATCTCAGAGCTTGGGAAAAACAGGAGGAAAAAAAAACATCAGGGATTAGAAATGGACTAAAACCCCCTGCCCAAAGCACTTCTTCTCAAGCCCTTTGGGCTCTTAACAGCCATGGACACCTTCTGTTACATTTCCTTCTTCCTTGGCAACCCCTGCCCCATCTTGACCTTGAATGCTGTGATTCCTGACTGTTGACCCCACCCCCACCCCCAATCTCACAGAATCCTAAATTTTCAAGCCAAAAGAGACCTTGGAGATCAGAAGCTAACCACTTCATTTAACTGGGGGAGAAAATTAGTACATATAAAGGACTCAGATTTCCCCCTTCCCCCCCTACCACCTGAGTTCCCAATACTCCCAGTTCAGTGCCCTGGAGAACAAGGACTACAAAGGGGAAACCCCCTTAAAATATCTCCCAGGACCCCATAAGCCCTTTGTCAGTAGCCATGCCCCTCCTGGCTTATCCTCTGGTCCCCATCTCAAGTAACTCTTGGTTCATAGTACTTCCTGCCCCACTCCTGACCCGGTACCCCCATTACCTCTATCTACTAGACCCAAAATTTCTCATCCTAAACCTAATTCCCTCTAATCTCTCCATGCTCCACAGAGACTTAGACTAGGGATCTCAGGGAGACAACAAGGTAGGGACCCCATGATGAAGGAATTCCTTCCCCCATTCCTAGAGTCCTTTCTTGATGACCGCTGATCCTTCTGGCTTATTTTCTTGTCCCCACCTACTCTTTTTTTCCCCACTGCTCAAAGCACCCCCTGACCTTATCCCCCTCCACCCTCTTAGCCTGACTTCCAACACTCTCCTCCAGTGTAGATCCTAGATTCACAGCTCAGTAGAAAATGAAGGAACCTAAAAAAGTACTGGTCCAGACTTATTTTATAGGGTAGGAAACTGAGGCACAGGAAAGGAAAAAGAGAAATTCCTTTCTACCACTCTATCTGTATCTCCTTTGGCACTCACAACCCCCACAGCTCAGAGCTCTGACACACGGGGAGGATAAGGGGGTTTAGAAACAGAGGTAGAGCCTTCACCCCCAAAGAACTCCCTCCTTGGACTCCCCCCCAGCTTCTACTCGGCTGATATTGTCACTCCATTCCCACCTTCTGTTACCTCTTCCCCTCCCCCCCAATACCCCCAGTCTCAGACTCCTCCCCCCTCCCCCAGATCTCTCTCAGAACATAGAATGCCTGGGTTCTCGGGCACAGTAACCTTGGCTGCTGCCTCAGTTTCTCCCCCATTCTTCCCATTAGCTAGAGGGGGGCCGGATGTAGGGGAGGTGGTCACCATGGCAACGGGGCCTTTAAGAGGCCTCCTCTCCTCCCCCATCCTCTTTCCTCCCACACACCAGTCCCTCCGATCTGCCTCCGGGAAGACCCTGGGGCGCCCCCCACACACTCTTTGTAGCCCAGGTTTGCCAGAAGGGGCCCCCCCCAACCTATCCCCTGCCCCCTTCCATCCACTGGGCCTGAGCCAGGAGGAAGTGGCATTGAGTATACTGCTAGGGGTCCTGTCCACCAGCCCCTCCCTCCTGGACAATGACCCCCTCCTCACCTGGAGCTCCTTGTAGTCAGACCTCCGCTGAGATTGGCAGACGCTTACAGGGAAGAAGCTCCCTACCCCAGTTGTCCAGAGGATCCAGGTGTCCAGGGAGCTGAGTCCCACGGTTGGGAGCTGACAACCCAGCTGTCTGGGGGCTGAGTCGCTGGGATGGGGAGTCTGAGAGCAGGGTATTGGAGGACCCGGTTTGGCTGAGAAGCTAAGCTTCTGGGATGGAGAATGGAGAGGCAAGTGGGGAGGGGACCCAGGTGTCCGGAATTGGGGGCTGGGAGAGCCAGTTGTCCAAGGAGCTGAGCCTCAGGTATTGGGGGTCAGTGAACCAAGTGGTCAGGATAACCAGGTATCTGAGGGTTGGGGGTTCAGAAAAGTAGAGGACTAGGGAATGCAGGAGTCTAGAGAGCTGAGCCTCCGGAATGGGGGAAGGGGGAACCAGGGAATCCTGGTCGTTGATCTTAAGTGCTGGAGGAAGGAGGAGCTGGGCAGCTTGGGGAGCTAGGTGCCTGGGATTGGGAGCTCGTGAAGAGGGTACCCCAGGGACCAAGGCTTCCGGGATTAGGGACCAGTGGATGAGGGGGCCTGGCTGATCTGGCCCGAGAAACCGGGGGAGGAGAGAATTCTGTTCTGCTGCCACTGGGTGATGGGAAGAGCTGGAGAAGGGGAGGGAGGGAGGGAGGGAGGGAGCAAAGGAGGGAGGGGGAGGGAGGCAGGGATGGGGGAGGGGGAGGATTTGGGTATGGGGGAAGGGGGTAAGGTCTGGCTCCAGGGAAGGCACAGGCACCAAGGGAAGATAAGAGAGAGGGGGAGCCTGACAGTGACAAGAAGGGAAGGAGACCAGAGTTAGGGAGAGGGAGGTGGATGAAATGAATGAAACAGAGAGGTTAAGAGATGGAAGAGATGAAGAGAGTCAGGGAGAAATAGCAAACAAGAGAAATGAGAGAGAAAGAAAGAGACAGAGGGAGAGAGAGAGAGGGAGGGAAGGAAGGAGGGAGGGAAGGACGGAGGGAGGGAGAGAGAATGTGTGAGAAAGAAAAGATGAAACAGAGAGGCAGTGGAGAGATAGTAGAGAGAGATGAAGAGATGTGGAGTGACAGAGGTAGGAAGGCAGCAGGCAGATGAGGAGAGATTGAGGAAGGGAGAAATGAGGAGACAGGAAGCGAGAGACCTGAGAGACAGGGAGAGGGAGGGGGAGAGACAGACAGGAAGGGGGCTGCAGCTGCAGCTGCCTAAAACAGGTGGGGGGCTGCTTCCTGGGGCTCCCCATGGGGAAGTGGCCAAGGTCACCAGAGAGGGGAGAAGGGGGCACAAGTCCCCCTCCCCCATCTCCATCTTCCCCTGTAGCAGTATCCCTCCCTCCCTCCCTCCACCTCCTCCTGTCCCCATGGCAACGAGATTCAGGCCTCAACCGGAAGCAGAGTGGGGGCCCTTTAAAAGGAGGACCCCCCCCCTTACATCTCCTTCTACCCTCCCCCAGCCTCAACTCCAAACCCTCTCCTCATCCTCTTGAAATCCAGGAGTAGAGAAGGGATTGGGGGGGATCCTGCCCCAGCCGCGGCAAGACCCCCAGACTCAGAGCAGGAAAGAGGGAAGAAAAGCAGAGGGGTGGAGTAGAGGAAGGGAGGTGTGCTGCTCTTAAAGTGACCAGGCTTAGCGCAATTTGCTGTTCCGGTACTGTACTTCATAAGAAACCAGGCCTCACTGGAGAGCCCAGTGGCCGGCAGGATTAGAATTTCAAGTGCCCAGATGAGGAAAGCTCTGGGACCTCCCTCTGGCCCCTCAGGCTCCAAAACCATGCTGCCAGCCCCCTGAAGCTCTCCCAGAGGGAAGGTTTATTGGGAGGTAGGCAGAGCAATGGAGCTTCCAAAGCAGCCCAGTCACAGGTTGAGAGAACTAGGAGAGAAACTTACTGGTCACTCAGTCTAGCCCTCTCCTTCTCCAGAGGGAAAAACCCTGGCAAAGAGGAGGAAGAGATGACACCACACAGAATGTGTAATCAGCACCAGAGCTGGAACAGCTCTTAAAGACTGGAAGATCATCAGATTTAAAGAAGCATCTGGGAAATTATGAAGTCCAAACCTTTCCTTTTTCAGATGAGGAAACCGAGGTGCAGTCAATCACTAAACATTTAGTTGTTGTTGTTCAGTATGTCCAACTCTATGTGACCGTGGACAAAATCCATGGGAGTCTTTAGGAAAAGATACTGAAGTGGTTTGCTACTTCCTTCTCCAATGTGTCTCCATTTTACAGATGAGGACGTGGGGCAAATGGGTTAAATGTGACTTGCCCAAGGGCACACAGCTAGTAAAGTCTCTGAGGCTGGATTTGAATTCAGATCTTCCTGACTCCAGGCCCAGTGCTCTATCCACTGAACTACCTAACTGCCCTCATGTGGCAGTATTGTGCTGAGCTCTGGGAATACAAAAAGACAGTCCTTGCCTTCAAGTAGTTTACAAAGGAGAAGAGCAAGCTTCCATATAGGAAGCATCCAATCATAAGATGCAAACTCGAGAAGAGAGTTAGACCAATCAGTTCCATCTCTCATTTTATAGATGTTCCCCATCTAAGGCTCAGAGGGGGAAAGAAAATTGTCCTCTGGTACCAAGATAGTGAGGGCCAAAGCTGAGATTCAAAAGCAGGCCATTGAATAAAAGAATCTCCAGGTCAGTGGGTAAAGAAGAAGCGGTCAAGGCAGACCCAAGCATTCTGCTTGTTTGGGAACGGTATTGCGGAGGGGAATGGACCTGTTTGTGCAACGTCATTCACCACGTCAGAGGCAGAACCTGGAGAAAGAGTCGGGCTCTTTGACCCCCAATTCACAGCTGATCCCATTTAGCCAGAGCACTTTAAATGTCAGCTCAATCCCTTCAATTTATAGAGGTGGAAACTGAGGTCTGGAGAGGAGAGTCAGCATCCCATTTGACCCTGTGCCCTTCCCAGACTCCGAGACTGGACTGCGCCCCGTCCCACACCCCACCCTAACCTCCGTGCAGACACCCGGTGTTTGAAATAGAGTTTATTGAAGACTCTGTTGGTATTTACATATGATACACAGTAAGTAACAGAACTGCCCTCCCGCCCTGTTCCCTGGCCCACCTGGGCCCCCTCCCCCAAGCCTCATTAAAAGCCCGCTGCATAATGACGGGTTAACTGATGCCCTGCCCCCCCCCCCCCCGCTTTCCCTCCCTCCCTCCCCAAAGATGCAGACTAAAAGCCCTGGCCCCCAACCGCTGGGGGACCGTCTGGTTCATTGTACATTATTTTGCCCCCTCTGGGCCCTCCACCTGCCCAAGCTGTCCCCCAGAGAGCAGACCCTTTAAGAGGGGCTGAAGTCTGGAGTTTTGCAGAGGGGCAGGGATGGAGGTGCAGAGAAGGCAGAGGTGGAAGACTCCGAGGTTTGGGGGGCCATTAGGCCCCGCTACTGCCCCTGCCTTGGGGGGAGAGGAGCGAGGAGGGTGGGGACCCAGGCATCAGGGTCAGCCCATCTGCCTCCTTCTCTCCCCATCCTGGGGGGGGGGCCTCTGGTGTGGAAAAGAAATAAGGGGAAGAAAAAGAGAGACCAAAACAAAAAGATTCTGAGGAACATAAGGGAGAGACAGACCTAGGGGGAAAAAAAGAGATGGGAAGAGAAATAGGGAGCTAAGAGGAGAAGGAGATGGCCCAGGGGCAAGGAGAATGAGGCTAGCGTCAAGGTTAGCACCCTGGCCCTTCTCAACTCCTGACTGTGGCTACCCACAGTAGGCAAATGAGGGAAAGGGACACGAGCTAAGAGACGCCTGGATGGACCCTGGGTGAAATGAGGGTTAGCGGGGTGTAGAGAGAAAGGACCCAAAGGCTTGAATTTGGCCGGCAGTATGCTTCCATGAGGAGCTGCCTAGCATTAAAGATACCTAAGAAACAAAGGAGGAGGCAGAGGAGGAGCAAAGGAGGGGAACTTGAGAGGGGAAGGGCATTAAAGAAAGGAAAAGGACCAAAGGATAAAGGGAACAGGAGGAGAAGTTCAAGGAACTGGCAAGAAGAAAGAAGATTGAAGAGGATGGGCCATAAAGGAGGAGCCTCAGGAAACTTGAAAAGAGGGGGTGAGGCCGAGGGGACCCCAGGACACCCTCTGAGGAGCAGGTGCTGGGGTGGGGGTTGGGCAGGGGGGGTGGGGACTGGCGTCCGAGGAGCAGGTGCTGGGAGGGGGGCGGGATCCGAGGAGAAGGGGCTGGGATGGGGGCTGGGCAGAGGCAGCGCAGCCCCTCAGCAAGGCGAGGTGGAGATGTGCATGTGGTCCGGGTACTTGATGGCAGGAGGGTAGTTCTGTGTCATCTGGATGGAGACGTCGCTGGAGATGTCCGAGGGGCTGCGGCCTCGGCGCCAGGCCTCGGGCTGGAGGAACTGGCCTGAGTAGTCGGAACAGTCGCTGAGCCTGGGCCGGTAGAAGGCCGGGTGGGGCCGATACATCTCTTCTTCCGCATAGCGTTTGGTGAACAGATAGACGGACATCACGCCAGCCCCCTGTGGGGACCCGTGATCAGGGACTGTGGCAATATCCGAACCCCCAGCCCTACCCCCTCAGAGACCCAGGGGTCTCCTCCCACAGCCCATTTTCCCTCCTTCCCAATTCTAGCCCCGCCCCCTTGGGGAACCCAGGAGTTCCTGCCACAGTCTACCACCACCTCCCACCAGCTCTAGCCCCATCATCTTGGGGACCCAGAGGGTCCCCTCACACAATCCATTCCCCCCTCTCTGCTCCACCCCCGCCCCTTTGGGGACCCAGAAAGCCCCTCTAGGGCCTCCCTCAGCCTCTGGAGCTTAGGGCCTCAGATGTGCTTGTGGGGGGAGTGGGGAGAAGTGCTTCCAGTCCCTCAGGAATCAAAGCTTCCAGCCCCATCCCACCTCTTTAAGTAGAAAGGAGGAGGCCGCAAAGGCGAAGGACCAGCCATAGCGATAGTGAAAATACTGCTCGGAGCCGCTGGGACGATTCATCACCTCATCGTTAATGCTGGAGATATAGAGAACTAGACCCACAACGAGAGAGAGGCCTGCACAGGAGGGAGACAGCCAGGACGGGAGCTGGTCAGGTGGCTTGGAGAGGCTCCAGTAGTGGCCCAGCTCCCTCCAACCTGGACGAGGGGCAGCTCCAGGAAGGCATCCCTGATTGTCCCCTCCCCCCCACACACACGCACATCTCCAGGGACATAGGCAGGTATTGCTGGTTGATCGGCGTTGGGAAGAGTATCCATAAAGAGGTTCTTGGCATCAATGAGGGACAATGGGTGCCTTGGCAAATAGCAAGCCCCTTCATTTCACCATCTCCTGGGAGTGGGGTTCCTTTCATCCTCCTGGTTCTCCAATCATACTCAGACCCCTCCCTTGGTACAGGGTTCAAGGCTTCTCTTTTCTCATCTCCCCCTATTCCAACCTTGCAGCACTAGGTCGGGAAAGGGGTAGGGGAGCTCAGTAGAGTTTCATCAAATGATATATTGGCATTTTAGAGATTCCCTGGCCCAGGGGTTCCTTAACCTTTTGTGTGTGGGTGGGTCATAGAACCTTTTGGCAGTCTGGCAAGTCCACAGACTATTTCTCAAAATCATGTTTTTAAATAATTCAAGGAAATGCTAAATTTTAGTTAGAGATTAGAAAAAAGAAAAATATCTATTTTCCCAACCAGGTTCATGTGTTCCCTGAAATCTATCCATGGACCCTGGGTTAAGAAACCTTGCTCTAGTCTGAACCCTGTCCTTGATATGAAGCCCGGGAGGGAGGAAGGGAGGAGAAATGACTTCTCCTAGGTCACACAGGAAGCTTAAAATCACAGAAATCAAAGGCAGGAAAAGGGGGATGCAGAAGAGCCCTCCTCTGTTCCACTTTCCTCATCTAGGCCTCTCCCTCCTCCCCAACTTTACAGAGAGGGATACTGAAGCTGAGAGATGTTGTAGGAATGGCTCCAGGACCCACAGCCAACGAGATGGCGATCGCTGAGTCTAATCTGCGTTTTCCAGAGGGGGAAACAGGGGTTCTTGAAAGAGCCAATCAGGGGTCCTGCGCAGGGGCCCAAGCTTTGAGGCTGACTTCTCTCTGAGTCCTAACAATGGAGTAGCTGCAACAGCTGTCCAGTGGGTCCTGGGGCGGACCCAAAGAGAGCGTGTGCCCTGGGGCGGAGGCGGGTGTGGAGCGGGCACCGGGCACCGGGCACTCACCTGAGAGAATGAAAAAGATGCCGGAAACGAAAGCTAGGATGGTCCTCTGAGGGCGGATGTGGCCGATGTTGCTGATGACGAAGGCCGTGAAGACCAGGAAAAGGCTCACCATGGGGAAGGGGGTAGCGGTACGGACAGTCTCTAGGGGAACAGTTGGGGGGAGGGGCGGGGTGAGCCGTCCATCCTAGAAGCCAAAGCTCCGCCCCTCGGCCCACAAGCCCCGCCCCCGCCCCTACACAGAGGCCCCCTCCCTCACTCAGGATGTTCTCGGTGTTCTCGGTCACCAGGTTAATCTCGGGCTCAAGGAAATATTCCGAGGCCACACAGCGACCCTTCTCCCGGCCTGCGGGGAAAGAGCGATTCGTCAGCCAATCATTTGGCGAATTTGACAGGCGCCTACTCTGAGCTAGGGGCTGCGGTACAAAGATGAACAGAGTAGGAGCTGCTTCAAGGAAGGGCTCCGCGTGTCCTAGCGGGGTTGGGGGCACCAAAGAGGCCTAGGCCCCCGAGGGAGTGGTGGATGGAGGAGAGAGCGCCACGGTGAGGGTCAGGGGGAAGGGAGGGGCCATCAAGATCCCTGTGGGAAATGGGGGCTGGAGAAGGAGGATGCCTAGGTGCCAGGGGTGAAGGGAAAGTCCCTTAAAGGCCTGGGGCTGGGGGACGAGCCGTCAGGGCTCCTGGTGGAGAGGTGAAGGGTCTCCAGGATCCCTGAGGGGCTGGGGCCCAGGGAAGGTCCACTCAGGTTCCTGAGTGGGAGGGGCTGGGACTGAGAGCAGGGGGCGCCACACAAACACCTGGATCCCTGAGGGGCAGGACGCTGGGGTCCCTGAGGGGAAGGGAAGAGCTGGGGGAGGGTAGCTGGGATCTCCGAGGGGGAGAGCCCGGAGCTGGGGGAGGGCCACCGGGGACCCTCTACCTGCGAAGAAGCAGACCCTCCAGAGGCCGGCGTGCAGCGCCATCTTGACCTCGGTGCTCTGGTTCTGGGGTAACACCGTGCCCTCCTCCATGTAGAGCCAGTAGTCGGTGCTGACCGCGATGCCAACCAGAAGGAGGCCGCAGGCGCCGAACACGCTGCTCAGCAAGGTCAGCGCGCGGCTGCTGCACGAGCTCATGGCGGCTGCGGCCGCGGGCGGGAGGCGCGCGGGGCCTGCGGAGAGAAAGGCGGCCGGGCGGACAGAGAGGCGGGACCGCGGGGACGCGGGAATGGAGGAAGAGCCAGCCCCGGCAGGCGGCCTGGCCTCGTTCTTTCTCTCAGACCCAGGAGGCCCTCCCAGCCTTCTTGGGCAGCCGCCACCCGACCCCAGCCCAGACCGCATCCTAGTCTCCCCGAAGTGGGCTCCAAGCTTTCTCTCCCCGGAACTGGAGAACGCCTGCTATCTCCCAGACTCGGACTCAGACGTCCCTTTTCCCTCTGGGACGAAAGCATCCCAGCTCCTAGACCTTTACCAGGTCCTGATTCCTTGCTAATGGGATTCAGGTATCCGCCGCCGCCCCCACTCCAAGCTTTTTCTTTGGGGCCCTCGAGATCCTGGACTGCCTCGTGCCTCCTGGACTCAGTCTTCCCTGTTCAGCCCTCCATCCCCATCCCCTCTGGGATCCAGGCATCCCAGCGCCCCAACCCCTTACTCATTGCAGGTCTCCTGACTAATGGACCTAGGCATCCATCCCTCAACGAGCTCCTTCCTGTCGGAGACTCGGTATAGCCACTTGCCTCCTGAAGCCTAGACTCAGGGGTCCCGCATCTCCCTCTACAGCCTGGCTGACTGTCCCCCTTCCCCCCCCCCCCTCCGCCCCATCTAAATGCTCCGAACCCAGGAGTTCTGCTCCTTCTGCCTGGCCCTCTGTGACACCTCCCCAGGACCCAGGCGTTCCAGGATCCTATTTCCCACCTGGGACCCAGGCTTTCCCTCTCCATCCGTCAGCTGGCCTCCTCAAGGGGACTCAAACATCCCGGTCTCCCAGCCCCGTTAGGAACCCCTGGTCTGGCAGGTCTCACCTGGCTCAACGCTGGGCGGACGCTCGGGGCTCCGGGCTCCGCAGCCGCATGTCCGGCCCCGCGGCCTCCCCGGACGGGCCCCGGGGCTCCCGGCCCCCGGCGTCCCGGCCCCCGCCCCCCTGGGCTTCTTCCTCCTTGGCCTCCGCTCCGGCTCTAGCTCCGGCTCCGGCTTGCTTTCGGGCCCCGGGCCCAGCCTCCTCCGTCCCTCCCTCCTTCACTCCTCGGCGGACGGAGATGGGAGCAGGGAGCCCAGGCCTCTCATTGGCTGCCGAGGAGGAGGGGAGGGAAGCAGGGAGGACGCAGAGGATGGGGATGGAGAGAGACTGAGACACTGACACAGACACAGACAGGGACAGGGACAAAGAGACCTAGACAGAGAGCCGGGAAGAAGGACGTGAAGAGAGACGAGATTCAAAGTGGGACAGAGACCGCAAGCTATGGAGGGAGACGATGAGGTTTGCAGCTGGACCAACAGAAGGCGGGAGGAGGCAGCAGGCGAGAAACAGTGGGGACAGAGAGGGAGCGATACCCAGAGCCAGGGTGAGAGAGGGGGAAACGGGGTCAGAGTCCGAGAAACCGAGAGATGAGAGACGAGAAGATGGAGATGCAGAGACAGAGACGCTCACAGGAGAGACGTGCAGGGAAAGAGAGGGAGGCCGAGGCAGAAAGGCGCAGTGAGACCGAACTGAGCATCGACCAACGAGGAGGAACGGACCGCAGGCCGGGCCTGCAGAGGCCGGGTCGGGGGGCGCTGGGTGGACGGAGCCGAGGCCGGGCCGGGTCCTGCAGCCTTCACGGAGCCCGAGTGAGCCCCCCACCCCCCTCCCGCCCCAGCGTGATGTCAGCGGGCCGTCGTGCGCTCCCCCCCACCTTTCTCTCTTAAAGGCGCAGGGTCCGAAGCTGCTCTCACTTGCCCTGGGAAGAGGGATTCCAGAATAACCCCTGAGAGACCCAGGGATTCCTCCTCTGCTCCCACTCCTTCAGTGACCTAGGATCCTCCCTCAGCCCCGAGACAATCAGACGTTCCCTCATCCAGCCCCATTAATGACCCAGAAGCCCTATTCCCTCAGGGACGGCGGCTTTTTTCTCAATGCTACCATTTCGAGAACCTAGGAGATCCCTTCCTTAGCCCCACTTCCTCACAGTCTAGGATCTCGCCCCACTTCGAGACCCAGACCCAATCCCATCCCCTCAAGCACCCAGGCGTCTTCTACCTCCTGCCCAGCCTCCTTGGAGAAGCCAGGCTACATCCCTTCTAGCCCACCCCCAGAGGGATTCAATTGACCCAACCTCTGCCCCTTCGGAGAACCAAGAGCCCCCACCCCCTACCGGGCCCTAACAGGGACCCAGTGCCTAGACTGAGCTGAATGGGACTTGGGGGATTCAGACAGAGTTCTGCTACTACTACCCCGCCCCCGCCCCCACTCCAGGACTACATTTCCCAGCAGCCCCCTGTAGGTAACCCCCCCCCCCCCCAACAACACCACCTCCAAGGTCTGGTATGGGACAGAAATAAAGGAGCTGGCCGTGGGAAATAGAGGCTGGGCGTGAAGGGGGAGTTTGGGGGGCGGGGGGATGAGATCAGTGGTAACTATTCCCAAAGTGGCCCCTCAGAGCTTCCCTCTGTCTCTCACTTACCCTGAGCGTGAATCTTTGAGTCTCTCTCACCATCTCCGACTCTCTCTGTCATTGACTCTGTCTCTCCCGATGTTGGTGCCTTCTCACTGTCTCACCGCCCTGGCCCCAGCATGTCTCTGTCTCTCATCATCATAGCCTCACCATCTTTAATCTTGTCTCTGTCCTTGTCTCAGCCTTTTTCCTTCCACCTCTGTCTTATGGCTTATCCCTCCCTCCCTCTTCCCTCTTTCCCTCCCTCCCTCTTCTCCTTCGCCCTCCCCCCTCCCTCTTTTCTCTCTCTCCCTCCCTCTTCTCTCTCCCCCCACTCTCTCTTTTCTCTCTCTTCTCTCTCCCCCCTCCCTCTCTCTTCTCTCTTCCTCCCTCCCTCCTCTTCCCCCCTCTTAGAACTATTTTTGGTCTATTTAGAGGGTAGACTTACAGTCAGGATACCTTCCTTTCCAATACAGTCAGTCAACAAACGTTTAAACATGTTAAATGCCTACTCTGTGCACTGTGCCGAGTGTTGGGGATGCAAAGAAAAGCAAAACAGTCCCTGCCCTCAGGGAGCTTACAGTCTAATAGGAGAAATAACTAGGTACAAATAAGTTATCTAAAGGATGACCCACTCTCCACACAGGGCCAGTGATTCCCTTTATAAAGCAAGGGTCTGACCAAGTCACAGCCCTGCTCAGTGAACTCCAGAGTCTCCCCATTGCCTCTAAGGACCAAGCTACCATTCCAGCTCCCCCCTTTCAAGAAAAGTTGCCTTAATTTTATTTCATACATGCTCATGTATATTGGCTTCTCCTATAATCATCACAACACCTGCCATTTCTGTAGCATGTAAAGTATCTCATGTGGTCCTCACAACCCTCCTGGGAAGCAGATACTATTATTAGCTCTGTTTTGCAGATAACAAAGATAAGTCTAAGGGTTTGAGTGACTAGTCCAAGGCCACTCATCTAGTAAGTGTTTCAGAAGGAGATTCAAACTCAGGTCTTTTGGACTCCAACACTTGAGGTTCCTAGAGGATAGCTGCCTCTGGATAAAAATGTTAAATCCTTGAGGGCAGATAATGTTTCGTTTTTCTCTTTGCATCTGAAGTATCTAGAACAGTGCCTAGCACTTAGGAGATGTCTAATAAATGCTTGTTGGTTGGCTAACCAACGTGAGCCTCATCTTCCTTTGGACTGGAACCTCATCTGTGGTACCTACTTACTTGCCAGGGTTCTTCTGTGGCCCCAAGAACTACATTTCAATTACAAGAACCACTCAATGTCTTTCTGATCCATTCTTCTTGCTGTCCCTGTCTTTCCTTTTTGCTGTGTGTGTCTTTTCCTCAAACTGCCTGTTCTCTCCATCCCTCCATAACCCAGGACCCAAGCAAACACAAGCTTAGCCAGCATCAAAACCCCAACTTTATTTCCCAGCCCTGAGGGATGGGGGTAGGGACAGATAGAGGGAGCCTGACTGAGGGAGGCCACAAGGGCCCCGAGAGGTGAATCCAGGGCTCCATGAAGCTGAGACTTGAATCACACGCGGCAGCAGGAAAGGAGTTCGGGGGTGACTGGGGGTGATGGAGGAGGTTCTAGAACACTGGCTGGTGGAGAACACCAGAGTGGGGCATGGAAGATTGGGTAGATCTGGGTGCTGGGCCCCAGCTGGGGGCCATCTCCACCTTCCCCTTAGGTCCCAGGGTGTGGGGGCACAGCCTCCCACAGGACCTGGAATTGAAGGTAGGCTCTAGGCTCAGGACAAGGGATCTAAAAGGGTGGGGGAGGTCAGGTGTTGCTAGAACGGGGGTGGGGAACTAGAACATTGGTGGGGAACTAAAATTAGGAAGGTAGATCAGGATGAGGGGAATTAGAATAAGGACAGGGTATGCAGGATGTCAGTCACAGGTAGGGATGGGGGGGGAGAGAACAAAAAGATCTGAGAACTCCCCCCAGCCCCACCCATCCGAGGAAGGGGGAAAGCAGCAGAGGGGCCTGGGTCCAGCACAGGGTGCTCACAGGACAGGCACAGGGCTGGCACTAGCCCCAGGACTGGGGAGCTCTCGGGCATCAGGATGCACAAAGTCAGGGTTGACATAGGTGAAGCCTTGGAAATCAGCCTGGTCAATGCTGGCCAGGACTAGGCGATCAGGGGGGGTCAGCGTTGGGGCTGCACGAGTGAAGAATTTGTCGAAATTCTCACCACTGCGGCCACACTAGGGGAAGAATAGGGTTGGAAATTATTGGGGGCCGCTTCTCTTCTCCCCCAAGGTCTTCACCCAATCCTTGAGACCACACATGCTCGAGTTGGCCGGCGCATGAGCACACGCGCACGCACGCGCACACACACACACACACACACACACACATACACAGGGATGGGACTGGGTAAGGACCCAGAAGATACTGACTGGTCGTGGCCTGAAGGGAGGAGCGATCTCCAGCCTCTCCAAGCGCTCCCAGTCAATCCAGCGGAAGAAGCCGTGAGCTCGAATGGCCACCTCTCCATCAGGCCCAGAGCCCAGACGCTTCACTGGGTGTTTAGTGAGGAACTGGGGAGGAAGAGGCAAAAACAAGGGAAATTGGAGTGAAAGAAACCAAGAGAGACACAGAGGGGGGGGGAGGGAGAGGAGAGAGAGGAAGAGAGAGAGAGAGAAAGGAGGGAGGGAAAGAGAGAAGAGAAAGACGTTGGACCGGGACAACGATGAAGCCACTGGGTAAACAGAACGAAATGAGAGATGCAGAAAGACATGGGAGACAAAAATCTCTGAGAATCAAGAACAATTAAACTTCGTTCAGTCCAGTACACGAAGTGCCTACCACTGTAGTCCCAGGCACTCTGCCAGGGAAGGCCCTCAAGGAGTTTTCATTCTACCGTAGCCACACAGAAGCAAAACCAGAAACACACAAAGACAGAGAGATAGAGACAGAGTAAGGGAAACCCCAACCTAAAGAAGGAGAGGGGAAGGCACAATAAAGGGGTGAAGACGGAGGCACAGAGACGCTGAGATAGAGACAAACTAGTGGAAACACGGGGACGCAAAGTCAGGAAGCCTGAAAACGGGAGGTGCTGTCTTTTTCTAGGATTCTCCCGTTATCCCATTTGGAGTTTTCTAGGCAAAGATACTGGACCGGTTTGCCATTTTCTTCTCCATATCATTTGACAGATGAGGAAACTGAGGCAAACCGGGTTAAGTGACTTGTCCAGGGTCACACAGCTATGTCTGAGGTTACATTTGAACTCAGAAAGTGAGTCTTCTGACTCCAGGCCCAGGGTTCTGTGCACTATGGCGCCACCTAGCGGCCCACAGACCCGCACAGATGAGCCCAAACAGAGAAGGATCAACTTGGAGAGAATGGGCCAGGGAGCGCAGCTCAGAGACAGAAGAGGGCAGGGAGGAGTTTCCCGGCAGCCTGCAGGCTCACCCCCTTGCACACTGCTACAGCCTCCCGGGACAGCGACTTCGGGTAGGTGACCGTCTGCTCCATGATGGCCTGAAACAGCTCTTCTTCGTCCTCCCCATCAAACGGAGGCTGGGGACGGAGACCAGGAGTCAGCGCTCTGCGGACAGGCCTCAGGCCCGCGCAGGTGTCTCTCCAGCCCCGCCTTCTCACCTGTCCCGCCAGCATCTCATAGAGCAGCACTCCGAAGGACCACCAGTCCACTGACTTCCCATAGGGCTGGTAGGCGATAATCTGCTCGGGGGACACAGGGCCAGGAGGGGCCTTTAAGAGACTAGTCCAGGCTCCCCCTCCGACCACACCTGCTCCATTACATTCCGACTCCTCCGAGCCCAGAAGGCCCAGGCTCCTCCCCCTGAGGGAACAAGACGCACCTCAGGAGCGATGTAGTCCGGGGTTCCGCAGAAGGTCCGGGTCGTGGTCCCTGGGAAGATGTTCTCCTTACACATACCGAAATCCGTGATCTTGATGTGTCCGTCCGCGTCCAGCATCACGTTATCCAGCTTCAGGTCCCTGCAGGGAAGAGGCCAGAGAGAGGTAGGGTGGGGCGTCAGAGAGCCCTGGGCCAGAATGGGGCGGGGTCTGGGAAAGGGGAAAAAGTGATGCTTGGCTCTGGGCGCGAGGTGGGGGCGGTGGGACGGTGGGGAATGTGGATCTAAAAGGGGCGGGGCCTGGAGTTTCTGGGCGAGGGAGCCTCGGGGTAGGAAGGTGAGTGGGGTCCCCTCACCGGTAGATGATGCCCTGGTTGTGAAGAAAGAAAAGGCCGATTGCAATTTCGGCCGCGTAGAACCTGCGTGGGCACAGAACACCAGACTGGGGTCAGTACCTAGGTCTCCATTCCTTCCTTCCTCCCCTTCGCCTCCTCCCCCCAGCTTCTCTCGGGCACTCACGCGGCGTGCGGTTCCTTGAATTTTCCAAGCTGCTGAATGTGGTACATGAGGTCCCCGCCCGTCACGTACTCCATCACAAAGTACAGTCGGTCCTGGGGAAAGGAAGATGAGGCGCTCGGGGGGTCCTTCTCTGCCCTAGGCCCCCGAGAGCCCAAAGCGCTCTGCGGCCCCTCCCCCACAGCCTGGGGGGCCCGACTTGGGCTGGGCGCGCTCACGGTGGTCTGAAAAGTGGAATGGAGCTGAGTGAGGAAGTGCGGCCGTCCACCCAGCCCGCGGCCCCCCAAGGCCAGCACGCGCTTCTCCACGAGCGTGCAGTCCACGTCATCGTCCTGCACGATCACGTCCTTCTTCAGGATCTTAATGGCGAACAGCTCATCGGAGCCCCGACGCTCGGCGAGCATCACCTGGGAGCCAGAGGGACCCAAATGTCCAGCCCAGCTCCAGTCATAGGCGTCTTGGCCTCTCTGACCCTTCCTCACCCCATCCCCTGGGGACTTAGTAGTTCCAGCCTTCCGCTCCTCTCCGGGACCCAGGCAGCCCTTCTCCCACCTGCCCGGCAGCCTGGCCAGGCTTCAAATGGCCTCTGGCTCTCTTCCTCCACTCTACTCCCACCCCAGCCCCTCGGGAGCCCAAGGTCTCTCTGGCCCTTACCTTGCCAAAACTGCCCTTTCCAAGCACCATGAGGAAGGTGAAGTCGGAGATGTGCAGGCGGCCTGAGCCGGAGCCAGAGCCAGAGCCAAAGAAGCATCGCTTGGAATCTGTGGGGCTGGGGGTAGGAGAGGGGGAGGGAGAAGGGCCCAGGCGCACCCGCTGCCCAAGAGGGAAGGAGGGAGGGAGGGATATGGAGGAGAAATGAGAATTTTCTCGTGTCGACAGGAGGTTCCCCCAGACCCACCCAACCCAGGGTCCCTGCAGCTGAGAGCCAGCCACCCAAACAGGGACACAAGAGGCCTCCACAGACACACACAACCCATGGATGTCTAAGAGACCTCCCCAGCTGGGACCTGCCCCCTATCCGACAAATCCCTGAACCTTCTGGTTTTTCTAATATATAAAAGGAAAGGGTCTGGAACCCACAGCATATAATAATGTCCTTATCAGCTGTGAGCCAGAGAAACACAGAGGAAGAAAAAGGAGGGGAGGAGAGGAGAGAGGAGGGAAGAGAGGGAACATAAAGACAGGGAAGGTTCCAGAGACAATAGAGACATAAGGCAGACCTGTGAAAGAGAGAACCAAACAGCAGAGGCAAGGACAGAGACTCAGAGGGGGGCAATGAAGGCAGGCCTGGGGAGAGGGAAGAAGCTCCCAGGTTCTTGGGGTCACATCCAGCCCCCCAGCTAGACCAGGTCTGGCCCCCTTCTTACCTCATACAGCTCCAGGGGATAGTTACAGGCCTGTGGGGGAGAGAGAGAAAAAGGTGCAAGCTTAAACTCAAGCTGAGCCCAGGGTTCTGGTCCCTGTAGGGGTCAGGTTTGGGGACCAAAGTGGGGAAAACTACAGGGAGCCATGAGGTGGTGTAAGGGCTGTGGAGGGAGAAGGGTACCTCGAACTTGTGCAGAAGCCCGCAGTTGTCAGCGTCGGCCACTGGGACATTGTAATATTCACCCTCCTCTTGGTTCAGTAACTTGTACCTGGCACACACACCACCCAGGGAGGGGACCACGACATGGGGGCAAGGGGAGACAGAGACCCCAGAGACAACAAGGGACAGAGACCCAAGGGGTACAGGAAGAGACACCCCACCACACACAGAGAGATCCCAAGAGAAGAAGGGGACACAGATCAGCATGAACCCAACACAGGGGTGAAACAGTCCAGGCAGGAAGGAGGTGAGAACCCACAGAGAGAGGAAAAGAGTGAGTCCAAAGATAGCAGAGCCACCTGGACCCCAGAGTCAAAGAGGGGCAAAGAGAGCTCAGAGAGGGGAGTCAAGGGAGAGCAGGACACAGCCCCCCATACATATACACAGAGAAACCCCAGGGATAATGAGAGAGATGTAAATATCCAGGGAAAGAGACAGGAAAGAGAGAGAGGAGACACTCTCACCCCCCATGTGGTAAGAGACAAGTGAGGACAGCAATCCAGAAAGAGGAAGAGAAACAGCGTACATGGAGATCCCCAGAATGTGGGGAGGAGGCCCCAGACACGTGGGAACTGAGGAACGGGACATATGGAGAGAGCGAGGCTCCAGAGACAGAGGAAGACAGCAAGAGACCAGAGAGGGAAAAAGATTGAGAGATAGCCAGGTGCCAGGAGAGCGAGGGAGAGATCCCACATCCCAGCCCAGAGAGACAAGAAGACCAACAAAGACCAGAGAAATTGAAGATGTTCCGACCCCAGAGATGCAGAAACAGAAAAAGAGAGAGAGGAGGTCAGTGGGCTGGGCTGGCTGGCTGGGCTGGCCCAGGGCTGGGAGCACCTCGGGAGTGCCAAGGACAGAGAAGAAGCCTGTGCTGTACCTAGCGCACTGTTCCCCAAGGAGAGAGAGCAGCCTCACCAGCCGTCCACAGAGGCCTTGAGCAGCTCCGAGACGCCAAAGGACATTGCTCCCATGAAGTCATTGCGGGATGTCCGGTCCCAGTCCCAGACCTCGATGCTCAGGCGTCTCTCCACGTCCCCGGGCTTCAGAGAGCTGCAGGAAGGACCAGGACCATCTCAGGTCCCAAGCACCCTCACCTCCAACCCTTGTTATCACACCCCAGCGCCTATCTGTTCCTGCTCATTCCCCAGGCATTCACTGTCTGTTTTCCCCCATCTTTGTGTCTGTCAGTATTCGTGTCTGCTAGGCTGGTTTCTCTCCCCTTGACTCCTCTCTCCATCCCTACCCAGGCCTTTTTCCTTCTCTCTCTACCTCTACATGTCAGTCTCACTCTAGGGGTCTCTCTCCTCTCCCCCTTTCTCCCTCCCCCTCTTCTATCCTCTCCCCCTCCTCCCGCCCGCTTCTCTCTTTTTGTCTCCCACTTCTCTTTTTGTCTCCCTCCCTTCCTCTCTCCCCTTCTCTTTTTGTCTCTTCCCTCCTCCCTCCCCCTCTTCTCTCTTTTTGTCTCCCTCCCTTCCTCCCTCCTCTTCTTCTCTCCTCTCCTCCCTCCCCCTCTCTCTTTTTGTCTCCCCCTCCTCTCTCCCTCTCCTCTCTTTTTGTCTCCCTCCTCCTCCCTCTCCCTCTTCTCTCTCCTCTCCACTCTTCCTCCCTCCTCCCTCCCCCTTCTCTTTTTGTCTCCCTCCCCCTTCTCTCTGTCTCCCTCCCTTCCTCCCTCCCCCTTCTCTCTTTTTGTCTCTCCCCTTCCTCCCTCCATCTTTGTTTCTTGCCCCTTTACCCCACTCCTGACTTTTATACTTGTCTCTCCCGTTATCACAGTCTCTTCTGAGTTTCTCATCTAGATCATCCCATGAAACTATCTAAAATTTTTTGTTGTTGTTGTGTCCAATTCTTTATGACCCTGTTTGGGGTTTTCTTGGAGAAGATATTAGAGTGGTTTGCCATTTCCTTCTCCAGCTCACTTTACAGATGAGGAAACTGAAGCAAACAGGGTGAAGTGACTTGCCCAGGGTCACACAGCTAGTAAGTATCTGAAGTCAATTTGAACTCAGGTCTTCCTGACTCCAGGTTTGGAGCTCTAATCACTGCACCACCTAGCAATCCTATCTAAAGTTATGGTGTATTTGCTTTGTTCAAGCTTATTGTAGATCTCTCTAGGAGCATCTGTTTTGACCTTGGCAGTCCCTCCCCTCAAGGAGCTTACACTCTTGACAGGAGATAACAAATACATATAAAAGGTGACAGACGAGGGGCACTAGCAACCAGAGGAATGGTGAAATGCCTAGTGGGAGAAGGCAGCTCTTGAGGCTTCCAGCCTTGGAAGAAGCTTAGGAATTCTAAAATCTGGCAGTGAGGAGAGAGTATTCCAGGCATGGGAGACGGGCAATGCAAAGGCATGGAAGAGGGAAATGAAGTGTGTGTGGGGCGGGGAGGGGGATCGCCCTTGTCCAGAAGTTCATAATTATATGCCTTCATGTCTTCCCCTATAGAATCTGAATCTAAGTTTCCTGAGATCAGGATCTGTCCCCCATTTTTTTGCCTTTGAATCCCCATCTCCCAGAAGGTTGCCTAGGACACCACAGGAGATTAATAGATGTTTGTTGCTTGATCTGAACATCAGCACTGGAAAAGCCCTTATTGGAGGCAACTACATAGATGGGGAAACTGAGGCCAAGAGGGGGCATGTATGACCATCTCATGGAAGGTCATACAGCCTAGACCCCAGGTTGAACAGAAGCCCAGTTTGGGGTTCTCACTCCAGTGTCCCTCTGACCGTTGCTGGACGCTCCCCACCGCCCTGCGCCTCCCAGTAAGGGCCAGTTTGGGGGACTCTCTGCCTGCCTTCTCCCAGGGGTGGCAGACTCACAACACGAAGGTCTCGTCCCACACCGGGTTTAGCGTGGCCTTCACAGTCCGAGTCTTCTGCTTGCTCACATTCTTTGGGTCCGGAATCAGCTTTAGTTTCACGTAGGGATCAGACAGGCCGTTGGGGTCCATGGGGATGAGGTTACGTGCCTCTCCCACTGAGGATGGAAGGGCACTAGGCAGCGGCTCACAGGGCGAGTCATGCGCCCCGCGGGAGACCCAAGAGGTTCCTCCCCCACATTATCAGGGGAGATCTTGTTGATTAAGTGCTCAGCACAATACCAGGTACACAATAGGTGCTCAATAAGTGCCGGCTCTTTCCTTCCCTCCCACTGTCCCAAGCTGTACACTGTCACCAGGTGGCAACCGAGACCGTGGGTGGGAGACCCTCACCTGTAATGTGGATCTCATCCCCAGCTGGGGCCCGAATGCGCAACTGCAGGCGTCCTCGTCGCTCTGTGTGGTCCACACCGCACAGAGACGGCACGCTTCGCACACAGCGCCGGTGCACGTTCATCTCGCAGCCTGCAGGGGGGCGCCCGAGGCTCAGCAAGAACTACGACTCCCAGCATCCCTCATAGAGGGCTGGTAGAGGCCGCAGGGCATCCTGGGACTTGTAGTCTCCGCGGGGATTTACAAGACCCCACCCACCCACCCAACACCTCCACCTTAGGTCTCCCTGGTCCATCAGTCTGCTCTCCCTGAGCTGGCTGAGCAGAGGCGCCATCCTTCCAGCAACCCCTCAGTGGGGTGGGCTGACATCCCCCTCCTCCCTGCCACCTCCCTGTATCCCCCCACCGTCTGGGAGTGGTGGTCCCTGGGGGTCTGCATGCTCCTGGACAGTGCCCAGGCAAGAGAGGACCTCATCTCCCAGCATGCCAGCGTCCACCCCACCACCCCACTGGGCCTCTGGCTGCCTGGTCTCCTGAACTCACAAGCGCACTTCATGCCCTGATGTACCAGCCCATACAGCAGGGAACCACAGTGATCGCAGAAGGTCGGGCTGCTGTAGCTGTGCAAACGAAACTTGTGCTTGTTGCGGGGGTCCTAGAGGGCAATGAGAGGGTCACCGGGGCCGATTCAGTCCTTGCATTCTTCTCTTCTCTGCTGTGCCACTGTCTCCCCATCTCTTGTCTCTGGTTCTTAGGATGGCCATCTCCCCGTCTTCTCTGCTTCTCCTGTCTCTGTGCCTAGGTCACTGTCTCTGTGACTCTCCTCCCCATCTCTCTACTCTTCTTTGTCTCTGTGCCGTGGTCACCCTGTCTCTGGGACTCGCCTCCCCGTCTCTCTGCTTCTCCTGTCTCTGTGCCTCGATCACTGTCTCTGTGACTCTTCTCCCCATCTCTTTGCCTCTCTTGTCTCTCACGTTTTCTATGTTTCTGACTAGATGGGCTGGTCTTATGAGTTGAGGAAGTGAAATCACAGATCTGGAGCCAGAAGGAAGCTTCTTAGAGACCACTGGGCAGCTAGGTGATGCAATACATAAACTGGTGGGCTTGAATTAAGGAAGCTCTGAGTTCAAATATCACCTCATGCACCTATTGTGTGGTGGCCTTAGGCAAGTCACTCAACCTCTCTGCCTCAGTTTCCTCACCTACAAAATGGGGATAATAACAGCACCCACCTCCCACAGTCGTAGTGAGGATCAAATGAAATAACAGAAAGCACTCTAGAAATGCTAGCTGTTCTTCTCATCATATTATAAGAATGATGTTGGGAATTTGCCCAAAGCCACAGCTGCATCTAGGGCCCAACCTCCCGCCTTTGGGGGTCTTCCCACATTGTTCTGCTGTCTCCTTTGTTTTTTTGGTGTGTTTCCCTCTCCTCATCTTTCTATCTCTGCTTTCACCGCCATCTGCCTGGCTGTTGTGTCTCTCATCCTAAAAATAACAATCACTGTCATGAAAGGTTTACAAAGCTTCCTCACAGCAGCTTCATAAAGGAGGTAGCCCCAGGGTTTACAGATAGGGAAACTGAGGCTCAGAGCAGCTGACTGACATGGTCCCACATCCAAGAAGGGGCAGAGCCAAGTATCTATGTCCTGACTATGGCTACACCAAGCACTCTTTCCATCCCATCACTTTATCTCCATGTGGCTTAGAGCCAAGATCGGAGATCTGGAGATCCAAGATGTAAGATTGTAGGTAGATGTATTAGCAGGTTAGGAGTCAGGTGACCTGAGCTGGAATCTTATCTCTGCTCCTCACTCTGCATCACCTGGGGCAAGCCCCTTCCCTTCTCACTTTCCCTAATATGAAAGGAGGAAGTTGGACTCCCTGATCTCCAAGGACCTCTCTAGTTAGCTCCTCTATTCTGTGATCAGTGCCTTCCTACCTTGATGTCTCTCCTAATATCTCTTTGTCTTGTGGGCCATTCACTCACTCTCACCCTTCTCATGCCCAATAGCTTTCACAAGGAGGCAGAACAGAAGGAAGGGACAATCCATTCACTGGGTTAGGACTCAGGCAACTTTGGGCTCTAGTCTCAGTCTATCCCTGACTCAAGGTGTAATCCTGGATGGTCTCATGGTCTTTGTGTCTGTCTGTTGCGAGGGGCCTAGAGGGCAGTGAGAGGATCTCTGGTGGCCAGTATCTGAAAGATCAGCCTCAGTGTCCCAATGAGGACAATCACCCTTGAACTCTCTGCTTCACAGGAGTGATTCCACCTTTTGGAAATTGTCAAGGCTAGAGATATGGTCTCTTCTCTGTGTTTCTTGGGTCTCTCTGTCCCCAGTAGAGCTCACAATTTGTCTCCACCTCTGCCTTCCCACCCATCTCTTTGACTGTGGTGCCTCTCAGGATCTTTTTGGGCCTCTTCTCCACCAGTGCTCTGTCTCTCATGGTCCCCTGTCTTCACAGATCTGTCTCCCTCACTATCTCACTGCCTCTGCAACACAGTGTCCTTATCTTCTTTTCTCTTCCTCTCCTGTCCTCCTAAATCCTGGAACTCCCCTGGTCCCACCTCTGCCTCCATCTCCCCTCCTCCCACTCCCCCTGCTCCTCCTCCAGTCCCATGTATCACCATCCCCTCCCTAGATTTCCAGGCCAAGGGCAGAGAATGTGGGGCAGGAGCCACTGCTTCCAGTCCCCCTTTCCTCCCCCCTCCCATAAAAATAGCTGGAGAAACTGGGCCAAGCACCCAGGGGGAGCTGGGGAAGGGGGGGAGCAAGCCATGCCTCTGCAGAGACCCAGGCATAGGGGGCACTCACGTCTGTCTGGGGCCCTTTCCCCGCGCCCGGACACTCGAAGGTCACGAATTCGTGGCATCGTCGGTGAACCACGAAGCTGCAGACTGGTAGATAGAATGATGGATGGACAGAGACCAGAGAGATGGAATGAAGAAGACAGAGACACAGAGAAGGGTAGAGTCCAAGAAAGGCAGAAAAAGAGGACAAAGAGAGAGACAGAAAGATGGAAACAGGAACAGATAGAAAGGGATGGAGACAGGCTCAGAGAAGCAGACAGACAGACATAGAAAAATCAAGAAGAATCAAGATATAGAAGGATACAGAAATGGGTAATGAGGGATAGAGAAAGACTCAGAAAATGAGAGATACAGAAGGGAAGATGCAGAACAAGGCAAAAAGGAACACAAAGAAAGACAAAGAGACAACCAGAGATTGCAGAGGGATAGAGACACAGAGGAAGTCAGAGACATCCAGAGAAGAGGGGAAGGAGGACCAAAACCAAGAGAGAAAGAGCCATAGATCCCCAAGAGGGTGCAGAAGGCAGATAAAAACACAGGAGTTGAATGGGGGGATCCTAGTGCCAATTCCCACCCCATCTCTGACTCACTCTGTTCCCAGAAACAGCCTGTGGTCCACTTGGGCAACCGCCCCTTTCCCTTTCCAAGCCCCGCCCTGAGGAAACTCTAATGAAGAGATGGGGTTGCCATGGAAACAGCAGAAGGACCAGGGGGAATTTGCCTGACCCTCTCTCCTGTTCTGGCTCTCCCTGCATCAGCCTCTTTCTATCTTTCTCTCTTTCTCTCTGTCTCTCTGACTCTCTGTCTCTCTGTCTCTGTCTCTCTCTCTCTCTCTCTCTCTCTGTCTCTCTGTCTCTGTCTCTGTCTCTCTCTCTCTCTGTCTGTCTCCCCCCACCCCCTTCCTTCTCGATCTCTGCCCACCTTCCTCTCTGTCTATCTCAGTGTCGATCTCTTTGTGTCTCTCTGGGTGTCTCTGTGTCTCTGACTCTCCCTTATCCCCCACTGGCTGTTCCTATGGTAACAGATTCGCCAAAGATCCTTCCCCACCTGGAGCTGCGGGGGCCCCCACACTCCTTCCTCCTCCCAGGCCTGGCCCCATCCTAGTCCTCAGAAGCTCAGGCTTCTGCTCCATACGAACACGCGGGCCCCTCCCCCGAGGCAGGCGAAGCCCTCTGCTCTCTGGAGACCCCGGTCTCCGCATCCTCAGCTCTTACCTTGACACTGAAGGCCCTGTTTGCCGATCCCCCTGAAATGAGCCAGACCTTCAGGTCAGTGAGCTATGAGGGTCGCAGAAGGGAGGGAAGGGACTATCTCTCCCAGCCCTTGCCCCTAGGAAGCACTGTAGTTCCCAGCTCCTTCCTCTCAGAGACCCAGATATGCCCTCTTTCAGCCCTTGCCCCTCGGGAGGTATAGGAGCCCCCCTCCTCCAGCTCTCCCCTGGGGACCCCAAGGATTCTTTGCCCGGAGCCCCTTGCCCTCTCTCCGCACAGCTTCCTCCCCCCAGCTGCCGCCCCCTAGGACCCCCGTCACCCTCTCTCCCAGCCTCCTCCCCCTTGAGTCCCGGAGCCCCCTCCCTCAGCCCCGCCCCCTAGGGCCGCCGCGCCCTGCCTCCCTCACCAAATGAAGTCGGTGCAGTGGCTACAAAAGGTGGGCTGCTTGAAAAATCGAGCTGTGAATTTGTGGCTCTTCACCTCGTGCACGACCTTCTGGCGCAGAGCCCCCTTCCTGCAAAAGAGGGGCCGGGGGCCGCCTTCCGCCTCCCCACCTCCGGGGCCCAGCCCAGCCATGGTCCCACGCCTTCCCTCCCAGGGAAACTGGGGGAGAGACTCCGAGCTAGAGACCTCAGGCCTGGGAGAGATGGGGAGGGCGGGGAAGGCAGGGGGAGGGATCGGTGAGGGGAAAGAGAAGAAATGTAGAAGAGATTGGAAGAAATGAGAGATAGAGATCCCAAGGGAGAGGCCGAGGAGCCAGGGGAGGAGTGGGGATGGCAAGCGAACGAGAAGAAAATGAACCGAATGGAAAAGAGAGACAGATGGAGGAGAAAGGGGAAAATGAGAAATGAGGAGAGAAGAGATGTGGGGGGAGAGAGAGGGAAGGAAGGAGGAGAAAGAGACAGAGAGGAAGAAAAGAGGAGGAGACAGAGAAGAAGTGCGATGGAAAAGAGGGAGGAAAGATGAGAGAAAAAGAGATGGGAGTAGGAACAGTAGCTAAGGAGAAGAAAAGAACGAGGGAGAGATAGGACAGAGAAGAGACTGAGACGAGAGAGAAACAAAGGGGGAGAGATGAGAGAAAGAGGGGAAAATCGAGGAGAGAAAAAGAGGGGAAAGAGAGCTAGGAAGAGAAAGCTAGAGATGGCCAGGGACCTGGGGAGAAGTGAAGGGACAGCTCCGGAGATAGGGAGGGGCAGAGGCAGAAATGGACAGAGGCAGAGCTGGGGAGAGAGAAGTGGGCAAAAGCGCAGAGGCGAAAAGGGGGGAGGAGGAAGAGGAGGAGGAGGAGGAGACAAGAGGGAAGAGGAGGGAGTCTGCAGTCCTGGGGGCCGGGGAGGGGGCGGGATGGGGGGCAGAAGGGCCCGGCGAGCCGGGACCCCGTTGCTTTGGCTGAGCTGCGCTGTGAGGAGGCTCTGGGCACCTGCTGAAAAAGTGGGGGCCCTGAGAAGGGGTGTTACCGTGACGACCAAGAGGGCGGGGCTTCCTCTTAAAGGTGCCCCCCCAACCCCCCTAGGCAGTCTGTGAATCTATCAGTCTGTCCCTCTCACACCCCCACAGGCCAACCCTATCTCCCTTCCCCCCAATTCCCGAAAAATCCATGTCTGACTCAGTCTCTCTACATCCCGCCTGGACCCTCTCCATCTCCATCATCTTCCTCCTTGTCTTCCTGTCTCTACTACCTCCCTGCTTCTCTGTCTCTGTCTCTGTGTCTCGTTTCTGTCTCCCTATCTCTCTGTGTCGCATTCATTCTTCTGGGTTTCTGTCTCAGTGTTTTTGTCTCTATCTCTGTCTATCTCTGTCTCTGTCTCTGTCTCGTTTCTGTCTCCCTATCTCTCTGTGTCGCATTCGTTCTTCTGGGTTTCTGTCTCAGTGTTTTTGTCTCTATCTCTATCTATCTCTGTCTCTGTCTCTGTCTCTAGTCTCCAGGCCCCGCCCCCGTTGCCCTGGGCATCATTCTCTCCGCCCCTCACAGCCCGAAGCCGAAGCCACGCGGTGCATTGTGGAAAACGTAGTCCAGCTCTAGCCTCGGCGGGAGCCTGGGGCGGAGTTGGGAACTACAGCCCCCAACATGCCTCGCGGCAGCTTCTCTCCCCCCCCCCCCACACATCTCCCCCCCACAACAGCCTCTATTCCATTACCAGGATGGTGAGCCCGGAGCTAGAGCCCATCCCCACCCCTCCCCATCCAGTCCCCGCCAGGGTCTTGAGAGCAGGATCCCCGACCCCGACCCACCCTGGGCTCTCTGGCTCCAGGCTTGCCTTTCTTGGGCAATCTGAGCCAGCATCTCTCCCGGGATCACAAAGTGTCAGAGCTGGGACTTTGAAAACCACTCACTCCCTAACTTGACAGAAAAGGAAACCGAGGCTTAGAGGAGCCGAGGACTTGCTCAGAGCCAGCACAAGGGGCAGAGCCCGGGCACCCCCGCAAGCCCACTGTCTGCGCCAGCAGGTTCGGTCTCTCCACTTGTAAGTCTGTCTCTCCCTGTTCCCCTGAATATCCAGTCTTTGTCTCCTCTCTTGGAGGCCTCCGCGTGGCCCTCGCAGTCCCCAAGAGGCTCTCTCTGGGCCTTTCCAGCCTTCTTACATCTTCCACTTTACCCCTGCCCTCCACCCCATTCTCTTCCATTCAGTGCCACCGGCCTCGTGACTGTTCCCGAACAAGACCCACGCTCACTCCCCTCTGGGAATTCTCCGGCTGCCCCCCCACCCCACCCCCCGCATGCCTGGAGTTCTCCCTCATCTCCATTTTCTGGTTTCTTTCCGATCCCAGCTAAATCTCATCTTTTCCAAGGAGCTTTTCCCAGCCCCTCTTCATTCTGGTGCCTTCCCCCTGCTGGGAAGAGAAATCTGCAGTTTCTCTTTCTACACCTTATCTGTGCCTGGGTGTTTGCCTGTGCCGCCCCCCCATACACACACACACACACACACACACACTCACTCTCTCTCTCTCTCTCTCTCTCTCTCTCTCTCTCTCTCTCTCTCTCTCGATTGGGAGTTCCTTGAGGGCAGGGGATGTCTTTTGTCTTTCTTTGTATCCCCATGGCTAAGTACAGCACCTAGCTCGTAGTAGGAGCTTGACAGACTCCAGTCATTTGTCTCCCGGAGTCTCCGTGGGTCTGGCCCTTCGTGTCTCTATTTGGTCTCGGGGTCTGTCCTTATTAGGTCTCTCGAGGTCTCTGACTCTGTCCCTGGTGTCTCTGGTCTTCTCCGTGTGTTGCTTCTCTGGTTCCCTGGCTCGCGGTTCTGGATCGAGGTCCAGAGGGGCGGAGGAGTCGGTGAATCCGACCCGGCCTCTCCAGCCACGGCCAGTCAGCTCCTGGCTTCTTCCACCTGCCCCTCCCTTTGGCCCCTCCCAATGGCCTAGACGCTGGGTAACTCTAACTTCCCCCTTCCTGCCTCCCTTTTCCTCCCACGTCCACCAGCGCCTGCCGGCTGGTCACCGCGGCACGTGGCCTTCTTCCGGAATCCACTCGGTGCTTATTAGTTCTCTCCAGGGGTTTTGGCCCCGCAGGCATCAGGGCGTTTGAGCCCTCCTGTTTCCTTCCATTTTTGGGGAGAGCTTGCTAACGGGAAGGGGTGCTGACCGTGGAGTCTTGGGATACCGGGGTTCGAATCCCACCCCCTACACTAGGAAACCGTAGGCAAATCCCTTTAGGCTCTCGGAGACTGTTTCCTCAGCTGGAAAATGGGGCGGCAACAGCTTGTACCTGCCTCACAGGTTCTCTCAAACCAGAACCTCCTCTGAAGGCTTTGTTAGACAAGCTTTGAGTCACTTCAGCTTGGTCAGTCCTCCGACGCTTCAAAGCCTGGGAGGCAGACCTGGGTAGTGAGCCCCAGCCTACCCTGGACCCGCCCTAGGTTGGACATCTGAAGCCTCTCTAACTTTGCATCCCATGATTGTCCTGAGTCTGTGGTTATGACCTGCCTCTAGGGTTCATCCGAAAAGTGCTTTCTCCAGAAGAATCACACAGTAAGGGACATGGTGCAAATGAAGATTCACCCCATTTTACAGATGAGACTGAGGCTCAGAGAGAGATGGAGTGACTTAAGGTCACACAACTACTGTCACAGGCAGGATCCAAACTCCGGGCTCCAGGGCTCTCAGGTTTTGTACCTTCTCCAAGAAAGAGTCAGGGACTCCTGCACGGAGGTGAGGAAAGGAGCCCTAGGCTGAGTCAGAGAAAGCTAGGGGTCTAGGCATCAAGGATGAACGCTCTCTGAGACAATGGGTAAATCCCTCCAGATCTATGAGACTGTTCACTGGCCTTTAAAACAAAGAGACTGGACCTTTGGAGTCAGAAGAACCCAGTGCAAATCCGAGCTCTCCTACTACCTCAGCCAGCTTGGGGAAGTTTCTTCCCTTCTCTGGCTCTTCCGTTTCCTCGTTTGTAAAATGGAGAAGTAGGACTAGGTGACCTCTGGGTTCCTGCCACTGTAGAGTTGCAATCCTGTGGCTTAGAGGAGTTAGCCTTTCATAGGCCCAAGTTTAGGTTTCCAAAGCACTTTTTACACATAGTAGTTCATCTGATCCTCACAAGCACCCTGAGAGGTAGCTGCTGTTATCCCCATTCTGCAGATGAGAAAATGAGACTCAGAATGGTTAACTAACCTGCTCAGGGTTATAAGGCTAGGACACATCTGAAACAGGATTGAAATTTACTTCATGCCCTGTGACACCTGCCTAGGTCTAATCATAGGATATAGAGCTGGAAGACTCTTCATTTCAGTCCCATTAGTCCACCCAACCCCTCCCCACCCCACCCCAGTTCTGAAGATAAGTAAACTGAGAAGGCCGAGACTTGAAAAAAATCAGGGTACCTGGGAAGGGTCCAGGACCGGGGATAGGAACAGGTGACCTACCCAGTTCCATATCTATCACATTCCTCCCCACCCCACTCCCAGCCTCCTCTCGGCTCTGTCTCCTGCCCTCAGCCTCAGTGCTTACAAGACTCAGGACTTGGGGTACTTCATGACACTGTTCCCCCCACCCCCAAAAAAGGAACTCACCAAAACAAGCACTTTGTATGTGGTTTTTATATTGAGGTAAAAAAAAATTGCCAACACTAATTGCAGATGTGTAGGGAGGGGGAAGGGCCAGTATAAGCATACACCATCATATCCTACACAGCCCAACATAGTCTCCCCAGAGAAAGCAATGTGGGGTGCTCAGATGTGGCAGCAAGAACCCTTACACACACTCACTCACACACTCACAAGCCAGTGGGGCACTGGAGAGGAGAAGGCTAGGAAGAAAACACTTACTCCCTTCTTTCTGGTCCTCCAAATCCCTTCCACCTGCCTGTTAGTCTTAAGGAAAGCCACCACTCCAGGCATTTTGGGGTCAGGAGTCCTTTGCCTTGAGTCTCAGTATTAACTGACATTCCCTGGACCAAAAAGGCCCAAGGCAGATGGGAAGGGATGGCGCTCCCCTCTTGAATTCCCTTTCCCCAGGTAGCCAGGAAGAGCTGTCAACAAGGTTGTGATCATGGAGACCAAGGTGGAGCAGGGCTTGAGGACTGCACCCTCCAACTGAGAATCCTAGACACCTCTTGGGATACATTTTTCACTTGGAGGAGGAGGTGCATTTGGCACAGAGAGGCTGCCCCCACCACCTCCAATCAGGCAGGAAGAGGATGTAGGAGGCCACCACCTTCTCCAGCTCTCCTGACATTCACACAGACTAAGGCACACAGGACTGGGTGGAAAAGGGAGCAGGCAGACCAGCATGCTTTGGCAGTGGGAACCCGTGGCCAAGTAACCTTGGAATAGCTACTGGGAATTGGGCCAGGGGTAGGAAGCTCAGCACCTTAGAGGGGAGTTGGGACAGGCAGAAGGGCAGGAGAAAGAAGGAGAGAGAGAAAGGAAGAGCAAAAGCTAGTGGGAAAGAAGGAAATGTCAAGAGTAAGAAAAGCAGGCAAAGGGACAGAAGGAAAAAGGAGGAGGCTGGGAATGGAGAGGCTGGGAGGCTGGTGCCCACCTCACACCCTAATGAAGACTAGCCGGGCCGAGTGCACCAGGTCAGCAACATAGGCCAGGAAGTTCACTGCTGTGAGGATGGCCACAGTCAGCCGTCGATCCCAATCGCACACAGCAGAGGCATGGCTACTGGGGCAGCCCGGATCATCTCGCCTCCGGGGCCGGCCACCCCTCCGGTCATCAAACTGATAGAGGGGCCATAGCACCAGGGCTGAGGCATAGAGAGCCACCGCCAGCATGGCCAGACCTGTGAGGAAACTAGGGAAGGAGATGGGCAGTTGGCCCGTGCAGTCACCCAGGCTCAGGAGGATGGCCACAGCAGACAGGATGAAGCAGATACAGTAGACGGCCAGACACCACTCCAGGGCTGCATGACGCCGATAGATAGGTGGGTCACTGGCAAAGGCAAAGATGATGCAGGCTACAAAAGTCTCAAAGACCTTGAGGAGGCCAGGGACAGTGGCCATGTAGCCTGTGACCTCCCCGGGCCGCGCTCGGGTCCAGGCCACCTCAGTGGCATAGGCGAGACAGGCCACACAGGAGAAGAAGGTGGCTGCGATGGCGTGGTCCCGTCTTTGGCCCTGGCCCATGAACTGGACGTAAGTGGTAGGGTAGATGATGGAGGCTGAGAGGCAGAGCAGGGTAGCATAACAAGCATAGGCGATGGGGAAATTGCGCCAGGAGAGTGGGAATCGGGGTTGGAAGCCACCCACCTCCACCACCAGAATCACCAGTGTCATGGCAAAACAGAAACACCAAGCAAACATGGCCCAGTGGCCCATAACCCCATCCCAGGCACCAACATGGGCCACTAAGGAGAAGGCCACGCAGGTGGACACCAGTTGCAGCAGGCGTAGGAGGCCCAGCCTGGATGTTAGTGCCCGAGGAGAGCCCACTATGGTGGGTGAGCCCAGGCCAGAAGAAGTGGTGGTGGTGGTCACAGTGGTTCGAGTGATGGTCACTGGCATGGCTGAGGGAAGAGGAAGCCATGGTGTTAAAGCCAGTCTAGGCTCCAGTCTCAGACTGCCTGTGAGATTGGTGAAGCCAAGCTCCTCCCCCATAGCATCAGATACCCTAAGCACCACAGGGGTCCCACCCTAATTTAGGAGAAGACCCACCCTGCTTCCAGGGCCTAGAGTCATCTCTGAAGCTTCCCTTAGGCCTGGAATGTCCCTAAATCTCCTGACTTCCCCTCTAGGGGAGAGAGAGGGAGGGAGGGAAAGAGGGAAAGGGAGGGAGAGATAGGGAGGGAGAGGGAGAGGGAGGAGGAGAGAGAGAGAGAGAGAGAGAAAGAGAAAGAGGGGGGGGGGTGACACAAGGGTGTGCAAGCCCTGGGAGGCATGCATTTTTCCAGAGTCCCACCCTAATCTACCCCAAAAGGTGCCTGGGTCACCCCTATACCTGAAACCTCTTGTCACACTCCTTCCTGGGAAGGGGGATCAGACAGGTCTTGGTCCTGCTACTTTGAGAAGCTGGGGGGAGGGAAGGAAGAAAGAGAGAGGGAGATCACCTTCTGAACATGGCTACTTCATTAAGACCACTGCCCCAAATTTGCCCACAAAGCCAGGGATCCAGGAATCTGGGGCTGGTTCCCAATACTCGATTTAAAAGCCTGGCCTCCACCTTACCAAAAAGAGGGGAACATGCCAACCCAGTGTGTAGAGGTGTTTCAGCTTTAGGCTGCTAAGCCGGGAAAGGAAAAGGGCGTGGTGCCTCTAGGGGCGTAGGCCTGGGTCAGCTGGCCCTGGACTAGGGGAAAGTCATATCCCAAAAGTGAGCATCTGAGGCAGGCAGAGGACTGCGGGGGCTGCGGGAGAGGCCTGACAGCCAGCTGCAGGAGCTCGCCTTATAAGGTACTTGGCCTGTCTGTCTTAGACCAAGGAATGTGTCTGGGATCTAGGGGCGGCGCCCCTGTCGCCCTTCCCCCTCCTCAGGGCTGTGGCCAGCCCGGGTTAGGGACAGGATCCCTGCTGCAAGGAGCGGAGCCCAGGATAGCAGGGTCCCCGAGATGGATTGGGGCGGGGCTGGACGCTTGAGGTCCTTGTATCGGGGTCAGATTACTCTCCGAGGCTTATCACCACGCCTGCTGGAAACCCACATTAGCACTCAGGTCAGAGACTCCCAGAAGCATAAGCGTCCATCCCCTCCAGCAGGTTGAGGCGTCCCCTTCCCCTCCCACGTGCCCCTCTGGGATTCGGGCCTTGGTCAAGGAGACCTGGGTTCTAGGGTCCGCCTCCTCCCCATTGGTTTTTGGGAAGGGCAAGGAGGACGTGAGCTAGGAGTCCCAGACATCGGGGGAGGGAGGGGGCGGCACTGCCACGACTGAGGTCATGGCTCTGGAATGCACAGCTGGAGGGAGAAGAGACTGGGGGGGGGGGGGGGGAAATGCCCCTTAACCCCTTCTTCCCCAGGGCTTCCCCAGCCACGCCTGGGACTCAGAAGTCCGTTACTTCAGCATCTTTTCCATTCCAACCCCAACTTCTACACCCTTCTACTTATTCAGGCGTCTCAGACCCCACTCATCACCTAAGGGACTCGCTGGCCAACTCTCCTAGCTTGCATGTTAGCCCTCAACCCAGCAAAAGACACATAACCCCTTTAGGGTTCCACTCTCCCTGCTCATCAGGGATCCAGGCACTCGACCTCTTAGGTGGTCCCGGACCTGAGACAGTTGTCTTCCCCCATCTGCCACGGAGTCCCAACTGCCTCTAAAGAACCCAGTTCTCCAAAGCTTGGACCCTTAAACATGAGCCCGGGCCCTGCTCCCTGGAAGGCTCACCTCGAGGTCTGCAAGTTCCCTCCTGGGTGGTTGTGGTGAGTGTTGGTGAACCTGGGTCTGGGGCTTTGGTGGGGAGGAAGGGAGGGAGGGAGAGAGAGGAGACTTCTTGGGGCGGGCCAAAGGCAGAGGCGGGGCTGGACCCCGGAGCCCAGCCCTGGAACTTAATGAGAGAGTACCCACCCGGGCTTTCCCAGACCCTCCCCGTGGGCGGGGCCAGGTCAAAGAGGGTCTCCTATGGGGATACTGAGGCAAAGTAAGAATCCCTAGTCTCCACCCCTCAGGGACCCTCCCACGTCCTTCTCGAAGTAACCGCCCACCCCACCCCCATCAGGCGTCTCCCCCAGCCCAGGCCTGGGAGGGAAGGGGGAGGCTGAAGTCACTATTTCCATGGTGACGCCAAACAGGAAGCTACAACAGAAGGGGAAGATGAGGGGGGGGGGGCCTCCGGTCCGGAACGTTGGGGTTGGGGGCAGGAAAAGGCCGTTGCTATGGCAACGGGCATATTTGTTCCTTATTTGGGGATGATGTCCCCCCACTAGTTCTTTACTACACATCCGGTCCCATCCTCCGAGAGCATAAGGGCTAAAGGCCCAGAGATCCTGGAGACACCTGGATCCCAGAGAAAAGGAAGCCAAGGCTGGGAGAGGCTGGGGGTCGGTCCAGAGGCCCAAGTCTTAGGATGCCTAAGTTCTGCCAGAAGGGATGTAGGGGCCCCGGACCTTGGGGGGAAGGCCTTAGGGCCTGGGTCCACGAGGGGCTGCCCCAGCTGGTCGAATCAAGCGAGTGAGGCTTGCGGAGTCGGACACCTGGGTCCCGGAGAAGAGGGGGATGGGGAGAGCGCACCTGGGTCCTGAGAGGACGGGGCTTGTAGAGGCCGGCACCTGGGTCTCGGAGAAGGGCGGAGCTTAGAGGGCTGGACTCCCGGATCCTCCCAGCCAGGAGCAGAGGGTGGCCTGGCTGGGCTGCCGGACGTCTGCCTGAGTCCTCCCCTCCCTTTCCAAATCCCAGTCCCTCCCAGAGGAGTCTCCCGGTTCCACGTCTGGGCCTCACTTTGGGCCTGCTGGAGGGTGGGACCTGGGAGGGGAGCTGCGGCTGGAGCAGTAGTGCCGAGACCAGTGGAGCCAACCACGAGACGCGTCCAGACCGACTCCGCCTCTCCCTGCTTCCCTCCCCTCTACTTACCTCGGCTAAGGCTGCAAAGGTCCGATCAGTGTCTCTCCGTTCGTGGCCTGGCAGAACAGGGTCCCTAAGCAGATGCCTAGAGTCTGGGGCCCAGGGCGCGGCTTGAGGGGCTGCAGGGAAGCAGAATACTAGTGGGTGATGTGGCACGGGGGGAGAAGAAGGAAGGAGGGGGAGGGGAGGAGGGGAGGAGACAATATCTGAAGAAGCAGGGGCTGGCATTTCCTGTGGCCTCAACACCTCCTAGTCGGGGCTCCTGCACCCCCAAAACACAGGTGCCCAGAAAGCTCAGGCAGGCACCCAGAGAGATCCTACAAGGACCCACGTCAGGAGAACCCCAAGGATCCAAGAGCCCACACTCCCAAGGTGCCCCTTTAAGCCCTTGGGGAGACCCTGGAAGTTCCTTTGGTCCCTTCAAACACCTCCATAAAAGCCACACATTGAGGACTTGAGTTCAAATAGGACCTCAGATGCTTACTAGCTGTGTGACCCTGGGCAAGTCACTTAACCCCAATTGCCTTGCAAAAATAAATAAAAGTCCCACATTTCCCCTAGGACTGAGGCCTCAGGGTTCTTATTTTCTCTTCTTTCTATTGACAGGGCCACTGGCCCAGCTCTGGTTCTCAGTGCTCATCTCCCTCACACCTGGGCTATTGGGTTAAGGAGGTTGCCCCCTACCAAAGAGTCTGTCCTCTGCTAGTCCATTGTTAACAATGGCTGCCAAAGCGACCAAAGTCCTCAGGCACTGGTTTGACCTCATCCCTCCCCTGTTTAAGTAGTTCCATAGCTCACTATTGGCCCGGGGTCAAATACTAGCTCCCAAGTTTGACATTGAGTCTTTCACAACTTGACTGGAAGGAAGGGAGGGAGGGAGGAAGGAAGAAAGGAAGGAAGGAAGGGGAAGAAGGAAGGATTTATTAAACACTGTGCTGAATGTGCATTGATGCAAATTGAAAAGTAAACCTACCCATCAAGGAGAACACATCCTAACGGGAGAGACAACACTCATGGAAGGTTTCTGCTTCAAGGTAGATGGAGAGGTCCCATGGTCCAGAGGGTGCCCCTGCAAAGTAGCCAGGAATGCTGGGGGTTTCATTTATTTTTTGTTACATTTTGAGTTTCGAGTTGTCTCCCTCCAGCCCCGCATCAGAGAAGGCCAGTATAGATGTACGGGGAACTATACAATACGTGCTTCCATCTATCACTGCTCCTTGGGATGTGGACACCATCCTCCTCCCAAGTCCTTCATCACTGATGTGAATGTTTCTGTTTCTGAGAACAGCTTAGTCATTCAGTTACTCTTTGAACAATATTGCTGTCACTGTATACAACTGTCTCTTGGTTCTGCTCATTTCACTTTTCATCATTTCATGCAAGTCTTTCCATGTTTTTCCAAAAACAACTGGCTCATCATTTCTTAAAGCACAGTAGTATTCCATCACAATCATATACCACAACTTACTCAGCCATTTCCAAGTGATGGACACCCCCTCCATTTCCAGTTCTTTGCCACTACAGAGAGTTGAGGGGGTGTATGTGTGTCTTTTTCTTTTTCCCTAATGACTTTGGGAAACAGACCTCATATTACTGGGTCAAAGGGTATACACAGTTTAGAACTCTTTGGGCATAATTCCAGATTGCTTTCCAAAACAGCTGGGTCATTTCTTCATAGTAATGCCATTTAAAAAGAAAAAAATTTCCACTGATAAAATCATGTGATTTTGAACGATCTGAAAGTGCCAAGGACTTTGGGGACAGAGACTTTCTTTTCTGGGTCTTCAGTAGATGTGGCTTCAGCACCTGAAGGAGCAGGTGATCCCTGGATGGTTACCAAGCAAACCTCCCTGCCAGAGGCTACTTCCCAAGATGACTGAGGGCAGTGGGCTGAAGCATCACTATTTCAAGGCTCTTGGGCTCAGGTGCCCTGCTCAGGCGGTTCCCAGCATGGACTAAGGGGAATTGGTGGTCAGTGGCCTGCCCTGCTCAGCGGGCAGCTGGTATTGTCTGTTACTACAAAATCTGAGTGTTGGAAGGCATTTCAGTGTCCAACTCATGTGACCCATCTATCCCAGGGGTTCCCGCTATAACACCCAACAAGGGATCTCTCTGTGAAGGCTTCAGATGAGGAGTTCCCACCTCCCCAGGCAGTCCCCTTTGGGGGGATGACGATGTGGCAGCTCTCCTTGTAAAGATACTCTTCCTGACTTCAAGCCTTAGTCACTTAGTAACTTCCCCTCATTGTCCCTCCCCTCTTCCCCACGACAATCCATGAAAATACTTCCACAGTTCTCCCACCCTCAGACCAAACATGTCCAGTTCCTTCCACCCACAGAAGCCCTCCACCAATTCTGTGGTGGAACCACTGGCCTCTCCTGCATGACTGAGCCCAAGGCCTTTGTACCTGCTGAGGGTGGCCTCACCCATTTAGAACGCAAGTGCCTTCATTCCTTTCTCTTTAGAATTTTTAGATCCTTCAAGGTAAATTTCAAGGCAGCCCCCCCCTTCCCCCATTAGTGTTTCTCCTCATCTTCTCCGAAGACACGCCCTGTTGTGTGCTGTTCCTTCAGCCAGCTTTCTAGGAGCAGGGACTCATTTTATTAAAAAAACAAAACCCCTCTGCTATTCTCTAGCCTAGTCCAGCCTGGCACTCATAGGTACTTAATGATAATTGGATTGAAAGTGATTTGAAACATACAGAGGAAGTAGCCTTTCAGGCCCTGGTGGGGCAAGTACCTTTTATTCCCTGAGGTCACAGAATCACTGGACCCTGGCCCCCATCTCCACCCAGGCCTTGAATACACTCTGAACTTGGGAAGGGATGGAAGGAGGGAAGACTCAGGAAAGGGAAAGGGAGAGGCATGACCATCTGGAGACTGTGATGCCCCCAGATATGGGCAGCCAAGGACTCCCAGGGCTGAAGAGAGACAGGCAGAAAGCTGGGAGCCCTGGAGGGGTGGGGAGAGCTGGGCAACAGAGTGAAGCCAAATGCTGGCCTATGAGGAGGATTTTTCTGATGCCTTCTTGCTCCATGCGGTGTGCGTGGGCGTCTGCTCTTTGCCCTGTTCCCGTTCCTGCATCTGTATGTCATTGGGAGAGGAGTAAGAAGGGAAGAGACAGTCACAGGAGAGTGAAGGCATGCAGAGGGGATGAGGGAGAGGGGAATAAAGGGGGCCAAGAGGACCCTGGAGAGTTGGGAGGTGGCAGGGGGAGAGATAAAGGGGAGACAGGATGGAGGGGTTGGCCAAGGTGAGGAGGGAGGTAGGAGGATAGGAGACAGGATGGGGGGGATGCAGAGGAGCACGAGGAAGAGGGATAGAGGGGGATAGGCTTTGGGCAGGGGGAGGGGCCTCCCAAGGCTCCCCACTTCTCACCGCCTTGAGGACCTGGGCTAAAATCTCCTCCCGAGTCAGGGGCCGTTCGTCCATCTGCTCCAGCCCCGCGGGGTCGTCCCTTGGATGGAAGGCTCTACCTCAGACAGAATTCGTCCCTCCCCTACAGGCCCTGCATTTCCCCTTTCCCAGCTTGTCCCCCAGAGAACCTTTGTTCCTACATCCCCCAGCTCTCTCTGTCCCTCTCATCCTGCCCCTCATTCTCTGTGGCCTTCCCGAGTCTCCATCCGCCTCCCGTGACTCCACTCTGACCTCCAAAATGGCCAGCATCTCTCCAGGTTCCCCTGAGGCCAAATCTTTCCTCCATCCCTCCATTCCAGAACCCTACCCTAGGGCCTCCCTTCCTCTGATTCTGTCCTCCTTCTCCCCTGGCCCTCCCCCCCAGTTTCTGTCAGCATCTCACATGTTGCTGGGGGCCTGAGGTGGAACAAGTTTCTTGGGGATGGCATCCTTATTCTGACCCAGGAGCCTAAGGGCAGTGGACTGGGGGTTATAGGTGTTAGATTCCTGAGGGAGGGCAAGGGCAGGGCTCAGCTGGGGTGCTCAGGCTCGGCTCCCCAGCCCAGCAGCCCTGGGGGCAGGGCTTTCTGCCCACCCAGAATTCGGTGAAGGCCTGAGTGACCAGCAGGTCAATCACGCGCTGCTCAATGAGGCCGAGAAGCAGCTCCACAATCTTGGTCCCCATGTGGCTGCCTCCCAGGAGCTCTTTGAGCCTGGTATCATCACACTTGGCCTTGTAGAATAAAGACTGGATAGCTGCAGGGTGGGCCAGAGGCCAGGGTCAGCAAGGGCCTGGGCAGCCATGCTCCCACGTGGGCCCACCCATTGGCCCCTTCTTCCCTTCCTTTGGTTCAAGCCGTCAAGCCCACCTCAGACCTTCCCAATTCTCCCTCTTCCCCTCCTCAATCCCCCTTCCCCATTCCAGCCAAGTCCTTGTGCACTCCAGCAAAGAAGAGCTTGGGGACTTGCCCCAAGGTCACCTAGGTCCTGGGGAGCTGGCTGGGATCTTGGGATCCCGACTGGCACCCTGCCCTCTGCCTCTGGCGGCCCCAGGATCCCTCACCAGCCTTGAGCTGGTCTAGGATCTTAGACAGATTGTCATGCTTGGCCTCCACGATCTCAGCCTCCTTAGCCAAGTCCACCTTCCGCTGCTCGAGGGCATCAAGCTCCTGACGCTTGGCCCCCTTGTCAGCCTCTTCTTGGGCCAAGGTCAACTGAACCAGGGCATCCTGGATCTAGAGACAAGAACAAGAGTTTGAGGAAGCCAGGGAAGGTCTGCAGGGCCTGGCCACAGAACCAGGCAGTAGGGGCATCACTTCCTGACTCTACAGAGGAGCGGCCTGAGGCTCCCTCAGCACCCACCCCCTGGAGCAGTGGTTCTCAACCTTCCCAATGCTGCAACCCTTTAATACAGTTCCTCATGTTGTGGTGACCCCCAACCATAAAATTATTTTCGTTGCTACTTCATAACTGTAATTTTGCTACTGTTGTGAATCGTAATGTAAATATCTGATATGCAGGATGTATTTTCGTTGTTACAAATTGAACATAACCCACAGGTCGAGAACCGCTGCCCTGGAGGCTGGGCCACAGGGCTCCCCATATCAGGTGAGGCCTTACCTCCTGGATCTCCTCCTTAAGCTTCTCCATCTCTGAGTTCTGCTCATTGATAAAGGTGAACTCGGCAAAGTTTCTTTCCTCATCTGAGGGGAGTGGAAGAGAGAAACAGGAAGACTGGAGAGGGCCAGAGAGAGAAGGGAAGAGAAGGGGAGGAAGGGAAGGAGTGGGAAGAAGGGGGAGCAGATGAAGGGAGAGGAGGAGGAGAGAGTGGGGAGAAGGGGAAGGAGACAGAGGGAGGAAGGGAGAGATGGAGTAGATAGGGAGTCAGAAAAGAAGAGCAGATGATAAAGGGGAAACCCAGGGGGAGAGAGCCACTGAGGCAGAGAACGAGAGGAGGAAGAAGGGAAGGAGGGGACAGGATGGAGGAGAAGAGAGACAAAGGGAGGCCAGGCCAGAGCCTGGCTTGGAAGGGGAGAGGGGAAGAGGGGGCCCCATCTCTGCCTGGCGTTCATGTGGTAGGGGAGGCCGGCCAGGGAGTAGCCATTCTGGGCTGGGGCTGCCTGGCCCTCTTTCCCTTACTTTCCAAATACATCTTTAAAATGTCCTCGGCGTTCGTCCAGCCGGTGATCTTGCCCAGCTTCACCAGCATGTCCTTGTACTGCAGAACGGCCTTCTCATGGGAGGTCTTCCGGAGGCCCTTGGCCACCTTGTGCTCTGTTGGGAGCCCCAAGGGTCAGCGGGCCCCTGTCCATCTGCCCGTCCTCCCTTCCCTCCCTCTGCACTCTCTTCCTCATCAGTTTCCACGCAGGGAGGCCCAGCTCCTCAGCCTGGCACTCCTTCTCCCAGTTCCTCCTCCAGCCCCTGAGGCTCCTTCTGCAGAAGGATTCAGGGAAAGAAAGGGCCCAAGCCCTTTGAGTCTTCAGTTTCCCCTGCTGCCTCCGTCTTTGTGCCAAGCTGAGGGGATTCTGGGCCCGGCCTCACCCTGCTTGCGCCGGGCCTCCATAGCCTGAGTATCCACAAGCCTCTCCTGGTTCTTGGTGATCAGGAAGTTGTGTAGCTGCTCCAGGTGGCAGATCTGCCTCTGGACCACCTGCAGCTCGGCATTGTACTGACTTATGTCCTTGTCCAGCTTCTCCTGCAGCTGACTCAGCTTCAGCTTGGCTTCCTCCCTGCCCGGGGCGGGGGGGAACATAGGCTCGTGTGGGGCACAGAGGGGCAGGGGGGTACAGAGGCACATGGGGGCACATAAAGGCACAAGAGGGGGCACACAAAGGCATACAAAACCACTAAGTAATGGGACAGAAACACATGGGAGGGGGCCTGCAGAGTGCTCATGGGGCTGGCCCTCTTGAAAGCATGGCTCCCTCAGTCTTGGATGGGGCCCCAGGGAAGTAGTCTGAAAATATGAGGGGGACTATACCCTCAATCCTGACCCCAGGAAGAAGCTGGGTGAGTCTAGAGTGGACTGGAGCTGGCTCTCTCAGTCCCAGACAGGGGACTATACCAAAAACATGTCAAGGGGCCTGGCTGGCTCCCTCACCCTGGAGAGAACATTCCAGACAAAAAGATTTGAGGGACAATTGACTCCACACCACAAAGGAGTAGCAGATGCCTAATAGAGTGAGCTGGTTCTCTCAGAGCACCAAGAGGATCGTGGTGTTGCCCGGGGTCCCAGAAGCCAGTCCCAGTCACACTGAGAGGAGGGGATTGGCTCCCTCAGCCCAACAGAGCCACCCCCAGCCTGTCACAAGCCCTAGTGCCCACACTCACCCAGTGCAGAGAAGGGACCCCCTGGCATTCCAGGGCAGAGCCAAAGGTTACCTGGCATCAAAGGCTGAGGTGGAATCTTCTACGTGGGCTCGAATGTTAGAGTGGATGTCTTGTAGCTCCTGCTTACCATGGACGTGGGCAGCAGTTTGGTGAGGGCGAGATGCTGAGCCCAGCTCCCTTCTCCCTCTACCCAGGGCCCCTGGGCCCCAACCTTCATCAGTTGGTGGTTGATATGCAGAAAACGATTCCTTTGAACATGCAGCAAACCCAGCTCTTCCCGAAGGACCCTGTTCCTTACTAGCTGGCTGTCAAAGCGTGTGTTGGCCTGCAGAGCATCAGGATGGCAGGGTCACTGGCTGGTTCTGCTGGCTCCCCCAGTCAGCGCCCAGGGGCACTCACCCGATCAAGTTGGTCCTCTAAGATCTTCAGTTTTCGGAAGTCCCGGGCCTTCTTCTGCAGGACCAAGCCTGGGCCCCTGAGGTCCTTCAGCTGCTGCAACAGTTGACTCTCCCACTTGGCAATCTGGGGCCCCGGTGAGGCCATGGAGAAAGGACTCGGTCTGTTCTCACTCTGCCAGCTCCCTCTTGGCCCAGGAGACCCCTCCCTTGCACCGCCCCCTCCTAGGTCCCACCTCTTGGTCCAGCTTCTTTAGGCGCTCCTGCTCCTGGACCACATCCTTGTTCAGCTGCTGCCTGCGCTCCAGGAGGCTTCGAAGGTCCTTCTCCTGCGCCTGGTCCAGGACCCTCTGGGCTTGGTTCTGGGAGATCCTCATCTTCACTTGGAGCTCTGTCTGCTCCTGCTGCAGCCGACTGATTTCCACCCTGCCGGGTCAGAACCCAAGAGAACTGGAGCTGGCCGGCCAGCTGCCCTAAGCAAGGCCCTCATGCGTCAGATGAAGGGCCCTTCCCTGGGTGGCCTCGAGGCCTCCAGCATCCTTTCCAGGTCTCTCTGACCAGCCTCCCCTCCCCCCCCAAGGCCCCAGGCTCACATCTGCTTGTGGATCAGCTGCTGGGTTTCCCGGCTGTAAGCCTGCCGCTCCCCCTCCATCACCCGGCATTGTCTCTGCAGGCGGCTCAGCTCCCCCTCTGCAGGGCAGGGGGCAGGTGCGGGGACGGCTCAGCCGGGGTGGGGGGACTAGGCCAGCTGCCCAGCTCCGACCCCCCAGGCCGAGAGCACTTACCTGAGCTATCCAGGTAGGCTTCGCTGTCCTCTGAGCGCACGCTGCTGGCCAGCGGCATGGTGACTGGGGGAAGAAGTCTACTTGGGGGGCTCTTGAGGGGCAGTGGAGGATCCAGGTTGGGAAGTTGGGGGACACAGTGAGACGGGGGGCCCTACAAGTCTAGACACGGGCCTCGCCTGGCGACTTCCTCTGTTGTGGCCCTCGTTGCTGGGGCGACAGGGTCAGCAGAAGGGACTGGGGAAGCTGGCCTGCGCAGGGCGGGGCGGGGGTCTGGGGCTCCTCCCTCACGCTCCTTCCTCCTGTTTCTCCTTTCCCCTTCTCCCCCCCCCTTCCCTCTCCCCCCCTTCGGCCCTCCCCGGACTCTTCCAGAGGGAGACTGGCTCCGAGCATCACTTGCAGGCTCCTCCCCCCAACCTCGGGCAGGCCGAGGGAAGGCATGCAAGCCAAGGGGAGGGGAGGGCTTGGGAAGAAGGGGCTGGGAGAAGAACGTGGAGCCGCCCGGGGGCGGGGCTGAGCGTGAGAGGCGGGGTGGGGGAGGAGTCAAGCGGGAGATTTAAGATTTAAGAGAAAGCTTTGGGAGGGCGTGGCTGGGATACTGGGAGGCGGGGCAAGGGGGACCGCGGTGGTAGAAACTAGGGTGAGGGGCGAGTGGCGGGGCTGAGGAGGGTTGAGGGGAGGGGATAGGGGAGGAATTAGGGTGAGGATTAGGTGAGGGAATTGAAGAGGAGTCGCAGGGTGGGGCTGAAGCTGGGTGTAAAGGGTGACGGATAAGGGGGATGTGGGGGATGTAGATGCAGCAGCCAAGGGACTGAGGGGGAGGGGCCGAAGGAAGAGGAGGGAAGAGCGGCTGAGGGGCGGGGCTATGCGGGGAGGGGCACGCTTTAGGAGCTGCTGAGCTGGTGGAGCTAAGGGGAGAAGGGCTCTTAATCTGCGGGTGGCAAATGGGACGTAAGTAGGCGGAGGGAGAGCTGCTCACCTCCTTCCTCCCTCCCTTCGCGCCCCGGCTAGTGCGCCTGCGCGCCAACAGTTCAAACGGCGTGAAGCAGGAGGCGGGGCATTGAGGGGCGGGGCCTCCCTCTGGGCTCCTCTCCCCGTTCCCTCCGTGAAGGGAACACCGCCCTGGCCCAGGCTCCGCCCCCGACCCTAGCTCCGCCCCCCAGGCCGAGCCGCCCTACACGTGCGCAGCTCCCTGGGGCAGGGCCTCGAAGGCGGGAGGGCTGCAGGCCAGCTGCTGAGCCCGCGGGACAGGGCGTGCCGCAAAGTGGCCTGCGGTTTCCTGTGGGAGGAAGCTGCAGCCTCCTAGCTCTCCTCCTGGAGCTCAGCATCAGCCTGGGGGCGGGCGGCCTCGGACCCTCTGAGGCTGGGCCGGCGGGCCCGCTCCAGGCGCGCCCGGTGCCACAAGTGTTTTCTGCAGTCATTAAATCTTGAGTCCCCGCGGCTCCTGGTTTGGCCAAGCACTGCTTGCTAGCCAGGAAAGAGCCACGCGTTTGGAATCAGAGGCCCTGGGTTCAGATTCTGCTGGGCTTATGAGCAAGGCCCTTTCTGGATCTGAGGGGAGCTTTGCCCAGGGGCAAATTCGAACCCAGGGTCTGGACTTCTCCTGGACATCAAGCAATGCTGAGGACACCTGGAGCAGTGGGTGCAAAGGGAAGAAAAGGGCCTGTGAAATGAGGGGCCTTAGGAAAGCTCCGTCCTCCATCTGGAGGGTGTTACAAACAACACCCCACTACCCAACCGTGGCTCCCCTTCCAGTCCCAAATTACCTATGTGTTTTATAGCTAATTATCCATGTTTTATAGCTAATTATTGGTTGTTCTCCCCACCCCCATTAAAACAAAAGCCACAGGAACTGGTTGTTCTTCTGTTTTTGTAGCCTAGTGTTTGGCACACAGTAGGAGCTTTAATAAAAGCTTGTTAAGTGGAATTGAATTCAGTCCTCCAGCTGGGGTCTGCCCTGGGCAAAACACGGGAGTCTGAGCACTTGCCTGGACTTGGACACCAGGATTCTTTCTCCATGCAGCTCAAGATCCCTATTGGGTAGGCTCCCTTGGGGATCTGGGGTGGGGTGAGGCTGGCTTCTTAGGCCACATACCAAAGTACCCGGCCACCAGTCAACCAATCACCCAAGTACTGGCACAAGAGCTGCCCACCTTTGGTCCCTCTAACACAGGCCCACTTTACAGGGGCTGGCATCGAGGCCCAGAGTGATAAAATACTGAGCTAAGACTAAATCGGCTCCTAAATCTCACTTCCTCTTTCTGGGAAGCCAGGCAACTGCCACCCCAGTGTATGTCTCCCGTGTCCGGAGGGATCCAGACATCCTCATGGACCCCTCTGCACCTACTGACTCTGCTGAACACTCACCCTTGATCTCTTCTCTCTAGGTTGGTGGGACACCCTCTCTCCTGGTTCTTCCATCTCTCTGACTGCTCCTCTGCTTCTTTTGCTGGCTCCCTCTCTAGTTCAGGCCCACTCACAGTAGGGGTCCCTCAGGGCTCTGTCCTGGGCCCTCTTTCTCTTCCCCCTCCATAGACTTTACTTGGGGATCTCTTCAGCTCCCATGGATCTAATCACCATCTCTACGCTAATGGCTCTTGAATCTACCCATTTTACCACAACCTCTCTGCTGACCTCCAATCCTGCATCTCCCACTGCCTGTCAGACATTTCAAACTGTGTATCCAACTCAACAGGTCCAAAACAGAGCTCATTATCTTTTCCTCTAAGGACTGGAACCCTTTCCTTCTCCTCCTATTACATAGTGGTCAGCACCATCATCCCAGGACCTCAGGCTCCCACACCCAGGAGTCACCTTGGCCCCCTCACTACCTCTCCACTCCCCCTGTCCAAGCCACTGTCAAGCCTTAGCTCTGCAGTGTGTCTCCAATGCACCCCCTTCTCTCCTCTGCCCCTGCCCTCACCCTGGTCCAGGCCCTCATCACCTCAAGCCTGGCAATATGGCAATAACTGGGGGGGGGTAGGAAACGTGGTATGCTTGCCACCAATGTCTCCCTATTCCAGTCTATTCTCCACTCAACTGTTAAAAGTGATTTTCCTAAAACAGAGGTCTGACCAAGTCACTTCCCCATTCAATAAATTCCAGCGGTCGCCTATCACCCACCTCCAGGATCAAATACAGACCCTTTCACAACCTGGCCCCCTCCTTTCTTCCAACCTCATCCCCCAACACATACTCTTCAGTCCAGTGACATTGGTCACCTGGATTTTCCCCAAACGAGACATTTCATCTCTGGGCTCCAAACATTCTCTCGCCTGTTCCACATGCCTGGAACACTCTCCACCCTCCACTCTGACTACTGACCACCCCCAAAGCCTTCCCCAACCCCTCTTACTTCCAGTTCCTTCCCCGTTACTTATAGCTCACTTTGTACAGACTGTGTGTGTTGTCTACTTCATTAGATCATAAGCTCCTGGAGGGCAGGGACTATCTCTTAGCTTTTTTTGTATTTTCAGCCCTTAACAATGCTTGGCACATAGTAGGTTCTTAATAAATATTGACTGGTTGACTTCCCAAGTCATGGTCCTGCCGTCCAGCTACCTTTCCCAGCCCTCAGTCTCCACCAACCCTGGGGCCAGGGGCAATAGGGAGAGAAACTGGAAGACACAAGGTTGGAGTAGACAAGTGAACAAGATGACAGAGAGAAACAAGACACGTAAGAGATGCAGAGACAGAGAGACAGAAAGAGGTGTGTGATGGTGAGTGATTCAATGCAAGCTTGGGTCCCTCCCAGTCTTCTCCTGATTGTAAAGAAAAAAGAAGAGTAGGTATCCTAGAGGCAGAGAAATGCAGAAAGAGGCAGACACCCAGGCAGGGAGGAAGAGCGAGTGGCTGGGACCAGCCTGAGGAGGGAGTGGGTCTTCAGAGGAAGGAAGGAAGGAGGGAGAGAGGGAGGAAGGCGGGGGCTGGGCAGGGGGTGGAGGGAAGGAGGGAGAGAGCAGGGCGGGGCAGGGAGGCCGAGAAAGGGGACTGAGCCTTAGCTCCGACTTCCTCTGGCTCCACTGGCTAAGTGCTTCTCCGTTATTTGAGAAAGAAAGCAGCCTTTGACACCGCAAAGACCCCATCTGCCGTCAGGTACCTTCAACTCGCCAAGGAGAGGGGGAGAATCCTAAAGCCCTTAGTAGGTATGGGAAGAGGAGAGGAAGGTCGGGGGTGGAGAGAGGGGAGAGGGGAGAGGCAACGTTCCTTGGGATCCACAAATGGGACGTCCCCTCCCCACAGATGCTGGGGGAGGGGGCGGAGGAGGGGTAGAGGGTGTTCTGCCAGAGCCCCCAGCTGTCTCTTCCTGCCCAGTCCTCCATCCTCTGGGGATCCAGGCATCTGGGCTAACAGCCCTTACTCCCCAGCTCAGTCCCACAAAGACCCAACGATTCCCTGCCTTCGCCGTCTTCCACTCCCAACTTTCAGACCCCAATGCTTCCTCTTGGCCAGTTCTCTCAAGGCACCCGGGGTCTCTCCCAATTAATTCCCTTAACTGCCTTGCATCCCAAGCCAGGCATCTCAATCACCTGCGCCCCAGTTTTGCTCTCCTAGGGACCCACACACTCAGGCCCAGGTTTCCTGTCTCAGCCTGGCTAGCACCCAAACCTCTGCCTCCTATCTCATTTCCTTAGCCCCAAAAGGCCCCAGGTGTCTGGCTGCCCTGCCCTGGACAGAGGAATGATTTAGAGAGGGCAGGAGCAAGGCCCTGGGGCTGGGGTTTCTCTGGTGGGAGAGAAGGGGATGAGTCACAGTGACTCACTCTGACCCCCCACCTAGGAGGGGGAAGAGGCAAGGAAAGCCTAGTGGATGTCTGGGCCCCTGGTGCTGTGCCCCACCCAAGCTCAGAGACTGGGGAATTTTGGGGAAGAACTAGGTGGGGGAGGTTTCAATCCTCACATCAGGGTTCTAGTTCTTAGAGGGCCCAGTGGGTGCCAATGCATCGGGAGTGGGAGGCTCCAACCCACTCACATTCCCTCAGGAGCCCAAACCCCTCATCCTTTGGGGATGCAGGCATTTCCTCCAGCTGCACAGGGGAATACCCAGGCCAGTCCCCTGGGGCCTTAAGCCTCCCCCTCCACAGTCCCTGCCAGCCCAGAGCCCCAGGTGCCCCAGGATCTAGGTGCCAGCCTGGCTCTCGCCCTCCCCCCCAGACTCTGTGGGCATCATGTCCCTGCTCCTGGTGGTTGTCTCTGCCTTGCACATCCTCATCCTCATTCTGCTCTTCGTGGCCACCCTGGACAAGGTGAGACTTGGGAGGGGGGTGTTCTGGCTCGGGCCTCCCTGCTCCCACCCCCTTCTCTGACCCTACCCCTTTCCCCTCTGCTCACAACCCTATCCTTTCAATCACTCCAAAAGCGGCAGAGGGCTAAGCACCTTTGGGACCCAGGCAAAACTGAAGATTCCTTGCCCTCAGAGGGTTTGCAGTGGAAGGGAGACACACACAATGTACAAGCCCATGCACGCACAGAGCACACACCTACGCACAATACACGCACGCATACGTACAGGAGGGAGGGCACTGGCCGTGGGCACAGGGGGACCAGGAAGGCTTGGGGCAGAAGGCGTGAGAGAAGGGAGACGGGTGAGGAGGGGAGTGACTGCCCCACGGGGCCGCAACGAAAGGATTTTAAAGCCAAAACAGAGGGCTTGGTGTTTTTAGCCGAGTTCACTGGGGGAAGAGGTTGGATTAAGGAAAGCCCCTCAGACCCCCACCGCCAACCCTGCTCCTTCCATGAAGGCTCTGCCCCTCGGCCACCTCCCCATGCCCCTAATTCTTGTTCTCTTCCCTAATCTACCTTCTTTTTGACCCCGACTGGTCTCAGTCATGGTGGATCCTCCCTGGGAATGACTCACTAAACCTCTGGAAGGAATGCTTGGCACAGTTGAACCAATCTTCCCAGGAAGTCTGGGAATGCAAAAATGTCAGCGACAGTGGTGAGAGCCCCCGCCCCCCCCCCCCAGCCTCCCAGCTGCCCCTCTGCACTGAGGGGGGTCGGGAGGGCCCTTGATTCTGGGGGCAGAGGCCCAGTGCCCAAGATCTCCAGGGTTGGGATCCCACCTTCTGAGGAGGGTGGGGCCAGTGCAAAGGAATGAATGAGAAAGCATTTATTAAACACCCCCTCTCTGTCCAGCCTGGGGTGGCTGCCTTGCCCTCCAGGAGCTTTTAGTCCAACAGCCGGAGAAGCCAAGGAGGTGTGCTGTGGGAGGTAGGGAAGGAGGCCAGGTGGCTAAGACTCTGCTGCTCCCTAGGCTGGCTGAAGGCAGTGCAGGCCCTCATGGTCATGTCCCTGGTCTTCTGCTGCCTCTCCTTCATTCTCTTCATGTTCCAGCTGTACAACATGAAGCGAGGGGGTCTCTTCTATGCCACCGGCCTCTGTCAGCTCTGCACCAGTGAGTGGGCCGGGGCGGGGCCCTCGGGCATGACTGCCCCACAGGAGGGAGGACAGGTGGGCAGGCACGGAGGGGGACAGGCCAGACTCCCCCTGTCCTCCCCTCTCAGGTGTGTCGGTGTTCACTGGTGCTCTTATCTACGCCATACACGTCAAGGACTTTCATCATTCCAACGGTTCCTTCGGGTACTGCTTTGCCCTGGCCTGGGTGGCATTTCCCTTGGCGCTGGCCAGCGGCATCATTTACATCCACCTGAGGAAACGAGAGTGACCTCCCCCTCCCCTGGCCAGCTGGCTCTGGCTCACAGGCCCCGAACCAGTGAGACAGCAGCCTCTCCAGCCCTGCCTCCCCGTGCTACCTTGCCCCAGGGGAGGTCCTGACCCTGGAATCCCAGTTTCCTCCTCTGTGGAATGCGGGAGTAGGAAGATGGGAGTAGGAAGATGCGTTCTTGGTCCTCTTCCTCCTTTTTCCAGCCCAGACCCTCTGACACGCACTTCCTGCCCCTGACGCTTAGTGCTCTGGGGTCCTTTCCAGCTCTGACTCAGGCAGCTGGTGCCACAGTGCCCAGATCCCTGGGCCAGGAGTTCAAATCCAGCCTCAGGCACTTAATAGCTGTGGGACCCTAGGCAAGTCGCTTAACCTGCTTGCCTCAGTTTCCTCAACTGTAAAGTGAGCATAATAACAGCACCTTCCTCCCAGAGGATCGAAGGCAATGCTACTTGTCAGTCCTTAGCACAGAGCCTGCACACAGCAGGACCTCTACAAATGCTCGTTCACTCCCTTCTCTCCCAGCTCTGCCAACCTCTGTTCTGAGGCCACCACCCTCAGTCCCAGCATCCCTCTGAGCTCTGGCCTTCCACCATCCTGTTGGATCGGGAGGAGCTGGGAGCCCTGGGCTTAGTCCTGGCCTTCTGACATTAGGGAAGTCACTGGCCCTCCCTAGGCCTCAGTTAACCCATCTATAACCAAGAGGCAAAGACTGTAGAGAAAAGCCTTCAGGGTAGAGCCCAGAGACTTGGCCTTGGCCTGGCTGGAGCACCTTCTCTGGACCCAGCCTCTTCCTCTTCCATGGGAGAGGCCCAGCCTAGCTCTGAATCTTAGGATCAATGAGACAGAATGTCACAAGATACTGATAAAGAGTAAAGCGCTTTGTAACCTCCTGAGTGTGACCTGATTATTTCCACACCTTCCCTGGTGGCTCTGCCTGCTCCAGCGCTCCCTACCCCCCCCCCCATGAGGCACAAGGCCTGCCCCAGCCTCACCCTCCCAGGCAGAGGAGAAGCCCAGCTGCCTGTGGACCCCTGGGGAATGAAGAAGACACCCCCAGCCAGGTCCATTCCAATGTTTATAAGAGCATGGCAAAGCCTTTCTTTCACGGGATGCCCAGACATCCCAGCTCCCCACCACCAGCCTATCTGGACTCACATGGCCCAGCCCCCCAGTTGCTCACACAAAGGGGTCCCTGCTTAGCCAGCCTTGCCCCCTCAGGGCCCCACACGGTGGCAGCCTTTCCCTGAACACAGAGAGTGGTGTAAACAGGGTTTATTTCTTTGGGAGCTAGAGGACAGATGGGAACGGGGGTCAGTATTGCACATGGTGGGACGTTGGGGGGGGTGGAGCCAGAGGTAGTATCAGCAGATGTCCATATTGAAAACATCAGGGTCCGGGGAAGGCACTGGCTTTGGGAGAGGTAGACCCTGCTCCCCTCCCAAGGGGCCAATGGCAGTAGGTAGCAGCAGGGACAACTGGGTCCCCAGGGTCACGTGCCCCTCCATCCCTAGGGAAAAGTGTGGCCCTTGGCTGGGAGTCTTAGCCTGCTGGAAGCCAGTGGGGCCAGCGCTCTGACCTGTGAGGCTCTGGTGGGCCAGGAGATGACAGGAAGCTCATTCCCTACTCAGCTGGACCCCAGGAGGCTCCAGGGGTCTCTGAAGCGGGGCAGCCCAGGAGGGGCTAGGGCTTTTGCAGAGACTGGGTGGCAGGCCAGGGGGCATGTTTTGGGAAAGGGCTTCCAGGTGGCCAAGGGCCCGGGACCCGTTGAATGTCACTTCGCAGCCTGTCCGGGCCAGGAGCCAGGCCTCTACAGAGTCCTGTAGCCACTTGGTGCTCTCTAGGGAAAGGGAAGGAGCAGATGAGTAGGGGAGCTGTGGTCCTTGGGAAGCAGGGGCTGTGCTCTGGAGGAGCAGCTTACCCTCAGGGGGGCCTGGACCCCTGCGTCCCATGAAGCTGTAGGCCAGCAGGACTTCCTTGGCATGCTCCTCCTGTGCCCGGTGCACCAGGGCTGTGATCAGCTCCGAGTTGTTGGATGTACTCCGGAAGTAGAGCATGTGAGCCAGCTCCAGGGCCTGCAGGTTCCGATGCTGGCTGAACATCTGTGGCAGGAAGGCGCAAAGGAGAGGACATGGTGGAGAGGAGGGGACACCGTAGGGGCTCTGCTGATGGTGCCCACTCATGCCCTCATTCCAAGTGTTCATTGGATCCCAGACCCCTAAGCACCCCACCCTGGGCTCAGGGGCTGCCAAGGAGCCTCGAGAATTCCACCCCTGTGGAAGTGGAATTCCACCCTCATTCACTCAAGAACGAGGTAGCAGCCAAGAGAGGCCACCAAGCCCCTGAAACACCTGGGTTCAGTCCCACAGTCCAGCTCCCCAGCTGGCTGCCCCAGCCTCAGCTTCCTCAGGCCCCTTCCAGCAGGTGGGGGCATCAGATTATAACACCCCATACTACATTCTGATGGGGCTCCATAACACACTAGGCCCAAAGACTGCCCCAGGTGACAGACCACCAGTGAAAGCCACTTTCTCCCATCACAGATGGGAAACTGAGGCTGGAGAAGGCCATGCCCCTGGCCCAGGGCTCACCTTGGAGGCGCGGCGTGCCATGAAGACAGCAAAGAAGAGCAGCAGCAAGGAGGTGGCCACCTTGAGATCAGACAGGGCCACCATGCCCACATTCACAAAGAACACCAGGCCCGAGACCAGGAGCATGGTGTTGAATAGGGCCCGCTGCAGGGGGGGTGTCCGCACCTTCAGCTCAGGGAGGAGCTGCTCCAGCCCCTCCAGGGGGGTGTCCTTGAAGCTCTTCAACACCAGGTGACCCCTCTTGGTGCGGGCCGCCACCACTACCCGCTTAAAGTAACGCCTGAGCCCCAAGGGCCCAATCAGGAACTCCCTGTGACCCCCACCTGCCCTCCACAGCAAGACTCGGGTGGACTGGGGGGGAGGGGAGAGGGTCTAGTCCCTGCCCTAGCAGAGGTTCTAGGGCCATGCACAAATTCTTAAACCTTCCTGGACCTCGACTTTCTCATCTGTAAAACAAAGGTGCCTTCTAGCTGTGAGAGTCCAGAATCGTCCCTGCTCTCACTCACGGCCTGGGTGACCTGGCCTGGACCCCAGGAAAACGGGGGAATGGGCTCTGACTAGGCTGGCCGTGACCTCGATCCCCACCTCTCTCTGGGCCTCTCTGTTTGCTCTTCCGTAATTGGACCAGATGGGTTCTGGTGCGCCCCTCCCTCCTAGACAAGGGGCTAGAGGGATCCCCCCAGCAGCTCCCCACTCACCGCTCCGCAGGGGGAGACTTGGTGAAGAAGCCCCGCTCGGAGCCCACGATGGATTTGCGTGGGAGCGGCCCCACTCGCTGGCCCAGAGCCCAGAACTGCATGTAAGCGTAGTGGTCCAGGTTGATGGTCACCTGTGAGCACAAGGGGTGGGCACCAGGTGTGGCATGGGGCGGGGTAGGGCGGCTCAGCCTCTCGGGCCCTTTGGTTCCCTCCTCTCTCCCTCCTTTGCCACCTCTCCATCAGCCGCTAAGGGGAGGACGCCTAGTCTTCGTCCCTCCTCTCATTCACCTCTCCTCCTCTGGGGATCTGGCTGCCCTGGGCCTACCCTCTCCCAGTCTCTTCCTGGGCTCTCAGGCCTCTCTCTGGGCAAGCAACTGACACCACGCCTGCGGGGGAATCTCCCTTGCTCCGGACCACACCCCCAGCCCCTCAGGGCTGCCCATCCACAAAAGCAGCATGGTAGATGCTGCCCAGACACCCCGGCTCACACAGCTGTAATGTCCAAGGCTGGATCTGAACTCAGCACTGGGCACCATGGTGCCACGGAGCCACCCTCACAGGCCTCTGTCCTGGGCTCTCCTCTCCCTAGACTCGAGGGGATCTTGGAGGTTCCCCTGCAGACCCAGCCCCTGTCTCCCACTGTGGTTCCCTCATCCACTGCCCTGGGCCTCCTCCCTCCCCAGCTCTGACCTCTACCCCGAGGCCAGCATCCAGGCACCTTAGCTGGATGGCTGCCCTTCCTGAAACATGCCTCCAGGGCAAGGCCTTCGGGGTCTGGCCCCGTGGCACACTCCATGCTTCACAGGCCATGTGCCAGCCAAGGCCTCCCCTGCCCAGCCCCACACAATGTCCATTTGCCCCTTCCCCACCTCCGCCCTCTCCGCCCCCCAAAGAGCAGCCCAGGCACCACCTCCTACAGGATGACTCTGGACCTGCCAGGCGCTGGTTCCCGCTGAGGTGACATCTACAAATTTCCCTTTCCAGGGAGATGTTGTGGCCCCCATAGAGCGTGTGCCCCTAGAGAGCAGGGGCCATTTTCTGCTTTGGGGCTTTGCATTAGTAATTATGTGAGGCCTGCCTGACTTCCCAGAGGGTGAATAGAGCCAGGCTTCTACCTGAACCTCATCTTGCGGGTGGTGGACCACCAGGGCATAGGCCAGGGCATCCTCAGACAGCGGAGAGAAGTTGGCTTGATCCAGCAGCGGCGCCAAGGCCACGAGGACCTCCTGTTCATTGGCCAGGCGCTGAGGGTCTGTGAGGGATGGCTGCTCCAGGGTCTCTCGGTCTGGATTGATGGGGTCATACAGCACCTGGAGGGGAGGGGCAGAGACTGAGGTCAGGATCCCTGCGTGTGGCAGGGGGAGGTGCTGCCCACTCCCGCCAGCACCGTGGAGAGCTGTAGCACTGACAGCTGAGCTCAGAAGGGGCGTAGAACTGTGACTCCCAGCCCGGACACTCCAGCCGCCTGGCCCACTCCCAGCGCTCTGGGCAGGGGAGCACTGGCTAGCCAATGTCAGGGCCTGGCGCCCACTGACCAGGCCGGGGTGGACACAGGGAGAGCTCCTGGCTAGGGGGGCAGAAGTGGTCTCGCGTGGTCTCAATGTAGCCTTGCCCTCCTCACCTGCAGCTGGGTCAGGATGCGGTTATACTGAAAGAGAATGCAGAAGTCAGCATAGGACTCGAACTCCTGGAGCGCAGCCTTGGCTGAAGAGCCTGAGTGAAACTCCTATGAAGGGAGAACTGGACATTGCCGTCACAGCCCGGACACCCTCCCCACCAGCTGAGGGGCAGGAGGAGGGGAGGAGGCGGGGCTGCCCCAGGGGCGTCCTCCCCATCCGGGGCTGGGGTGAGGGAGGCCGTGCTGCCTCAGGTGTGTCTTCCCCTGGGGTGCAGGGTGGGGTGGGGGCTGGGCCTGGGAACCAGATCCAGTCTGCCTGGACTTGGGCTGTCCCTTCTTGCGGAGCAGACAGGGAGGAGGGCTAGCCTTTGGGAAAGGCTCCCTGGTGGGGGGCAGGATGGAGGAGGGGAGACCCTGCTGTCCCAGGGGGTGCTGGGAGTTGTGGTTCTAGGGATTTCCCCAGGGAAACTACAAGTGAAACTACAAGTCCCAGCATGGCCCGGGGCAAGCACTCCACCCAGGAGGGAGGGGGATCGTAACGCTTGGGGCTGCTGGAGCATGTAGTTCCCCAGGTGACCTGCAGGAGGAGCTTCAGCAGCTGGTCCTTGGAGAAGGGGATGAAGCGCTCCCGATACTGCTGGGCCCAGTTCCGGGGCTCCGTGGGGTTCCACATCTTCCGATATTCCCCCATCTTGGTGGTCAGGGAGGAGTGGGGCCGGGAGGTGGCCTCGGGGTCCCAGGGCCTCAGCGGGGGCTGGGGGCAGCCCCACCACCCGGCCCCACAAGCTGCTCGGGCCACCCGGAGCATGCTGAGCCCCAGCACTCCGAAGGGAGGGGGAGGGGATGAGGTCCGAGGCAGGCACTACATGGCAAAAGCGGAGGAGGGTCACAGGTCACGGGTGCCTTTCCCAAAGGCGCGCCCTCCTCCCTGTCTGCCCCGCAAGCAGGGACAGCCCAACTCCTAGCAGACTGGATCTAATTCCCAGGCTCAGCCCCCACCCACCTCATCCCATCCCCGGGGCCCTTCTCTCCAGCACCCCAGGTGGCATGAGGTCAGAGGCAGGAGTCAAAGGTCACAAGGTAGACTACACGTTTCCCCCCACGGCACACCCTCTGGGCAGGGCGGAGCCCGGAAAGCTATTTAGGAGATGGGCTTGAATGCATCTCAGGAAACCCCTGGGTCACCCCAAAACCTTGCATTAAGAATTGCACTCCCGCCGCAGAAAGTCTTTCCCTCCCCCTCACCTTAGAAAGATTTGGTTGTCATTGAGCCTGGCGCACATGCGCAGGGCCAGCAGCATGGGCCTCCAGGTGCCACTTTATTCGAGGGACGGCGCATGCGTAGGGGTGAGGGCTGTTTCGCCTCCTTAGGTGGTTTTTCTGAGCCACGCATGCGCCTACGTGTAGGACTGTGGGGGCGGGGTTTGGTGAATGAGGACATTCTGGGGAGTAAGCTCCGACCATTTCCTCCAGGGACTTCCCTGGGGAGGGAGAGGGGAAGAGTCGCTAAGGTTCGTTGCTGAACGCATGCGCGCACAGCCGATGCCGATTCGGAGGCGCGCGCCTGGGTTCGTGCGTGCCTTAGGCCAACGGCTTCCGAGGCCACGCCTCCATCCCTCAATGAGGGGAAGTGTGCCTGGGGGCGGGACCTGCTGTCGGCCAATAGGCTTTCGACGCGCGAAGAGGAAAAGGCGGGAAAAAGGCGGGTCTGGGGAGAAAGCTGCTGGGGCGGAGAGGTCGGGCGGGAGGGGCGAGAGGGAAAGTGAGGGGGAGAACCTCCCTATTTTCTGAGATTTCCCCCCATTTCTGAGGGGAAGACCCTAGTTCTTGAGGAAACATCCCCCCTCCCGTTTTATAGGAGATCCCCCAGATCTGAGGGGGAGACCACCTTTCCTAAGGAGAGTTGCTCCCCCTGATTCGGAGTGATCCCTCCAATTCTGAGGGAGGACTACAATTCTCAGAAGTTACCCCAAGTTCTGAGATGGAGACCTACAGTTTCTGAGGAAATTCCACCTCCAGATGGCAGGAAATCTCCCATTTCCTGGCCAAAGCCCCCCCACATTCTGAGTAGATACCCCACAGTTCCGAAAGGGAAGCCGCCCCCCTGGGGCGATCCCTACCCTTCCCTGCTGAGCACAGCGCCGCCAGCATGCAGGAGAGTCCCCTTTCCTGAGCAGACCCCCCAGTCTGGAGCCAGGGACCCCCCTTGTTCTGAGGGGAAGACTCCTGCTCTGAGCAGACTGAGGAGAGAGCCCTGAAATCAGGGTGCTGCCCCCCCAGTGAGATAGCACCCTGCCTTGCTGGGCAGAGCCCCCAGTCCTGAAGTGAACTAAGCCCCCACTTTGGGAGGGTAGACCACCATTCTGAAGGGAAAAGCTGTCTGCCACTTTGGGGACACTCCTAAGGAAGAGGTATCCCTCATTTTTGTGGGGGACACCCCATTCTAAGGAGATCCCTCACTTCTGGGCTGGGTACCCCCATCCTAAGGAACCCTGCCAATTCCAGGGGCTGGCCCCCATGTTGAGCCGGGGCCATACTCCAGTGAGCCACGCCCATCCTCCTGCCCCCCCAAAGCCCCATCATCCTGCACCCCCAGAGCCTCTTTGTCCTGTTCCCCCAGAGTCCCTTCTTCCTGCATCCCCAGAGCCCCTTCATCCTGCCCCCCCATCCCCTTCCTCCTGCACCCTCCAGAGCTCCTTCCTCCTGCACCCCCTAGAGCTTCTTCCTATCCCCCCAGAGCCCCTTCTTCCTGCACCCCCAGAGCTCCTTCATCCTGTACCCCCAGAGCCCATTCTCTTCTCTCTCTGCCCTGTGCCCAGGTGGGGTCATCTGAGTCTGAGTGAAGAGTCGAGCCTCCCACCCACAGGAGAAGGGCCGCCATGTATGTGCCCGAGAGCCTGCACGACCTGGCTGACAGTGAGCTGGTCCAGTTTGTGAAGAAGCCAAAGACCATCTCCAGGATCTTTGCTGGGGTGAGGTGCCACCCTGCCCCCTGCCCCGGGGGGGGGGAGGGGGCCCTGGCCTGCAGAGATGGCAGCTTCACAGCAAAGGGTGGAAGGTGGCACAGCCCCTCCCCAGACTCGGGGCCCCTCACTGTGGCCCGGGCACCTGCTTTGGGCCTTTTTGGTCACCTCTCCCCAGCCCTCAGCTCAGAGACTGGCCACATGCTGGTTGTACCACCTGCCCTACCAGGCTTTGTCAGCCCTAAGGCGCTATATAAATTTGTGCTTTTATTCCTGTGTAGAAAAGGAAGGAGTCCCAAGAGCCTGGGTGTCTCCACCAAGAGCAGTTAATGCCAGGCTCACTCTGTTTCCTTTTCTGCTGGGGTTACTAACCTGGTGGGCAGATCCCAGGAACTTGGTAAATGTAGTTTGCCCAGATCTGAGCCTGGCATTTGTCAAAGCCTCACATGCCCTATTGCGGATGAGATGGAGAGATGTGGGCTCAATGATAATGCATTTGGATGGCTAAACTCAAAGCCTGGACATCCCTTCTGAGGATGGGCCCAAAGAGCGGTCGGGAGAAGTTTGAAGACAACTTGAAAAGAGGTCTCTGCTCGAGTGGCACAGAGATCTGTGCTTGACTCTGGGGCATTTTACGTGTCTACTAAATGAGCAATAATGCCACAGAGAGTTCGCTTATCAAATTTGTAGGGGACACAAAGAAGGAAGGGACAGCCAACATGTCGGATGACAGTCAGAATCCCCAAAGATCTCTGCAGGCTCCAACACAAAGCCAAATGCAATAACACGAAACTGAATAGGGATAATTAATCAACCTATAAACAAGCATTTATGTGTTGGACACCGTGCTAAGCATTGGGAATACAAAGAAAAAGCAAAACCAATAATATTCCTTGCCCTAAAGGAAGTTACATTGTCATGCTGGACAAGACGGCGCGTAGGGCAGAGCAAAGAGAAGAAAGGGTCTCCTTAGAGGGGCAGCCCTAGCAGCTGAGGAAGCCAGGAAAGGCCTCGCAGAGAAGGCAGCACTTGAGTCTTAAAAGAAGCCCCAAATTCTAAGATTGGGAAGGACAGCAGTCTAGGCAGGGGGAGGGGAGATGGGGTGCTTCGTAGAAAGAAGAGGAAGGGAGCCAGCACGGCCTGGATTAGAAAAAAGACAGGAATGATGGGAAGGGGCCAGATGGTAAAGAGATTTAGATGCCAAAGGACTTTGTATTTGTTCTGGAACCAGTGGAGTTTATTAAGGGGAAAGTTGGGAGGCGGGGCGGGCGTGCCTTCCTCATAACCACACTTTTGTAAATAATGTGGCAACCTCGGAGGAGAATGGAAAAGACCAGTAAGAAGGCTGTCGCAATAGTTCAGGTGAGGCATGATCAGGACCTGAATTAGGGTGGTCATGTCAGTGGAGAGAAGGGGGTGTGTGTAAGACCCCTCGAAGCAAGAGAAATGATGCAGTTTGGCTAAGGATTAGATGTGTAGGGTGAATCAGGAAAGCAGACCATGACAATGACATTTTGAACCTGGATAACCAAAAGGATAGTGATTGCCCTTGACAGTAATGCAGAATTTCAGAATGGGGAAGGTTTAGGGGAAAGGACAGAAGTTCTGTTTTGAGTGTTGAGTTTCAGACGCCTACAGAATATCCAGTTTGAAATCTCTAACAGGCAGTTGGTGATGGGGGCCTGGGTCTCTGGAGAGATAGTAGTACTGGATAAATGGAAGCAGGGGTCGTCTGTGTAGAGATGACAACAATTGAGCCCATGGGAGGCAATGAGATTACCAAGTGAGAGAGTTCAGAGAGGAAAGTAGGAAAGGCCAGGTGCAGGACCTTGAGAGGCACCCAAAGTTAGTGGGTGTGACTTGGAGGAAGAGTGGGCCAAGGGGGCTGAGAAGGAGAACAAAGAGTCATGAAAACCCCAAGAAGAGAAGGGGGTCAGTAGAGTCGGTAGTGCCCAGGGGCCAGAAGAAGACATTTGGTTTGGCATTTGAGAAGTCATTGTTGACTTTGGAGTTTGGGATTGAATGATGAGGTCAGAAACCAGACTTAGAAGCCAGGGAAGGAAAGGAAGCTTTTTGTGGGAGTTTAGCTAATACAGGGAAAAGATATAGGACAATAGCTGGCAGGCATGGTAGGATGGAGTGAGGTATTTAAGGCCAGGCGCAACTTGGGCACCTTTGTAGACAGCAGGGAAGGAGCCAGTAGACAGAGAGATTGAAGATAATTGAAAGAGTGGGGATGATGGAGGGGGTGAAGAAGGTGGGAGGGGAAGAAACCAAGAGTAATCTATAGGAGCTGGCCCTGGCAAAGAGAAGGGATCAAGGAGGAGGTAATGGGGGGGGGATGATGTCAGAGGAATGTGTGATGAGGAGGAGGGAAGGAGAGGGAACTCTCAGGGAATGGCCTCAACGCAGTGAAGTATGAGGAGAGAAAAGGTTTGAAACAGCTGCTGTGGTGAGCTGGGCAGTGAATTGTTCAGGGTGGGAAGCAGGAAAGGCCCAGGGAGATGAGCTTGCATAAGTTTATAGTGGACCCAATCAACACAGGTTCATGATCTCCAGCTCCATTTAGCAGCACATGAGTAGGGGAAAGGAGGCAGATGGCTGGGATGAGGCAGGCTGGGAGTTGGCAAGATGGGATGCCCATGAAACAAGCTGGTCAGACAGGGTATAAAATCAGCGCGGTTCACCTAGGGGTCAAGGCTGGGAAGAGATCTTAGAAGAATGATTGGGGAAAATGTCTAGGCCTGGCAAGGACAATGGCCTGGGGGAGCATGGAGGGACAGAACAAGGACAAAGTCTCTTTAGGAGGAGGAAAGCCCAAAGACAGATGGCAATTCCAAGTTCTCCAACACAGAAGTAGAAAGTTTGGGGGAGGGGGCCAGAGAACAATCATAACAAGCATCCAGTCATGACAAGGGCATGAGCACCCCCAGATGTAGAAAAGAAGAGAGCTGAGGAGCAGGTCATGGTTACTAAGAAGACTGAAGAAGTGGGAAAAGTCCTAAAGTTGAAGTCCCCTAGGATGAAGTAAGGAGTTGAAGTGGAAGGGAAGACAGTGAGCCAGACGCTGAGCTCAGTGCCAAAGGAGGGAGAGTCCTGGGCTCAAGAGGTAATCGCTTACAGTCCAGTGTGGACTGAATGAACCTCAGACCAGGTGAGGTAGCTGAGTGATGGTGGCAAAGAGCGTCCAGAGAATAGGAGTGCAAGTGTAGCCTGTGCTGGGGAGAGCAGCCTGGGCCTTCAAGAGGGAGCCAGGACTCAGGGAGAGCCAGGAGATGAAAGGATCAAAAAGGAGAAGGCTTAAGATGCAAGCTCATTTGAGCATAGAGCTGGTAATCCAGAAGGATCCTGCCTAGTGGAAGGGGCAGGGAGATCCCCCAGTGGGACGTGGGGTGGGGGAGATGATGAAAATGGGAGAGGGGACAGCCAGGGGCAGAGGAGAGGTTCAGCATCACAGAGAGGGAGAGAGGAGGGGGGAGATGAGCCTATCTAACCACTGGGGTCAGTCCAGATACAGAGGTCCACTGATAAAGGCAGGTTCAAAGTCCTTGGATTGTATGGGCACAGCCCTCAGCTTCCTGACCCACCCTCTTGCTATTGGAGCACCCTGGGTATATGATCACCTGGCCTTGTTCTGAGATTGAGAAGCCCAGTTAAGGGAGGATTCAGGAAGGACTTTTACCAGTGGCAAGTCACCTCTTCATCTCTCCCCCTGCAGGGCCTGCCTGCTTGTGCCCTAAGCAAGGGCACAGGGAAGCCTAGGAAGGAGCCAGGCCCAGTGCTTCAGCCCAGTCTAGAAGCTCCACCAAAGCAGGTCTTGGCCTCCCTGTGCCCTTAGGCCAGTTCAAAATGGAAATATAAATGGCTCAAGAAATCTGCCTCCCTAATCTCTAATCAATAGTGATTCAGAGCATTTTTTCATCTGACTATACATAGCTTTAATTTCTTCACCTGAAAACTGCCTGTACATTTTCTTTGACCATTTATCAATTGGGGAATGACTTGTATTCTTTTAGATTTGACTCAGTTTTCTATATATTTTAGAAATGAGGCCTTTATCAGAAACACTAGCAGTAAAAATTGTTCCCAAGTTTTCTGCTTCCCTTCTAATCTTGGTTGCATTGGCTTTGTTTGTGCAAAACCTTTTTAATTTAGTATAATCAAAACCATCCATTTTTCATTTCCATATGTTCTCTGTCTCTTGTTTGGTCATAAATTCCTTCCTTCTCCATAGATCTGACAGGCAAACTATTCTTTGATCTCCTAATTTGCTTATGGTATCACCCTTTATGTTTAAATCGTGTGCCCATTTTAAATTATCTTGGTATAAGGTATAAGATGCTGATCTATGCCTAGTTTCTGCCATACTGTTTTTCAGTTTTCCCAGCAGTTTTGGTCAAATAGTGAGTTCTTGGCTGAAAAGCTTGGGTCTTTGGGTTGATAAAGAGTGGATCACTGTAAGCATTTACTACTGTGTCTTGTGTATGTGTGCGTTCCTCTGATTCCCCCACTCTGATTCTTGGTAGGTTGTTTTGATGATCGCCACTTTCTAATATAGCTTTAGATCTGGTATTCCTTTGCATTTTGTTCTCACTGATTCCCTTGATATTCTTGACCTATCATTCTTCCAGATGAATTTTGTCCTTATTTTTTCCAGCTCTCTAAAATCCAGTCTGAGTCAGGTCATGTTGTTAGACTGAGAGCAAAGAAAACTGAAGCTCCCTGAGGGGAAGGCCAGTTTAGTGTTGGGGTCTGTATCCCTAGGACGTAGCCCAGTGCCTGGCACACAGCGGCTTAATCATTGATCATTGATTGTTCCACGGCCCTTAATCTGAAAAAGAGCTAGAGCTTTTAACTGGTTGCAAGCTCAATAGGAGTAGAAACTGTAAAGGGCAGCCAGAAATCCAGTGTGACCTTGTGCTGCCTTCAGAGAGGCGCAGGACCTGGAAAGCAGCCTGCTTCCAGGCACTTCTCATCTCCCTGTGAGCCTGGAGCCACGTGGCCAGCTCCCTCTCCCTCCTCCCTCTTGCCGTCCTCAAAGCTCGCGGGTGCATCTCCTTCAAGGCCTCTTTCCTAGTTCCTCCCAGTTGTTAGCGTTCCCCTCGGCCAGTCATTGCGGATTTCTTTTGTCTGTAGCCAGAATTTTCTTGTCTATAAATGTGCAGCATCCCCCTTAATAGAAATGCAAGCCCTTTGAGGGCAGAGACTACATCTGTGTTTGTCTGCCTGGGCCTGCCACAGCAGGTGCTTGAAAAGCCTTGCCCACCAGGTTTCTGTGTGGCCCCACCCAGGGAGGAATGCAGTTAATTTCAACAAGCATTTATCCATCCCCTGCCAACTCTAGGGCCCTGAAGATACAAAAACAAAAATGAAACAGCTCCTACCCGCAAGGAGCTTGCATTCACCTGGAAGTTTCAACAAAGCAGAATTTTACTCTGTGTTAGAAAAAACCTCCTAACAGTGGGAGTCGAATCTTGGCCGCTGGGGATGGTCAGGCAGAGGCTGGCTGACCAGTTATCAGCACCATTATAGTAGGGCTTCTTGTTCAGTGTGGGTGTCAGGTTAGTCAGTATGCCTTTATTAAGTGCTGGCTGTTTGCCGAGTGATAGGGATCCAAAGAAAGGCCCTCTGCACGGTCCTCTTCTCCTGTGAAAGGACTCTTTATCCTATGGGAGCTCCTGCCCTTCCAAACCCCTGCTTTGGATCATTCCCACCATCTGCTGCCATTCACGTGCTATTGAAAGAAGCTAGAAAAAATCATGCAACCGTGTTGACTGGGGCCCCTACGAATTTATGTTATGTGGGCTCAGCTGGGCCCTCTGCAGCAAAGCAATCCTTTGTAGCTCAGACTTTTCCTCACTCCTCAAACCCCCTGAACTTGTCAGCTCAGAACCTTCACTAAGAAAACAAAACCCTGAGGCTGTTTGCAGAGAGCTCCTCCTGTCCCTCCCCTGCCCTCTGCCACTGTGTCCTCTTTTACTCCTTGTCCTGTGAGGAAGTGGCCTTTCTCCTTGACAAGGCCAATCCCCCATATGCACTAGTGATCCCATTGCGACTGATCTTCTCCAGCAGCTTGCCTCCTCTGGCATGTCAAACCCTCAGTCGCCTTTGCTAGATCTTCACCCAGCTTACTGCTGCTAATCACAGAGGTCAGTCTCCCCACGCTGTCCTGAGTCCTCTTCCCTTCTCCCTCTGTTCTGTCATCAGCCCCATGGTCTCAATGATCCTGTCTCTGCCGGTGACTCCAACCTAGCCATCCTGTCCCCCCTCTGCTAACCTGAATCTCCAGCTGCCTTTCAGACACCCCCAGCTGGATGTACAATAGACGCTTAAACTCAGTCTGTCCCAAACTGATCATCTTTTCCCCCGCTCTCCACCCCTTGCAAATTTCCCTCTTAACACTGAGGAAACCTCCAGCCTCCCAGGAACTCTAGAGGCTCTCAGCTCCACACGTCACTCTCATCTCCAACCTGTGGCCGAGGCTCGTTCATTCTACCTTTGGGTTGTTTTTGTTCAGCCACATCTGACTCTCCATGCCCCCATTTGGGGTTTTCTTGGCAGAGATACTAGAGAAGTTTGCCAATTCTTTCTCCAGCTCATTTTACAGATGGGGAAACTGAGACAAATAGGGCTAAGTGACTTGCCCAGCTACTAAGTATCTGAGGCCAGATTTGAACTTGGGGAGATGTCTTGCTGACTCCTGGCCCGACCCTCTGTGCCCTGTAGCACTACCTGGCTGCCCCCCAGCAGCTCTTGTAGAGGCCCCCTTCTCTCCTGGGGCACTGCCCCCACCTTGGCGATGACTCACATCACCTCAGGCCTGGCCTGTTCTAAAGGGGGGGGGTGGTCTGCCTGCCTCCAGTCTGTCCCTCACTCAGCTATCCATGGAGCCTTCCTAAAACACCCATCAAACCTGTGCGCTTCCTGCCACATTGAGTCACCTCCAAAGGCCTTCCTCTGCCGGCCTCCCTTCTATGTGACTCTGCATCTCTAGATTCTGGGCATTCCCATGTGGGCGCCGAGCCTGGACCGTTCCACCTCTCAGTGTCAGCCTGTATCTTCCCAGGGCTTAGCGCAGGGCCTGGCACGCAGTAAGCACTAAGTGCTGCTTGTCTGACTCGAATACAGCCCTTGCCCAAGAAGGGGGGATGGCATTTTACAGGGGACACACTAGGTAGGTGTGTAGCCCAGGGGAAAGACTGGGAAGGTCCCAGCAGGAAGGGGAACAAGCCTTTATTAAGTGCCTTCTGTGTGCTAAGCACCTTATAGATATCTCATTTGATCCTTACAACAACCATAGGTGTTACTGGATCTCCTTTTTGCAGTTGAGGAAACTGAGGCAGAGGAGGTTAAGTAACTTGCTCAGGGTCACACAGCTAAAAAGTGTCTGAGGCCTAGCAACTTACCCAACCAGAGGCGAGGAAGGCTGAGGCCCTGGTTAGGAGCCTTCCTGAAGGGGAGAAGAGGGGAGGGTCTGGGGGCAGGAGGAGTGCTGTTTTGTCCACCAGAAGTCTGACCTGCCTGTGGCCATGGTGTTAGAGACGTCAGAAGGCGGTCAGCAGAGAGGTTGGGGCTGAATTCCTAGGTCTTGAGAGATAGTAGTTGAACCTGTGGAGCTGATGCAATCACTGAGGGAGAAGGCCCAGGACAGAGCCTGGTGAGACTTTGGGTGCGGGAGCAGCCTGGGCTCCTCAGGAGTTTCTGTAGGCACGGCACAAGCAAAGCTGGCCGGCAAGTCTGGGGGCTTGAGAGAATACAGGAACGTGGCTGGGCTGCGTGGAGTAGAGAGCAGAATCAGTCTCCTGCAGTGATCCTGGTGCTAGGGAGGGGCCTCTGAGTGAGGCCAGGCAGGGAGACCTCAGCAGACAGAGAATCAGCAGGATTTGGAATAATTTGATGTGAGTGAGGCTGGAGGAGGCCAAGGTTATGGAATGTGGGAGACTGGGAGGCTGATAACCTTGCTGGCAGCAGGAGTGAAGTAGGATGGAAAGGCTTGGATGGCCCTGGTCTTCTGTGGCCCATCTTGCAGGGTCCCCAGAATTCCAGTCCTTCCTTGGAGTACACCATGTCTTTCTACCTTTTGCCTCAGCCCCTGGGGAAAAGGGGAGGCAGGAGTGGAGGCTGGGCACTCAAGCAGGAGGATCTGAGGGGAGAAGGAGGACCCCAGTTGGGGGAGGGCTCCTGGGAGGGTTTCAGGAGAGGGGGAAGGCCCTCCCAGGGGGAACTTCACCCACATCTGTCACCCTGTCTAGGTCTTCTCGCTCATCGTGTTTGCCACGCTACTAACTGACGGCTACCAGAACCTGACTACCTCTTCGCAGCTGCACTGCATCCTCAATGACAACCGTGTGGCCTGCAGCTTTGCAGTGGTCACTGGCCTCCTGGCTTTCGTGGGCTGCCTGCTCTTCCTTACCCTGGACAGCCTGGCAGCCCGCATCACTAGCACCCGCCTGAAGACCACGGTCTTGCTGCTGGATTTCTCTCTCTCTGGTAGGGGCTCCCTGGGCTCACCCTCAGGGCTCCTGGGCTCTCAGCCTGGGTTGCTTAGCAATGCCCCTTAGGGTCTCTGGCCTCCTTTCAGAAATGGAGGAACTCGCCTCTGATCTGGCAGGAGGCCATGGGTCTGCCCCTCATTCTGGGCCTCAGACCAGGAACGTCATTCTACCCCAGTGTTGGCACCGGAGGCCTGGCTGTTGTAAAAACTAGCTTGAGGGGAATGGGTGACTGTGGGAGCACACAAGCAGAAGGGTAGGGAGGTGGGTAGGGCGTCCTCAGAAGAGAGGGGCAGTGTACGAAATGAACAAAGCTGGCCTCGTGGTCCAGATGACCTGTGTCAGTGTCCCCCCAGCTCTACTGGGAGTGTGCCCTGGACTGAGTCACTTCAATCCACCCAGTGCCCTAGACTGCCCAGCAACTGCTGATGGATGAAATCAAGTTCAATCCAAAACACTTAATGGTGACTAATGGAGGCTGGTCACCACTCCCTCCCTTCACTTGCTGGAGGCCTCACTGGCCCTTAGGAGGATGGCCAGTCCTTTGGGAAGCCCCAGGGGCCACTCTGCTTTCTTTGGGAAGGGCCCTGACCCCGGCACCTCTCTTCTCTGCTGCAGTCATCTGGGTCGGAGTCTGGTTTGTGGGCTTTTGTTTCCTGGCCAACCAGTGGCAGCGCTCACCCCCTCACCACTACCTTCTGGGCAACAGCAGCGCCAAGGCAGCCATCGCCTTCTCCTTCTTCTCCATCCCAGTCTGGGTAAGACCGGGGGGTGGGAGGGGTGAGGGGGGAGGCACAGGGAGGCAGAAGGGGCCTGAACTGCTCTGGGGAGAAGCCCCTGCCTTCATGGAGGTGACTAAGTGTCTGCTGGGGCCAGGCCCTCTGCTGGCTTCTAGAAAATACCCAATTTCAGAGAGAGCTATCCCTATCTTCAAGCCTCTCCCAGCCTGGAAGGACTCTCTTCCTATGCCCTTTCCCATCATGGAGTCCAGCCCAAAGGCAGAATTGTAGTACAGAGAGCCTGTGCTTGAATCCTGGCTCTGCCTCTTACCGGTTGTGTGACCTTGAGCCAGTTCCTTCCCATTTAAGATCAGTTTGCCTATTTGTTAAGGGATTTGGATGACATGATCAGTAAGAATTCTCCCAATCCTCAATCCCCCGACCTCCCCACAGATGGCCCTGGCCTACCTGGCGCTCCAGGACCTCCGCAGTGACCCACCCATCCCCTACAAGCGCTCCCTGGACGAGGGGGGTGTGGCCCTGACAACCCTCTCTTCTGGTACCACCACCAACATGGGACCCAACAGCCTGGGCTACCCCAGCTCCATCCCACCCCCATACCCTACCACTCCCAAGATGGCTCGCCTTGTCATGATGAATGACAACTGAGGCCATTGTCCTGATCTCCCTCAGTTATTAAAGAGACCTTCTCTTCCTCCCACGGAGGTGTTTGTGAAAAGCTGAGCCTGCCATATCTTGTCTATCAGTCAATCAAAATAGTCCCTTTCTTTTTTCATGGGAAGGGGGGAGGACGTTGTCTGGGTTGACAGTGGGGTCTCTCCTAGTCCCCTTGACTTAGCCCTGGGACAGCCTCACGAACCACCCTAACTCCAGAGAAAAGACTTATTTCTTCCAAGGACAAGTTAGTGAATGAGCTATTTGGCCATGGGAAAGTTACTAAGCTCTTCTGCAGCCTCAGTCTCCTCCTCCATGAACGGGGAAAATCATTCTGGCATGGCTTCACTCACAGAATAGTCTTAAGGGCATCAAGAACATCCATGTCCATGGCAATGGGATTTCGGTGACTAAGGCCTTCAGAAAGCAGACTCTGCACAGATCCTCCTGGGGCAGCCTCCCACTATCCTTGTGGATGCCAGCCAGGGCTGGAAGGCCCAGCCAAGTTCCCGTACGCACTGGAGGGGACTTCAGGGGCCAAGCCCATCCCGTGCCCAGCTACAAAGAAAGAAAAAGTCCCCCAGGCCACCCATCAAGGCAGGTGGGGGGGAGGTTCTTTCCCAGGCCTCTGGGCCCAATGGCCAGAGCTGTTTCTGTTCTGCACAGGACAGTCATTACTGGGTTAGTAGTCAGGGCCCTTACACTGGGGGCCTAAGTGGAAGAAACACCAGGAGATGGAGAAGCAAACACAGATAAGCAGACAGTGAGAAGTTCATTTTTGTCTTTATTTCAAGTGAACAAGGAGTTAACCATCAATTCTGTACAAAAATGGGGCATGGGCCTTTCCCTCCCTCCCCATGCCCCTGGACAAAAAAGATATAAAAGATGGAGGGGAGGAGTCACCCCACCAGTCCCTCGGATGCTCCAGAAAAAAAGCTGGAGGAGGGGTCCTGTTGGCCAGGGAAAAGGCTGTTTGGCAAAGTCTGGAGGGAGGAGGAAACAGACAGCAGGGAAGTGGGGTTCAGCAGGGGGACTCCCCATCCACCCCCCAGACAGTTTCTAAAAACACGCCTGTCCAAAGGCTGACAAGATGACAGAAGGAAAAACAGGGAGTTATCTAAATCCCAACCAAATCAAAAAAGATTTCGTCTTTGTTTCTCTAAAAGGCAAAACGCTATAGAGAGCCAAGGCCCTGAGCTCTTGTTCTCCAAGGCTAGGGGTGCTCCATGCCCTAGGGAGCAGAGGAGGGGGGTAGGGATCCATTGATTCTTTTAAAAAGTGACCCCTCAGGCTGGACAGGTCCTGGGGCCCCCCTGCCCTGTCCCACCCGTGCTGCAGCTGCCGTCTCCTCTGGCTGTCACTGCTTACACTGCGGAGATGCCCTGGGGAGCCACCACTATGCAGGAAGGCTCAGCTTCTTCCCCTTTAAAACTGAGGGAGACAGAGAGAGAGAGAGAGAGAGAGAGAGAGAGAGAGAGAGAGAGTGGGTAGGAGTCAACAATGGGAGGAAAGAGCAGGCCCTCCCCATACACACGGCGCAGGGCACACATGTGCACGTACACACACATGTACACACACGCACACACACACACACACACACACACAATCCCTCCTAACCTGGGGCTGGGAAAATGGAGCCAGAAAGGAGAATGGGGAAGGTCACGGGATGGAGGGCCAGGGAGGAGACCAGGGAAAGGGGGCCCCCTTGCCCCCAGACCTGGCTACCTTTGGTGATGTAGAGGTAGAAGAAGTCACAGTAGAGCACAGTCTGCACCAGGCCAGCCACGATGGCGATGAGGTCAAAGAAGCCTTCAAACTGGTAGCGCCAGATCCAATTGAACAGGTAGAGTGTCCTGTAGACGCCCAAGGCAAACAGGTAGTGGCTGGTGATGGTCTCGGCTTCTCCCGTCTTGCTCACCATGAACAGCTGTGGCAGGATGGCCACAGACTCCAGGTAAATGGAGAAGGTCCATAGGATCTGGGGGGCGGAGAGAATGGTGCGGTGGAATGAGCGAGGTCAGAAGGGAGGGTCGGGGAGGCAGGGAAAGGTAGAGCTCTCAAGGGCAGCTGGGATGGGGTCAAGCTGGGCCAGGGGCAGGGAAGGACACAGGAGGAGACCAGGAGAGGGGGGTCAGAGGGCAAAGGGGCACAGGCAGGAAGGGAGATGAGGAGGGCGCAAGGAGCTGAGAAAGGAGCCCAGGAGTACAGGACACAAGGGAGAGGGAGGGGGAAGGCCCCCAGGAGAGAGAGTGGAGGTGGGGATCCAGGCCAGGGACGGGAGGAGAGGCAGAGAGAGGTGAGGCAGAGGGGAGGAAAAGAGACGGAGGACACAATCGTTAGAGGATCGCTCTGGGGGCTCCCCTCCCCCCTCACCAGTTGCTGAGACCAGGCCAAGGACCATGGAGGGGTGCATGCTGCTGGGGCTTCTCCCCTTTGGTCCCAGTGGTGTATGTAAAGTTACCACCTAAACCTAGGCTGCTGCACTGTGGGACCCAACCAACCCATACTCCCCAACAATCAAAGTCCCCTCAAAAAGTATTCCCCAGTTCTGTGAGGGAATGGGAGGCCCTGATCTCTCACCTCCCCCAGGGCAGGCTCACCTCCAGTGGCGTGAAATCATGGTTGACTAGAAAGGCCAAGATGGCTGTGGGGACCACAAGGAACTCCACTCGGAAGGTGTCGTGGTTGCCATCATAGGTGGCCTTAAACTTGCTATAGATCATCCAGACCGTGGTGAAGGAGCAGGCAATGTAGACCACCTATGGGAGGTGGAGACCCTCTCGGACCAGGTCTCCACTGGGGACCTCAGCTGGTGGCCCCCAGCAGGTCTGCCCCCCCAGACCTGAAGACCCCAGCCTCCCCCCGGTGGCCCCCTCCGAGGCCCCCACCGCTCCCCCCAGAGCCCCTCCCGGCCCCCCCCCCAGGAGTCCCCGCACCTTCATGGATGTGTTGTAGAGGGAGATGTAGTTGGTGAACAAGTCTAGGTAGCGGGCAGTGAAGACCACTGCGAACAGGACCTGACTCTTCCCCGAGATTCCTGGGGGAGGACGAGGGGCTCAGCGCAGCCACACGGGGGCCTGCGGCCCCTTCCGGGCCGTCCCCGCCGGCCTGCCTCTCCCGGCCCGCCCTGCCCCTTTCCCAGAGCCCGCAGCCAGGGGGCGGGCCCGGCTGCTGGCAGGCCCCGAGCTACGAGAGGTCCGGGCTTGGCCGGTCCTCCTAGGCCCGGCCGGGCCCAGCCTCGGGGCGCAGGCCGCCCCCCGGCCCCCGGGGATGCGGGGGGCGGCCGGGCCGAGGCGGGGCGGTTAGGGCCCGGGCGGCCTCCTCCCCCAGAGGCCCACGTCAGCAGCGGCGGCTCCCTCCCCTCCCCCGCCTCCCTGGGGGGATCCCTGGAGCGCCTCCGCCCCCGGCCCTCACCAGCGCAGGAGCGGGACTTCCAGATCTTGAGCAGCAGCAGGATGATGGCCAGGAGATGGGAGAGGTCCCCCAGGAATCGGAAGAGGTTCATGGCCGGGGCCGGGGGCGCGCTGGAGAGCGCTCGAGGCCCCGAGGTGGCGGAAGCGGCGGCGGCGGCGGCGGCGGCGGCGGCGCGGCTCGAAGGCGGGGGGCGGGGACCGGGGGGCGGGGGCGGAGAGGAGGGAGGAGGGACGGAGGCACCGCCCCCCGAGGGAGGAGCCAGCCGGCCGCGGGGCGGGGGCCCGCTCTCAGCCCGCGCCCCCTCCCCGCGGGCCCGCGAGCTGGGAGGGGGGGACCCCAGCCGCTGTCTCTGGGGCTCCGGGGTGCGGGTTCCCCGCCCGCTCGGGAGCTCCAAGAAGGGACCCCGACCGCTCCCCGAAAGAGTCCCCCCCACCCATCCATTAATTACCCGAAAGCGGGTCCGGGGGGAGCGAGCCCCAAGAGTGGGGAGCCCGGGCCCTGGGGTCCCCGACGGGCTGGGGAGGCGCAGGGGCCTGCGGGGCTGGACGTCTCGGTCTTCCCAGAGGAGAGGAGGAGCTTGGCTCCCGTGGCCGCCGGCGTCCCCAGGGGGCCTGGGTGGGGGGCCAGAAGGCCTGATGCCTGGGTCCCCGACGGGCTGCTGGCGCTGAGCCCCGAGAACAGCGCAAGATGCAAGGGAGAGCGAAAGGTGGAAAAGCAGGGGTTCTGCCCCTTGGCGTGCGCCCCTTCCCCTCCATTTATCAAGCGGTGGGGCGAGGGTCTGAGGGCATTACCCCCTCCCCGGGTCCCGGAGAGCCGAGGGTGTATTTGGGGGCTGGAAGGGGGGGCATCCCTTTCTTTAGCTCTCCTCCTCCCCAGCAGCTTATGGCCAAGGCCACATCTGGGGAGTCCCCTCCCTCTACAACCCCGGGGGTCCCCCCCAGGGGCCCTACGGGGAGGGCCGCGGCTCTCTCCGAGAGAGGGGCAGACGCGGACTGAATGTTAATCACCCCAGGAGCCTGTGTTCTAGCGAGTGTGTGTGTCCCTCTCCCCCGTCCCCCCTCCCTCCCTCCTTTTCCCTCCCCTCCCTCCCCTCCCTCCCCACCCTCCCCTCCCGCTCGGGCTCGGGCTCGGGCTCCTTCACACAGCCTCCCGCCCCCCGCCCCAGCTTAGGTGTGTGTGGCAGGCGGGCGGGCGGGGTGGGTCTGTCTGTCTGTCTGTCTGTGTCAGTCGGTCCCGTCCTTTGCTGCAGGGGTGGGTAAGGGGGGGCTACTCTGCGGTCTCAGCATCTCCTCTCTCCAGCGGCTGCCAGGTGAGTGTCTGTGGGTCCTTCTTTCCTGGGGGAAGCAGCGGGGTATCAGATGGGGTGCCGGTGGTCTGTGTCTGGGGTGTCTGTGTGTAATTGTGTTGCGTGTATGTGTGTAAGGGGGCGGGGTGGAGAGAATTCTGTCTGCCTTTACCTTGAACTGGCTGTCTGTCCTCTCCTGCCCCCCCCATCTGTCATCTGTCTGCACCTGAGAAATGGGCTTCTCTCTGGAGCCTCCCCTCCCCTCTGTCAGTTTGTCTGTCTGTCTGTCTGTCTGCCTGGGTCCAGTTGGGCTTTTGTCTCGGTGTCTGGCTCTGTGTGACCCAGTGTCTGGCTTGTGTGTCTGTGTCCCTCTGTCCGGCTGTGTATGAATGAGCTGGTTTTCTCCGTGTATCCGCGTCTGTCTGTCCGTGAGGGTGTCTGTCTATGTCCCTGTGTCCAGCTGTGTGTGTCTGTGTGGATGTGCGTTTCTGTGTGTGTGTGTGTATGTGTGTGTGTGATGAGTGTGTGTGGTGAGTGTGTGTCTCCCACTCCTTTCCAATGAGGGGGTGTTGTGGGGGGAATCCCTGGGAAGTGAGGCTGTGGTGTGTCCCTGTCTGCCTGTAGGGGAGAAAGGGAGACAGGTAGCCAGGCAGGCTGTTTCTGAGGTGACCCTAGACAAACAGGCAGGAGACCCTGGAGGGAAGGTGGGGAGGGGGGGGGCAGGGAACAGAGGCAGAGACTCCTTTGAGCAGCCATATAGACGGCCAGAGGAAGAGGAAGACCTCAGGCGGCTGGGGGAGGGAGGGGCACCCCAGGCAGGTGAGACTGAGATCCCCATGGGGTGGAGGGCCTGCCACTTACCGCGGCACCCAAGGAAGCATCCTGGGCCCAACTTTCAATGCAACATGTGTAGCCTGCCGAGCCTGGCCCCGACCTGAAGCCCTGGGGGACCGATGGCACTGAGCCCCTCACCTGCTGTGTCCTTCTAGCGCCTGAGTCTGGGCCCCTGTCCCAGCTATCGTCACTCCCCTCCCCCACGACACAAGAGGGTCATGAAAAGGTAAGGCCACAAGGAGCTGGGCTGTCAGTGGGGTGGGACCCCCAGACCCTGGGCTGGGCAAAGAGGCAACCCCGGAGTGTCTGCTGCCCTGCTCTCTTGCTCTCATTCTAGACAAACACACACACACACACACACACACACACACACACACACACACACACACACACACACACACACACACACACACACACCCTTGCCCCAACCTACTCCCCCAGGCCCCCCTTTCTCCTGCCCCCCTCCTCAGGGCTCCCCACCCTCTCTGCCCTCACCACTTTCTCGCCTCTCCGGCTTCCCTGCCCTCATTTCTCTTCCTCCCTCGGCTTCCTCTCTCTCCCATTCACCCCCTCCATGCCCTTCTCTCCGTTTCCATAGGTTCTTCCTGCAGCCTCTCCTCCTCTCCCCCCAAGTTTCCCCTCTCCCTGTCCCCCGTCTTTCCTCCTTCCTTTCTTCCCATCCTGTCTTTCTCCCTCCTCAGCCCCTCTTCTCCTATTTCTCTGTTCTCCTTCTCCCTTCCCATCTCCCATCCTCTCCTCTTGTCCCTTGCTCCCCCATTTCTCCTTTCCCCCTCTCTCTCCTCCCTGCATCTTTCTCCCCCTGAGTCTCTTCTTCCCTATCCCTCTTTTTCTCTGTCCCCCTCCCTCTGTCCCTCTTGCCCTCCCTATCCCCCCTCCTCCCTCTCTTTGTCCAGTCTCCATCCCCACTCCATCCCCTCTCCTCAGTCCCCGTCCCTGTTCCAAGGGCTGTGACTGTGCTATTAATACTGCTCCCAAGGCCCTGAAGGTCGTCCAGGCCCCTGGCCCCATGCCCTGGACACCCCCTCCCCACACAAGCCTCCACTTGTGGAGGGCATCCAAACGCCCTCTCCTCATTCCTAGCGTCTGGGGCATGAAAAGGTGGAAAATTTGTGTCCTGATTGGGGGAGGGAGGGAGAGAACAGGAGGACGGGACACTGTCTGCGGCACCAGGCACCACCGCTAACTGCGGTGAAGGGCCCCCGGGGGAGGATCAAAGTGTTGGAGGGGAGAAGGCGGGGATGAATGGGCGGCTGCCCCGTCCCCAGCAACTCCCCCCTCCCCGCTCCCCTCCTTCCTCTGCAGAGCCAGAGAAATGGGACGGGGGTGGATGGGACGGCCCAGGAGGGGAATGCAGGCGATCACCTCCCGGAGTGAAGGAGGCCAGGGAGGGGGAGCCTATCCCAGAGGATTGAGGCTCCGAGGTCCCTGAGAACCCCCATTTGTGGAACTAGATGGAGGTTGGGGGCTGGGTCAGAAGCTTGGGTCTCCGCAGGGGTCGGGGTGGGCACAAGTTGGATCCTTGAGGTGTCAAAGGCTGGGTCTCAGAGGCCACGGGGTCCCTGCTTTCATGTCTTAAATTAAAATGAGGTGAGGGTGGGGTAGGGGTTTAAAACGACCAGGGTAGGTGCCTGGTTCCTGAGGGGCGCCTTATTCCTTCCTATTTGTTGCATGGAATTGAACTATAGAGCCAGATTCATGGGTTCCTGAGTTGGTGAGGACAGGGGATACCAGCACCCCACCTTCAGCTGTGTGGCTAGAGCCGTCTGGGGAGGGAATGGCAGGAAGAAAAACCGAGGGAAAGGAGGCAAGGGGAAGGGGGGTGATGTTAACCCCACGGGGGCCAGGCCACAGCTGTGGGTTATTTTGGGGTGGAGGCTGGGGGGGTGCTATTCTGAGCACTAATCAAGCCGCCAGCTAATGAATGCCAGAGAGGGGGAGGAGCTCCCTCGAGCCCCTGGCCCCAGCACCCTGGGCAGAGGCAGGGCCTCCCCTCTCTCTATCCCTCCCCCAGCTGTCAAGCCCGCTGCCATGGCAACCCATGGGGATACTGACAGCCAGCTTGGACTGACAGCCTTCCCTGGCTCAGGGTTGCCCTCAGAGAAGCAGGTGTCCATGCCCCAGCCCTTTCCCCCCCAGGGCTCCAGGTGTCTGGAACCCCAACCCCTGCCCTTTTGGGGACCCAGGTATGTGGGCCCCAACCCCCACTACCTTAGGGACCCAGGTATCCAGATCCAGCTCGTGCTCTTCTCGGACCTAGGCACCTGGTTCCCCAGGCCTCCTAAGGACCCTGAGTCCAGCCATCCGGGACAGGAAGAGGACTCTGTGTTCCCTCCAATTTGCTAAATTGCTCTGGGCTAGCAGCCAGCATCCCCCCACTCCTTAACTCCCAATTACCACAGCTGAACCCCACCCCAGACCCCCCTCTCCACCCTCAGCCCTGGGGCAGCTGGGACCAGTGTGGGGTGGAGCCTGGGGCAGGGAAGAGAATGGGGGAGCATAAATGGAGAGCAGACAGATGGGAGGGGGTCGGGCAGGATAGATAGAGGCACTAGGGGGGAGCAAGGTTGGGGAAGAGGATGGAGATGGGAGGGGGCCGGGAAGAGAGCGGGGATGGGAGGGGGCTAGGTGGGGCAAGGTGGCTGGGGAGGAGCTGGAAGAAGTGGGATGGGGAGAGAAGAGCCAGAAATAGGGTTAATGGAGGGAAGGAGGCAGAGACAAGGGAGGAGGGGTCACTCCCACTGACCCTCTCTTCTTTTTTGTCTGCCCTTCCTCCTCTTTTCTTCCCTCCTCTCTCAAATTTTTCTTTCTCTCATTTGCCCTTCATCCCTGCCTCCCTGGGGGATGGGGGTGGGGGGAATGTCTCTCTGTGTTTCCATGTCTCTGTCTCTGTGTGTCTCTCGCTTTTGGTGTGCCCTCTCCCTCTTGTTTCTTCTTCTTCTTCTTCTTCTTCTTCTTCTTCTTCTTCTTCTTCTTCTTCTTCTTCTTCTTCTTCTTCTTCTTCTTCTCTCTCTCTCTCTCTCTCTCTCTCCCCTCTCTTCTCTCCCTCTCTCTCTCTCTCTCTCTCTCTCTCTCTCTCTCTCTCTCTGCCCTGGTGCTGTCTCTCCCTACCTTTTACCTTGTGTGCCTCTAACCTGTCCCTGTCCCTCTGTCCCTGCCCACCTTTGTGCCCTGTCCTCTGTCCCTACCTGTCCCTGGGTCTCTTTCTCTCTCCCTTTGTCCTTCTGCCCTGCCCTTGTATCCCCATCCTGCCCCTGGGCTCCCTCCCTATCTCTGCCCTCATTTCTCTCCCCCTCCACCTTGCTTCTTTTCAACCCTGGGTCTCTGCCTCCCTATCTCTGTCCATGGCCCTTGCACTCTGACCACTCTTTGGCCACGTCTCCACCTCTGTCCCTGTTCTTGTCTGTTTCTCTGATGTTCCAATCTGTGTCTGCCACTATCTCTGTTCCTGCTCTCTCTCTTCTCTCTCTCTCCCTGCACCCATCCTGCTTTCCTGACACCCCTCTGTCTCTGTCTCTGTCTCTGTCTCTCTGCCTGGGGGCCACTAGAGGCTGCCCGGCAGGGCCCCCAGGAAATGCGTGGCCCCCTCAGCCCCCACGGCCCTCCAGGCCCAGCTAACATGCTCTTGCTGCTGGCTCTGGCTTGCGCCAGCCCCTTCCCCGAGGTGGCTCCCCCGCTGGGCGGTGGCAGCGTTGGGGAGCCAGGCACTGGGCGGCCCCTCAATGTGGCGTTGGTGTTCTCGGGGCCTGCCTACGCCGGGGAGGCAGCCCGCCTGGGCCCCACTGTGGCTGCCGCGGTCCGCAGTCCAGGCCTGGAGGTGCGCCCTGTGGCCTTGGTCCTCAATGGCACTGACCCACGCAGCCTCATGCTTCAGCTGTGTGACCTGCTCTCGGGCCTTCGCATCCATGGCGTCGTCTTCGAGGATGATTCCCGTGCTCCAGCTGTTGCCCCCATCCTGGACTTTCTTTCTGCTCAGACTGCCCTGCCAATTGTGGCTGTTCATGGTGGTGCGGCTCTCGTCCTCACGCCCAAGGTGACTGGTCAACTTAGGCAGTGGGGCAGTGAGCAAGACCCAGAGTGGTCCCCGCCTGGGCTATAGCGTTAGGGGAAGGTCCCTGCCAAATGCCCAGTGTGACCAGGCCCAGGGGGCCTGAAACCCATTTCTGTGAAGGGCTTGCCTTGCCCACCATGGGCCTGATGCCTTTGGCAGGGTATCCCCATCTTCTCATACCAAGGTTGGCCTTTTGCAAGGTCCTTATGGAAACGTGCTCAGTTAGGAGAGTTGGGGAGGGTGGGGAGCCTTCTGGGTTAGGGTTGAGAAATCTGTGTGAAGTGTGTCTTGGGACAAGAGACCCAAGCAGGGGAGCTGGGGAACAAAATGGGGGGCCACCTATGATGGGGTAAGGGTAGGAGCTTCCAGAAGTCCTGAAAGAAAATGGGGGGTTCTGGTTACAGCCTGCATCGAGCCAGCTGTGATGCCTTCCCGTTGGCACATGGTCCCACCCTGACCTTCTAGGTGGTGCCACTGTGCCCAGTGACATAGTTGTAGTGGCTTCCCTGTCCCATGAGCTGCTGGCCCTCTTGCCCAATTGAAGGCACTGTGAGCTTCCCCTCACTCCCAGGGGGCTGGAATCTGTAGTCTGGGCAAGTGTAGTGACCCCCACCCCCCACCCCACTGCCTCCTGGCTCGCTGGAACCTGTAACTGCTCTCCGAGCCCACCAGCCTGTTAGCAGCTATGTAGTCTCTGGCCTAGAGGATGTCGGGGCATCATGCTTGGAGCCCCGGCTTGACTATGGCCCCACCCTGGGCCTGCGCTTTCCCATCTGTGAATGAGAAAGTTAAGGGATCTCCCAGGGCCCGTCAGACATGAATTCTAGACTTTCCACTTGAGCTTGTGCCCCCGTCCCCATCCCTTCCACACCTCAGTTTCTATAATGAGAAGGGGACTCTGGATGATGTCTTGGCCACTGGCCTGCTCACACTCTGCTCCCATGTTCCTTTCCCCTGTGGTCCCCAGGAGAAGGGCTCTACCTTCCTCCAGCTGGGCTCCTCCACAGAGCAGCAGCTACAGGTAATCTTTGAAGTGCTGGAGGAATATGACTGGACGTCCTTTGTGGCAGTGACCACGGCGGCCCCCGGCCACCGGGCCTTCCTGGCTTACATCGAGGCACTGACTGATGGGAGCCTGGTGGGCTGGGAGCACCGGGGGGCCCTGACCCTGGACCCCGGGGCTGGCGAGGAGGTGCTCGGTGCCCGCCTGCGCAGTCTCAGTGCCCAGATACGCCTGCTTTTCTGCGCCCGCGAGGAGGCCGAGCCCCTGTTTCGGGCAGCAGCCGCAGCTGACCTGACAGGCCCTGGCTATGTGTGGTTCATGGTGGGACCCCAGCTGGCGGGGGGTGGCGGAGGGGGCGGGCCTAGGGAGCCACCTCTCCTGCCAGGGGGTGCCCCACTACCTGCGGGGCTCTTTGCGGTCCGGTCAGCTGGCTGGCGGGATGACCTTGCCAAGAGAGTGGCAGCAGGCGTGGCAGTCGTAGCCCGGGGAGCCCAGGCTCTGCTTCGTGACTATGGGTTCCTGCCTGAGCTGGGTCATGATTGTAGAGCTCAGAACCGTAGCCAGAGGGGAGAGAGTCTGCACCGGTAAGGACCCTCGTTGGGACCAGGGGACTGAACACTGAGATTAGAAGTCACTGGCCAGCAGGGTCTGGGTTCGGGGGTGTGGCCACTGGGGAGCAGGAGCCAGGCACTGGGATGGGGAAGCTTTTGGGAAAGAGGTGGCCAGACTGAGAGATAGGAGCTGAGCTAGCCCTGGGAGAGCAGCTCGACTGAGTGAGCGGGGAACAAATGAAGGGACGAAGGAGCAGAAAAGCATTCAGTGCCTATGCTCTGCTAAGGGCTGGGGGCCCGAGACAACAACAGGACAGTCCCAGTTCTCAAGGAGCTCACGCTGTGAGCAGGAAAGACCAGACACAAAGGCAGAGGGCAGAGGCAAGGCCTGGAGTCCTCCAGTGGGTGGGACAGCTGCCCATCCGTTCCCTGGGGTCTGGCAGGCAGGTCCAGGTAGTCCTTCTGGGGCTCTGCGCTGAGACCTTCCTTCCTCTGACCACGGCAGGTACTTTATGAACATCACCTGGGACAACCGGGACTATTCCTTCAATGAAGATGGCTTCCTGGTGAATCCATCCCTTGTTGTCATCTCTCTCTCTAAGGATCAGACCTGGGAGGTGGTGAGTACAGGGGCCCGGAAGCCGGGGTCTCTGAGGGGCAGGGCCCACTGAGGAAACCAGACACAAATTCTTCTTCTCATTCCTGATGCCAGGTAGGAACCTGGGAACAACAGTCTCTATGGCTTAAGTACCCCCTGTGGTCTCGATACGGCCGCTTCCTGCAGCCTGTGGATGACACCCAGCACCTCATGGTGGCAACCCTGGAGGAACGCCCCTTTGTCATTGTGGAGCCAGCCGACCCCCTCAGTGGCACCTGCATCCGAGACTCCGTGCCCTGCCGTAGCCAGCTCAACCTCACACACAGGTGGGACTCTCACCCAGGACGGCCTCACCCTGGACCCTAGCGTTCAGGTCCAGCTTCATCCAATAATTGTAGCTCAGGGGCAGTGGCAGTCGCAGAGGTAGAGGAGGTCTCAGGATTCACTAAGATCCTCCAAATCAAATCCACTCATTCTTTGGGCCACGCGGACGTGGCTGCAAGCGGGCTGCAGGGAAGACAGAAAAATCTGTCAGCAAACATGGTTCGGGGATGGGAAGAGATGATTGCGTGTACAGCGTGGTATGGGGGTACTGAGGGAGGAAAAGGCCTGAGGATGGGGGGCAGGACAGGCCGCCCCCTGCCAGGAATCTTCAGGATGCCGGGATGCTGCAACCAGCCTGCCTTCAGCCTGGGCTCCTCCCCAAGCCAGGAAAATAAGGCACAGAGACAACCCCAAGGGAGGAAGTCGGGGCACCCGCCTGTATTGAGAAGTAAAGAAAAGGCCGGAGAGGGGCTGGGAGGCAGGTGGCGGTGGTGGTCCGTCTCTCTGGAAGGGAGGGTCCACAGAGGGTAATATTAGGAGAGGTCAGGTTGTAGAAGGCCTTGAATGCCAAGACAAGAATTTCAAAGGTAAGAAGAAGAACTTGGGGCCTGGAGCTGATAGACTCAGGCTCTAGTTCTACTTTAGACTCTCACTTAAACTCCAAGAATCTCATTTCCTTTTTCAAAATAGGGATGAGTGATGATAAAAAATGGCCCCGGCCCCGGGTCTATTGTGCGAGAAAGCCCCTGGCGGGCCTCCCAGCAGCAGAGAAAGGGGGGCAGTTGTTGTGATTTGGCCGCGGGTACGCCAGGCCTAGAATTGTGCTGCAAAGAAGAGGCTCAGGCATTGTGCTCTGGGGGAGCAGAGCAGGTACAGAGGATGTGCAGGTGAGAGGGAGGCGAGTGGAGACGAGGTAGTGAGGGATGATGGGAAGAAAGTGGTGGAATCCAGCGCCCAGGACTGGGCAGAAGGACGATGGGCCGGCCAGCCATGGAATGTGGGAGAATGCTCGTGGAAGGGGCCCGGTGTGAGGTCAGGTTGATAGGGTGATGAGATGTCCAATTGCACAGGTGTGAGCTGGCGTTCAGGAGAGAGGTTGGAGCTTGATACTGATAAGTCATCTGCGTAAAGACGATCATTGAACTTGTAGCAGCAGAGGCTGTTACCCACAGAGAATATCAAAAGGCAGAAGAAGTGGTTGTTAAGAGTAGTGATAATAAGACACCAATGATAAGCACCCCCCAAAGTTTCCTGTGATGCCTGACAATAGCATGGAGATGATGCTGGTTCCCAGAGGCCACCCAGGAAGCCCAGGCCCGGGTACCTTCTTCAAGGCTGTACAAAGCAGTTCCAGAATCAGGCGGTGGTTGTCTGCCAAGTCCCACCTAGCAAAGTATTCAGTGGCTCATAACTGATAAGAACCTGGCCACTTGGCATGGAAGTACTTGATCAAAGCATGATACAAAGCCAGATGCCAACTAGTGCCCGGTCCTGTGTGGTACAGAGGGCACCTGGAACCCCAGTTTTGAGATGATCTGGAAACCCTGCCCTTGCAACATGGCCTATTGGTACTGTCATGGGGAGCTCCCTGTCCAGTGACCTATGGGGCATGCCACTGGAGGAAATGCATCTTCTCAATTCGGGCATCCTCGGTATCAATGAAGCAAAGCCAAGAGGCCAAAGGACAGCGTGGCCCCATGGGAGGAAGCCTCCCTACTTCCCCTGAATTGGCAGGGGTGGGTCGGTCATGCATCAGAAGGCAGAGATTTAATTGAGAGACAATGGATCATCTCTTATTAAAGCAGCTCAATAAATGTTTGCCAAAAAAGCCCTAAACGTAAACATGATGGCGGCCTACGTGCCTGTGTCAGGGCTCAGCGAGATGCTCCAAATCCATGCAGAGTGTTCTCTGAGACTCAGTGACCTGGACACAGTGGTCAGAGGATGGCGGACAGTCTGTAGGCCAGCAAGGAGAGAGGCACCAAGCACGGTGGTGGTTACAGGAACCTTAACCCATTGAATCCTTTCTTTGAGAAAAGACCTGGGAGGTATTGGCTGTGGCAGGGATGAGATGAATTCACCACAAAGGTGATTGGTTCTGTCTTAGCAGGTAAAGGACGCCAGTGCCAGTCAGTAACAAGCATTTATTAGTGCCAAGCGCTCAGCCATAAATTGGCGTCACTAATGTGAAAGCAAAGCTGATCCTGGGGCCTCTTCTGCAAGCCTGCAGTTTTTGCAGACAAGTAAACGCACTGTATGTGCAGAATACATGGAAGTAATAATCCAGCGAACACTCACATCTGGAGGCATGAGAAAGGAGGTACACTGAAGGACAGCCTGGAAAGGAGCCAAAGGAAGAAATGAGGAAGGCCTGGGAAGTGGGAACTGGACGAAAGAATGGACGTCCACAAGGATCACAATGATCCCATAAAAACTCAACGTGAGTCAAATACCAGCAGCCAAAAGGGCCTAGAAACCATGCAAGCCCTGCCCCAGGGAAGAAAGAGCCAAGCTAGAGCCAACCCTAGTTTGTGACAGAGATGTCTCACCAGAAAAGATGGTGTGGGGTGACGAGGGGTGACAAGCAGTCTAGCATCCACTCTCCATCCACGGCACAGTGCCCCACAGGCTCAAGGGCCTCTCTCCCTCCCTCCATTACCTTTGGTTCAAGCCCCAACCAGTTAGGGGTCCATGCACCAGGGACCAACCCCTTGCCAGGCATCTGATTTTACCAAGGTCCGATTACTTCAGAGCCCTATCAGGAACAAATATGCAAATGTTTCCTTCCCCACACCTGTCGTGGTATGGAATATACCATCCCCTACTTACAGGACCAGTGTCTGGGGGTGGGTAAGCTCAAGACTGCTCAGTTCCCCCATAGTGTCAGTGGCCCCACATGGCCATCCAAAGGGAGCAATGCTCCTGGCTGGGTTCTGGGCTTGTTGTGGGGGTGAAACCACTTACTGTCCTAATCTCCCATTGATTCCCTCCCTGAGATGGAGACTCCTCAATCCTCAGGACTTTGAGGCTGCTCAGGAACTTTGGAACCCCACCAAGTGGTGGAGAATTCACTCCCTTCATCTAGCAAGTCCCATTTTTCATGGCCTCAGCAGGGAGAAGGACCCTTTCAGCATGGTTTTTCACAGGGTGTTTTGATTGAAGACGTTGCCAAGATCCTCCAAAAGTGCCGGGATGAAGGGAAATGATGGTAGACACAACTAAAGTCTGTTCATCACCTCTGAGACCAAAGAACCGCCATTCACCATATAGTTAGCCAACAGCACCAGCTACAGGACGTCCATCTCTCCAAGGGAGCCCTTCCCTTCTCCCAGGAGATGTCTTCCATCTTCTCCACCCATAGAGATGCTACACCAGGTGCTGCTGCTGCTCCTCCTCCCCGAGCCAACAACTCTGTCCCCACACTGTTGCTGTAGTATCGCTTCTTCAAAGGGAAAAGATGGAGACATGATTTTTCTAAGCAAACAATTTTTCACCATCATGGAGAATGGAGCCACCCCATTTGGACCTTACTACCACCATCACAGGTGTGCTCCCTGAGGAAGTGGACTCAGCGCCAGAGACAATGCTCATGGAAAAGCCTCTGGAAGGGCTTCGTAGGCACAAGTAGACCTACAGGGCAGGTCCTTCCATGATGCAACTTTACGGGGCCAGAGTGTTCTGTTCTCAAGCTCTGAAAGAGGAGAGAGCTCTCAAGGAGTGGAAAAAGCCTCGGACCTTATCACTGCCCAGGACAATGGGAATAACCACTGACCAATGCACCGACTGTCCTCCATCCCCCTGGAATTTTTATGAGAATAGGCGGAGGGCTTCTCTGGTGAAAATGGAAGGAGGGAATACCCAGACTTTCACAAGTGCTTTTCTACAGCAGGTTACAGATTTTAAAAATAGGAAGAAAGAAATCATTTATTGATATTTTCATTCTCAGTCACTTTTATTTCCAGATCTGTCTCTCCCCTTTGAGAAGCCTAAAGGAGAGAGATCAGGGCAGTCTCTGATTGACTCAAGGAGCTTTTTTAACAGCCCAATAGGAGGGTAAAGGGTGGCTGCTTAAAGCATCTGACTGGGTGATAAGATCATTGGATGCAGGTACTTAATCGACTGACTGGGGATCAGCCTTGCCCTTGCAGGCTTTGACAAACCAAGGCAATACCGAAGGCCACTGGAGGAAGGACTGAAGTCTCAAGAACTCTTGGAGAAGGCCACAAGTGGGGAGGGGATCTCTCTCCCTCACCCCCACCAGCAATGGCACTTTGCAGCAGAAGCATGGGGGTTTGTACACAGCCTGCTGGGGAGATTCAAGGACGTTGCTCCTTAAACCCTAGGCTTCTGAAAATCAATCAATCCACCAAAAAAACGTTAAGGGCCTGCTCTGTACCAGGCACAGGGGATAAAAAGAGAGGCAAAAGGCAGTCCCTGCTCTCAAGGACCTTACAATCCAATGGGGGAGACTCCCTGCCAGCTGATGCACACAAAGCTATTCCCTAGACAGCACGATCCCAGAATCTAGCCTTCTAGCCGAGAAAGGAGGTTCCTGGGGGTAGCAGCAGCTTTGAGAGGTGCCTCATGGTTAATTCCAAGTTCAAGAAATACAGTTTGAGAGTTTCAAGCTCTGGATCTTGTAGGTAGAGATTTCCTGATGCTTCCTGCTCCACAGAGAGGGAAGGAGACAGTGCCCCACAGCATCCTTCCTGGAATGCAAACCCACCAAGGATTCTGTCTGAGCAAGAAGCTGGAGACAAAGGGGACAACAGACAAGCAGTGTCCAGCAGTGAGCACTGGAGCAGCGTCTGGTGGAGACTAATGCGGGTACATTAGCGGCCCTAAGGCATCCATCTGAGGCGTGAGTTGCCCCCTCCTTACACACGTGCTCCCTGGCCACATGTACATTACGTGTGTGTGCCTCTTGTGACCTCTGTGTGTGTCCAGATCCCCCACTAATGCCAGGAGAGAGTGCTCCCTAGGTTTATGGGGGAGAGGTTTCATTGCTTCTTTTCTCACGACGAAATTCAGTAATTCCCTTTGTTTTGGGTTCATTGTATTCTCTTGCTGTCTGTTGAAGGCAAACATATCAGTGGGGGCTTACAAGCTCTAGTTTTAAGAGTGTAGACCAACTTCTTCAAAACTGGGGTAGCCATTCCTCCAGAAGTCCCAACCTGTGAGTTTAAGTTGGGGGGCTCTCCCTCAGGGTACTACACTTGTGGAGCTTCATCCGGAGTCTCTTATCTTGGATGCCCTTGTATTTAGGGATCCATGGGGAAAAGAGTGCTTCAGCAGTGACATCTGTTGTATTGCTGTGTCTACCACAAATATGGAAGGTGACCCGAGTCACTTGCATGTAGCATACCAAGAATACTGGTGCCCAACAATGCTCAGAGGGGCACACGAGGGACCCCCTATCAAAGGAGTTAATGACTTCAAAGAGAAGCAAGCTGACAGCATGCTAGGGAGGTTTTTTGTGGTCATTTTATTCTCATGACGTGGCCCTGGATGGTTTCTGTATGATCCATAAGGACCTTAGTAAGTCCAGAGGATAAAGCTCGCCCAATGGTAAATCAGCACCATGTGCGTAACACCTTCTTTGGCAGCCCCCCACATCTTTGGGGTTTTCCAAGCTTCTGTGACACGGTTTTAAGGGAGCTGGCTTGTACTAGGGTGGACCGAGTTCTGATCTCAATTTGGAATGCTGCAGGGCTTTGGAGAACCCACTAGACACATTCACAGCCCCGGTTTGTTTTCATCTGAACCTGAGCGGGGACTTCCAAGTTGATTCTAGCTCACCAATCTCATGTGCTTTGGAAGCTCATTTAGCACCAGACTCTGAGAAGGGAAGGTTTGATTTTGCTGTCCTGGCTGTTTTCTTCCCCTTTCTAATTGCTGTTGGGTTGAAAGGGCCTCTGGAAGTACCGAAATAGTTGGTAAATGAGGATTTTGTCAGATTTTATTTGTTGGAATGGCATAATTGTGTATGTGAAAATGAGCACAATCTTCAGGCCCACTACCTCTGGTGGGTCTGGACCCTCCCAAGACCGTTGATCACTGGATTGTCCTAGATGGTCCCATGTGGGCCCCAGGTGCTACGCTCCACAGCTTGGCAACAGAAGCGACTATTGAGCTGGAGGGAGGGTACCACTGACCTCTCTGATCCATTCAGGGAGTTTTCCTAACCCATCTTAGTAACAGATTGTGAACTGCCTGATCGCATTATCAGATGTTGGCCAGTTAGATGAAGGTGACCTATTGGCCGATGGAGGATGAGCCACACTCCCGGCGCCATTCAGAAAGCCATCTGGTCCCACTCTGGGATGGTCAGCTCAGTTCTTTGATGACTCACACTTCAGGCTTTCCTTTGGGCCTCTTGGAGAGTGGGAGGAGAGGGGGAATGGATGATTCTCCCTCTTCCCCTCTCCCTCCTCCTTCTCCCCAATCCCTCCCCCCACTACCCCCTTGAACATTGGCGATGGGGTCCTGGAGCAGAAACATGTAGCTGTGGGACACATGAGAAGGACATTCAAGGTGATCACTTCTTGGACCACAACCTTGTAAGAGAGAAGAGTGTTTCTCAGTTCCCTTGGCAGCACCATCCCAGATTCTAGGCTCCTAGCCGTGACTGGAGATTTCTGGAGTAGTCACCAGCTTGGAGAGCTGTCTCATGACTAACTCCTCAGGTCCAGAATTCCAGGTCCTGGAGATTCTAGATTCTAGAGCCAAGAGAATGACGACTTCCTGTTGTTTCCTCCTAACTGGAAAAGGAAAAGGGTGATTCATATGGTCCCTACAGAGAATCCTAGCTGAAACGTACCACCCCCAAAGAATCTGGCTGAGCAGAAAGCTGGAGTAGCAAAGACTCCAGCCAAGCAGTGTCCAGCAGGGACCGCTGGGCCAGTGTCTGATGGAGATGGCGGTCTGCCCCTCCTCACACACATTTCCTGTCTGGGTTCTTGCCTCTCTACTTGGGACCTTTATGGGGAACCAGCCTCCGCACTGATGCTGGTTAAATTGGGGGAGTGTGCCCCAGGGTTATAGGGGTGACTGTTTTCTTTCCATGCCACTGCAGTAACTCCCTTTGCTTCAAGCTAATTGTGTTTGCAGTCTGACCATTAAAATCAAACACATTGGTGGGGACTTATGCATGGCAGTTTTTTTAGTGCCTTGAACCTGAGATAGCTGTCCTGCCAGGGACCGGACTTGCAATTGTGAGTGGAGGGAAAAGGGTCCTCAGAGCACTACACTTGAAATGGATATTTTTAAAAGACCAGGGAAAAGGCAATTCAGAAAACCTAAGCACCATATGTCAAGTGATTCTGACAGTGGCACATGCAGTGTTCCACAACCCTGGTCCTCCACCTCTTCAGAGAAGGGAGGGAGCTCCACCTTCTCATCTCCCGTTCGGAGATGTGTTTGGAGCTGATCACCTCTTTACAAAATCACCAACTGACTGAAAGGTGTAAGTAAAAAAACAAACCTGTGTTTTTTGTTTGTCAATCATTTCAAAAAAGCATTTAATTCAGTAAGGCAGAGTAGGGCCTGCCTTCAAAGCACCCCTCCAATAAAGTGGCTGCCCGTGCCCATGTCAAAATCATATGAGATTCCTGGAAAGGAATCTTCCTCTGCTGACCCTCTGGCTAGCAATATCAAGCAAGGAATCAAAATGCTCACCAAAGGCATCTGCCCCTGGAATGAAGGAATCCAAATGGAAAGATCATTTCCTGTAGATGGTGAGGTCTGTCACAGACTCATCTGCCAGTGACATTGTGTGGATTGCATGTAGTCCTAGAACAGAGCCTTCTAAGTGAGAACCAGAGTCAACAGAGCTCACACAAAGACATTAACTATTCACACAGGAAAAACCAAGTGGATGAAGAAAGCCTCTTGCCCATAAATACTGGGTTATACAGTTTGATGGATGGCTTAGAGAGTGGGTCCATTCATGAGAATACCCTCAGAGATAAAGGTGGACCATCCTAGCAGTTGCACCCAGAATGGAATGGGAAAAGGGCAGGCTGGATGGCCTTGAGGAAATTATTCCTTTTTGGTTACCGATGCCAAGCTTGTTCCTGAAACAAAGGCCCATCCCTTTGACACTTTTGGTCTTCTTCTGGTGGGTATTCCTAGAACACTGAGGCCTCTGAACAATTGAAAGTTGAGGATCATGAAAGGGCAGGAGGGAGATGCATGATGGGCATGAGCAGGCTGGGACACATCACAATCATTATGATTGTGCTGTAGATGCCATGCGAAGTATGTGACTAGAGAAATTTGTGACCAGAAAAAAAGATGGGTTGGTCACTGAGCAAGATCAAGGGTTAGGCCAGGGACAGGCTACTTTGTATCCATTCGATGAGCTCCAGAGGCCCACGTGAGCCTCCCATGGCCGGTGTCAAGGAGGGCATAAAGGAGAGTCACCCTGAGGGTCAGGTTGGGGTGCGTGCCAGCCTGCATCCCAGAGGAAGTGCCTGTGTTGATCAGATAAGATTCACGGGACCATTTTTCCTGCCTTACTTACCTTGTCTGGTTCTCGTAGCTATCCTGGGAGCGAGGTACCACAAGCATTATCATTCCCTTCTACGCATGAGAAAATGCAGGCCCTTACAGGTCAAATGACTCACTGGCGGTCCCCTAGCTTGTAATGTGGATAGCAGGCTTCTGGCATCTCTCTTCCCACTCCCTCAGGCAGGTGGGAGGGACATGAAGCTGCTGGGAGTATGTAAGAGGGGTCAGAGACAGGAAGAGGTGCATGGCGGTGCCTCTGGTAGAGGCCAGAGAGCAGGAGCTTGGGGACACCCTAACTGAGGGTCAGGAGCCAGGAAAAGGCAGGCTGGTGCCATCACTTATTTCCTGAGGAATTTTCCTGGACCCCCTCTCACTGCAAAGCATCGCTGCCAGGGAGGGGATCAATTTATTCCAATCTTCCAGGATCCAAGGGTTGCCAAGGTCGAGCACCAGTCTGGGGTGGTGGGCAGAAGGCTGTTGGGGTGGGTGGTAGAGCTCTGCTGGGTGTCCAGGGCTGGAAGACAGGGTGAGGCCCAGGGGATTCATGATGACTGCTGGTCCATAATAGAAGGAACAGTCTATTTTTCTGAGGCCAGAACTAGAAGCGATGAGAGAAGGAAAACCTTGCTAACAATTCTCTCCGTCCAGAGGGAAGTAGGCTGCCTTGTGTAGAGAGGATTCTCAGGCCACAAAGGATGCTTTTGGGTGCATCCTTGGGTGATGTTCCCTTACGAGAAGGGTAAGAGATTGGAGTTACTTGGGGGCAGCTCATGGGAGTCCTGCCCCCCGGGGAGCTCAGGTCGCTAAGGAGAGTACCCCACCTAGGAGCACAGGGCCACCCCACAAATAGAAGGAGAGCCCAAGGAGGGCAGGGAGGCTCCCACAAGGCCCACAGCTACAGAGAGGGCAAGGAAGATCGAGGCCCCAGTCCCATGTCTGCTCTTCTCTCCCCAGCCCCCCTCCAGATGCCCCCCGGCCAGAGAAACGCTGCTGTAAAGGCTTCTGTATCGACATCCTCAAGCGCCTGGCCCAGACCATCGGCTTCAGCTACGACCTCTACCTCGTCACCAACGGCAAACATGGAAAGAAAATCGATGGCGTGTGGAACGGCATGATTGGGGAGGTGGGCCCAGAGTGGGTGGGGGAGAGGAGGGAGGAGGGCCCGCCCTGACAAGGGGCAGGACCTGCCTGTCCAGCCACCTCCTCTGATCCAGCTGATTGTCCTTTCCTGCTCCCCTCCTCCTTCCTCCCTCCTTTTCCTTCTCTTTCTCCTTCTGCCTCCTCGCTCCCCCCTTTCTCTCTGGTCTCTCTTTTGGCTGGCTCTTGGGCCAAGGTTTTCTACCAGCGGGCAGACATGGCCATTGGCTCTCTCACCATCAATGAGGAGAGATCAGAAATCGTAGACTTCTCCGTGCCCTTTGTGGAGACCGGCATCAGTGTCATGGTGGCCAGAAGCAATGGGACAGTGTCACCTTCTGCCTTCTTGGGTGAGCTCAGAGACCCTGTTCCTGTCCCTGTCCCTGTCCCCAAGGAGCTACCACTTAGAAGAAGGGGACTCCAGGAGGGTGTGTGATGGAGGGTCATGACTATCAGGCCACTAGAAGGGGCTGGAGATCTTGTCCCACTCTGTTTTGGGCCCTGAGAGGGGCAGAGGAGATCTAGGCTTTGCCCTCAGAGCCAGCCCAGACCCCACAACAGCTTCTTAAGATGATCTGAGCCCCAGAGACGGTGATGAGCTCTGGAGGGCATGACGGCCCATTCTGTGTGCTGAGCCAAGAGAGGCTTGTGAACAGGGGATCCATGATCAGAGGCGGGCGAGGAAGCCAGTGATGGCTGCAGAGGGGAAGGTTGGGGCTGGGTGCCCCCCACCGAGTGAAGAGGGGCCCGAGGCAGCAGCAGAAGCAGCAGGCCTTGGGGGAGAGGGAAAAGTGACAGAGGGTCTGAAGGCTACCTGTTGGGGAACCTTGGAAGATGCTGGGGCTATGGGAAACCAAAAGGACAGGGCGGGGAGGCACAGGTAGGTCTTGGCCAGGCTGCCAGCAGACAGGGATGCTGGGTAGAGATATGGGGATCAAGGAACATGGAGCCCAGAAGCAGAGAGAGACAATGAGATGGAGACACATCCTCCTGACCCAAGGACGTGTGGGCCTCAGGGCAGACACTGGGAGTTAGTCATGGAGGCTGGACATCACACAAGAAGGTAGAGCCAGTGGAAGGCCATGGGAGGGCCATGGTTGTGGATGAGATGAAGGCAGAGATAGATGGCCTGAGTTCTGGGCCACCCTGTAGATTAGGAGCTGGGGGAGCTGAGAGTATGGCCTTCCTGAAGGCCAGGGACCCAGGGGCAGCTGTCCAGCAGGACCCAGGCATCTCCTGAGCAGTCTCTCAGCAGGCCTGAGAATGCATGCTGTGTGTGTTTGTGTGTGTCCACACATACGGCAGGTATAGGGGTGCACACACTCTCTCGGGACTGAAATCTGTGCTGCGTTCTGAGGCCGGGGCCCAGGGGCCCAAGGGCCCAGTGGGGAGAGGGCGGGGAGGCAGGAGAGTGGTGCTGTGACACCTGCCTCCCCCTGCCACCCCACAGAGCCCTACAGTCCGGCCGTCTGGGTCATGATGTTCGTTATGTGTCTAACTGTGGTGGCCGTCACTGTCTTCATCTTCGAGTACCTCAGTCCTGTGGGCTACAACCGCAGCCTAGCCACGGGCAAGCGTGAGTGCCCCCCCCCACCCGCTCCATCCCCGGGCCCCAGCCCCCTGGCCCCCGACCCCTAGGCAGCCCTGCTCAGGCCCCCAACTGCCGTGTCCCCCACCTTCTCAGGCCCTGGCGGCTCCACCTTCACCATCGGCAAGTCCATCTGGCTGCTGTGGGCCCTGGTCTTCAACAACTCCGTGCCTGTGGAGAACCCCCGCGGGACCACCAGCAAGATCATGGTCCTAGTCTGGGCCTTCTTCGCCGTCATCTTCCTGGCCAGCTACACGGCCAACCTGGCAGCCTTCATGATCCAGGAGGAGTACGTGGACACAGTGTCCGGGCTCAGCGACCGCAAGGTGGGGGCGGGGCCTGGAGGGGTGGGGCCGGGCCGGGCTCCTGGGGTGGGAGGGGCTGGGGCGGGGCGAGCAGCGGTCTGGTCAGGGCCCAGCTCAAAGCGGCCCCTCCCTCCTTTCCTCAGTTCCAGCGGCCCCAAGAGCAATACCCACCCCTGAGGTTCGGGACCGTGCCCAACGGGTCCACGGAGAAGAACATACGCAGCAACTACGAGGCCATGTACAACTACATGGTGCGCTACAACCAGCCCCGCGTGGAGGAGGCGCTGATACAGCTGAAGGCCGGGTCAGCTGCCGGGCTGTGGAGGGGCCGGGGCGGGGCAGGGAGGGGCCCCAGTGGCACTCACAACTGTCAGCAAGGGGCCAGTGTGGTTTCTGGAGGGCCACTGGGGTCCATGAGGGTGAGTAAAGGGGTCATGGGGATCGGGAGAAGGTCAGTGATAGTCAGGGTCAGATGAGTGGGGCCCGGGGCCTGGAGGAGGGGGCCTTAGCCATTGGCTTGTGCCCAGTGAGCTGGTGCCGTGATGGCCGCTGGCAGGGAGCAGGTGGCAGCGGCGTGGGCAGGGGCTCAGGCTCTCCCGGGCAGTGAGGGAGCCGCCTCCAGGTCCCAGGTCTGACCCTTCCTCCCTGGCCCGGCCTGGCCCCCCAGGAAGCTGGATGCTTTCATCTATGACGCGGCGGTTCTCAACTACATGGCCCGTAAGGACGAGGGCTGCAAACTGGTGACCATCGGCTCCGGCAAGGTCTTTGCCACCACGGGATATGGTATCGCCCTGCAGAAGGGCTCCCGCTGGAAGCGGCCCATCGACTTGGCCCTGTTGCAGTTCTTGGGGGACGGTAGGCAGGGCCCCGAGGGCTGGGGTCCCATGGGTGGGGGAGGAAGGGGAGAGGGACAAGGGCTGAGGGAGGAGGCGTGGGATTCCCGGGGAAGGCTGGTCAGGGCTTGAGCCCAGGACCCCTACAGACGAGATCGAGATGCTGGAGCGCCTGTGGCTGTCCGGGATCTGCCACAATGACAAGATCGAAGTCATGAGCAGCAAGCTGGACATCGACAACATGGCCGGCGTCTTCTACATGCTGCTCGTGGCCATGGGCCTCTCCCTGCTGGTCTTTGCTTGGGAGCACCTGGTCTACTGGAGACTGCGCCACTGCCTGGGCCCCACCCACCACCTGGACTTCCTGCTGGCCTTCTCCAGGGTGAGCCTGGGCTTGGGGGCCCGGCGGCGGCTTGGTGGGGCACAGGGGCAGGGATGAGCCTGACTGGGGCATCGCCTCCTCTCTCCCCTCCAGGGCATGTACAGCTGTTGTAGCGCAGACGCTGCCCCCCCACCCGCCAAACCCCTGCCCCCTCAGCCCCTGCCCTTGCCCAGCCCGGCATACCCAGCTCCCCGTCCAGCCCTGGCACCCACGGCCACCGGCCCCTTCCTGCCCCGGGAGCGGGCCGTGGTGGACCGTTGGCGCCGGCCCAAGCCATCCATGGGGCCTGGGGCCGGGCCTGTCCCAGTTCCAGTCACCCCCGAGGCTTCAGGCCCGCCTCGAGCCCCCCTCCCAGGAGCCATGGCCGACAGCTTCCACCGCTACTACGGGCCCATTGAGCCGCAGGGCCTGGGGGAGCCGCGGGTGTCTCGCCCGACCCGGCCCATGTCTCCACCTCCTCCGCCCCAGAAGCCCCCTCCTTCCTACTTTGCCATCGTGAGAGAGAAGGAGGCTTCGGGCCCTAGCGAACCAGCCCCTGCCCCTTATGCTGGATACCCCTCCCCACCTGCCCCACCTGCCGCCCCTCTCTGTCACCTGGCTTATGAGGATGAGAGCCCCCCGGCCCCGACCCGCTGGCCTCGCTCCGACCCGGAGAGCCAGCCCCTGCTTCGGGGGGCTGGTGGCGTGGGGAGCTCTGCAGCTCCTCCTCCACCACCTTGCCGAGCGCCTCCCCCACCCTGTCCCTACCTGGACCTCGAATTGTCCGATTCTGATGACTCGGAGAGCTTGGGGGCCGGCTCAGGGGCTGGTCTAGAGCCTTGGTGGGTCCCCGACTTCTATCCGTATGCCGATCGCTTGGGTCGTTACTGGTCTGTTGACAAGCTGGGGGGCTGGCGGGCAGGCAGCTGGGACTACCTGCCCCCTCGCCCAGGCCCAGCAGCCTGGCATTGCCGCCACTGTGCCAGCCTGGAGCTGCTCCCACCTCCACGCCACCTCAGCTGCTCCCACGATGGTTTGGATGGCGGCTGGTGGGCCCCACCTCACCCGCCTCCCCCTCCGTGGGCTTCTGGGCCTCACCGACGCCGCAGCCGCTGCCGCTGCCCCCGAGGCCACCGGGCTCCCAGCCGTCGATCCGGCCAAGCCCCACACCGGCGGCGCCACACAGGGGCGTGGGACCTCCCGCCACCCGCACCCACTTCCCGTTCCCTGGAGGACCTGAGCTCTTGTCCCCGGGTGACTCCGGTTCACAGCCGCCACTCTCGCCGTTGCCCCCACACCACCCACTGGGGCCCTATGCCCCGGAGACACCGTGGGGGGGACCTGGGCACCCGCCGTGGCTCTGCCCACTTCTCCAGCCTCGAGTCAGAGGTATGACCGACCCTGTCCCCCCCTCTCCTGGCCCGACGTGGAGAAGACACACCCAGGACAGAAGGCTCGCGGATGGACGGAGTGCAGGGGCCGGCAGAGGACCGCAGACCAGCGGCAGGACAATGGAAAGGGGGGTGGGCAGCTCCTTCCTTTGGAACCGCGGGGCAGCCTGAATGCTGATGGGACAGAGCCACGGGGGCTGCGATGGGGTTCCCTGAGCCCCGCGGGCTTTTTTAACCTGACAAGGGCTTTTTAATGTCCCGGGAATGGGGAGGGGTCTGGCTGAGCACACACCCCTCCCCTCTACTCCTGCCCCATCTTGTGGGGCTCCTGCACCATCACTGTGCTGCTCCCCATGCCCCAGACACCACCAGGGACCACCCCCCTGGGGAGAGGGGGCTGTTTTTAACCATCATCGGGACACAAAACTGTGAGAGCCGCTGGCTAAACTGTGACCCCCCCCAACCCTGAGACTCTGACCCCAAGACTGTGACCCCTGACCCTGAGACTGTGACCCCTGACCCCAGACTGTGAGCCTGACCCCTTATCCCTAGCCTCTGACTCCTGAGACTGTTACTCCTGAACCCAAGACCATCCCCAACCCTGATCTCTGCCAGACACCTTGGGGTCTCCTGGAACTGAGCTCTAATCCTCCCCATTCTTTGACCCCTGATCCTACACTACCCCAGACTTCCCTTCACTGTATTCCTGGACATCTTCCCAGACCACATGTCCCCTCCCCCACCCTAGCTGACCTCCAGTGTCCAACCTCAGAACCCCCAGATCTGGGCCCCAGAAGCCCACCCAGTCCCACCCTGCAGCAGGGGAGGGACCTGGGGGGTGAGGGATTCAGGTGTCCAACCCCAATGGAATAAACCAAGTTTTTATGCCTCCTCAGCCCAGAGCCCTGGACTCCTCTTGTGCATTGGGCAGCAAAACCCAGAGGAAGCAGACAGATGGACAGACAGAGAGGAAGAGAAAGAGAGAGAAACAGAAGTTAGCAGAGAATGGGGGAGAGAGGAAAAGAGATGGAGAAAGTGCAGAGAGAGGGAGGATGAGAGAGACAAAGAGAAAGAAACAAAGAGACAGAGAGGAAGAGGAAGGGAAAGATGGGGACGAAGAGAGAGACAGAGGAAGAGAGATGGAGAAAGAGCAAAGACGAAAAGACATACAGAGAAAGAGAGGGAGGAAGAGAGACAGAGAAGAGGCAGAGAGGGGAAGAGGGGGGAGGGAAGGACATACACACACACATATGCACGCACACACACACACTCTCCCAGAAACTTTGAGCCACCAAGACTTGGGGAGAAAGGAGGGAGAGAGCCTAGAGTGGAGTTGGTCCATCAGTCGTGGATGACTCAGCTGCCTGGAGCTGCCCACTGGGCAAGGCTTTGAGGGAGGTAGCAGCATGAGGCTCCCCAGCGGTGCCTGAGCCCTTTGTCCAGGAAGACGAGGTTCCAACATAGCAATGCACCAGGAAGTCCTTGGCAGTCTTGGTAGGCAGGATGAGGAAAGGTCTCCCGTGGAAGGAGACTTTTGAGAGGCTCCAGGAGATAGGAGATGGAGAGGAGCGCTGCGTAAGGAACAGCCAGGGCAGTTTGGCTGGGTTATAGGGCACAAGAAAAGGCAAAGTGAAAAACTAAGCGGGAGATGGGTGATAAAGAGCTTGAAATGCCTGGCAGAGGACTTTGGCATCCCAAAGGTCATAGGGCACCATGGGGCGGGGGGACCCATGGTCAGACAAAGGCAGATCACTCTGGCCTCTGAACGTTTGAGAATGGACTGCAGTTGGGAGAGCCATCCCTGCCCCCCAAGCTATTGCAATAGTGCAGGCGTGAGGTGTGACCACCTGCCCAGGGTGGGGGGGCCTGTTCCAGAGATGCTGCAGCCGTAAAATCAGCAGGCCTTGGCACCATATTGGATGTGAGGGATGAGGGAGGGAGGAGTCCAGAGAGGAACATCAGAAGAGGGAGGTTAGATGGGGGGAAGGGAAAATAAATTCTGTTTGGGTCATGTTGAGTTTGAGATGTCTACTGGACATGTGGTTGGAGATGTCTGGAAGGCATGTGGTGATGTGAGGCTGGAGGTCAGCACAGGAACTGGGCCAGGAGAGGTGGATTTGAGGATGCTCAGCATTAAATCCATGGGAGCCCCGCCCCCCTGCGTCCTGGGCCATCTCTGGCCATCCTGATGTGTATCTGGCTACTGGACCCAGATGGCTCCAGAGGAGAAGGTGCACAGCCCTGCCTCATTCAGATCCAATTCACTGGCATGCCATGCCATCGCCTCCCTGATGTCCTGGAGAATGAGGGACAACCCACCACAACAACAAATTCATGGGAGCTGAGCAGAGCCCCAAGTGAGGTGGGAACGAGGGAGAAGAGCAGAGGGCCCCTGACAGAGCCCTGAAGGCCACCTTTGGTGAGAGGGTGTGGTCTTGAAGAGGCTCCAGCAAAGGAGGCAGAGGAGGAGTGGTCATCCAGGGAAGAGAACCAGGAGTCCTGAAAACCCAGAGAGAAGGGGACATGGGGGAGGGACGCCTCCGAGGGGAGGGAGAGAGGTGTCCGGGGAGAGGGAGGTGTCCAGGGGGAGGGGGGAGTCTGAGGGAAGGGGGTAGTTCAGGGGGAGGAAGGTGTTCAGGGGGAAAGAGGAGTCAGGGGGAAGGGGGGCGTACAGGAGGGGAGGGGCTGGGGGGCGCTCAGGGGGAAGGAAGCATGGGGGGAGGGGGGCGTCGGGAGCAGGGGGGTGTCGGGGGGGACGCCCTGGGAGGACAAGGAGAGAGGAAAGGCCGCCGGATTTGGCCAGTACCAGATCAGGGGTCACTTTGGAAAGGGCGGTTTGGGTGGAATGATGAGGGCAGATTGTAAGGGATTAAGGAGGGAGTGAGAGAAGAAACGGAGGCGTTAGTGGGGATCCCCAATAAAGAAGAAAGCCGGAAGATGTGCGCCAGGCCCGCCTTCCCCTGGGGAAGCCCCCGCGCTTTCTCCCCCGGGGGGGCGGGGCCGGTTCCTTCTCATTCAGAACTACAACTCCCGGCATGCTGCGCGCGGCCCAGCTGATGCCCGGGGCCTTGGCCGTCGCCATGGTGACGGGCGGAGGGGGAGGAGCTTGGCCGCCGCCGCGCAAACTCTAACATGGCGGCGCGCAAGGGTTCAGGTCGCACGTGTAAAGCCAAGGCAAAGACCCCGAGCAACCCGCCTCGCGTCTACCTCCCGGGCCGGGGCCCGCCGCTACAAGATGACGAGGAGCTGGTGCGAGATCAGGAGGCCTACGTGCTGTACCACCGCGCGCAGACCGGTGTGAGAAGAGACCGGGCCGGGGGAAGGGAGAGGGGGTGGGCCTCGGGAAGTACCCGGAGCCTGCTGGGGGGACGGACCCTAGAAAGTCAGGGGGGGGTCCGGGAGGGAGAGGGGCTGGGGGGAGGGGGATAGGAGGAGCAGGGGGGCGACACTCCTCGGGACACTCTCCCCCTCCCCGCAGGCTCGCCGTGCCTCAGCTTCGACATTGTCCGGGACCAGCTAGGGGACTCCCGCAGCGACTTTCCCCTGTGCCTGTACCTGTGTGCAGGGACCCAGGCCCCCAGTGCTCAGAGCAACAGGTGTGTGGGGAACCCTGGGGAGGTCAGGGCTGCCCATCCCAGGCAGACTTCTCTGTGAGACCCTGAGGTTCATGGCGCTCGGGGAGGCTCTCCCCCTTCCTGTCCGCCCCCCTCTGAGCCCTGTCTCTTCCCTCCAGGCTGATGGTGATGCGGATGCATAACCTCCATGGGACACAGAAGAGTGAGGCCTCTGAGGACAGTGAGAGTGACAGCGAGGAGGAAGACGAAGAGGAGGAGGAGAAGAAGCCCCAGCTGGAGCTGGCCATGGTCCCCCACTATGGAGCTATTAACCGAGTCCGGGTACTGACTTTCTGGACTGGGAAATGAGCTTCCTGGAATCCTCTGGGCCGCCCCAGGGAGCTTTGTTGGGGACCCTGGTTCTCCCAGCTCAGGGACTGCTGAGAATGTCTGGGCCACCTAATCAGACTCTTCCCCTTCCCTCTCCCTCAGGTTGCATGGCTCGGGGAGACCCCTGTGGCAGGGGTGTGGTCTGAGAAAGGCCAGGTGGAGGTATTTTCCCTTCGTAGGCCCCTGGAGGCAGTGGATGACCCCCAGGTCCTGGCCACATTCTTGAGGGATGAGCAGGCCCAGACCCGGCCCCTGTTTGCCTTTGCTGGCCACATGGCTGAGGGCTTTGCCTTGGACTGGTCCCCCCGAGTGCCTGGTGAGGCCCTGAGCAGGAAGGAGGGTTTGGCTTGGCTTGGACAGAGGTGTGAACGATGGGGGGTGTGACTACCAAGAAGAGTCTTTTTTTTTTCAAGCAGTGAGTTGTATATTATGGGTTTGTCTGGAACACAGGCCGCCTACTAACTGGTGACTGTCAAAAAAACATTCATCTCTGGACACCTACCGATGGGGGCTCCTGGCATGTGGACCAGCGGCCATTTGCTGCTCATTCCTGCTCTGTGGAGGATCTGCAGTGGTCACCAACGGAGGACACGGTGAGGTTGACTGGCAGGGCTCTCTGAAATGCCAGGGAGTGGGAGGCGGGCCATAGGTAGGTTCCTTTTGGGAGAGGGAGGGAGGGAACAAACATTTATTATGTACCTACTGTATGCTGGAAACCCTGTGTCAGTGCTGTACAAATTGCATGTCATCTGATCCTCATGCCAACAAGAGACAGATGGTATAATGATGCCCATTTTATAGTTGAGGAAACTGAGGTGGGCAGAGGTGAATTGACTTGCACAGGGCTCCACAGATGGTGAGAGTCTGAGGCTGGATTTGAGCTTGGGCCTTCCTGACTCCAGGCTTAGGCTTTGTACCCTGTGGTGCCTCCTCACTGCCTTGTGGAGGATACAGCTCTGGGGGTGGATATCTGTACCCAGGAAAGTCTCCCCACCACTCTCAGGTGTTTGCATCATGCTCGGCCGACGCCTCCATCCGAATATGGGACATCCGGGCAGCGCCAAGCCAGGCCTGCATGCTCACGGCCCCCTCTGCCCATGACGCAGATGTTAACGTCATCAGCTGGAGTCGCCGGGAGACGTCCTTCCTGCTCAGCGGCGGTGATGACGGCGCTCTCAGAGTCTGGGATCTCAGGCAGTTCACGGTGAGCCCAACCTGGAGCAGCAAGTGGATGGCTGGGGCCAGCCCAGTGTGGAGAGGCCGCCTGGGAAGGGGCCTCCGGGGGTGCAGGGCATTAGCTCCAGCTCAGATTCTGTGATGTGGGTGGGTGGGTGTGTGTGTGTGTGTGTGTGTGTGTGTGTGTGGGTGTGTGTGTGGGTGTGTGCGCGTGTGTGTGTGTGTGTGTGTGTGTGTGTGTGTGTGTGTGTGCATACGTGTGTGTATGTGTGTGTGCACCACATTCCCCTTTTATAAGCAGATTTCTTGGTGCAGGGACCAGTTCAGTTTGTGACCTTGGATAAGTCACTTCCTCTGCCACGCACACCCCCTTCCCCTCCCAGCAGCCTCCAGGTTCTTGATAGGACCAAGACTCGGGAGTTCCTGGGAGCTGCCATTGTCTCTTCCTCTGTGTAGCTGGGGGGTTCAAGGATCAGATTCAGTTTTATGGATGGGCAGCCTTAGCTCAGGGGGGAAGGAGTGCTCTCAGAGATCCTCCAGTCCAGTCCCTTCTTTGTACAGAGTGGTAAACTGAGGCAGGGGGTATGCCAGCTTTCCTGAGGGTCTCAGTCTTTGGGGCTGGGCTCTCTCCAGACTGTGTGTGGCTCATGGCTCCCCTCCCCCCTTGTCCTGTAGAGTGGCTCCCCGGTGGCCACCTTCAAGCAACATGTGGCCCCCGTGACCTCTGTGGAGTGGCACCCCCAGGATGGTGGGGTCTTTGCAGCAGCGGGGGCAGATGACCAGCTGACCCAGTGGGATCTGGCAGTAGAACGGGACACAGAGATGGGTGGCCCAGAAGAGGGGGATCCCCTGGTGGCCGAGCTCCCCCAGCAGCTACTCTTTGTGCACCAAGGAGAGACAGACATCAAAGAACTGCACTGGCACCCCCAGTGCCCGGGTGTCCTCATCAGCACAGCCCTGTCTGGCTTCACAGTCTTCCGCACCATCAGCATCTGAGCCAGGGAGCCTGTCTCTGCCCTGCTTGGCTGTCACAGGATTTGCTTCAGCCGCTTTCCCCAGGGCGGGGGTGGGGGGGCGCAACTTGGTTGGACACATTTGTCTTCAGAGATGAGAGGCGCCTCGGCCTGGTCTCCCCACACAATGGTCTGGGGCAGCCCAGCTGCTTTCAGGAATGAACTGGCTCCCCCCAGCTCCAGTGCACTTCCCAGAGACTTGAGAGGAGGGAGGGGAGGAGGGCAGGGCTTCCTGGAGGTGGGCGTGTGTGTGATCAATAAAAGAAGAGGGAACCAAGGCTCAGTCTGGGGTGATTCTGACCAGCTCAGGTGGCCACCTCCTGTCTCGCCCTCTTCGTGGCTGCCTCCCTTGTTCTCCATTTCTGTTCCTGATCCTCTCTCCTCTCTGCCTTTTCATCCCTGTTTCTAGCCTACCCTCCTCCTGTTCCTGTTCTTCCCCAATTCTTTCCATCTCTCTCTCCTTCCCTTCCCCCTTCCTCTGTCTCCCCCCTCTTCCTCTCTCTGCCGTCCCTCTCTCTTTCTCCCTCCCTCTTCAGAGGTCACTGTTCTTGTTTCCAATTCTCTCTTGGCTAACTCTAATCCATTTGGGTGTCCATTAATCTTCCTCATCTTGGGGTGATGCTCTCCCTTATCCCCATCTCATTGACCCCATCTTTTTCTTTCCTCTTTGGTCTCATTTCTGTCCCTTCCAACTTTCTCAGGAGACTGGGCTGAGGGCCAGCTGGGTACACCCCTCCCCCTGGCCTGGCTCCCCCTCTGCGGCTCCCTGAGCTGGCCCCGCCTCTCCCCCCCCATCCTCCTAAGGCTGCTATGATCCCTGCCTGAGAACCACAGAGGGCTGGTGCCTGGACACTCCCCCCTCCTGCCCCCTCCCTGACACATAGACGTTCTCCCTCAAGGGAGCTGGGCCCTTGACACGGGACACAGAGGAGATCCTGCTGAGCGGGATGGGGGCCGCTGGCCCCAGCAGGTAAGGGGGACTCAGACCACTGGGGGGGCAGGAAGGAGGCTCCTGGACCCCACAGCCCAGCAGTTAGGCTGTCCTAGTCTGCCCACCTGTTCACCTCTACCCAGCCCCTTGTAAACCCTGTCTCCTCTTGCTAGGGAGACGGTCTATTTTGACAGCTTGGTGGGCAGCCACACTGTGGCTCTGGTGTTGCTGTTTGTCTCAAGAGGCCGTTCTTGTCTCTGCCCCATCCACTGTTTCAAGCTGTAGGAGCCCATCTCTGACCGTCTCCCCGTCGGCACTGGCCTTCCTGTTGCCTCTCTGCATCTCTCCTTGCTATCTCTGGGCTCCTGGCTGACTCTGCATCTATCACCATAAGAGCCAATCTGGCCATTTTTTCCTGCCATTGTTGGCCCCCCTTGCTGTCTGATCATTTCTTCCTGCCATCTCTGGGCCCCTTGCTTCCTCTCTCCATCATCTCTGGGCCCCTGGCTGTCTCTCTGACCATCTCTCCCCACCGTATCAGGACCCTTTGCTGTCTCTGCATCTCCCTGTCATCTCTGGGCCTCTTGCTGTCTCTGCATCTGTCTCTGAAAAGTAGACTCTGACCATCTCTCCATCATCTCTGGGCCCCTGGCTGTCTCTCTGACCATCTGTCCATCTCTGGGCCCCTAGCTGTCTCTTTTCACATCTCTGTCTCTGAGAAGCAGCCTCTGACCATCTCTCCTTGCCATCTCTGGGGCCCTGGCTGTCTCTCTGACCATCTCTCCATCATCTCTGGGCCCCTAGCTGTCTCTTTTCACATCTCTGTCTCTGAGAAGCAGTCTCTGACCATCTCTCCTTGCCATCTCTGGGCCCCTGGCTGTCTCTCTGACCATCTCTCCATCATCTCTGGGCCCCTGGCTATCTCTCTTCGCATCTCTGGGGCTCTGAGAGTTAGTCTCTGACCATCTCTGCCTTGCCATGGAGGGGGAGGGGGAACGGGCAGGGCTACCTGTCCCCAGATTAGACATTGACTTTGACATGAAATTGTCATCCCCTAAGCCAAGTCTCGGCTGAATATGGAAACATAAGCTGCTCCTGCTGCGGGGAGTGGGGGTGGGGAGGTGGAAGGGGGGCCAGGGAGCTGCCCTGGCCTGGCACCACGTGGGAGGCTGGCCTGGGCCCCCAGCCCTCCGTGTCCAGAGGCAGAGTCCTGGATGCCCCCTCCCAGGGTCAGCCTGTGAGAGCCCCAGGGGTCATGAGGGTGGGGGATTGCGCTCTTCATCCCCCTCCTTCGCCCACAGGTGCCCTACCACCTGCTAGCCCCCATGGGGGTGTCCCGCGTCCTGCGGCGCCTGAGCGGCGTCCCCTCCTCGGCAGAGGAGGACCAGGGTGAGGGAGGCGGCTTGGCCGCCTGCCGAAATGGGCGCTCCCCCGGGGGCGCCGAAGCCGGCCTGGGCCCCCGGCGCCGAGGCCGCTTCGTCAAGAAGGACGGCCACTGCAACGTGCGCTTCGTCCACCTGGGGGAGCACGGCGCGCGCTACCTCAGCGACCTGTTCACCACCTGCGTGGACGTGCGCTGGCGCTGGATGTGTCTCTTCTTCTCCTGCTCCTTCGTGGCCTCCTGGCTCCTCTTCGGCCTGGCCTTCTGGCTCATCGCCTCCCTGCACGGGGACCTGGCCGCGCCGCCGCCGCCCGCGCCCTGCTTCTCCCAGGTGGGCAGCTTCCTGGCTGCCTTCCTCTTCGCGCTGGAGACGCAGACGTCCATCGGCTACGGGGTGCGCAGCGTGACGGAGGAGTGCCCGGCCGCCGTGGTGGCCGTGGTCCTGCAGTGCATAGCGGGCTGCGTGCTGGACGCCTTTGTGGTGGGGGCCATCATGGCCAAGATCGCCAAGCCCAAGAAGCGCAATGAGACACTGGTGTTCAGCGAGAACGCCGTGGTGGCTCTGCGCGACCACCGCCTCTGCCTCATGTGGCGCGTGGGCAACCTACGCCGGAGCCACCTGGTGGAGGCCCACGTCCGAGCCCAGCTGCTCCAGGTGAGTCCAGGGAGCCCGACGGCGGGCGGCCCTCCCTGCGAAGAGCCGCAGGAGCTATGGCACAGCGGCCCCCCCAGGAGCATGGCGTGGAGCGCCAGGGAAGCTGGGAAGCCACAGTGCCCAACAGCCCTTGGGTTTGGGGCTGGAGACCCAGTAGCTTCTGAGTGGGCGCACAGCCCCCAGCAGCCTCTGGGGCAAGGAGGGCATCCACCTGTAGTCTGTGGACAGCAGCCTGCAGCACTCATGGGAAGCAGGAGCTCCCTGGAGAAGCCGTGACCCCCACCCAGTCTGGAGGAGAGAAGTGCCCCAGGGGCTCATGAGAAGGGAAGTGTTTCTCTTCCTTGGTTTGGTTGAATCCCGAGAGCTCATGGGAACTGTGGCTTCCAGACACTCAGTAAAGGCCAGCTGGGTGGAGACTGACCCTCATGGAGCCCTGGGTGGTGGTATCTTGTTCTTGGAGATTCCCATCCTGTAGACGGGCTCCCTCCAGGGTGGTATAGATGGGCTCAGGGCCAGTCCTGGCCTCAACTCCCTGGCCTTATTTTGGGAAGGCCACAGGTTGCTGCAGCCCCCCTGGGGGCAGTGGTGGAATTGTGGTTTGGGGTCTGAGTAAAGAGACCTGCCGCTACACCTATGGCCGCATATCTTGGTCTCAGTCTGACTTGTGAGAATCATCTCTGTCTTTCTCCATCTCTATGTATCTGGCCCTGGCCTCCTGGCCTAGCTAGTATCTTTGCCATGGCTGGTGGTGCGGGTTGCTTCCCCATGTCTGCTTCTCTGTTTTGGATGTGCCTCTCTCTCCATCCCCATGCACCTCCTTGTATTCCCTTTGTCTGCGTCCCCTGCCCTCACTGTCCTGTGTCGTCTCTCCCAGCCTCGCGTTACACCAGAAGGAGAGTACATCCCCCTGGATCACCAGGATGTGAACGTGGGGTTTGATGGGGGTACGGACCGCATCTTCCTGGTGTCACCCATCACCATCGTCCATGAGATCGATGCTTCCAGCCCCCTGTATGAGATGGGCCGGGCTGAGCTGGCCAGGGCGGACTTTGAGCTGGTGGTCATCCTGGAGGGTATGGTGGAGGCCACGGCCATGACCACCCAATGCCGCTCTTCCTATCTGCCAGGGGAGCTTCTGTGGGGCCACCGCTTTGAGCCCGTGCTCTTCCAGAGAGGGGCCCACTACGAGGTAGACTATCGTCACTTCCACCGAACCTATGAGGTGCCAGGGACCCCCATCTGCAGTGCTCGCGAGCTGGACGAGCGACGAGCCCTGGGGAACAGTGACAGCCCTGGGCCCAAGGGGGGCCTGCCTGGTGCCCTGGCTGCCTTCTGCTATGAAAATGAGGTGGCCCTCAGCTGCTGCCAGGAGGAGGATGAGGTCGAAGAGGAGAGGGGTGAAGCCCAGGCAGAGACCTGCTCCAGGGCCTCCACCCCACCCCCTCTTCCATCCCCTGAACTGGCCTCACCCCCTTGAAGGAAGAGGCAGGACTGGGGGCCTGCAATTCCCAGTATCATGGACCTTGGCTGCGGCTGCCTCAGTGGCCCATCACATCACATCCCTTCCCAGGGGGTGTGGGAGATGTAATCCTAGGCGGGCGAGGGGCTGGAGTCTAGGCCTAGGGACTCCCCTACAAGCCAAGAACCCCTTTCCTGGGGGGTAGGCTAGGATGGAAGGGGAGGCAATGCATGCTTCCTGAACCCTGGACCTTAGGAATGAGGGAAGTGGTTTTGTGGGGGAGTTGAGTGGTAGCCCCTCCTCAGCACTTTCCCAAGAAGGGGGAATGAGGGCCCCCCTCCCTTCTACTCCTACTGATACCCTCACAGTCTTCTTCCTCCCAAACCCTTTCCTCTTGGGCTCAGTCCTGCCTGGAGTCCAAGGGGCAGGGGGTGGCCAGGGTTGTTCTAGACCCCCCCCCCCCAGGATGAGAATGGGACCCAGAAAACCCATTGGTTCAGGCCCAGTTTGAGGAGGGGCCAAGCCATGGCGGGCCCTGGACCCTCAGGGCCACGAGGAGCCTGGCCTGGCCTCCAGGCTGAGCAGGAAGCATCCTGGATGCTGGGCCACCTAAGTCTCCAGTGTCTTTCTCCAGAATGCTGCACGTATTAGCTATCTACATATATTTATATATATATATATATATATGTGTGTGTATATATATATATATATATATATATATACATATACACACATGTACACATATTCTCCCTAACTTTTCCTGATTTTGCTGCAGAAGGGATGGGAAAGAGTGGCCTTGGCCTTGGGGGGAGGTCACTCTGGGCAGGCAGGGGAAGTGAGCTTTGGAGCCAGAGGCCTCAGGCTGCAATCCTGGCTTGGCTCCCTGCACCCTGTGTGATGTGGGCCAGCCCCTTCCCCTCTGTTTTCTCCTGTTAACCAGAGGAGGTTGGAATGTATTTCCCTTCAGCTTTGCCAGCTGGGGAGCCTATGACCTCTGTGCCCTGGGAGGTGGCGTTGTTCCCTGGGCTCACTGGGCACATTACTGGAAGGCCCTAGAACAAAGCAGGTAGTGTTCCTGTTAGGACCTGGCATGGCCTCCGGACACTGGGAAGGCTGCAGCATGAGTCACCCTAGACTGAGCTGCGGCAAAGGGCCCAGGCCCTGGGCTGGGCAACCCTGTCTTGCCCCTGCCTAGGCTCTGGGGCAAGTGAGAAGGACACTGAAGGGCCCTGGGGTGCTTTCCACCATTGCCTGGGGGTGGAGGGAACCGCTTGCCCTTGCCCCCAGAATAAAGCGTTGTGAAGCCATCTCTATGTGTGTTTGCCTGGGTGGGAGGGGCAAGGGGTGGCCGTTGTCCCACAGTCCTGGCCCTTGGCCCAGCACCTCATTTCCATGAGTGTGCCCAGGGGCAGGTGCCAGCCTGCAGTGGGGACTCAAGCCAGGGGAGAGGGAGGAGGCCACCCAGGTTCCCAGCTGGGCCCCCAGCCCCAGAGGTTGGGCTCTGTCCTCCCATCCTTCCCCTTCCCCAGGAGCTCAGACTGTCTCCCTGTATCTGCCCATGCTCCACCTATGGCCCAGGGTCCCTCCTCAGGGCCCCAGCTCTGCTATATCCCCTCCTACTCCAGAGACCTCAGGGCTCTTTTTGCCCAAAGGACCCAATCTTCCTTCCCCCATCCTCCAGAGGCCCCATCCCCCTCTCTCCATCCTCCTAAGGTTTCTCATCCTTATGAAGCCCTGTCCTCCCCCCTTCACCCCATCCCCTGTCTGTGGCCTTTATCCATCAGTAACCCTGATAAGGACCGGATGGAATTAATTAGCTGGGCAGCAGCAGGACTGTAGGGGGAGGGAAGGTGAGACCTGGGGCCTGGAGCCTGAGGGGTGGGGGCTCTGAGGATGCCCAAGTGGGATCAGGAGGTGGCGGGGGGGGGGGGGGGGGAAGGGTATAGATGAACTAGGACCCCTTCTTGGGCACCAGGATGGCTGTGGGAGCTTCAGACCTCCTGAAGGTCAGAACAGGGGCAGGGAGGGGATTAAGAGGCAGGAACTTTTTCCATGGCTAATCTCTGGGGGAAGCTGGTCCCCTGGGGGTGAGCAAGGGAGCCATGGTAGGGTCAGTGCCTCCTTTTTTCCTCCCGGAGAAAAGAGCCCTAACTGCACTCAGAGGACCCTAGTTCAAGTCACACACCACCACCAACCCCGCCTCAGTTTCCTTGGTCATCTGACCAAGGGAGATGGGGGGAAGGGAAGGGGAGGGGGAGGAGTCTGGCTAAAACAAAGGGATTGCACTAGAGGTCAAAGGTCCCTCCTTGTGGGTGGGGTGGGAAGAGGAAGGGTGAACAAAGGCAGAGTTAGAACTGCAAGGGGTCAGAGGTCATCTGAGCCAACTCCCTCATTTCAGAGATGGGGAAGTGGACCCAAATGTGATTTGCTCAAGGTCCCCAGGCAGGGAGTGGCAAGCTGCAAGTTCAATTAATGCTGGCAAAGCTGTGGGGAAAGGGCGGGAGGCGGACAGGAGGAGATGGAAGGGGTGAAGGGAGAGGGACCCTTGCAGAGGGAGGAGCAGTCTGGAGGTGGGGAGGAGGGGGACAAGAGGGGGAGGAGTCTGGATGGAGAGGGAAGAGTCAGGGGAGATAGGGAGAAGGGGAGGGGGAGGAGTCTGTATGGAGAAGGAGGAGTCAAGGGAGATGGAGAGAAGGGGGAGGAGTCTGGATAGAAAGAAGAATCAAGGGAGAAGGTGAGGAGCCTGGGCAGAAGGGGAGGAGTAAAGGAAGAGGGGAAGGAGTCTGGATGGAGAGGGAGGAGTCAAGGGAGATGGGGCGGGAAGGGGGAGGAGTCTGGATAGAGAAAAGAATGGAGGGAGAAGGGGAGGGGAGGGGGAGGAGTCTGTATGGAGAGGGAAGAGTCAAGGGAGAAGGGGAGGAGCCAGAGTGAGGATGGGAGTCTGAGAAGAAGAATCTGGGCAGAGGTGAGGAGCAGAAGTGAGGAAATAAAGAGACGTTAGAGAGGAAAGGGGAGGAGTAAGAAAAAAGGGGGAGGAGCCCGAGCAGAGGGCTGGAGTCTGAGAAGGGTCCATGGGAGAAGAGAAAAGAGTTTGGTCAGAAGGATAGGGTGGGTTCCCTTAGAAACACCGCCTTCCTCCACAGCCTTCAGCTGTTGCTAAGCAACGGGACTTTTTTTTTTTTTTCTTTCTGGGCCTGAGCTCTGTTGCCACCCCTTAGCAACGGGCCTACCCCCTAACAACTCTCCGGCTTGGAGAGCGGCTACGCCCTCTGCTGTTTGTCTCCCGGCCTTCTCACGCAGGCGCAGACACCCTTGCCCATCTCGAGCCAAAGCCTTCCCTTGTCTGCTCCCTGTCACTTTTTCGGGGGCTGAGACTCCCGGTTCTAGGCGCACCGTCCTCCTGAGCGGGACCCCAACGTTCATTGGGTCCAGAGTGGAGGGCGGGGCCCTGAGGCCCTTCCACCGAGTTCCATTGGCTCGCTTGGCCACCCTCCCCTTGTCCGCCGAGGCAACGAGGCCGCCTCAAGCCCCGCCTCCGCCCGGCTTCATTGGCCCAGGCAACCCGCCCCTCGACGCCCATTGAGCCCACGGAAGCCTCTCTCAGATTCCCATTGGCCGGGGGGCGGCCCCACACTAGAGCGGAGGTGGTGGCGGTGGCGGCCCCGGGAGCTGCCGAAGGGGCTGAGCGTAGCCCCGAGGATCCGCGGAGAACCGGCGGGCCGAGCCACGCTACGGGCCCGCGCCGGGCTGCCTTGGACACCATGGAGGACGGAGTCTATGGTGAGGCGAGCGCAGAGCGAGCTTCCGGGGGTTGGGGGGCTAGGAGGGGACGGGATGTTCCGTTCCATTGTTCGGGACGATGCCATTTCCGGCCGGCGCAGGGGGGCGTGGTCGAAACCATTCCCTGGGCGAGTCCATTTCCTGCCTGTGGGATGTACTATCCCAGGCGCACTTGGGGGGGGCTTCTTTGGATCGGGAGAGACCATTTTTCTTTGAAGGGGGAATCATCCTGGGGAAGAATGAAGGCGAGGGCGGAGTTTGGGGTGGTAATTGAGTGGATCTAAGGGGGAAGAGTCCCTGCCTTTTCTGTCCCTTTCTGGTTCCCAAACTTAGTTTTAGTGTTATCAGCACTCTGCCTCAGTTTCCCCGGCAGACCTTTGCATGCCTTTCCCCATACCTCAGGCACTCAGGCCTCCAGGAGCCCAGCGCGGCGCACGCACATGCATGCACACGCGTGCACTTGCCACACACGTGTGGCCGCATACATGCACACGAATGCAGTGTGCACACGCGTGCGCCTCTCCCTCCTCCGCCAGCCCTCACCCCCCTGTACCCCCCAGTCCCCCCAGACCTGACCCCCGAGGAGCGCCTGGAGCTGGAGAGCATACGGCGGCGCAAGCAGGAGCTACTTGTGGAGATCCAGCGACTCCGTGATGAACTCAGCGAGGCCATGAGCGAGGTTGAGGGCCTGGAAGCCAATGAGGGCAGGTGGGCAGCAGCCCCCAGGCCACGGCACCCTCCTCAGGGAGGCGGCCCTGCCTATCAACTCCTTTTGTGGCCGTGACTTAGTGTCGTCTGGCACCAGGCGGGTCCTGCTGTGACTGCCCAGCGGTCTGCAGTGGGAGAGAAGGAGTGATAGCAGGGCCCTGGGACCTAGCCAGGAGCCCCAGGACCCCAGCCGGGAGCCCCAGGACCCTAGACAGGGGCCCGGGACCCCAGCCCCAGCCGGGAGCCCTGGGACGCAGGACCCTAGATGGGAGCCCTGGGATCCCAGCCGGGAGCCCCAAGACCCAAGCTGGGACCCCTGAGACCCAGGACCCTAACCAGGAGCCCCAGGACTCCAGCCCCAGCTGGGAGCCCCAAGACCCTAGACAGGAGGCTCAGGACCTTAGCTGGGAGCCCCACGTGGGACCCTGGGAGACTCCCTCATGCTCACAGCTCTCTTCCCATCTTTGCAGTAAGACCCTGCAGAGGAACCGCAAGATGGCCATGGGGAGGAAGAAGTTCAACATGGACCCCAAGAAGGTGCTGAGGTGGGGAGTGGGCTCTGTGAGGGGTGGGGACACCATGGGACCTCCCCTCATCCTACCTTCCTGGTCCTTCTGCAGGGAATCCAATTCCTGGTGGAAAACGAGCTGCTCCAGAGCACGCCAGAGGAGATCTCCCGCTTCCTGTACAAGGGCGAGGGCCTCAACAAGACGGCCATCGGCGACTACCTGGGGGAGCGGTGAGGGTGGCGAGCACGGTGGGTGCAGGGTGGGCGCTGTGGGCATGCAAGTGGTGGGTACAGGGCGGGCACAGTAAGCGCGGGGCAGGTGCGGTGGGTGCGGAGCTGCCCTCACGGTGAGCCTTTTCCTCTCCCAGGGAAGAGCTGAACCTGGCCGTCCTCCACGCCTTTGTGGACCTGCATGAGTTCACGGACCTCAACCTGGTGCAGGCGCTGAGGTGATGCCGCCAGCGGCCGGGCCCCTGTGACCCTGTTCCCCCTGACTGGGCTCCGGGTGGGGGAGGGGGCCTCTGCCTCCTCCCCTCCTCCTCACCTCTCTCCTCTGCCTCAGACAGTTCCTGTGGAGCTTCCGGCTTCCCGGGGAGGCTCAGAAGATCGACCGCATGATGGAGGCTTTCGCCCAGCGCTACTGCCTGTGCAACCCCGGGGTCTTCCAGTCCACAGGTGGGCCTGGCCCGGGCTGTGGGATGCTGGGTACTCTGGGGATGCAGAGAAGGGCAGGACCTGCATGGAGGCTTCAGGGGGCAGATTTAGGGGCTTTTTGGCCATCCCCGAATTCCCAGAGATGAAGGTGATGACCTCCCTGTCCCTCTCTTCCCTCTGCCCTTCCCCTGAGCACAGACACCTGCTATGTCCTCTCCTTTGCCGTGATCATGCTCAACACCAGCCTGCACAACCCCAATGTGCGGGACAAGCCAGGTGTGGAAAGATTCATCACCATGAACCGGGGCATCAACGACGGCGGGGACCTCCCCGAGGAGCTGCTCAGGGTGAGGCTGCCACCCCGCCCCCAGCTCGGGCCCTGGCCCTCTCTGCATGGTGTCTGCCCACTGCGGCTGTCACCGTGGGCAGGCTGGCATCTCCTTCCCTCCCCAGCCCTCCTCCCTCCTGTGGGCTCCCCCCTACCTTCTCTCAGCTGGGGGCCCTCACGCACTCTCCCCCTTCCCTTCCTCTCAGAACTTGTACGACAGCATCCGCAATGAGCCTTTTAAGATCCCCGAGGACGATGGCAATGACCTGACCCACACCTTCTTCAACCCTGACCGCGAGGGCTGGCTCCTCAAGCTGGGTACGCCAGCGCCGCCAAGGGGTGGGGACTGGCCGGGGATGGGGGGGGCCCCGGGCCGGGGAGGGGGGCCTGGGGTCTGGGGCAGCCCCCTCCTCGTCTGGATGTAACTGGTTTTCTCCATCTCTCTCTCCCCTCCTTCCCCCTCCGTGCCACTCCCTCCTGGGCCCGGTCCTTGTGCGCTCTCCCACCCCCATCCATTTGGTCATGTGTCGATGGCTGTCTGTCTCTTTGGTCTTTGCTTCTCTCTGTGTCTCTCGGGGGTGTACCCCCACCCTTGGCCTCCTTCTCCTTGCTGCCTGGTCCTGCCTGTTCTCCTGCCCTCTCTCCCAGGAGGTAGGTACCTGTCTGCTCCTTGCTCCCCTGCCCTCAGCCCCTGGGCGAGACCAGCTAGAGAGGTGGCAGTGCCAGCATGGGAGGCAGCTTGGGCCCTGCTTTGGAGGGGGGGCGGGGGCTGCTCTGGGGTCAGGAGAGAAGGCGGAGCTGGGAGGCTGGGCATCTGGGGCCTAGACAGCAGGGAGGCCTCCCTGTTCTCTTCTCCTATCCCTGCGTCCTCTTCAGGGCTCTGCTCTTCTGCCCTTTGCCTGTCCCTGTTCCTGTCCAGACCCCTCCAGCCCCTGTCCTCGGGCCTGGCCTGGCCCCCCCTGCTGAGCCCGCCCCCGCCCCCTCCTTCCCTTACAGGGGGCCGGGTAAAGACCTGGAAGCGGCGCTGGTTCATTCTCACTGACAACTGTCTCTACTACTTTGAGTACACGACGGTGAGGGGGCCACTGGAGAGGAATGCCTGGGTCCCTGTGGGTGGGGGCTGAGGGAGGAAGGAGGCATCTGAGGCCAGGGTGACTGGGGGCCAAGGCTGCCTGCAGCCCCATGGCTAAGACTTCTCTGGGCCCACAGGACAAAGAGCCCCGGGGAATCATCCCCTTGGAGAATCTGAGCATCCGGGAAGTAGAGGATCCTCGGAAGCCAGTGAGCACTCATCAGCCCCTCTGCTTTCTGCTTTTCTCCCACTCTGGTTCCAGCTTCCCTGGGGCCCTCCCCCCACCCCCTTGGGTCCCTCCCCCCCCGCTCCCCTGGGCCCTTACCCCGCTCCCCTGGGTCCTTCCCCCTGCCCCCGGGCTCCCCCCCCCAGCCTCTCTGGTTCTGGGGCTCATCTGAGCCCTGTCTCTCCCTCAGAACTGCTTTGAGCTCTACATCCCTAACAACAAGGGGCAGCTCATTAAGGCCTGTAAGACGGAGGCTGATGGGCGTGTGGTGGAGGGCAACCACATGGTCTACCGCATCTCGGCCCCCACGCAGGAGGAGAAGGATGAGTGGATTAAATCCATCAAGTGAGGTCCCTGGTGGGAGGCCCTGGGGGGCGGGGCAGGACCCCCGGGCCCTGCTGACCTCTGCTTGCCCTCCCCAGGGCTGCCGTCAGCGTGGACCCCTTCTATGAGATGCTGGCAGCCCGGAAGAAGAGGATCTCAGTCAAGAAGAAGCAGGAGCAGGCTTGACGTGGGCAGGGCCTGGCCCGCTGCCCTGCCCCTCCCTGTGCTGACCCCTGGTCTTCCCCATAGGCAATAACCCCACTGCCCCCACCCCGGCCCCTGGCCCTGCCTTCCACTTATTTATTGGGGGCTGAGGGGCCGGACCCCTGGGTGCCCCAATGCCCCCTCTTGGGGCAAAGGAGAATTTTCTACTTGTGGTTTCTCTTCTTTTATTTCTAATTAATTCATTATTATTATTCATATGATGATAGTTATTATTGTTATTGTCTAAGCTGGAACTCAGGTGGGGGCTGTGCGATGGGGAGGGGCAGGAGCTGGCTTTGTGCCCTAGCAGGGGGTGGGAGCAGACCCAGCAACAACTGCACCCTGTGGCCCCCCGCCACCCCTAGCACTGCAGCAGTGCCAGGCTCACCCGAGCACGTGACCAGTGTCTGCAGCCCAGGAGAACTCCGGGAATTGGTGCTCTCTCCTGCCCTGCTCCAGATCTAGGCCATGGAGGGTAGGAGGAAATCCTGCCCCCTCTGCCTTGTGGAGCCACGGTACAAGGGCTGGGGCCTTGCCCCCTCCCCGGGATATAACACCCTTCTCTGAGGAGGAAGAGAAGGTGGCTCCCTGGTGTGTGCTGGGTAACTTCACAGGTCAGCTGGGGGTCCACATTGCCACCCCATGTGCCTGCTTGGGCCCCCCTCCCATGGCTTCCACTCATGCAGGCAGCACCCTGGCCACCTCTGAGTGGAGGTAGCCTGGGGGCCCAGAGGTACAGCCCCTCACCTAACCCAGGCCCTAAAACCCTTTTCAATATACAGACAAGGCCATGGAGACAGCCACCCACCCACCAAGGGAGGAAGGATTCCCAGAAGCTGGGGGCTAGGGGTCTCAGCAGCTCCTCCTCCAGCAAAGGAAGGGATCCCAAGGACCAGGAAGCTCACTGGGAAGGGCTTTGGCAAAGTGGGACCACACAGCAGCAGCTCTTGGCTCTCGAAGCCAAGTCCTGAGTCCTGGGGCCGCTTCATCAGAGACCACGGAGACATGAGCCCGCACACATGTGTGCACACACACACGCACACAGACTGGATGCAGAGCTGACTGACTGCTTGGGGCCCTTGAGCCCAGGGACACCCAAGGCAGAGTCAGAAACTTGAGTGTGACTTAGGCCAGGGAGAAGGGAGAGGTCTCCAGGCCTGACCTCTGCGTCTCAGTGGTCCCCCAGATTTAGAGGCTGTAAGAGCGTTGAGGGCAGGGACTCTTTGGTTCTTGTTCTTGTGGCCCCAAGGCTGGTACCTTGAACACTAGGCACTTACTTAGGGAGTATTTGTCGAATTGTGGAGAGACCAGAGCAAAATGCCAGCACCTAGTAGATCCTTTAAAAATGCTAGCTGAATTGAAGAGAAAGATGGGGAGAAAGAAGAAAGGTGGGAGGAGAGATTGAGGGCACAGCAGCCAGGAGTGAATGGAGAGAGTAGGAGAGTTGTGAACCCCAGATGGGCAAGAACTGACGATCACTGACCCCCTTACCCCCCAGGCCTCCCATATCAGCTGCCCACACACACAAGCTCAGCCTGATGTCCAAAAAGTTGTCTGTCTTTAAATAACATGAAAACGGACATATCTGGCCTTGGGCCAGGGGAGGGGGGAGGAAGGGGCAAGGGGGGAGCAGGGGCCTAGGCCCCTCCATGCCCCAAGGGGAGGTAGGGCTGGGTAGTCCCCCAAGTCCTGAGGTGCCCCATTGGGTCAGTCTGTGAACCCTGGGATGGAGCTGGGGCCAGGCCCAGGCCCAGACACAGGTAAGTCCTGAGGGCTGGGGGGTAGGGCTGGGTATCCTCTCACTCAGCTCCAGGGGGCTGAGGCACACTGGGTGGGGGTACAAGTTCTGGAGGGCTGGGGGGGAGTGGGCCCTGGCCTCCTGACTGGCATCCAGGTGATGTGGGCTGGGGCCCAGCCTCAGGAGCCTCTCCCAATTCGGTGACTCTGTCTCCATCTCCTCTTGCCCCCTCTTCTGGGGGGCCTGGTGGGTGGGGGCCCAGGAGGTGAGGGCCTCGGGGCATCAGTTCTCCACGGGGCCTGAAAGGAAGAGGGATGAAGGATGACCATGGGAGGTGAGAACTGGGACAGGCATGCAGAGGACAACCAGCACGATGGCTCGGAGGGCTTCAGAGACTTTCAGTCAGCCAGGCAGTTGGTGCTATATCCAGAGGGCCCCGGATTCAGCCCATGGGCCTCATACTCACTATGGCTGCCTCGTGGCTCCAGATAACTTCCCTGTCTCCAGTCCTGAGTACCCCCCAGCCCAAGGCCTCCACCTCTACCTGCCTGTGGACATCCCACCCCAGGGAGTCCAGGACCCTAAGCCTAGCCTGCCATGAGGAACCTCCAGCTCTCCTGGAGCTGCCTCTTGGGCTGTCCCCTGATGCTTGTGAAAGCACACAGAAGTTTCTGCTCTCTGGGCCTCAGTTTCCCCATCTGTTTCTGTAAGATCCACTCCCATTCTGATGTTCTGAGGCTCCAATGTGTCACCTTTGACCCTCCTCACCCTCTCACCCACAACCAGCCAGCTGAGGTGCCCTGATTCTCCTCCCCTGGACGGCTCCATCTCCACATGCTCTTCTATGTCCCATCCTTCCCCACCCAGCCCATCCACACTGCAACCCCAGCCCCAGGACTCCTCCTGTGTTAGAAGAAATTGTACAGGCTCAAATTCAGGCTCCTGACATGATGCTCAGGGCCCTGTGCCAGCCACTGCACGGTCAGGTCCTGCTACTCCATGTGCTCTGGCCAGACTGACCTGACCCCTGCTCTGGCCTACTCCCATGCTGCCCTTCTGGCCAACCCAATCTCCTTAGATCATGTCTACACAGAAAGTACCTGCGGGGCAGACGGCGTCGGGGGGCCTGGCCGGTGGCCCTGGGGTCTCCAGCGCAGGTGAGACGGAGAAGCGGGAGAAGCAGAGTGGGGGGCCTGGTGGGGGGAGCAGGGGGAAATCCTCCCCCCACTCGAAACTGCCTCCTAAATTTTAGAGAAGAGAATCTAGTCTCAAACTCTCAAACCCTCCCGCACACACACAGCCTGTTTTCCCCTCCCTTCTCTCTCCAGACCCTCTCTTCCCCCCCCCTCCCCGCCCAATTCTCTTCTCCCTCTCACCGAAGCCGTTGTCGGGGAACCCATCTCCAGGGCTGGGGGGATGGGGAGGTGTCGGCGGGGCTGGGGGTGTCGAAGGGTCCGGGTCCCCCTCGGGGGGAGCCTGGACGCTCAGCTCGTTGGTCGGGGTCTCCTGGAGGAGGGGGGGGAGGGGGGCGGAAACGGATCAGCAAAGATCGCAGTACAGCAGGGTCACCCCGCACCCCCCCCCACACACACACTTCGCCAACTTGCCACCCTTAGGCATTATTCGCTAGCCAGCCCATCACCCCGATGGGGGAAGGGATCTTAGGGGCCATACAGACGAGGCCTCTGAGGCAGAGCTTAAGCCATTAACCCAGGATCACAGCGCTAAGTATGGGGCGGACGGGCACCGCGAGTCCAGCGCCAGGCCCCGGACTCGTCCCCCTCGGGGCGCACCTGGTCGAAGAGGTAGACGGTCACGTCCCCATGAAAGGAGACCATCTTGCGCTTCCGGTCCAGCTCCAAGCTCTCCTCGGCCTCGTCGGCCCCTCGGGGCGATTTGAGAAGCCCCCGGAGTGGGCGGCTCCGGTCCCCGTCGGCACTGCTCACCACGATGGGCACCGGGGCTGCCCGGCCCCTCCCAGGACCCCGGGACGCCGCCTCCTCGCCCTCCCCCACGGCCGCCCCGTCGTCCTCCTCCTCCTCCTCTTCCTCCCCGTCCTCCACCAGCCCCAAGGCCCCCGGGCCGCCGGACTCCACGCCAGGGACCCCGGCGTCCCCAGCCTCCCAGGGGGGCCGTCGAGGGCCCGGCCCCGGGAAGGGGGTAAGAGAGAGCGGAGGCAGGGCCAGCGACAGGCGAGACAACTTGGCTGGAGGGGCCAGAGAGAAGGAGAGACCGAATTAGATAAAGAGAGCCCTATGGCCGCCCCTCTGACCCCCGGCGGGCTTTGTCCGATCCCCTCATTTGACAGAGGAGGAAACAAGTTCAAGCTTTCTTTTCACTGCCCGGGCTGGATTTCACCCCCTTGCTCACACGACTTTGCCTTGGGGACCACCCAGGCCATCTTCTCTCAGCCCAAAGCTCCCTCGCCCCCCACAAGCAGCTCACCCCACCTTGGGGCAGGCAGCTCTCCTGGCTAAGCTGGTCCTAACGCTGTGGCTCCTCCCCAGAGCTCCTCCTAGCCACGGTTACACGGTTCACACCCACCATGGCATTTGACTGGAGACCTTGGACTAGAGAGGGCTTTAATGTGCAGCTCCAGCCCTTAGCGTGATGCCTGGCACGCAGTAAGTGCTTAAGAAGTTCTTTGCTGGGGGGGCTGGGTGGCGCAATGAATATATCACCTGCCCTGAGGTCAGGAGGACCTGAGTTCAAATATGGCCTCAGACACTTAACACTAGCTGTGTGACCTTGGGCAAGTCGCTTAACCCTAATTGCCCAGCCTTCCCCCTGCAAAAAAAAAAAACGTTTGCTGACCCGTTTGTAGACTGACAGGTTGGATCCTCATACCAAGCCTGCGATTATCACCTCCATTTTACAGGTGAGGAAACTGAGGCAGAGATGAAGTGTCTTCCCCAGTCACTTAGTAAGCTAAGCAGGATTCCAATCTGGATCTGCCTGACTCCTGGCCCAGCACTCCCATTCACTCTGGGGCCCACAACAGCTCTTGGGCTCCCCAGCTCATTTCAACAGGGCTGCTCTCATTCTCAGGACCCTCTTGTCAATACTCTCCTGTTGGTCCGTGTCATTTCCAAAGGGTAGCATTCATTCCGAAATGGAGAGTACAAGGTAGATTGGTACAATGCAGAAAACTTCACTTTGGGAAGATTTGAGTTCAAATTCAGCCTCAGAAACTTCCTAGCTGCATCACCCTGGGCAAATCACTTCACCTGTCTGCCTGTTTCCTTATCTGTAAACGGGGGATAATAGTATCGACCTCCAGGTTGTTGTAAGGATCAAACGGAGCGACACCTGTCAGACTTGGCCCAGTACTTGGGGTGCTTGTTAAAGCTTGTGCCCTTCCTGCCTCCCCAAGGGCAATGCTCTCCCCAGCCTCCCAGCCTTTCCCCTTGGCTGCTCTCCTAGTTCTCCCCTGCCGGCACCTCATCTGCTTCACTCCCCTTCACCACTGATGTTCTGTCCTAGACTCTCGCTGTCCTTCGCCAGCCTCTCTCAATGATTTCATTAGCTCCTGGGGCTTCAATGACCGTCCCCAAGGGCTCCTCAATCCATAAATCCAGCCCCAGTCTCTCTCCTGAGCGCCAGCCCCACATCGCCAGCTGTCCAGTAGACATTTTGAAATGGACCTGCCTTCCCTAGGAGTCTCAGCCCCAACTGTCTCCCCTCCCTCCCCCAACTGCCTTTCTCCTAATCTTCCTTCTTTCTGAGAAGGGATACCCAGGTTCACCACCTCAGGTGTGTCACTGGGAGACGTGGAACTGGGGAGTCAGTATGATCTGACTTAAAAATCTTAGCTCAGACATTTGCTAGCTGTGGGACCCTGGGTAAGCCACTTAACCTGTGTGCCTCAGTTTCCTCATCCGTAAAATGAAGACAATGGACTTAATGGTCTCTGTTTCCTTCTACCATCCTAAGTCATCCCTGATGTGTCGCTTTAACTCCTGCCCTACCCCCATCCAATCGGTTGCCAAATCTTGTCCTTTCTAACCTGCCTCACCAACCTTTCCTAGGTCCTGTCTTCTCCCCCCTCACAGATCCATGATCCAGACCCACATCTCTCAACACTTCTCCCCTAGACCACTGCTATGATCTCCTCCTTCTGCAACCCAATAAACTCCAATGTCTGCTGACTGCCTCTGGGATCAGTCAGTCAACTACCCTATCAGTCACTATGTGCCACGTACTATGATCAAATACTGACTCCCCTGTGGGGTACCACCTGACCCCAAACCAGCCTGCTGGCCTCATCATATGTGACTCTCACTCACACACTCCACGGCCCAGTCAAACCAACCCAACCCGATGGGAAGAGCCATTCTTCACACAAGAAATTCCATCTCCCATCACCTTGCCTTTGCTCAGGCTATTCCTCCTGCCCAGAAACCACTCTCTTCTCACCTCTGAATCTTAGAATTCCCAGTTTCCTCCAAAGTTCAGTCCCATAACTTTGCTCCTCACGAAGCCTTTTCTTGCCCACAAATTATCTTGGAATCACTTCTATGTATGCATGTGTGGTGTATATACTTATACATATTTTATGTGTGCTTATAGTGGTCTCTACTTCTGTGTACGGTATATCTATATCTACTTACATGTACAGCATATACATTATATATTATGTTATATAATATATACATTATATAAACAATATGTTGTTTGTAAATTATATGTACATCAACTTACATGTATATTATGTCCACTTATATGCATATAGCTACTTACATGTACATTATATATGCATTCTATTTACATGTACACATGCATCTACTTATAAAGATAATGTGTATTTACATTTGCTTCATGTTATTATACACACACGCATGTATGTACTTAAATGTATGTTATATGTGTATCTACTCACATTTATATATTAAATAC
>CM053582.1:69157831-69175058 GCA_028627135.1 Pseudochirops cupreus
TATTATATTTATTATGTTATTATGTGTTCTAATATCTATTTATATGTATAGCTACTTACATGCACATTATAGACAGATCTTCTTACATGCATATTATTTACACTTACATGTAGACCTAATTCGATGTATATTATATGGAGACCTACTTACATTATGTTATAATGTACTATAGATAGATAGATAACATATGTTATATTATATTATATTATGTGTGCTAATATCTATTTATATGTATATTATATGTGTATGTCTACTTATATGCACATTATATCCCTTCCATGTGCTCACACGCCTAGCACACACACTTACACGCACATATATTCCTTGTGCTCACACTTAGACGTACATGCCTCCACGTATATCACAGCACTTCTGTGTCTGTATACTTACCTGTCTCTAGCAGGCACTTCTTTGTATATTTGCATGCATATTACATAAACACGTGTGCACAGCATCAGCATGTTGTTTGTGCTTACACCTCTGTTCCCTATGCTTAGACTCAGAAGCATCTCCACACTCTCCCATATGTTTAGACACTCCTCCACTCAGATGTGCCCTTCCTCCCTACCAAGTGGAAGCCCCCTTGGGCAAGCAGGGCCCATTTCCTTTTTATCCTGGCATCTCCCAGTGCATGGCACATGGTAAGTACATAATTAAGTGCTTGTTGAATTGATTCTAGTGTTACTGACCCCCACTGAGCTTGTGGTTCACTAAAACCTTCAGATTTTTGTCATGGGAATTGTGTCTAGCCTTGCCTTCCCCATGCTGTAAATAGGAAATTGATTTTATTGGTTTACAGAATTTCATCTTGGTGGATTTGACCTCTCGATCCAGCCTCTTCAGATGTTTCTGGACCCTCTCCCATCTGATACCGTAACTGCGTCTATCAGAGCTGCTCTGGTGTTGATCCCTGGGGAACCCCACTAGACACACTTCCTTCCCTGTGTCCAGCCAGTCCCCTACAGCCTTCTCCACATCCATGCCTTCTGTACTCCCTGGGCCTCAGTTCCCTCATCTGTAAAATGAGGGGGTTGACCTGGTTCCCTTTGTGCCCCCAATCCCAACTCAGAAACTCTGATCCCAGGAACCTCTTTCCCTGTCACCCCAGGTGGGGAAGGCAGATTTGACCGACCCAAGGGAAAGCAAGTGTGCATGATGGGGAATCAGAACATCCTTATACTGGCTGGTAAGTTCCTTAGCTTGAGACTGTCCTCTCCAAAGGGGAGTGTGGTCTCCATGACCTCTCCAGTCCAGCTGAGCCCTGCCTGATGGACTGGACAGAGGGACACTCCCCTGTTCAAGCCAAAAGTGGAGGAACACCTTGTCAGGACAACGGTCAGGTAAGGGGGCCCTCTGAGACCCTTTCCTTCCAGCTGGAAGATTCTGGGCATCTTGAGCAGATGGGCCATGAGAAGATCATCCAAGAGCACACCCCTGGGCCCTGCTCACCTTTGATCTGCTCGCTGCTCCCCGGTGGTGGGCCCAAATCCAGGAAGAGCCGAGGCATCTCGGGGCCCTTCCTCCCCAGATTGGGGGGGTCCCCGTCTCCGGCGGTTTCCACGGCGCCGTCTGCCAGGGCGCCTGGGTCCCCGGCGTCTCCCGCGGGTGCCGGTGGCTCCCGGGGCAGGGGAAGAGCTAGTTCCAGCCTCCGTGGCTCTGGCCTCATCTCTCTGAGGGGCGCGGCTCCTCCGTCCCCGACGCCTGCGGGGCCTGCGTCTGGGACCTTCCCTTGGCCCCCCAGAGCTTGGAGCCCATTCTCGGGGCCCAGTCTCCCAGGCCCGGGTGGGGCTCTCTTCCCGCTCCCGCGAGCCGGCCCTCCACTCCTGGGGACTGGCTCGCCGTTCTCCGGGGTCCTGGCTGGGCTCCCTGGGACTTGCTGCTCCCCATTCTCCAGAAACCTCTCCCCATTCCCTAGGGCTCTCTCCTCCTGTATCCCTGGGACTGGCTCCCCATACTCGGGGATTTTCTTCCCATTCTCTGGGGGTCTCTGTCCCCCATTCTCCAGCACTTTCTCCCTGTTCTCTGGGGGTGTCTGTCCCCCATTCTCTGACACTTTCTCCCCGCTCTCTGGGAATCTCTGCACCCCATTCTCCATCACTGTCTCTCTGCTTCCTGGGGGTGTCTGGTCCCCGTTCTCCAGCAGCATCTCCCGGCTCCCTGGGGACCTCTGTCCCCCATTCTCCAGCACTGTGGCCTCGCTCCCTGGGGGCCTCTGTCCCCCATTCTCCAGCACTGTGGCCTCGCTCCCTGGGGGCCTCAGTTCCCCATTCACTGGCATTTTCTCCCTGCTCCCTGGGGCTGCCCTTCCTGCATGGCCCAGGACTTTCCCCCTGTTTCCTGGGACTGCCTGGCTTACAGTCTGGGGGCCCTGAAGGGCCCTCCCTGCCTTTGCTGGGGCTGCCCTCTCCCCCAACACGTTGCGGGTCACATCTTCCCTCAAGGACAGCAGGAGCTGCTCTGTGCTCACCTGCACCAGGAAGCCTGGGAGAGGACCCGGGTCGGGGGGTGGCCTGGGGGCTCCCGGGTCGGGTGGCTCGGGGGGAGCCCGGGGCCGAGGGACCCCCTCCTCCTCGGCCGCCCCCCCACCTGGGAACGCCCCCTCGGGGGAGAAGGGGGTCTCCGTCTCGTAGCCGCTGTCCCCCGGCTTGGGGCCCGGAGACGAGAGGCCGGATCCTGGGCTGCCAAGTCCCGAGGGGGCATCGGGTGATTCTGCTGGGTCTGGGAGAGCCCGAGTGGGAGGAGGGGGCAGGGCGGGAGGTGGTGGCGGCAGGGGGGGGGGGGCTGGGGGTGGCCCCCGCCCGGGGTACTGGGGCGCCGCCGCCCCCATTAGGGGGTCCAGGAACTCGGGGGGGGCCAAAGAGGGGGGGGGCAAGGGGAGGTCAGTTAGTGACCCCCGCTCAGCCCTTAGCGAGGAGTCATCATCGGGGGGGTTGGGGCAGCCCAGGGCCGGGTGGCCCCCCCAGCCAGACACCATCTCCCCCCGCTGAAGTGGGAGGCAGGAGCAGGGCCCCTCGTGGCTACAGAGAGGGCAGGGGAGAGGGCCCCGGCGGCTTCGGCGGCCCCCACTGCTGCTCCCCTCCCCCAAGGAGCTCTCTTCCCCCTCTTCTTCCTCCTCCTCCTCCCCCCAGGGGGCTGTGCCTCGCTCCCCCAGAACTTCTGCAGGGTCTCCAGCCAGGGTCTCTCCTGCTCCCCGGCCCTCAGGGTCCCAACCACTGAGCAGAAAGCTACCTGATGCTTTCGAAGGGAAGGACCGTGGAGGGGGGAAAAGTGGGGAGGCCCAGGTCTCCGCCACAAGCTGGGGGACCTCAGCTGGGGCTGGGTTGGTCTGGGGGGCTGGGACACCTGGATCCAAGGGGTCCCAGTCATTGGGAAAGAGTGGCTCTGGGGGAGAGCCATGACCTTCCAAGCGAATATAGTACTCGCTGCCCACAGAGGGGCTCCGGGCACTGATGACTGGCAGGACGCTCGGGGTGGCCAGGGCCTCATAGAAAGGATTTGAGGGGACAGCCTGAGGAGCAGGTGGGGCAGAGGCTGGCTGCCAGGGAGCCGCCCCGCCACCCCCACCACGTCCAGCCCCCCGCCTTGCCTTTTCCCACAGGCACTCGAGGTTGAGGCCACGGCTGCTCTCAGTGACAGTGAGGACATCATCAGGGTCAGACCCTGGGAAGCCGTCGAGGAGGGGGAAGGGTGAGGAGAGGGCCGTGGGCCTTGGCGGGGCAGGAGGGGCCGGCCAGGGCCAGGGGAAGGGTGCATCCCGGGGTGGGGGTGGCGGTGGCGGGGGCGGAGGTCTGGGGGGCCGCTCGGAGAGAAGGTAGGTCAGCTGCAGCTGCAAGTCAGAGGCTGAGGGGCGCTGGGCAGGGGGACGCCAGCAAGACTGGAGGACTTCATACCTGGGAAGGGGCCGGTGGAGACCCAGGGAGACGGGAGATGGAGGCAGAGCCAGAGAGAGGAACCAGGGAGACCGAGGTAGAGCCAGAGAGAGGAACCAGGGAAACCAAGGCAGAGCCAGAGAAATGAGCAGGTCAGAAAGGGGGCCCAGGGAAACTGAGGCAGAGCCAGAGGGGCTCAGGGTCAGAGAGGGGACCCAAGGAAAACAAGGCAGAGCCAGAGGGATAAGCAGGTCAGAGAGGGGACCCAGGGAAACCTAGGCAGAGCCAGAGGGGCTCGGGATCAGAGATGGGACCTGGGAATCAGGAGAGAGGGAGGGCCAACAGGAGGAAGGGAGAGTATGAGAGAGTGTGAGGGCACTCCCTCCCAGAAAGAGTCTGCAGGATCAGACAATGAGATAAGAGAGAAAGAAGCCAGGGTCTCCTAAGTCACTGGCCCTCCTGGCCCTCAGTCTTCCCTCTGGGACAGGCAGGGCTAGGCTCTCCAGGATTTGGGGCTGGGCTGGGCCTTGGCCTCCCTGGCCCTCAGTTTCCCCTGTGGGACAGGCAGGGCTAGGCTCTCCAGGATTTGGGGCTGGGCCCTGGCCCTCCTGGCCCTCGGTTTCCCCTGTGGGACAGGCAGGGCTAGGCTCTCCAGGATTTGGGGCTGGGCTCTGGGCCCCTACTCACCAGTAGTCTCCATAGGGCAGCTTTAGCCGGGGCCGAGCCAACTTGACATGCTGCTGGCGAATTACGAAAGCCAGTACCTCCTCGTCGGAGAGGTGGCGATAGGGCTGTGCCCCGAACTCAAACAGCTCCCACAGCGTCACCCCCAGTGACCTGGGGGGCCGGGCCAAGGTCAGCAGGGCCCAGCAGGGCCCCGGGCACCCTCTCCCCGCTGCCCACCGGCCCGCTCACCACACATTGCTCTCCTTGCTCTGGTCCACCACCATGAAGGTCCCGTGGATCTCCCCCAGAAGTTCGGGGGCGGCCCACCTCAGTGGGATCCACAGGCGTTCCGGGGTAAGGTAATAATCTTCCTGGAGGGAGAACACCAAGGCTCAGTCCCCATTTCACAGACAGGCAAACTGAGTCCCAGAGCCGTGAAGGACCTTGCCCAAGGTCATAGTAACAGTGCCAGTATTATTAAGCACTATGTACCAAGCACTGTGCTGAGAAGCAGGATCCCCACTGGGGCCCCCCTGCAAAGCCTGAGGCCCCCACACACCTTGTAATTGCTGTGAGAGAGACCATAGTCCCCGATGCGCACTGTGAGGTCAGAGGTCACAAGGCAGTTCCTCAAAGCCAGGTCACTGGGAGGGGGAGGGAGAAAGAATGAGGAAGCCCCTCCCCCACTCTTCTTCTGGGCCCTTCCCTCCCTGCCTGAGCCGGCCCCCAACCTTCACTCCCTCCCCAGGCCCAGAGATAGTCCAGGCCCCAGATAAAGGGACTTGCCTGAGCTCACCCAATTAGTCATCAAAGAGAGGTCTGAAACCAGCCCTACCCATCTTCAGATCCCTCCCTCCTTCGCCTCCTCCTCAGAGCTCTCCCTCCTCCTCCTCCTCTCTCTTCCCGCTCCCCCCTCCTCCCCCAGTGTGCCCCGGCTCTCCCATCTCCCCCCATTCCCACTCCCCTCACCTGTGCACGTAGTTGTGGGCATGCAGGTGGGCCAGCCCTCGGGCGATCTCCAAGCCCATTCTCTGCAGGGTGCGCAGGTCTCGAGGAGGTAGCTCAGGGGACAGGCCCTCTGGGGGCCTCTGAGCCCTCAGGTAGCGCTTCAGATCACCCTGTTGAACAGGGAAAGGGGGCAGGGTCAGCCTGGCTCCCCCTACCTCCCAGAGATGCCTCCAGTCATCACTGGGGTTGATACCCCATCCCTGGACAGTGAGAACGCCTGCCCACCTCTGGCAGCTGACCACAGACCAGTGGGCCCCGGGTTCCCATACCATGCCAAGAAGGGGGCTGACCTTGGTCGTCATCCCTAGGGACCCCCCCAAGTTTCTACAGCATGGCCTCAGTGGAAGCACAAGAGAGAAACCCACCAGCTGGCAGAACTCCATTATGAGAAGGAAGGGGAGGGTCTCAGCACACAATCCTAGGCACTGGAGGACGTTGGGGTGATGCAGGCTCCTGGGGGTCAGACCGTGGGTCAGGGGCACCCTGGGGCCAGTAGGTAGCTCCCCTGCCCCACTGCCAGCATACAAAAGCCATGGCCCAGTGTGGGAGGTGTGGCAGGACAGGGTACACATAAGTACCCCCCACCTCCACCTCCCATCACAAACCTCTGGGGCTCCATGGCTGAGATTCGATGAGCATTTCCAGGATCCAGATGGTGGCTCCCATTCCTGGGCCCAGATCCAAATGCCCAGCCCCTGTCCACAGCCAGGAACCCAGACTCCCAGCTCTCTGCCCTGCGTGACTGAGTCTCACCTCCTCCAAAGACCTGTGGACTTGCCCCAATCCCTGCCTGCTCGGGCCCTTAGCATCCAGCCTCCTGGCCCCCCAACAGGCATGGCACCTCAGCCCATGTTACCTGTAAGGCTGAGCCTCTGAGAGAAACTTCCGCTGCTCCAGTGGTCCGGCACTGACCCTCAGCTCCTTCACCACCACCTGGGCTGGGCTGAAATCTGAGAAGATCTCCCCTAGAATGACCTGAATGGGATGGAGGTGGCCATCACCCGAGGCTCCCTTTCTCCTCTCCCAGGGCCCCCTCCCCGCATCATGAATCCCCTTAATTTCATGGGCCCCATGTCTCATGCCATCCCCATGCCCGGGCACATAGTGGGCACGCAAGATTTATTGACCCACCCAGCTTCCCACCACCCAGTCAAAGACTCACGAGCAGAGAGGCAGATGGACGGAGGGACTGATGGAGGGATGGGCACACGGACGTGTGGACAGCTGGGCGGCGAGACAGAGCAGCTGATGGAGGGATGGAGGGAGGAGCTGATGGACAGATGAGGGGATGGAGGGATGGGATGAGTGGAAGGGAAGGGGAAGAACAAGAGAAGGAAGCTGGGCCCTAGCCTGGGAAGGTGGGGGCGGAGAGTCAGTGGGAAGGGCTCTGGGTCAGGAGGCAGGAGATGGGGGAAATCCCTTAACCTCTCTGGGCCTCAGATCCTCTTTTGTAAAATTAAGGGGTTGAATTAGACCAGCCTTTCCCGCTCTAAAGTCCTGTGATCCTGCTAGGTGGATGGATAGAGATTGGGAGGTGAGAGATACAGGGACCAGAAATGGGGGGTCATGGAGAGATGGGGGACAGAGGGGTGGAGGAGGTGGAGGAGCACAGCAGGACAGAGATGGAAAGGGGTGAGAGGCAGGATGGCAAGGAGCTGGATGCTGGGCCAGAGGAGAGTGAGCAGAGGGGGCTCAGAGGGACCCCCACCCCAGCCCTCACCGGCCTCACTCACTTTCCCAAACCAGCCGCTGCCAATCTCCTGCAGGTAGCTGAGGTGTTGACGGCTCAGGCCCAGAGGGGTGCCCAGGTCTAGGGGAGAGGCAGGGAGTGAGGGGCTCTGATCTCCCCTAGGACTTCCCTGCTTACCTCCCACCCTGCTGAACTGAAGAAATGACCTGAGGAGCACCTGGTCTGTTCCAGAATCTTCCTGCCCCTTCTCCGGCCAACCCCAGGCTCTGCTGTCTGGCCAAAGCCAGCTCTTGCTCCCCCGCCAGCCCCAGCTTCAGCTGCTAGCTGGCCTTGGCTCTAGCCTTGGACAGTGGGCACCATTCTACCACCTTCCTTCTTTGCATTACCAGACCGGGCAGGCTGGGGAGCGGGCATCGGCAGCGAGACCTCGGCCAGCGGAAGGATGTAGACATCGGGCAGTGATTGGGAGGAAGAAGTCTCCTCCGCAGGGGGTGTATACTCTCCCGAACATTCTTCTCCCTCTGGGTTCTCAAACTCCTGGGGTCCGAGGGCATAGGGCAGAGGTGAGCCTGGGGCCCCGGAGGGATCCCACACTGCCCACCTGGGGATGTTCCCACCCCCTTCCGGGAGGAGCAAGCTCATGCCTTTCTGCAGGCTCCCAGGTCCTCAAGGAAGGGGTGGTGGAAGGGCAGGGGGCCTCTCCACCCCATCCCCCCTTCACCTTGAAGCCAACATCCCCCCTCTTGCAGCAGAGACAAGTGAGAAGGAGGAAGACAAAGGCCAAGAGTCCAGAGCAGGAGATGAGGACCACAGCGTAGGGGGGAGCCAAGGGACCCTGGCCTGGGAACAGTCCATCTGGGATGGAGGGAGGAGAGGAGGAAGGAAAATGTCAGAAGCCAGAGCTCACACTCCCCTGATGGGGGGGGGGGGGCACTCTTTTCCTTCTGGTACCACCCTCCCCTCCAGTTGCTGCCCAGGTACAAACTACAACTCCCATGCTGCCGTGGGGCCAGTGGCCCTTCAGCAACAGAGCCAGGGGTATTGTGGGAGCTGAGGTCTGGGGTCTCCTCAGGTGGTGGGGTATCAGAGACAGATCCCCATTGGATCAGTGGGCCAAAGGGTCTTCCTTGCCTCCCCCTCCCCTCGACACACCACCTCTCCCACTGAAGCTGGCACGGGGAAGGGGACTAGTGAGGGAGAGGAAGGGGTCAAGGTGAGCCCCTTCAAACTTATGACCCTGTCCCCTTCATCTGGAGCCGTTTTCCCACCCTCCCAGCTGGTGCCCATCTGGGGACTACATCTCCCATAGTACCATGGGGCCAGCAACCATTCAACAGAGTCTAAGTAAGGCATCAGGCATCATGGGAATTGTAGTTTCAAGCCTCCCCAGGTGACTGGGTTGGGGGCAGCACTGGGGTGGGGGGGGCTCATCTTCGTTCAGATTCCCCGTCCCAGGTCCCAGGTCCCCTTCTCCCTAAGACTCTAGTCTGGTGTCTGTTTGTGTTGGGGAAGGGAAGAGGGGACGGATGGGGAAAGGGAAGAGGGGAGCAGTCCAGGCCCATCTCCATCAAAATGAAGACATCCCCTCCCCAGGTCCTGGACCCTGCCTTTGAAGGCCTCTCCATTAGGGGAGCTGGGCTGGTCGCTTTCTGTGATCGCTAGATTATCTGTAAGGCACCCCCCAACTTGAGCCCTCCCGAAGACTGGGGCCCCCACCCCACCCCCACCTCTTAGGCTCTGCCCGCACACCCCAGGCCCCTGGCTCCAAGACAAACAGGTGAGGGAGAAGGAGCTGAGGAATGAACGGGCGGCGGGGAGACAAATAGATCAATGGGGAAGGGGCCAGACGACGGCTGTGGAGACTCACCGGGGTGGGCCGGGGTGGCCAGGCAGGAAGCAGAGAGAGCCAGGAGAACGAGGGGGCTGGGGGAAGGCATCTTGTCTAAGATGGAAGGGAGGAGGAGGAGGAGGTGGTGGTGGCTGGGGAGGGAGGGGGGTCCCCGGAGCTCTGGGGAGGGAGGAAGGGGAGGGGGGAGATGGGTCCCTCAGCCCCCAGCCATGGGGACTCAAGCGTCCCTGGCCTCCCCCTGGCCCAGGGGAGGGGGACAGGAGGGACCGGACTGGGGGAGGGAGGGCTCGATGTATGGGCCCAGGCCGCCACAGGCCCCCCCCTCTCTGTAGGGACAGCCGGATGAGGGGGAGGGAGAGACCTACGGAGGAGAGGAGCCAGGGAGCTGGGGTGGTTGGGGTGAGGGGGAGAGAGGGTGGGATTGTGGGGGGGTGGGGGGCAGATGGATGGGGGCCCCGCCCCCGACAGTAGCCCGGATTGGGGAAGCAGAGAGCCTGTCAGGAGAAGGGTAGGAGGCGGGAGGATGGAGGGAGGATGGAGGAGTTGTCATGGCAACCAGCTCCCGGTAGCATCAGCAGCCAGGGCGGGGAGGGGACCAAGAAAGGAGGGGAAGAGAATGATAGAGAGAGAAGAGAGGGAGATGCAGATACACCACTCAGCCACACATTCTGCATTACACAGGAGCCATCCCAAGAATGCACGCTCAGGCACAGGCACACCGCAGACACTCCCACCAAACACACAGACCAAGGCCTTCTGTGCATCCTGCCATGCCACAGAGATAGACCAGAGAGTGATACTCGTCCCCACATCATGCAAGCACTCACTTCTCACAGACTTAGCCCAGACACATGCTTCAGACTCTCTCCCCCTCCCTTCTCTCTCTCTCTCTCTCTCTCTCTCTCTCTCTCTCTCTCTCTCTCTCTCTCCTCCCTCTCCTTTCCTCCTCCTCCTCCTCCTCCTCTTCTTCTTCTTCTTCTTCTTCTCTCTCTCTCACTCTCTCTGTGTCTCTGTGTGTGTCTCTCCATTTTCTTCCTCTCTCCTCTCTCTTCTCCCTCGCCTTTCCTCTCCTCCTCCTCCTCCTCTTCTTCTTCTCTCTCTCTTCCTCTCCCCTCTTCTTCCTCTCTCCCTTCTCTCTCGTCTCTTTTCTCCTCTCTTCTCCTCTCTTCTCTTTCTCTCTCTTTCTTACACACACACACACATACACACACACACACACACACACACACACACACACACCAGACACTCAGATCCCGCAGACTCGGCCACAAATATGTTCCATATCCTCCCACATTCAGACTCACAAGCATATATATGCTCACATCACAGACGTACATGTGTAAACATAATCCGGTAGAAAACATTCCCCACTCCTTGTACACATCACACACATGCATCCTCATGTATCATCCACAGAGGCAGACATGCCCTCTAACTCAGGACTCTATCTCCTGCACCCTCTTCTCTTCTGCCTCTAAACTATTTCCCTTGGTGATCTCATCAGCTCCCAAGGATTTAATTACTATGTCTATGCTGATGATTCTCAAATGTACCCGTCCTGCCCCAGTCTCTCTCCTGACCAACCTCCAATTCCACATCTCCAATGGGAATCTCCAATCTCCTAACCATAACCCTTTCAGACCACTTGAACTGGGTGTCCAGCAGACCCTTAAACTCAACAAGTTCAAAACAGAATTGATTCTTTTTCCCTTAAACTGTCCCCCACCTCCTACCTTCCCTATTACTGTGGAGGTCACCCACCCTCCCACTCCCTCAGGCTCCCACCTAGTCCATCCTGGAGTCCTCACTCTCCCTCACCCCCAGATCCAATATGGCGCCAGAGTCTGTCGATTTCACCTTGAATAACATCTCTTGAATGTTCCTCTTCCTCTCCTCTGACACCACCTCCCCCATCGCAGACCCTCATCACCTCCTGCCTGGGCTAATGCAACATCTGCTTGGCGGGTCTGCCTGCTTCTAGTCTTTCCCCATTCCAGTCCATCCCCCATTCAGCCACTACACTGATTTTCCTCCAAGATCAAATGCAAAATGCTCAGGTTGACATTTAAAGCCGCTCATAACCTCACCCACTGTCCCCTTTCTGTTCTTCTTACCCCTTTCTCTCCAAGATGTAGTCTTGGATGCAGGGACATTGGCCTTCTGGCCGTTCCCTCTACTGGCCTCCCTGGCGTCCTTCTGCAGGAAGCCTTCCCCAGCCCTCTTCATTCAAGGGCCTTCCCTCTGTTCATTATTTCCCATATATCATTTATATAGCTTGCTTCATCTACATGTTTGCCTATTGTCTCTCCAGTTAGATTGTAAGCTCCTTGAGGGGAAGATCATTTTTGTCTCTTAGTATAATTCCTAGCACACAGTAGGTGCTTAATAAATATTGATTGATTGATTGGTAATATCACACCCTGCGACCTGGTACACTGTAGGTACTCAAATACACTCCCCCTCCATAATTCATGTCATCTACTTAGACAGACAGACAGACAGACAGACACACACACACACACACACACACACACGCCTTCCACTTTGTCCCCTGAGGGATTGCAAGGGGTGAATGAAACATCTGGAATCCTAAGACCTCTCTGCAGAAACTGAGGCACCAGGCACGGTGAGTAGACAGGGCTGGGGTGGGGAGAGAGGATGGGCTGTGGCATATCTGGTTGGAATTCCTGGGGAAACTGGAGTTAGCCGGGGTAGGGTGGAGGGAGGCTAAAAAGTCTGATGGGAGTGGAGGCTCCTGGCCTCTGTGGGATCTGTTCAGACCCTAGCAGCAGTTCTCAACCTGTGGGTTGTGTTCAATTTGTAACAACGAAAATACATCCTGCATATCAGATATTTACATTACGATTCGTAACAGTAGCAAAAATTACAGTTATGAAGTAGCAACAAAAATAATTTTATGGTTGGGGGTCACCACAACGTGAAGAACTGTATCAAAGGGTCGCGGCATTAGGAAGGTTGAGAACCACTGGCTAGTGCCTAGCACTTAGGAGGAGCTTAATAGATGCTTCTGGACTTGCTGAGCTGGAATCCTAGCCCTGGCCTCCCTCTGAGAGGACCCCAGCCCATAAGACTGCCTCCTACAGGAGAAACATCACTCCATAGGACCTCATGTCCAGAGGAATCAGAGGAATCTCCCTGCAACTCACAGACCACCCCAGGAGCTAAGGGGAGAAGCGGGAAGTTAGGCAGCCTTAGGCTGGATGTGAGAAAGAATCTCACTCTGAGAGCTGCCTTAAGGTGACCTGGGAAGCTCCTGGGGAGTCCAGGACAAAGGCTGGTCAGTCTTGGGGCTTCTCATTTGCCACTAGTCAGAAGATTGAGCTCTCCAGGCTGAAAGGAGGCTCCTGGGGTCTTTGAGGCCTTTTAAGTCAGCCAGCTTTGCCCCAAATTCATGTCTCTCAAGCAGAAGTCCCAGCTCCTCTTAGGGGACGCAGGGGACCCCACTAACTTTTTTTTGGAGAGCCTGTGATTCTGAGTTTTAGGCACCCAAGTCCCAGAGGAAAGGGAAAAGCTGGAGGAGGGAGAGGGAGAAGTAGGACTGTTTGTGTAACAGACACCAGCAGAGATGCCTCCTCGGATCACATGCGGACCACTGAGCCCTGGAGAGGAATGGACGATGGGGGTCTGGGCTCTGAAAATGATGTCCACAAAGGTGACAGCCGGGTGGTGCTAAATTAGGCAACCCTCAAGGATGTCCAGGGCAGAGGCAAGAAGTGGGCAGCCGAGGAGAGCGACCAAGGGGAGCGGCAGAGGGGGGCGGCCGAAGAGGCGGAGCGGGCTGAAGGGGCGGCTGCTTTCCCCTTGCTCATAAGACCTCCTAATACCGTGGTCCCTTATCTCAAACAAATCTGAGAATGGAGGAGGTTTCTGGAGTTAGCACTGGGAAGACCTTTAGGAACCAATCCTTGAGACCGATGAGTCCAATCCAATGAGAGGAAAACTGAGGCCCAGAGATCGGAAGGGATTCCTGCTGTGTGGTCAGGTACCAAGGGCTTGATTTCCACTCCCGGTCACCCTGCTGTATTCAACAGGCCCTTATTGCTAGCCTGGGGGGTGGGGGACACATAGTAGGCATCTAATAAATGTTTTTTGATTAATTGATTGGATGTTTCTCCTCCTAAGGGAACACAAAGCTTTCTGGCCGGACTCGCAGTCTACCATTCTAGAATCACCGGGTGACCTTGGGAAAGTCCCTTCTCCCGGATGGGACTCAATTTTCACATCTGAAAAAAGATCCCGGACCAGATGCACTAAGCCACTTCCTTCTCCCTCCTGCTCTCCCACCTCCCACCACCCGAGTCTCCTCTGGTCATCTCCCTGCCTGGGTCTCTTTGGAAGGGAAGGACTGGCACCGGCCAAATCCGCAACCTTGCCCCGGGCTGCCTGCCTTCTGTTCCCTGCCGGAGCTGGGACCAATCAGGCCCAGCTAAGGCTCTATGACGTCACCTGTCACCGGGCAGGCTCCTGTCAATGCAGCCTAGAGCCGTACTCCATCAGGCCCCCACCCCCTCTGCCACTACATCTACCCTGCCCCTTGAGCCCTGAGAAAGGGAGAGAAAGAACGGAGGGCGAGAGGCCCCAGAGAGAGACTCTGGGAGATGGAGGGAGAGGCAGAAGTGGAGAGAGACCAGAGGAGACTCTGAGAGGGAGGAGTGACAGAGAAGATGCTAGGGAGAGAGAAAACTGATGTAAACTAAAAACCCAGGCTGAGAGAAACCAGGACAGAGAGGAGGGAGGGGACAGAGGGGGGAGAATGGGGAAGAGGAGGGAGAGAGGAATGGGGCGAAGGAGGGAGGGGAGAAAGGAGAGGGAGGGGGGAGAATGGGGGAGAGGAGGGAGGGGGGAATGAGGGGAGAGGAGAGGGAGGGGAGAATGGGGGAAAGGAGGGAGGAGGGAGAATGGGGGAGGAGGGAGGAGGAGGAGGAGGAGGAAGAGAGAAGCGGGAGAGACAAAGAGGAACAGATTAATGCTAATTAGTGATAATAGGGCCTTTCCCCTCTGGGGCTTTAAGCCTTGCAGAAGAAGGTGCTGGCATGACACCCATTTTTACAAATGAGGAAATTGAGTCAGAATGAGACTGCATGAGTCAGCTGAAGTGGCATCTGATCTCAGACCCTTTGGCCTGTCCGGTGCTCTCCTCACACCGCTCCCTCCACTGAGCTTCTTCCCAGCACAGCCCAGCATCTCCAGCCCAGGGGAAGGGGAATGGGCCAGCCCTTCCAGGCAGGGCTGATGTAGAAGGCACTGGAGGCTGCCCTCCCTGTCCCCCTCTTTCCAGATCAGGGGGGTCACTACCTACCATAGTCACCCAGTGAGTAAATGCCAAAGTCTGGCTGGTGCCAAGGCCCCAAAGAAGGGAAGGAAGGTAGTGCCTGGGGTCCCCCAATCTGGGGTCTAATCCCAGGTAACTGAGCAAGGTGGCACAGTGACCCACCAGCCCAGAGTCAGGAAGACCTGAGTTCAAATCCAGACTCATACACTCGATAGCCGTGTGACCCTGGGCAAGTTGCTTCACCTCTGCCTGCCTCAGTTTCCCCATGTGCAGCATCCAGCTCTCAGGATCATTGTGAGGGCCCGAGGCATGATCTTTATAAAAGTCCTTAGCCTATACTCAGCACTGCTCTAGGTACCAGGATGCCGGGCGGCCCTTAGGCACTGGATACTTCAGCCTAGGAGACAGAGAGCCCAAGAAGCAAAAGGAGAGAGAGCCAAGGTGGGGTGTGAGGGAAGCAGGTACAGGGACCACAGACCAGACAGGGGAGTGGCCCTCACCTGGAGGCACAGAGCTCCTGGGGAGCCACAGAGCTACAGTAGCTGCTCTCCGTCGTGGTGTGTGTGTGTGGGTAGGTGGGTGTGGGTGTGAGTGTGTGTGTGTGTGGCCAGGGCCATGCCAGGGGGCCTCTGGGAGCCTCAGTCTCCTCCTCTGTCCCTGCTGGGCTGGCCACGAAAGCACTCCCCAAGCCTCACGTTGCTGTGGAAATGGGAATGGGGCCAGAAAGGAGTGTTGGGGGGAAGGGATGGGCTCTAAAGCCTCCCCACCCAGATATGGAAGAAGGGGATGGAGCCACATCCCCCACCCCCACCCCATTGCTCCTTCTTCCTTGTAGTCTGCCTCTCCCCCTGAATAAGGCCCAACCTGGGCCATCGCCTCCTGGGGCCATGACAGAGGGCTCAGCCCACACAGGAGTGGCATTCCGGCTGGTTGGGTTGCTGTGATGGTGCAGGCTCTGCTCTCTACCTCACTCTGTGACCTGGGGTTCAGGGCCTGCCCCTCTCTGGGCCTCCAGAGGGGCCCCCCATAAAATAGGAGCGTTTAAAGAACTCAGGACTTTGCTTCTGGGCTGCTGTGGAAAGTCAGGTGGAGGAGGCTTGAGGGAAGGCAGGTGGATGGACCCACCTCCACTCTCCAGCAGGAGCTGACCTTTCCTAACTATATGACTTTGGGCAAGCCTAGGAGCCTCAGTCTCCTCATCTGTAAAGCCAGGGCGATAATAACAGCACCCATCTCTCAGAAGTGTTGTGACTCCTGGATGAGATCACGTCTGTAGCACGAAGTATGAATGGCAGCTATTATCGGATTTGGAGCTGACCCATCCAACCTGTTCATTTGCAGGGGGTGAGCCATTCTGCCCAAGGTCACCCAGGGAGCAGAGGGGAGGGCTGGGAGCCAAGCCTAAGCCCCCTAACTTTCTCTCCTGCCCCCAAGACACCCAGGCAGGAAGGAGACAGTGAGGGGGCAGCTGGAAGCGCCCCAGGGTCCCCGGGGCCCTACTCAGGTGTGTAAAGCCTGGCTGTGCTATCTGGGCAGAGACAGCACATCTGCAGGCCTAGAAAGACAGAGATATGGGGGAGGTCTGGGAGAGATCTGGAGAGACAGGCATCAAATATGGAGAGACTGTAGCATTTTGTAGCTGACAGAGCCTCCAATGGCCTCATCTTACAGATGAGGAAAGGGCACATGTAACAAAAAAGACGTACCTGCTCATGCAATCTATGGGCCCCCAAGCTAGGGCTTTGGGCTCCAAATGTTGGAAGCTATGAGGCCAGGTCAATTGACAAACATCTCTTAGGGGCCTACTATGTGTCAGGAACAGTGTGATGTAAAGGTGGAAGCAAAGACAGGCACATAAGTGGGTGCTTTGGTAAAGCCTTCAACAGCTTGAATGAATGAATGGCTGAGTCATTTGGCAGACAGGTAGATCATGGATGCCCAGGGGACCTAGAGTCAAGCGGGGCATCTCCCCAATGGGGCGGTAACCCAGGCCAAGCACCTCCCTTTCTGGAGGAAAAAACTAAGGACCGGGGGAGGAAGGGGCTTGCCAAGGTCATGTACCCGAGCCCAGACTCCTGACTCCCAGGCTAGGGAGGGGTGGCTCCTGTCCTGGAGGAGGTTGAAAGACTCCAGTGACAGGAGAAGGCTGGACCAGAGGCTAGGACAGGATGGGAGGATGAAGTCTTGGAATAGTTGTGTAGGTGTGGTGACAGGGACAGGGGAAGTGACAAAGCACAGGCTTTCCTTCCCCTTGGGAACCTGTGGGCCAGCCCCTCCTCAGCACCACTCCCCACCCCACCCTAGGGAGTCCACTGTCCAGGCATCCAGCATCTGGGGTGTGGCTTGGGGCAGGCCCAGTATCGGGCCTGAGGCAGGATGGAGGATGGAGTAATAGGGGTGGGGAGCTGGGAGCAAGGTTTCTGAGAGGGCCCACACCCCTTGATGCACTTGCTGATTAGGATGGCCTGCCAGGGTAGAGGAGGCCTACCTTGAGGCCTCCCCAACCAAGGCACTCACTGGGGCAGCTGGACCCCAGCCCACCTCCCCCAAATCATGGAGATCCCGGCTGCCAGCCCTGGCTAGCTAGCCCCGGTGGCGATCCAGGAACCTGCCATCCCAGGCGCTAGCCTAGCTCCTGCATCTTGGGATGGGCAATTAGTAGCTTGTAAGGAGGGGGCAGAGGCCCAAGGATGGGGCTGGCCAAAGGCAAGCCTGGACCTGTGACCCGATCTGAAAGTCTGAGCGCTGAGTGGGGGGAAATGACTCCATACATTTGTCCCTTCGGGGATCCAAGACTGGGGGAGGGGGCACTGAGAAACTAGATGCCTGAGTCTCCGGGCTCCCAGCGCGCC
>CM053582.1:69175158-69237332 GCA_028627135.1 Pseudochirops cupreus
TCCCACTCTGTCGCCTCCTCTTTCTCCACCCTGGCAGCCCAGACTTCCAGCTCCCAGTTCCAACCCTCCCCCCCTTCCCATTTCCTTTGGGGGTCCAGTTTCTTCCACTCTCAGAGAGAGAAGTCTTTGGGCTCCTTCGGAAAGCTGGTGATTTGGATACAGTGAGGGCCATGGCTTGCTTTGGTGGCACAGACCCATACATGCCCTCCCCATGACTCAGTTTCTCACTCCTGCCCTCATCTTCAGGAGATTCCAGACTGAGGGAGAATGGGGGAGGAGACCTGAAGGAAGGTTGATAGAGTCAAGGAACAGGGCAAGAGATGGGGAGGGCCGGCTGACTAACTGAGAGGGGGCAGGGCCCAGGCCCCAGGCCCCGGGGCAGGGAGGGAAGAGCTTGCTGCCTGGCATCCTGACACCTGGGTCCTTCCTCATTACCCACAGTGCCCCCTTGGATTCCTCAGGATCCCAGAAGCCCCTCTCCCCAACATGCCTATCAGAGGTCTCAGGGATTCCTCCAGAATAGTAGCATTTACACAGAATATTTAACAAATACTATTCCATTTGATGCTCCCAGCAACCTTGAGAGGTAAATCCTTTTGTCATATCCACCTGACAGATGGGGAGACTGAGGCAGACTCTGTGCCCAGAGTCACAAAGTATCTGACAGCAGATTTGAACTCAAGTTCAAAGGACTCCAGGTCCAGATTAAGGTGCATCCCTCCAAAGCTGGGACGGCTCTGGAAAGGGTAGGCTAACTCGAGTAGAGTCTAGGGCAGGGAGGGGCAGATGCCTGAGCACTCCAGGAGAGGAGAGGGCTGGAACCCAGAAGTCCTAAGTGGGGTGGGAGTTGGAAGGCCTGGCTTTCCTAGGAGAGGGGAGGCCTGGGGTCCTAGGAGGGTCAGGAGCTTAGGGGCTGGATGCCTGTGCCCATCTGGTCTCTTCCCTTCCACCTCTGCCTCTGCACAGTTCAGAGATACCCAGCCCCAGCCCCTCCCCGGGGGTGCCCAGGGGCGGGGCATGGCATGGGTAGCAGCCAGCGGAACCGGCTGAGCCCTACCCCGCCCAGCCTGAGTTCAAGCAGTAGTGGGCAGCCAGGAGAAAGGGAGGAATCCTGCACTTGGCCCTCCTGGGGAACAGCAGACGTGCTGAGTGCTGGCCGTCCCACTGCCCTCCCTCTGTCGGCCAGCTGGGACCCCCCTCTACCATGGAAGGAACTGTGGCATCCCAGATCCCTGACGATTGTGAGCTGTTCACCGAGTTGAGGTGAGAGCCGGGGAGAGGAGGGAGAGGAGGGAGTCTGGGCTGGGGGTCCGAGGCAAGAGGTGCCTTCCAGCAACTCAAAGCTCTTGTCTTTCCTCCCCATCTTGGGGTTCCCACCCTCACCGCTCCCTTCATCCCTCCAGCTTCCCCAGGACAATGCGTGCCTGTCTCAGGTTTCCCCAAAGCTCAGCCGCATTCTTGATCCCTGCCTCTGTCCTGACTTCTGCTCATCCCTCTCCCTCCTCCCCCCCATTTCCTCCCTTCTTCCCAAGATCTTCCCAAGGGTCTTCAATTCCCTGGTGCCCAGGGGGGGGCGGGAAACACCCACTGGTGCTTCCCACTTATTTATTGCCTGAATTGAGTTGAATCACATTCTTTCCTTCTCTCAACTTTTACTGAGTCCACATCTATGGGTCACCAAGACCCAAGGCTCCTTGTCGGCCTCCTGTCCCTCCACCCCAGCCCCTCTACTCCTCCCACCACAGTTCACTTGCTTCAGTTTATAGAAAACCACAGCGTTTTGAAGAGGAGTGGACCTTTATGGAGAATCCATCCTATAAATCAGGGAACGTCACCCAAGAAAGTAGCCGGGCTGAGGGTCCGGGTGCTTTTCCCCCACACTCCGACTTCTCTGACTCTTCTTCAGGCTCCCTATGGTCTCCAGTCACCCCCAGTAGATCGCATGGTCTCCCGTGTCTCCCCAGTCTCCGTGATTTCTCTTTCCTCTCTTTGACCTTTTCTCCATCTCTGATTTCTCACCCTAATTGCTCCATCGTCACCACCATCTTGTTCCTTCCTCGGAGATCTTAGGTTTAGGGATTGAGAGAGCGCAGGAAGGGACTTCCCAGGCCATCTGTCTCCTCGTACAGGCAGACGACGGGAAAGTGAAGGAAGGTGGCACCCGGCAGTAGCTGCTGTCTGCAGTAGGATTTGAACTCGGGTCCTCCTGATTTCCAGCCACTCCATACCACGACTCTTGATGGCTTGTGGAGCGTTGTTTCCCCTTCTCTCTCCGTATCCGATTGTCTCCGCTTCCCTTCCCCTGCCCCCCCCCCCCCCACCTCATGCCATCACTTCGGCTCTCCCAACCACGGTCTATCTTTCCGTGACTTCGGATCCCTGTCGTCAGTCTCCTCTGTGACCTCTGATTTTTCACTATGATCTTGGATCATCTCTCCCTGACCCTGCACCGTACCTAAGTGCATTCTCCCATCACCTTCCCATCGTTTGTAAGCCCTGATTCCTTCTCTCGCCTTTCTCCCCAGGAGCTCTTCAAGCAATAATCATTTATTAAGTGCTTGCTTAGGGCTTGAGCACAGAGAATACAGAGACAGAGCCCTCTCTGCCTTCAGAAAGCTTACGTTCTGGAGGTGAGACAGTGCGTCATGTAGGGAATGGATCCATTCAGAGCAGCAGCAGCAGCAGCAGCCCTTGGAATGGAGCTTGCCCCAGATTTCCTCAGGAGAGTAGAGTCCTCCTCCTCCCCCAGCTTCTCCAGAACCTCTGGATCTTTTCCTTCTCTCCTCTTTGTTCTGGCGATCCCAGCCCTTATCTCTCTGCTGTCCCGGGTTCTCCCCTCCCTCTCAAAGGTCACTCTCCCCTGATCCTTCCTTCCTTCCATCCTCCCCAGCGCCGCCCCACTCCCTTCTCCTTGCTTTCTCAGATTCTCTTTTCTGATCTCTCAGGAGTTTCCTCTGGTGGTCTCCCTCCTCTTCCTGATCTCTCCCGGATCTCCAGAAAAATCTGCCTTTGACAGTCTCCTGCTCACGGTTCCATCCTCTTCATCATCATGTCTTCACTCCAATCTCTATCTACTGCCCTCTCCCTGTCTCTCATTCACTCCTTTCCTTGATCTCCTGTTCTCACCTGTGATCTCTTCCTCTGGGATGTCTGATTCCTCCCCCACAGTCTCCCTATGACTTTTTTTATTCCTCCCTTAAATCTGTCTGTTAACTTGTGACCTCTCAGTGCTCCCTCCCAGGCTGTCAGTCAGTCAGCCACCAAGCATTTATGAAGCACCTACTGTGTGAGAGGTAAAAAATAAAAAACAATATTTATTTAGCACTTTATAATTATGACCCCCCTTCCATTCTGCATCTCTGAAAGTCCTTGAAAGCTTTAGTTGTGTCCCCCCCCCAACCCACACCAGTTCTTCCTTTCTTCAGGATGGACCTTTCAAATTCCTTCAATGACCATAGAGAGAGTCAGGCCTCCCTCTCGCCATCTTTACTGCCCTACAGATGATCCGCGTGCCTTCTAGACCTCCTCCAGCTTAGTCTTTCAGCAAGCACTGAACTTGTGGGCCCTGAACATACTCCTGGGCAGCTAGGTGGCTTAATGGATAGAGCACCAGACCTGAAGTCAACAAGACCTCTTCCTGAGTTCAGATCTGGCCTTGGACACTTATACTTGTGCAGTCTTGGGCAAGCTGCTTAACCCTGCTTGCCTCATTTTCTTTAATCTGCAGAGAGAGCTGGAGAAGGAAGTAGCAAACCATTCCGGTATCTTTACCAAGAAAGCTCCAAATGGGGTCACGGAGAGTCAGACACGACGGAACCACAACAGCAGTTCTGGTTGGGTGTTTTAACCAGCTGCCGCCAGGCCACTCATGGCGGTCCTGGGAGCTCCAGTTTTGGAGCCCAAAGATGGCTTAGGGGATCAGGCTTGTCTGAAGAGCTTCTTGCCCAGTTGCCTTTGTTTCCAGGATTCAAGTCACTCCATCCAGAGGCCATTTATTCAGTTGGGGGGAAGGGGAGAGAAGCAAAGACTCTCCCCAGGTCAGTCATGTTTTCAGTCTGACTCTTTGTCAGCCCATTTGGAGGAAGGAATTGATCCAAGGTCCCGCTGAGGAGCAGGCTCAGCACCACAGCCCAGGATAGCTCCCATACACCACAGGGGGCCAGACCCCCACAAGGGAGCTTTCTGGTGGAGAAATTCACAACCCAACAATCAAATCTCAATCCAACAAGCTCCTTCTGTCTTTCACTAACGCCCTTCTCGGTTGCTTCTGTTTCCCTTAGGTTATTTTGTTTCCTGGGTCCCAGGGACATTTGGTCTCTTTTTGTCCCAGGCCAGAGGGACAGCAGCTAACCCTCAACGAGGCAGCATTGTTATATCTACCTTGGAATTTCAGAGGTACAAGGGGTGACTCTGAAAAATCCAAGGACTTTAGTCCTCTGGACCCAAAAGCCTGCTCTGAAATGTCCCCCAAGAGGTCACTCAGTCTCTTTTGGGACAAACCCTGGATCTCCCAGTCTCCAGGTGATTACCAGGAGATAACACCCTTACAATGAGCTGGAATCTGCCTCCTCTGAACCTCCCCCCACCAGGGCTAACTGTGCCCAGCACTGGCTCCAAGCAGTTATATCAGCCCTACTCTGGACAGTATTTATTTAGCATTTTATAACTATGATCTCATTTGATCCTCACAACCCTGGGAGGTGGGTACTATTTTCATCCTGTTTTACAGAAGAGAAAACTGAGGAAAACAGGGTCTAAAGTATCTAAAGTTTGATTTGAACTCAAGTCTTCCTGACTCCAGGTCCAGTGTTCTATCCATACTGTACCCCCTAGGAGCGGTTGAGGCCCTCTCGGATGCTTGGAGTCTCTGTGGGAGGAATTAGCATTGGAAGAGACCCAAGAGACAATTGAGTCCAATGCCTTCCCTGGACAGAGGAGGCCCAGGGAGGGAAATAGGTCACCCAAGGTCACCCAGGTGGGAAATGGCAGAGCCAGGATTTGACTCCAGCATTCCGAGGGCTTCTGCCTTCTTATATCAGAAGGCTACCAGCATCTCTCTCTGATGAATGCATGCCCTCGTCCCCAGGCCCTTGTGGTCTGGGCTCTGGAAAGAGGGGGTTGCATCAGCTAGGCACTGACCTTGAGAGTGGGCATGGGGAGGAGAGCCAGTAAGATCTCGGCATCATCAGGTCACAGTCAGAAAAGACCCAACTAGTCCAATCTCTTGGCTTGCAGATCAGGAGCTGGGGCCATCTGCTTCTCCCACAGACACTGGGGAGTCAATAAGAGAGCCAGACCAAAACCAGGTTCTCTCCCTCTGAATCAGTCATTTGGATCCTGACATGCTGCCTGTCAGGGTTCCTATAACCTCTTCCCCTGTACCTTGGCCCTTCCGTGCACAGAGACCAGGGCTTTCAGTCACCCCAGGCCCTGGGCACAGGAGTGGAAGGGGGTTCCTGTAGGGGTACCCAGGAGCCCAGCTTCAGCCTACCCAAGCCAGGCCCAGAATGAAGGCTGGCATGAGGCTGGGTGGAAGAGGTAGACAGGGAGGGAGGCAGGAAGGGACTGATGGCCCCCCCCCACATCCCAGGCTCCTTTAATAACCCATTTTGGATCTGCTCTGGGTGAACCCGTTTTGAAGCTATTTCTGCTTCTAGCCTCTCCTGCCTCAGAGAGGTTACTGGCGTGTGAAGTCAGACTTCAGTTTTGGCCTAAATATTCCTCTTTCGAGCATTAGGGGCCTGGAGGGGGGATGGGGTGGGTTCAGAACACTGGACCTTGGGGAACCATCTACCCCAGCCTGTCCTAATTGCTGTAGATGTCTGTGGCCAGCTTCTAGCCCTGTCACTTTGTGTGTCACTACGGACAAGGCCCTGGGCTTCTGCGGGCCTTGGTTTCCTTCTTTGTCAAATGAAAAAGTTGAATTCACGTCTGGAAAAGCCCTTCACATGTTGACATTCTGGGATTGTTGACTGGCTTTGTGACTCTGAGAAAGACATCACCCCTCACCAGGCCTTGATCTTCCATCTAAATACATCCAGGATTCCCTCCAGCTTTAATGAATATTTGTTTATGTATAAGGTCCTTTTGGCCTCTGAAAATGATGATTCTGAAATCTAGGTCTGCCATCCAAGGGGCCCCCTTTCTCCCACAATCAAAGAATTTGAGAGTCAAAAGCGACCTCAGCAGACCCTAGTCCAACCTGTACACCAACAGCCTCTACAAGTCATTTTTAAGTCCTGTCCAACTCTCTGTGACCCCACTTGGAGTTTCCTTGGCAAAGATACTGGAATAGTTAGCCTCTTCCTTATCCAGCTCATTTTACAGATGAGGAAACTGAGGCAAACAGGGTGAAGTGGTTTGCCCAAGGTCACACAGCTAGTGAGTGTCTGAGGCCAGGTTTGAACTCAGGAAGATGAGCCTTCCTGACTCTAGGCCCAGCATTCTGTGCACTATGGTGCCCCTAGTGGTCCTTTCCACTTGGGACAGTCCTGATTTGGGGGAAGTCTTTCCTGATAGCCAACCTAATTTTTTCTCTTCCCAACTCCCTCCTTTTGCTTCTGGTTCTGCCTTTTGAAACCAGGTTGCTACCTCCCCAATTCCACAACTTTTCACGCTCACCCCACCCTCCTGCCTATCCCAGTCCAAGTTTCTTCAGGCCCAATTCCTTTCCCATCCCCATAAGACAAAGGCTATCCTAATTTCCTGTTTCTGGGACTCCCCAGCTTACAAATGTCCTTCTTCAGCCATGGCACCCAGAACTGACCACAAATGCCCCAAATGAGGTCTGAAAAGGACAGAGCACCATGGGACTGTCACCTTCCCATTCCTGAAGGCTATGGCCCTTTTAATGCAACCCAAGATTACGGTAGCTTTTTTTTTTTTGACTGACATATAACACTACTGACTTATGTGGAGCTTGTGGTCCACTAAAAACTGGATCTCTTTCAGAACATTTTATTCTTGTGGAACTGATTTATTGGTACCCATGTGCAAGGCTTTAAAGTTATCCCTATGGAATTTCTCTTTTTGTTGGAACTTTTGGGGTTTTTTTATTAACAAGAATTTATTTTCTCTCCCACCTCCCTCCACAAAATAAAATAAAAAAGAAAGAAAAACAAAACCTTTGTAAGAAATAGACCATCAAGCAAAACAAAATCACATATTGGCCATACTGAAAAATGTGGGTCTCCTCTCTGTCTCATCACATCTCTTTAGGAGGGTGGGTAACATGCTTCCTCATGTTTTTGGAAGATTGTTTGGTCATGAGATTAATCAAAGTTCCTAAGTCTTTCTAATTATTTGTTTGTCTCTAGAGTGCTGTTGTTATTGTATAAATTGTTCTCCTGGGTCTACTTACTTCAACTTTGCGTCAGTTCATACAAGTCTTCCCAGGTTTCTCTGAAATCACTCCTTTCATACTTTTTTACAGCATTCCAACAATTTATTCAACCATTCTCCACTTAGATGGGTACCCCCTTAGTTTCTAGTTCTTTACCACTACAAAAAGAGATGTTATAAATATTTTTGTACATATGCATCCTTTCCCTCTGTTTAAAAAAATCTAATTGGGATATAGATCTATAGTAGTTGTGGGGGTGTGTGGTTTGTCCTTCATTCTCAAAGAGGACCATGACCTCAGGGAGGTGATGAAATGACTTGCAATTGACTTTGATCTGAGTGAGAGAGGGCTGTGCAAAGTTACCAGTAGTATTGTTGGGTCAAAAGGTATGCAAAATTTAGTGACTTTGTGGAGCATAGTTTCACATTGCTTTCTAGAATGTGCGGACCAATTCATAGCTTTATCAATAATGTATCAATGTGCCATAGCCCTTCTAATATTGGTCATTTTCCTTTTTTGTCATCATTGCCAATCTGATGGGTGTGAGTTTCTCAGAGTTGCTTTGATTTGCATTTAATTTGCACCTAATTATTTGTAATTTGGAGCATTTTTTAATATAGCTCTTGATGGTTTTGAGTTTCTTCTTTAGCAAACTACCTTTTCATATCTTTAGATCATTTCTTAATTGGGGGATGATTCTTACTCTTAAACCAGCTCCTCGTTTTTATCTTAGATAGAAGACTTTTTCACAGTTTCGAAAAACTTTAAAAATCTTCCCCCACTTGTTTCCCTTTCTATTATTAAATGAATTGGCTTTATCTGTGCAAAAACTCCTTTAAGTTACATGATCAAAACTGTCTCTTTCCTCTTCTGTGATTCTCTCTATCCCCCATTTGGTCACAAACTCTCCTTTATTTGGACCTGAAAGATGATTTCTTCCTTGTTTCTCTAGTTTGTGTATGTGACCTTTTATATCTATGCCATGGATCTGTTGTAGATGGTCTTAGTGCCTGGCATGAGGTGCTGATCTAACCCTGATTTCTGCCAGGCGGCTCTCCAGTTTTCCCAGAAGTTTCTGTCAAACAGTGAGTCTTTACCTCAAGACCTGGAGTCTTTGGGTTCATCAAAGATGAGGTTGTTGAGTTCATTTGCTTCCATATGTTGTATACCTAATCTGTCCCACTGTGCATCTTCCTGCTTTTGGCCAGCACCAAATAACTTTGATCATTGCTTTGCAGTAGAGTTTGAGACCTAGGTCCCCTTCATTCCCATTTTTTTTCCATTATTTACCTTGAGTATCTTGAATATTTTTGCTTCCATATGGATTTTATTATATTTTCTAGTTCTGTCAAATAGTCATTTGGTAGTTTGATTGGATTAGCAATGAATAAGCATATTCATTTAGAGGGTATTGTTGTTTTTATTACATTGTCTCAGTTTACATGAACAATGAATATATCTCCAGTTATTTAGGTCTGCTTTTATTTCCCTAAAGAGAGGTGACTAGGTGGCACAGTGAATAGAGCACCGTCCCTGAAGTTAGGAGGGCCTGAGTTCAAATCCAGCCTCATACACTTACCACTTATTAGCCTTGTGACCTTGGGCAAGTCACTTAACCCCAATTGCCCTGCATTCCTCCCTCCAAAAAGCAAAACAATTAGAAACCTCTCTTTTATTTATTTGTTTATAAACAAATAAATAAAAGAGAGGTTTCTAATTGTTTTCATATCATTCCTGTATGTTTCGGTAAGTAGAAGCAAATTTTTTGAAAGAATTAATTCTGTAGTTATTTAAAATGGATTGTCTCCAATCCATTTCTGATGGGTTTTGTTGACATTATACAGAAGTGCTGATGATATGTGCAGATTTATTTTGTATTCATTTTTGCTGGTTATTTCAATAAATTTTTATTTTGTTTTCTAAGTAAGTCATCATATAATCTACAAAAAGTGTGGTTGTTCCCTCAGTTTCTTTTTCTTGTCTTATTGCTATAGCTAACATTTCTAGTACTGTATTAAATAATAGTAGTGATAATAAACATTTTTGCTTTACCCCTGATCTTATTGGAAAGGCTTCTAGTTTATCCTGGTTATATATAATACTGGCTCAATTTTTAATAGATACTACTCACTGTACTAAGGAAAGGTCTATTTATTCCTGTGCATTTTTATGTTTTGAAAAGAAATGGGTATTAAACTTATATTTTGTCAAAAGTTTTTCCCCCTGCATCTTTTGATTTAATCTTAGGATTTTTGTTGTTCTTATTTTAATGTAGTCTTTTATGTTTATAGTTTTCCTAAAATTGAAGCAACTCTGCATTTCTGGTATAAATCCAACCTGGTTATGGTGTATTATCTTTTTGATATGTTTTTGAAGCTTCTTTGATTTTTATATATGTTTATACATGTATTTATATTTTTTGCACTTGCTGTATTGATTTATAGTTTCCCTGCTTTGACTCAGTCTGGCTTACATAATAGGATTCTTATTTGCATTTTTAAAGTAATTTGGTCCTTTTTGTTCTCATTTTTGCCAATAGTTTCTTAATGTTGGAATTTTCTGTAAATATATAGTAATTCACTTGTAAATTCATTTAGTCCTGGGATTTCTTTTTTTGGGAGTTTACTTGTGAATTGGTCAATCCCACCCCCCCAAAATTGGTTATTCAAATAATCTCTTTTTTGTTTTTGTTGATATATAGTTGAGTAAAATAGTTTCTAATATTTTCCTTTATTTACTCTTCATGTGTTGTGGGAATAAGCATTTATAGAGCACCCACTATGCTCCAGGAACTGTGCTAAGTTCTTTTTAGAAATATTATTTCATTTGATTTTCACAACAATCTTGGGGGGAAGGTGATATTTTTATTCTCATTTCATAGTTGAGGAAACTGAGAGAAACAGACATTAAGTGACTTGTCCAGGGTCATATAGCTATTAAGTATCTGAAGCTGGATTATAACTCGGGTCTTGTTTCTGACTCCAGGACCACTGCTCTTATCTACTGTGCCACCAGCTGTCTGTGGACAGCTATTGTTAATTCTCCAATTTTCAATTTGGTTTTCCTCCTTTTTAAAATCAAATTAGCTAATGCCTTACCTATTTTATTGATGTTTCAAAAATTTTCTTAGTTTTATTTGTTAATTCAGTGGTTCATTTGCTTTCAATTTTGTTGATTTTCAGAATTCATTGATTTTCAGAATTTCTCTTTTGTTTCTTTTTTAATGTAATTTTTTAGTTTGTTGGTTTTCTAGGTTTTTCTTAGTTGCATGCCCAGTTTATTAATCTGTTTTTTTTTCTCTGTTTTGAGATAAATTTTCCTTTATGGACTGCTTTGGTTGCATCCAAAAAATTTTGCTAGGTTGTCTTATTGTTGTAAATTAACTCAATTATCTCTTGTTTCTATGGTTTGTTCTTTAACCTATCAGTTCTTTAATATTAAGCTTTATTCTCTAACAGATTTCAATCCTTTCTTTCACAAATAAAACTTTTATTGCTTTGTAGTTAGCAAAGGAAGTTTTTTATTTTTCTGCATTTGTTTGTGATGATTTTATGCCATAGTACAGAGCTAATTTTTGTAAAGGTGTCATGTACAACTTTATATAGATAGATAGATAGGTAGATAGATAGATAGATATAGATATATATATGCTGTTTTCTATTCATGTTAAGTAATGGTTAAATTTATCATATCTTACTTTTTAAAATTTCCATTCAGATCCTTAATTTCTTTCTTGTCAGCTTTTTGTTAGTTTTCTCTAATTGAGATTCCTAACTATTATAGCTTTATTGTCTATTTCTCTCTGAAACTCATTTAACTCTTCCTTTAAGGATTGAGTGTTCTAAAAGTCTTAGTGTAGTTTTCTGTTATTCAAAACTTAAAACTGCACTAAGGCTTTCAAAATACCCTGTACTTATACTAAATAAATTTCAGGGAGAAATAGACAGAAAAACTATAATTTAGTATGTTTAGTGTCAATTCATTGTCTTTGGTACCTTTCAGCATACTGTAGTTTTCTTGTTTACCTCTTTTAACCAAGTCTAATTTTGAATTTGCCTTATCTGAGATTATGATTGCTATCCTTGCCTTTTTTTAAAAGTTAAGTTGAGGGATAATAACCCTTTATTTTAACTCCATGTGAATTTTTATGATTCCAGTGTCTGTAAAGAGTAGATTGCGAGATTCTGATTTCCAATCCATTCTGATATCCTCTTCCATTTTATGGGTGGGTTAATCCCATTCACATATAGTTATGACTTTTCCTTCCAGCCTCTTCTCATGCCTTTTCCTCTCATTGCCCTCAACTCTCCCTTGATGAAGAAGAGGGGAGTGAGCAGTGATCACAGCACTAGTGAACTTTGCTTAATGTAATCTACTTCTACCTTCTTGCCCCAAACAACCAATCACAGTTCCTTACCCTTTCTTTCTCTTTCTTTAAACCAGTGGTTCTCAACCTTCCTAATGTCACGATGCTACTGTTATGAATTGTAATGTAAAGATCTGATATGCAGGATGTATTTTCATTGTTACAAATTGAACATAACCCACAGGTTGAGAACTGCTGCTTTAAACTCTCTTCGTGATACACCCACCAAGTTTGGACGTTGTTTTGTTGTTTTGGCTTATGACTAATATATCTCCGAACTTATCTTTCTTTGAATCCCCCCATTTCCCTTCTCCCTTCTCCCCATTTCTCTCTGTTTCTGCATTGAATTGAATGTATTTCTATACCAAACTGCATATGTTCATATATATATATATATATATATATATATATACACACACACACACATATATATGTATGTATATATATACATACATAAAAATATAAATAAATATATATATATTCAACCCTTCTTTGACCAGTTCAGATGAAAAAGAAATGAAGCCCATCTCCCGTCCCTTTCTCCTTTTTTGTATAGTCTTCTACTCATTCATCTAGATGATAGGAAATGGCAAATTCCCCCACAGACACACACACACACACACACACACACACACACACGTGCAGACTATTCCTTTTCCTTCCCTTTTCTTTTTTCTTCAAGAGCATCACAATATTACCAACCCTCTCTTATACCTCGTGTCTCCCACTATGACCCTTGGTGACCTTAGGGCTCCGGGAAGGCACTCATTTCTTCTACTCCTTCTCAATAATAGTAACAATGATAAATAGCATTTGCATAGAACTTTAAGGTTTGCAAATGTTTACATTTGACTTCCTTTGATCATCACAAAAACTCTGTGGAGAAAATAATAGTGTTTCCCCCATTTCATAACACTGAGGAACATTAAGTGAGTGTCCAGGTCACATATAAATGCTTCATTCTTGTTTTGTCCCTTCTAGTTGCTCAAATGCATTTACCTTTTTTATATTTGGGGGAGGTGGCCTTTGTTCTAAAGTTACATTTTTGCCTTTTGGAATATCGTTTTTCTTCTTTCTTTTGGTCTAGAAGCCAGAAAATCTTGGGTGATTCTGAAGACAGCTACACAGTACTTGACCTATTTTTTTTTCTTTTCTGGATGCTTGCATCATTTTTTTCCCTTTGACTTGGAAACTCTAGGTTTTGGCTATGACATTTTCATTTTAGAGTTTCTTTCAGAAGGTGATCAGTGAATTCTATTTTCACTTTGCTTTCAGTTTCTAATAGGTCTGGGAAGTTTTCATTTATGATATCTTAAAATATGACATCAGTTTTTGGTCTAAGAATCCAGTGATTCTTAGATTTTTTTTTTTCTCAGGGACCTGTTTTCCAAGTCAGTTGTTTTGCTAGGAAGTATGGTATATTTCCTTTTGTTTTCTTGTTTTTAAGTCTTTAGGTCTTCTTGCAACATATACTCTAGTTCCACAAAGTCATGCACTTGTGTTTTATTTATCCTGATTTTCACAGACTCTATTGCGTAGGTTAGCTTTTGTGCCTTTTGTGTTAAACTGTTCCTTCTCCTCTCAAGACTTTCCCCTAGAGCTCTTCTTCCTTTTCAAATTCTCTCTGCAGGAGATCTCATTTCATTTACAGGGAATTCCTAGCTCCATAATAGCTCTTACTGTAGGGGTCTTTTGTTATTATTCGTTTGTTTACTCATTCTTTTAGCCTTAATTCCAGAATTGAGAGTTTGCATTCAGGGTAGACTCCGTGCTCTTATGGAAGAGATGCCTGGGCCTTGATGGGTCCGGCTAAGTATTCCTTAAGGATATAAGGGGCGGCTTAGCTCCTACAAGTTTCAGTGTACCCTAAGCAATCTGATACAGGGTGGTTTGATCACTACCTTCCTAGACTAAATTTTGCAGCCTCCTTGACCCCAGTTTGGGTCTGGTTGAAACTTCTCAAGCTTGGCCCAGAGTTGAAGCGCCAATAATCAGCTTCTGGCCCCAGATCAGGCCCTGCCAGCTAGCTAGAAGGTGCCCAGGGACAGAATATAAGCCTTGGTCTCTACTAGCTGCCTTGCATACTCAGCTCTAGGCCCCAAGGCTCAATGTGCAAGCACCATCAGACAAGATGTCAGAGCCAAACAGCAGCAGCTACTCCTTTTCCTGGTCTTTGTTTTATGGGTAGTCTTGGGCCTGGTTCTGCTCATCTTTGACCTTTTCCTTAGTCCACATGGGCTCTGTGACACAGCTTCCGGATCAGAGGAGCCTTAGGCCCCTTTGTTCTGGATCAGTGACCCTTGCCCAGTCCCCAAGCTGGAAGGAGGCTCTATGCAGGCCTTTCTACTGGTCTCCCTTCCCATTAACCCAGGCCTCCAGCTACATCCTTTTGCTGACCTGGGTTAGAAAAAATGACTCACTGAGGGGAGCTTTTCCACCCAGTCTCCTTGAATTTCCCAATCTGGGTCAAGTGATTTTCTTTAAGCTTTGTTGGAGTAGTTTCGAGAGCAAGCCAGGCTTCGCTCCTTCTTCTTTCTCTGCAGTCTTGGCTGATTTATACTGAATTTCATCCTTTTCAATCCTGTCATTTATCCCTTCCAATTTTGTGCCATCTGCCAATGTGTTGAGTTATCTGTGTTGTTGCTCAGGTCATCAATAAATCTGTTAAACAGCACAGAGACAAGTACACATCCCCAGGGCACTCTTTCCACGAACCGTGAACCATTAACAAGTGCCCTTTTAGAGAAGAACAGGTCAGAGACACTTTTTCAAAAGCTTTATTAAAATCTAGAACTGTATCCATAGCACTGGGCTAGTAACCCTGTCCCAAAAGGGAAATGGGTTGTTCCAGCGTAACCGATGCCTGGTAAAGCAAGGCTGGCTCTTCAGAATCACTGCTATTTTTTTCAAAGGCCTCTTCTAGAATTTTGTCAGAATTCGAAGCCAAGTTTGCTGGCCTGGAGTCCTGTTCTCTTCCCTCTTTGGAAATTGGGACATTTGACCCTCTCCGATCTCATTCTTGCTCCCTTGTCACCATCAGTGGTTCAGCAAATACACCCACCACTTTTTAGGGCGTGTGTGAATGGTGAATGAGGGGGATGTAATTCGTCAAGGCCCTGACTTGAGTTTCTCAAGGACAGCTGAGGACTTTCCTGCCACCTCCTCACTTCTCTTTGGTATCACCTCCCGGTTAAGTCACTTTTCTGTTATTTCTGGTGGGAAGGTCAGTCTTCTTTGCAAAAATAAAGAATTGAGGAGCAGCAAGGTGGTGCAGTGAATAGAGCACCGGCCCTGAAGTCAGGAGTTCAAGTCCAGTCTCAGACAATTGACACACTAGCTGTGTGACCTTGGGCAAGTCACTTAATCCCAATTGCCCTCCTCCAAAAAAAAAAAAAAAAGAATTGAGCAGTCCAACCACCGTAAGCAAAGTTCCTTCTTTTCCTACCAATGGAGCCAGGAAGAGCGCCAGGCCTGAGTTCAGTAAGGCTGGAGTCCAAATGTGGCCTCAGACACCCTGGACAGGTTACGTAACTTCTGCTTGCCTCAGTTGCCCCATCTGTAAAGTGGGCATCCCAACAGCCCCTACCACTCCAGGGTTGCTGTGGGGATCAGAAGAGATTATCACAGACCTCCGTGCCTGGTGCATAGTAAGTGCCTCATGAACATTTCTTTCTTTCCTTTCCCTGTCCCTCTATCACACACACTCCAACATCACTTCCTCCCAGGGTTCCCATGCTTTGCACTCTGATAGCGAGAATCAGATCCAGAACAGAATCCCAGCCCCAGCCCCCACCCAGTGCTTGGAGGAGGCATCGGCATCAGGTTAAGTCCAAAAGCTCTTAGCTGCTCAGCCAGAGAGAGACTGAGAAAGAGAGGAGGAGAGAGAGACGGAGGGAGCCAAGAGACAGAGACTAAGAGACAGGAGAGACACAGAGACACACAGAGACAGAGACTGAGATAGGAGAGACACAGAGACACACAGAGACAGAGACTCAGAGACAGGAGAGACACAGAGACACACAGAGACAAAAACTGAGAGACAGGAGAGACAAAGAGACAGAAGAGGCAGAGACTGAGATAGGACACAGAGACACACAAAGACAGAGACTGAGATAGGACACAGAGACATACAGAGACAGAGACTGAGAGAGGCACAGAGACAGAGACTGAGATAGGAGAGACAGAGACAGAAGAGACATAAGGAGGCTGAGAGACACCAGTGAGGGAGGAGAGGAAGAGACAGACTCCCAGAAATCCCCCCTCGGCGTCCCATGTCCTCCATTTCCTCGAGTCAGGGGTGGTCTCCCTGACTGTGCGGTCTGAGCCTCAGTCGTCACCCTGCCTGGCCCTTGACCCAAGGTTCCAGGAGGTCTTGGGACTGTAGGCTCTTCAGCCCCTTCCCCAGTCAGTCTCCTGTGGCCTCCAGCCTCCAGAAATCTCAGCCCCCCGGAGCCCGTGGAGCCTGTGTGACCAGAACCTTCATTTCGGAGACGACTGAACTGGGGGCTGAGAGAGAAAGGATTTTGCCAAAGTCGCCCAGCGAGTTGGGGTGAGAAGGGCTGGGAGCCAGTTGGAGCCACAGTGAAATTCTCCTTGCAGAGATCAGATGACGGGGGCCTACTTCAAATACAAGGGCATCAACTTCCCTGTGGGGCTCTACGCCCCAGAGACCATAAGCTATATTGAGAAGGACTTCAAAGTCAGAGATGACGACATCTTCATTGTCACCTACCCCAAGTCAGGTAAGAGGAAAAGCTTTTGCCTGCCCTGGGTGAGGATGCAGCCCCCAGTGCTCCATCCCCAGACACTGTCTTTGCCCTTTGACCTCCCTCAGCTTCCCCCTCTGACCTCCCTCAGCGTCCCTCTCCCTGACCACCCTGCCGGCATCTTTCCCTCTAGGTACCACTTGGATGATTGAGATTCTGAGCCTAATACTGAAGGATGGGGATCCCTCCTGGGCACGCTCAGTTCCCAACTGGGAGCGGGCCCCCTGGTGTGAGACTATCATGGGCTCCCTAACTGTCATGCAGATGACCAACCCCCGCCTCATCAGCTCCCACCTCCCCATTCAACTCTTCCCCCGGGACTTCTTCAACTCCAAAGCCAAGGTAAGCCCGGGAGGGTGAGCCAGACCCAGGGCTCATGACTAGTTGTGGGCAGACTGACCGTGAAGCAAAGCCCAGAAAGTGATGTCCTGAAGCCCTGTGTTCAAATGCTGCTTCTGACACTAGCTGTTGGCCCTTAGACAACCATTTCATTTCTCTGGCCGCTGCGGAGGCCCTTATGCCCATCAAAAGTGCCACGATGTTCTGGGCCGCCTGGAAAGGGTTAGAGGCAGCTGGTGGAGAAGTTCAAGGTCAGACTGACTTCCCCATCCCCCAGTGTCCCAGGATCTTCTAGGGGTTTCCCGCAGTCACAATCTCAGTCCCCTCCCTTCCCAGCCTTCCCTGGGGAGCCTGGTTCTTGTTCACCAGGCTTCTTGGTGAGGGGTGCTAAATCACTATACTGATTCAACAGCCTTCATTTCTCTGGCCTGTGAGGTCTCCCAATAACAGCTGGAGGTGGGCTGAGGCATCAGGTTGTGTTAAGTGACTTCTTCAAGGCCCCACAGGCAGCAGGTGAAGGGGGGAGCCCTGACCCAGGCCTCACACTGCTCAAGTTGGGAGGTGGGAGGGGAGGCAAGGGAGGGAGGGGCCAGAAGCCCTGTCTCTGTGAGAGAGCCCTTAGTGGTTCCCGTAGGTGATCTACATCAGCCGCAACCCCCGAGACGTCCTGGTCTCTCTCTACCACTACTACAAGATCGCTGGACACCTCAAGGACCCGGGGAGCCCAGACCAGTTCTTGCAGGATTTTCTCAATGGAGATGGTGAGGACCAGAGCAAGAACATGGACCAGAAGGATGGAGAAGCAGCCACTAGGCTGAAAAGGCATAAAGAGAGATGGGAACAGAGTCACAGGGAACCAAGACAGAGAAAGAAACAGAGACCCAGGCCGAGGGAGAGAAAGGAACAGAGACCTAGGGAAACTGAGGCACAGCATAGGAAAGCTTGAGACAGGCCCAGGCAGATAGAGAAACCCAGAGACCCAGGGAAAACAGGCAGGAAAAGATAAAAATGGAAGAACAGAGATGGAAAGGAGAGAGAGACAGAGAGAGAGAGGAGGAAAGGTGGAGACAGAACAAAGACAGGACTGACTAAGGAACATTTGAGAGATCCAGTGAGAAGGGAGGCAGGCCCAGAGACAGAGGGATTGGGCTGAGGGTGGGTAGTGGGGGGTGGGAGATGGAAGTGGGAGGATGCTGGAGGGCGATGAGGCCCAAGTGGAGCCTGGGGGGGAGCTCATGGCCCGGTCCCCTGACGCTCCTGTCTCCTTTCCCCCAATTCTCAGTACAATTTGGCTCCTGGTTTGATCACATAAAGGGATGGATGCGAATGGAGGGAAAGGACAACTTTTTGTTTATCACTTATGAAGAACTGCAAGAGGTCAGCAAACTGTCTGTCTGGACCCCCACTCCTCCCTCTCAGCCCCTCTCCTCCCCACCCCTCCCCCTCAGCCCCTTGCTTCCAGCTCTCTTCCTCAGATCCTGGGTGGAGGGCAGGGACCAGAGATGTGAGACCACAAGTTCCCACTTCCCTACAAATCCATGTGACCGTAGACAAGTCCTCTCTTTGGACTTCAGTTTCCTGCTCTGTCGGATGGGTTTTTTAGCCGGTGGCTGGCCCACCTGACAGAATAGATATGGGGCTCAGAATGGGTGCTTGACAAACATCCAAGGTTATCAGTGATGACAGTGCCGTTCAGTTTACTCCCCTGCAGTATACAGGACCTTATGCTCCAGGCTGAGGGTACAGGAATGGGGCAAGAAGCTTTCCCCTCCAGGAGCTGCCTCTTGCAGACAATAAGACATGTCCGTGAATGCCTGTGGTGGGAGGGAGAACGGGGCAAACATGGGGATGCCCTGGAGAACGTCCTTAGTGGTGCTCCGTGTGGGGAAGGGTCTCAAGGTAGGGAGGCAGACAGAACTAGAATGCGGCGTGCCTCAACCGCGTGTAGATTTTGCCTTAAGATTGGGGACAGTTCCCCAATAATGAGAGTTGTCCCCACCCTGATCCCATTCTCTTTTCCTCAATACTCTCCCTCAGGGATCTCAGCTCCAGTAGATTCAGTGCTGATGTCAATGCTAATGATTCTTACGGCTCTTATCCAGCCCTGACCTCTTTCTAACCTACAGTCCTACATCCCTCACTCCAGTCTCCATCTGCATATCCCACAGACATCAGAAACTGAGCTCATTCTCTTTCCTGCCCCCTCCCTGAACCTGCCCCACTTTCTAGCTTCCCCAAGGCCCCCATCATCCCCATCCCCCAGGCTCACGAGCTCATGGTCATCACTGGCTCCCTCCCAGTCTAGCTGACCTCCCTGCCCCACTCCGATGCCAGAGTGGACGTCTATCACACACCCTCCTCTCTCCCCTCATAAACTTCAGAGGCTCCCTGTGACCTCCAAGATCAAATACAAAGTAGTCATACAAAGGCGTTGAAAGCTCTTCACAGTCAGGTCCCTTCCTGCCTTCCCAGGCTGTCTACACTCCGCTCCCTTCCAAACACTCTGGGAACTGGCTTATTTGCTCTTCCTCCCAGCTGTGGCCCATGCTTGGAATACTTTCCCTCCTTCTCTGATTTCTTTGAAGACTGAGCTCCAAAGCCACTTTGTTCAAGAGGCTTTTCTCAGTGGGGATTCTACCAGCCCCCAGCTGTTAATGCCTTCCCTTTCAGACTCACCTGCATCTACTCTGCAGGTATCTTGACTCCACCTCTTATTTACATGTTGTCTTTCCCACTAGAGTGTGAACTTCCAGCCAGCCGGGATTGGTTTTTCCAGTTTTTATAGCTCCAGAGATTAGCTTAATGCCTGGCATGTAGTGAGGGCTTAATCCATGCTTGCAGACCAAAGGTAGGAGGGGCTGCCTTGAGTAGTGGGGAGCTTCCTTACTGGAGACCTCAAAGAGAGGCCGGCTTCCCACTGGTCGGGCAGGTTGTAGAAGGGATCCTTGTTCAGAGACGGGTTGGACTAGATACCTCCAAGGTCCCTCCTAGCTCGGAGCTTTGTGATAGTTAAACGAAGCCGCTTGGGAAATTACAGGTGGATGAAATCACTTCCACTTGGGGCTTGGGTGAAAGGGTGGGGAGCTGAGGGAGGGCTCCCTGGATGAGGCGGCCCCTGGCCTGGCCTTCATCATCATCATCATAATTGCTGACATTATATAGCGTTTACACAGCCAGGCACTGTGTTTGAGAGAAGAAAAGTGCTTTGGCAGGCTGAGAGTCAGGGGTCCCTTCTCAGCATGGGGACAGTCTTGTGAAAGGGCAAGGCGATGAGAAAGGACAAGGACCAGGGATGGTGTAGCCATCCGCCAGAGTAGGGAGAGTAGAGTGGGATGAGCTAAAGACTACAAAGTCAGGCAATGCCAGGTTGGGGACCTCACATGCACCCTTCTCACTTTACTTGGCTGGCCCTGGGAAACTGCCAAAGGATGTGACCAGAGCCGAGCGTTAGCAAAATCTTGGGGACGGAGGGTCTGGTGGACTTTGTCGGATGGAGAAACTAGTGGCAAGAAAGCCTGGATTAGAGAGGAGGGTGTGGGACCTCATAGGATGCCCAGTGTGAGATTTATCATGGAGCTGCCATTGGCAAGCCTTGGCAGCTGGATGTGGGGCAGGCTGCCGATGGGGGAGAGAGGGAAGGGCCACACTGATGCTGAGGGTTCAGCCTGGGAGACCAGGAAAGCTGGGAGGAGGGAGGGCCCACTTAGGTGTGGGCCAGACTTCCTGAAGGCACATGGAAAAGTGGGTTGGGGCAGCAAGAGAAAAAGACAGCCATTGGACCTGTAGGTAGAGAGAGACAGATGAAGAAGGGCACAGGCTGAGTGTGAGGGAACCAGGAGGGACATTCCACCAGCACCTCTGTCTTACCATTTCCAAAACAAGTGCTCATTTCCCCCCATTCTCTGGTTCCCTGTCTTGGGAGGCACAGCCAGGCTCCCTCCCTTCGGAATCTCAGAGTGCTCTTCCCTGTCCCTGTCCACCTCACCTCTCTCACAGCAGACCCCTTCTCCCCATTTCTATGGCCACCATCCTAGCTCCAGCCCACACTGCCTTGGGCTGTGATAGATTTGGGGATCATCTCTTTTCTGGCACTCTCTCTCTCCAACATAAGATTTCATTTATTTGTCTTAAGGTTCCTTGATACCTTTTGGTTATCTCCTGAAATACCAACCCCGAACTCTTCCTATTACAAAGTATAATCTGTGGCCTGGGGTTGTATGATCTAGGCCCACACAGACTTGGCCCAGGCTCAAAGGCTGGCACCAAATGTCGGTATTTCTTTGGCTCATTATGCTCCCGCCCAGAGTTCCCACTGGGAAAATCTCCAGATGCAGCCTATGTCACGGTTTCTACAGATGTGAGTAGAAGGCATCCTCAGGTCCTGTACAAGCACTCAAGGTTACAATGTAGATGCTGGCTAGGACAGCCCTGGTCCACTCTACAGAAGATTCCCTAAGTACTTACAGGAGACCACAAAGCTCCCTAACAGCTCCTCGATGACCGGCACACGTCCCCCTCTCCAGGGGGGCCTATTGACCCCTCATTCTTCTAATTATAGCCCCACCCTATGAGCTGGGCTCCATCTGAAAGGGAAACAGACTTGGAGCTGCAAGACGGGCAACACCCTAATATTCCAATGAGCCCCTTTTGCCCTGACAGGGAGATGTGTAGACATTCGGCCTCGTTACTACTATGTAGGAGACAGTGTTGGGCAGTGGTTAGAACACTAGACTTGGAGTTAATAAGAAATGGGTCTGAAGCCTGCCTCAGGCAACTATTAGCTGTGGACCCCAGAGAGGGGCAGCTGGGTGACAGGGCAGGTACAGCGCTGGGCCCAAAGCTTTCTTGAGTTCAAATCTGGTCTTGGATACTTACTAGCTGTTGACCCTGGGCAAGTCATATTGCCATTTGCTTCAGTTTCCTTAATTGTACAATGAGCTGGAGAAGAAAATGGCAAACTACTCCAGTATCTTGACCAAGAAAATCCTAATGGGGGTCACAGAGAATCAGGACTGAACAACAAAGACTGTGGGCAAGTGACTGACCTTCAGTCTCTCATATACAAAGTGAAGGTGTTGACCTTGATGACCTCGGACACCCCTTCAGGTTTTCTATATCTGTGACCCTTGGAGAAGGAAGATGTAGTCAAGGAAGGAAGCTGCTGGTCAAGCCATCCCTTTTTGTCGGACCCTGTAGAGGGCCAGGTTCCCACCTGCTCCTTTCACTGGAGGAATGCACAGAATTCTCTTCTTTCTCCCAGAAGCCCACTCCCCAGGAAATCACCCTACTCCGAACTTGGGGGTCCTCTCTGAGGTAGCCCACAGGACTGCTCACCGCCTGGCCAGTGTGCTTGCCACCTCCCCATGCTTTTGTCCCCACAAAGTCTGAAGGGAAAAGAGAAGAGGGGGCGCAGACACCCTCTCATCAGCCCCAGCAAAGGAGAGGTTCCTCCCCAAATAACCTGTCCCACAACAGTGAGAGCCAGTCAGTGGCTCTTGGGGGCACCCCTACACACTGAGATTTGATGAAGAGCAGCCTTCCTCCCCTCCACAAGGCACCCGTGAGTTCGTACAACACAGTGTCCACAGAGAAACGGCTTCCTTCATTCTGATCTTGGAAGCTCCTTGATTACCGTGCCCCCGCATGCACACGGAAAAAGCAAGAGGGCCAGCACATACCGCCTTCCACACCTGTAGTCCCCCTCCTCTCTCTCTTGAGAGCAAGAGTATCTTCGTGTTTTCCTAAAACATGAGCTTAGCTGCTTTTCCAAGGTTGGTTTTTACTGCATTCTGTAGCCATTAGGTATAGTGTTCACTTGGCTCCGCTTTCTTGGCAGCATCGTATACAAAGGCCCCCATGTTGGAGGAAATTTTTTATTCTTATTTTATAATAATAGCGAATGTTTACTTTTTTTTTTGTTAGTTCATTTGTTTCAGTCCTGACCCACTCTCCATGACCCCACTTGGGGTTTTCTTGGCAAAGACACTAGAATGCTTTGCCATTTCCTTTTCCAGCTCACTTTACACACGAGGAGACTGAGGCAAACTGGGTGCAGTGACTTGCCCAGGGTCACACAGCTAGTCCATGTCTGAGAAAGAGGAGTCTTTCCGAGTCCAGGTTGTGTCCACTTTCCTGCCCTAATATTTGCAATGCTCTTTGTGAATACTTCTCTTATCCTCACGACCACTCTGGGAGGTTACTATCTTCATTTTACAGATGGGGAAACTAAGGCAGACAGTGGTTAAGTGATTTGCTAGGGCCACACACCTGGATTTGAACTCAGGTTTCCTGACTCCGGCTCTAACTCTTCATCTCTTGCGCCACCTAGTGGCCTCAAGCGGGCTTGCCCATAGTCTATCTCTAACACAATTGACTTTGGCCATCCCCAGCCTGCTACCAACGTCTTTCCAACGTCTTTGGCCTCCTTATCAGCAGTGGGTCCCCTCTGCATCCCTCCTGCTCATGGGCACCACAATAGCCATGGTGGAGCACAGGCTAGACCGCTTTTTCCCCCGACCCTCTCCAGGAGGGTCATGAATGCCAGAGTTTGCATGCTAAGTACCCTCCCCATCAGGCCCCACCCACTTTCCCAGCCTGTTTCTCCCAGCTCCCGCTCTTTCACGGCGTTGGCCCATCTGTCCTGCTTCTTCCTCTGCAGGGAATCAGGCCCTGGGATGTGTCCGTCTCTCCCCTCTTCCTTCCAAGCTCAGAGCAGTGCCCCCTCCTCTTTAAAGCCTTCGCTGCTCCCTCCCTCTTTACCCCTTCCCAGAACCCGGGGCCCTTTCTGTGATCCCATGGCCAGCCCTTGTCCCTTGTCCTTGTGTTAGTTGCGGAGGTCACAGCCCCCACTAGACAGCAAATGGCTTGTGGTTTTGCCCACACATGTAACCTGGCTAAGGGGGATGCCCTTCAGTCTTTAAAGTATTGACGATTAGGGATGATGGAAGAAGGGAGACCTGGCAGGACACCCAGAGGGAGGGGATCTAAAAGGAGGCAGAGATGAAGACAGGTACTGATGAGACAGAGACACAGAGAGAGAGGGGGGAGGGAGAGAGACACAGAGAGAAGGGGGCAGGGAGAGAGACAGAGACAGAGAGAGAAAGGGAGGGAGGGAGAGAGACATAGAGAGAGAGGGGAGGGAGAGAGACAGACACAGAGAGAGAGGGGAGGGAGAGAGACAGAGACACTGAGAGAGGGAGAGGAGGGAGAGAGACACAGAGAGGGAGGGAGACAGAAACACAAAGAGGGAGGGGAGGGAGAGACACAGAGACGGAGGGGAAGGGTGGGAGAGAGACAGAGACACAGAGAGGGAGGAAAGAGAGAGAGACAGAAAAACAGAGAGGGAGGGAAGGGAGAGAGAAACACAGAGAGGGAGGGAGACAGAGACACAGAGAGGGAGGGGAGGGAGGCAGAGACAGAGAAGGAGGGACACAGGCTGGAGCTGTCCTGAGACGCGGCTGGGGCCATGGTCTCCGGAGCGCCCCCACCTCTGTGCACACACCAAGTGTCTGAGCCTGTGCTGGGCGCTGCCAGCCCAGGAACACCGTCCTTTGGGGGAAACCCTGTAGACTGGACGGGGTCCGAGCCTGACTCCCTTTCTTCACACTGGAGGACACTGAGGCCCCCAGACAAGAGGGCACCCCTGGGAGCACGGCCCCCAGCCCCTCCGTGGAGGAGGGGCTGGGCCTGCTGGCCCCGACCCAGCCCCTGACGGCTCCCTCACCCTGCAGGACCTCCGGGGCTCCGTGCAGCGCGTCTCTGAATTCCTGGGCCATCCTTTGGAGGAGGCGGCCCTGGACTCTGTGGTGCAGAACTCAGCTTTCCGGGCCATGAAAGAGAATACCATGTGTAATTATACGTTGTTGCCCTCCGTCCTGTTGGACCAACGCCAAGGGGCCTTCCTCCGGAAAGGTCAGGGGCATGACAGGACGGGGGGGGGGAGGGAAGGGGGGGTGTGTGGCGCATGGCCAGCCCTAGTTGAGGAGGGGTGGGCGGGAACTGAATGAGCCCTGGGGAAAGGATTCAACAACTTCAGAGTCCGAGGAGGTCTTAATATCCAGGGAGGGGAGTATTCCATTGAACATTTCCTGATAATTCACTGGGCTCTCTGGCCTTCTGGGTGCAGGGTCATGAGGCTACAAAGACAGTCTCTGCCCTCGAAGACTTTATTTCACGAGGGGGGAAACTGAGGCTGAGCAGAAGGGAATGGCACAGGGCGTCTGTCACACAGCCAGGACTTGGGTCCAGCTGCCCTGGGCCCTGGTGGGGATGGCCAGAGGACTGACTGGGGCCAGCCCTGACTCTCCTTTCCCTTCCTGTTGCCCCAGGGGTATGTGGAGACTGGAAGAACCATTTCACTGCTGCCCACTGTAAAGTCTTTGACTGCACCTACCGAGAGAAGATGCAGGGCCTGAAGAGCACCTTCCCTTGGGACGAGGACCCTGAGGACCCGGGGGACAACAGCCCTGCCCTCATCCCAGGGGCCTGGGACGCGTGACCCCTGCCAATAAACACCAGACCAGCCCCGGAGCCTTCTCCAGAGTTCATTCCTGAGCTACTTAGGGGGCGGGGAGGCGTGGGCACGGGAGGAACGGGCACAGACTGGAGGGGAGCTAGTGGGGGAGGCCAGGGATGTCGCCAGGGCCTGGCCTGGTGGAGGCAGAGCCAGGGCTCAGCATCCCACTGAGGGAGGAAGTACCAGGAAGGGGCAGCAGGTGCCAAAGGCGTGGGAAGGCCCTGAGTCAGAGCTGGGCTCAGGGCGTGCCTGGGTCCTTTCCAAAGACAGAGAAAGGCACTTTGGGTGACAGGCAGGTGATTCAGAGCAGGCGCTCCCAGATAAGGGGCCCTGGCTCAGACACCAGACACCAGAGCCCACCTGCATGTCTGAGGGGGAATGGAACTGAGAAGTGGGAAGGGTAGCTTCCCAGCTGGAGGGGACAGCTTTCATCCTCCAGGCGCCCAAGATTGGCACTCACTGACTCAGGTCTGCTCCCTCCATCCAGAGTGACCTCCTTTAGAGAAGGCCCAGGCCTTGTGGCCCTTCCCCCAGAGAGCTTCTGGGAAGTACATCAGTGGGCTCTGGAACAGGAGCATGCTCACTAGTGGGGGTGGGCTCAGTGACTGACCCCCTGGCTGCCCCAGTCTGGCTGCCCATGGCCTTGTTGCCCAGGATCCTCTCCGAGCCTATGAGGGGCTGGCAATGGGTAGTGGAACCTCCTGGGGGTCCCGGGCCAGGCAGGGTTGGCCCACCGTCGCACCAAGGCTCTAGGCTCCTCACTTGCCCCCCGCTGTCTCATCAGAGTCATGGCGGGTGTGTCTTGGGTGGCCCACGAAGTCTTTGGCTGGAGTGGGGGAGAGGGGGTTGGAGTGAGAGGCTGTGCAGAGCTCCTGGGGACCAGACATTGTGCAGGGACAAAGGGATAGGGGATGGGGGTGGGAGGAGGCATAGAGCAAGTGGGAAGCAGGTGGCCAATGGTGCTTGGGAAGGTAAATATTTGCCAAAGGAGGGAGCATTGGGTGAAGGCAGCTGGAAATGAGGAGCCCAGCCCTGTCTGCCCAGCCCCCTTCACCCCTGAGTCTCCCCTGGGCCTTCTCCGCCATGCCTCTGCCCTCATCTCCGTTGTCCCCTATGCCAGCCTGGCCTTTAGGCTCCCTCCTCCCAGCTCTTCCTCCTTGGCCCTCTCCCACTTACCTCTCTCCCCAGTCTCCCATCCCCATCACTGGCCTGGGAGAGGCAGCTCAAGTCCCAGAGGGACCGGCTGGGCCTGGGAGAGGGGCCACTGGTGGGTCGAACCCTCTGGATGCTCCTCAAGATATCACTTAGGGCCGACCCAGCAGGGGAGGGCCTCTTGGAGTCCTCAGAGGTCTGGTGGGTGGCCAGGTGGTGTTGGGGTGCATCATCCTGGGGTGGCAGCAAGACGGGGGCAACAGAGCGCCGGTGGGCGATGTGGTGGCGACCCCGAGCCAGCTGCGCTCCCTCCAGGACGCTGAGGAAGGGACCAGAGGAAGGGACAGGAGGCAGCGGCTGGGAGGTGGCATAGAGGGTCCGGAACTCTCTGTCAAAGGCCTCCAAAATCTCCCCAGTCAGCAGGGTTACCAGGTTTCGATGCAAGCGGGAATCGCTCCAAGTAAAACTGGAGAGGAGGCATGGCCAAGGAAATCTGAGAATGTCCAGCCCCCAGGCCCTCAGCCCCCCACCCACACACAAACAGACAAACACCCCTCACTGCTCGGAAGGAAGGGCACTGGAGGCAAGGGGGGAGGCCATCAGCTTGTAACTCTTGTGACCTGGGGAGCCCCGGAGAAGGTCACAGCTCTGAATTCCTCTATCAGCCCATTCAGTGATGGGACAAGGGAGCCAGCGAAGGGCTTAGAGGGAGGGCAGCTCTGGTCTAGGGGAAAGGGCAGGAGGGAAAGTGCTCAGACGTGTGACAGTCAAGGCAGACAAGATGCCCAGTGCTTGGAGATGAGGACAGGAAGTTGGCAAAGAATATGGGAGCAAGAGAGGCAGTGCCCCCCAAAAGCAAAGCCAATGCTGGGGTTCTGTGTTCAGAAGGTGCGAGAACCCTACAACCTGGCATGTGGGCTCCTCTGAGGCCAGGTGCTGGCCATGATTTTGGCCCTGGCCAGAGGGAGGCCCACCATTACATGGGCACCCACATGGGCACAATGCAGTGCACCTGGTGGGGTCTGTGCCCTGCCTGGTGGCTGGCCTGTGCCCACGGTTCTACTGCGGGAAGGAAGGAGGCCTTTCCTGGCAAGGCAGGTGCCTGGCTCGGGGGGCTGGCACCTGTAGGAGCCCGTGATGACTCTGTCTCCATCCACCAGCACAAACTTTTCTCTCACATCCCCCGTCACATGCTTCTTCCTCCGGCTCTGGAAGCCGCAGCCTTTCAGGGCTCGGACCTGGAGGTTCTGAGGAGGGGAGCAGGGACCTTGTGGGGGTGGCGCCAGCCTCCCCTGCTCTCACCGGCCTCCAGAGTCAGGGACCAGGAGGAGGAGGGGCTGGGGGCCGTTACCTCTGTGGCTCGGGGGTTCACCCCCAGCTGCTGGGCCAGGGCCAGGAAGGCAGGGAGGTGGCGGTGTCCCAAGAGAATGTAAACAGGGACCCCGCGGCGAGTAGCGGCCTCTTGAAGGTCCATCAGGAGATCGGGGTCCGTGAACACATCCATGACCACTGCTATAAGCTGGAGGTGGAGAGGAGAAAGTGGCAGATAACCGAGCCCCTATGTGGCGGGAAGTAGGGGCAGGGGGCGGGTGGGGACCCACCTTCTGGGCCTCCTGAATAGCCTTCCTCACCAGCTCCTTGATGGAGGGGTCCCCTTCCCCTGGGGGCTGAGTATAGAGGCGTGCTCGAGTGATCCCCTTCCACAGCTGAGGCTCTGGCCAGCCCAGGCACAGGTCCGGAGGCGGCTCATCCGAGCGGCCCGGGAAGTAGGTCAGGCTCCCCTGCTCGGGGCTGGTGGCCCCTCTTGCCCCATTCAGGGTCTCCTCACCCTCAGCCCCCCAGTCCTCCGCCTGTGCCTCCAAGCTCCGGACCTCCTCGGCAGCCAGGAAAGGGGTGAGCTTCTCCCGGAGCAGGCAGGAAGCAAAGGCCCCTGCTCCCTCGCTCAGGAGGGTCTCCAGGGCCAGCCTGTGGCCTTCGGAGTACAGGAGGGTGGGGTCTGCCTTGCTGAGGGGAGCCTCATCCGGAGCCCCCTCCCCAGCTTCATCTAGAGCCGCCAGCTGGGAGGCTGCCATGTCTTCGCCCCTCCCAGAACGGGCCCCTGCCCTATCTCCCGCCTAGTGCCCAGTGGGGCTGTCTCATCTCCCTATGTCTGCATCTCTGCCTGGTCTCAGTGGGCTCCCCCGGCCTCTGAACTAGCAATGAGCACCCCTGTCTGGGACGCCAGACAGGCAGCTCCCTGTCCTTGGCCCCTCAGTACTCTGTTGGAGGGCCCTGACGGCTCTCAAGCTGTCCCTGCTCCAGCCTGGCTGTCTGCCCTTTGGTCCCTGCTCCTCGGCCAGTCCCCCTTCCCCTCCCAGGCAACAATCCTTCACCAAAGCTTCACTGAGAGACGAGCTTCCTGTTACTGGGGCCTCCAAAGGACAATAATTCCAAAATCCTGTCCTGGAATGGGAGAAAGGGGCAAAGTCCTGAAGAGGGAAGAAAGGAGAGAGCCTTAGCCAGCCTAGCTAGCTTCTTCCCCTTCTAAGACCCAGAAGCAAGGGCCCCTTACAGGATAGAGGAGGCCCACCAAATTAAAGGGCCTTGCTTGAAATCCTACACAGCTCCCAGAGCCAAGCCCCCAACCCCTAGTAAGGCAAGGGCCATCTTGGTAACAGGTCCAACCCAGGAGCCCCTCCTTCAGAAGGCCTCCCCTCAGGCAGGCCTCCTCAGGGGCCCTAGCCCCAGAGCCCTGCCCAGGGCCCTGAGAAGGGGCCTCAGGACCCTTTGACCACCCTCAGTGCACACATCCCCTCCCTATCCTTCCTCTTCTACCCCTAGTAGGACACGAAGGCTTCTCCACTCCCTTAGCAAGCCAAGTGGGCACCTGGGTCCCCTTGCCTGGCACCTCATTCATTCTAGTGCTTATTGGGCCAGAAGGGTCTGGCCTTGGGGGAAGCCAGAGGTCCCCAGCGCCTACAGGGAAGGCAGCTCACCTGCAGCTCAGCTTCTGCTCCCAAGACAGCCAGATTCCATGGTGCCCATTAGGGCCCAAGCCTCCCCACTGCACCCCGTAGGGACCTCTGCTCCTTTCCAAGAATGGAGTCAAGACCAGGAAACAGCATGAGGCAGGGAGGGGCAGAAATGCCAGAGGTACTGAGGGTGGGGCAGGAGCCTCAAAGCAAGGGGAGGCCACCTGGGTCCTCAGAGGCGGGCCCTAACCAGTGACCGCCCTCCCATGCCTGCCTGCAGAGATCCAAGGCCAGCACGTCTTCAGCCAACTCTTCCAGGGTGGCCAACTGTCACGCACCCGGGGTGCTTGCAGGGCCTCCCTCCTTGGGGTGCGGCACGCCCCCCCCCACCCCTAGCTCCCAGAATCAGCAGAGACACAAGCAAAAAAAAAAATGTCCAAAATTCTTTAATATAACAAGGAGGAAGGGAGTTAGTTTTTGTAGCCTCGGCTGGCACGGCGGCCCCTGGCACGCTCGAACTTTCGGCCCTTGGATCGGACATATGGTCTGTGAAGAGGAGAAACGGGGTGTGAAGCCCAAGGCCCATCCCCAAGTGCCTCCCCCTTCCCCCACCATCCTTTTCTTCTCCATGAGACTCACTTGGTATGGCTGTGGGGAGTGCCCGGTGCCTTTCCAAAATGCCTGTACACCTCGCGGCCCTTCCGGGGACCTGAAGGTGATGAGAGAGAAAGGAGAACATTTAAGTAACACCCCCTCCCCGAAGCCAGTCCCAGCAGCCCCTAAGATAATGGAAGAAAAACAGTCCCCAAGAACTCACCAGACAGCAGGACAGTGCCCCGGCCCTTGGGTGAGCTCATGGCCAGCTGGTCAAAGGTAAGGATCTTCCCACCAGCCTTGAGGATGCGATTCCGTGCATTGCTAGTCACACGAAGGGCACACACCTGCTCCAGGAAGGGAAGAACTCTGGTGATGAGGGATGGTGGTAGCCCAACCTAAGCCCCCCCCAAGCAGTCCAGACCAGCTCTCTGGACCTCTGGAGTGCAATCACGGTGCCAACCTTCAGCTTGGGGACATCCTGGATCCTCACATCATCAGTCACAGTCCCAACAATCACGGCAGTCTTGTTTTCCCGGCCGGGAAGCTTCATTTTCCTGATCTAAGGAGAAGAGGCAAGAAGAGTAAAAGCCAAGGCTCCGTCCACCACTTCTGCCTGACTGCCAGCTCCCGGCTCAGCCCAGGAGCAGATGTAGCATCATGGCACTCAGGGATGGTACCCTTCCCCTCATTTGGAAAGGGGGAAATCGAGGCCTTTCCAAAAGGCGCCTACTTACCCAGAGTCTCCTCTGGGTACCATCCCAAGCTAACTGGGATTAATTAGGGGGCCCAGTAGACAGAGCACCAAACCTAGAGTACGTTTTGGGTACCTCCCAGCTGTCTGACCCTGAGCAAGTCACCGGACCTGCCTGGCTCAGTCCCTTCATGTAAAAGGGGAGGCCAGCACCTTCCTCGGGGGGTGACTGAGGACTGAACAAGGCACTCAGTGCACAGTAGGTGCCATACAAACGCCAGCTGCCCTTACACGTGCCTGCAGGGACTGCCCAATGATCCAGGGGACCTCCCCGCCCCCCCCCCCCGGGGGCTCCAGGCTTACCATGCGAGACAGGGACAGGGGGGGGCGGTTGGTCCGGCTCATGAACAGCCTTTTCAGGACAACCTTGTTAAAAGTGGAGTTGGTTCTTCGGGCCAGGAACCGGTAGAGCTGGACGGCAGAGACGGACAAGTGGCCTCATCAGGGACTGGAACCTGAGCAGCCTCCCCTGCACTCTACAACCTCCACAATGCCCCGGGGCAGCAAACAAGGCCTCCCCCTCAGGGCCGAACTACACCCCCCACAATGCCCCGGGGCAGGCCGGGCCTCACCTTCACCAGCAGCCGCAGGTAGATGTCCTGGCTCTTGGGCTCCTTGCGCCGGACTTTCCGGTCCTTGTTGTGGCGGATGTCCACCCCCTGCCGCGCGGAAGAAGCAGAGGGATCTCTAAGCACCCGTGACTAGGTGTCGGGGGAGGGGATGCTGGCACGGCCGGAGCGGGGACCAAGGCTCCCCTGAGCGCTTGGAGGGCGGCAGAGGCATAACAAGACCTCGCGGGGCCAGCGGCGGGTCCCCACGCGCGGAAGGGTGACGGAGGCCGGAGAGATCCTCAAGCTCCCAGCGCTGCCCCCATCTCCCCATCGTTCCCTCAGATCCCCTCTCGAGTCCTGGGGCCCGCCGCCCCTGCCAATGGGAGCCCCAGCGGAGGCCTCGGGCTCGAACTAGCTCGACCCCGGCCTACTGCGGCCCCGCGCCGAGCCGATGCCAGCGGATTCCCTGCGCACTTACCATGCTGGCACCCTGCGGAACACGGACCCAAACAGGAAAGACCGACGGGCCGCGGAGCAGGCTGGGAAGGCCATCATCGAGACCGGCGTGCCTGACGTGACGGCGGGATGGGCGGGCACGTCGAGCGCGGCACCGCCTCTCTGGCGCTTACGGCCGCTCTCTATGGTTGCCTCCCTCCCCACCTCCCCTCCAGTCGTACGGCGAGGGGAGGGGCGGGTGCGTTTCTCAAGGAAGGGCGGCTGCGCAGAGCGAGCGGCGACGCTCTTGCTCGGCTTCGCCTGCATCTCGGTGATCCTGGGAGGCCTGATCGGCTAGGGGGTGGGGGCGGCGCAGGCGGGGAAGGCTTAGTGACAGTGGGCGGAGCGCAGCCCACCCACCCGCCCAGGGCGCCCGGCCAGTCCTTCCAGCTGTCTAACCGCAGACCCTCCCCAGCATCCTGGGTCTCCAGAGCCCCGGCCCCCCACTGCAGGCCCCGGGCTCACCCCGCGCGGGGTCAGAGTCTGACCCCTGCGCCACACCCAGCCCTGGCTAAAGTGGTCCGACTGGCCTGGCCAGGCTGGGGGAGGTGGGGCAGGGGAGAGACGTTTAGCCAACGGGGAGAGTACAGAGACACAGAGAGAGACAGAGACAGGGCCAGAGAGAGAGCCCGACAGAGATAGAGAGACTGACGGAGACAAACAGCTAACAGAGAGAAACACAAGAGAGGCAAGGAGACAGACAAGAGAGACAGGGCCAGAGTCAATGGGGAGAGAGAGACAGACAGACAGAGAGAGTGGGTGAGGGGAGAGACTGAAACGGGAATGTGGGGCAGAGACAGAAAGACAGAGAGAGGGTGTCTGTGAGAGAGAGACAGAGAAGGGGTTGTGAAGGAGAGAGAAAAAGAGACAGAGGGTGTGTATACAGGAGAAACAAACAGACAGAGGGTGTGTATACAGGAGAAACAAACAGACAGAGGCCGAGAAGGCAGCAGAGGCAGGAAGACCAAAAGAAGCTGAGATACTGAGACAAAAATCAGGAGACACGTAGAAACCAGGGTAAGGCTGGAGAAGTGAGGCAGGAGGAATAGAGAAGCAGCTATGAAGACTCAGGGGCCCTGAGAAAGCAGTAAGACAACACAGAGAGATCAGGGCAGGAAGAGACAGCCTGAAACAGAAACAGGAGTAGAGAGACCAAGAGACAGAGACTGAGAGGGAAATCGAGGCAGAGGGGGAGACAGAGAAACAAGCAGAGCTCAGATTCTCCCCGTCCCCAGTGCCTCCTCACCCCTCAAAGCCCGTCGTGCTGTCAGGGCCCTGACACTCCCTCCATTCCTGCTTTGCATCCCCACGAGCTGAGGCTGACAACAGCTGGACAGAAGAGAGGCAGCCAGCCAGCTGCCTGCTGCCCACATCAGGTCCAGGTTTGAGTGAGCTAGCTCAAGACTGAGGATGTGGTGGCTGGGGATGGGGGGGGCACCCCTCCTTCTGCACTCTTTGAAACTGGCTTTCTGACTGACTTTCTGTAACTCTGTCTCTCAATGTCTGACACCCCCTGCCCCCTTTTGTGTCTCCCAGCATCTCAGAGGTTTTGTTATTGTTCAGTCATGTCCTCTGTGACCCTATTTTTGGGATGGAGCTGTTTGCCATTTCTTTCTCCCACTCATTTTACAGATGAAGAGCCTGCGGCAAACTGTGAGGGTTAGGAAATACAGGCAGGCTGCAGGTAGTTATGTTGAGGCACAGGGAGTATTGAGGCCCTGGAACAAGCTGGGTCATGTGGAGTTCAGAGCATTGTTCAAGGTTCTCCCATCTGCGGTTACCAGGTGTTCCAGGTTAGCATCTCCACACCCTGGGGCCTTCATTCCCTTGTGACTGTACCTCCCCTCTCACAATTTTGTTTAGCTGGGCTCTGTTTTGTCATCTGGGGTATGTGCATCTGGGATGTATATAAGGTTTAAGCTTTGGGGGTAGTTTGGAAGTCCGTACTGAGATCTTGCTGTAAGGCTTCCCCATGGAGAGACTTCAATAAACCATCTCTGCTTACACCTACAAGCCTCGCCTCTTCTGTTCTTGAGAATGCACTGGTGCCCTCTCGATTAGGGTAAGTAACTGGCTGCCCCTGTTGTCAGGTTAGGATATACTGACAGCAAACGGTGAAGTGACTTGTTCAGGGTCACACACTTAGTAAGTCTGAGGCCAAATCTGAACTCAGAAAGACGTCTTCCTGACTCCAGGCCCGGTCAAGCACTCTGTGCACTATGCTGCCACCTAGTGTCAGGAAAGAGCCCTAGGTTCCAATGGTGACAGTGCATGATACACATATGTGACCTTAGTCTGGTCCTTTTCCCTGTCTGAGCTGCAGCTCCGTCCTAGAGCCTTAGCTGGGAAGGAGATGACTGTGGGTTGTGTGGCCCACCTTAAGGTGCTGTATGTAGGAAGGTAAGGAGGTAGGGAGGTAGGTAGGATGCTAGTGATTGGGGTATCTCTCTGCGTGTCTCTCTGCTCTTCCAATATTCAACCCCGCCCCCTCCCCCAGTCTCTGAGATAGTGTGTCACTGCAAACCAGAGGGTCAGTTTTCCTGCTTCTGGGTTTCAGACTCTGTGGGAATGTGGCCCTCCCTCAGGATTTCCTGTCTCTGCTCTTGGCCTCAGTGTCTCTGTGAGCACTCAGCGTCTGTCTCTGCTTCCCCTATCTCTTCTCTTGCCTCCTCAATTTTTGCCTGAGTGTCTTTGTTTCAGGCTTCCTGTCTGTTTCAGGGTCTTTGTTTCAGAGTTTCTGTTTCAGGCTTCCTGTCTGTTTCAGGGTCTTTGTTTCAGAGTTTCTGTTTCAGGGTTCCTGTCTGTTTCAGCGCATTTGTTTCCATTTCTGTCTGTTTCGGGGTTCCTTCTGTTTCAGGGTCTCTGTCTCCCCCTCTCACTGCAGTTTCTTTGCGTCTGTCTTATCTGCTCCTGCCTCAGAGTCTCTTTCTTGCTATGTCTGACTCTAAGTCTCTGTGCCTCACAGCGTTCTCCGTCTTGCTGTGTTTGTCTCTTTCTGTTTCTCAGAGTTCGTCTTGCTGCATCGGTCTTAGTGTCTTCGCTCCTCTGTGTTTGCGTCTCTGCCTCTGAATCTCTGTCTCTGTGTCTCGTAGTCTGCATCCCTGTCTGTCCGGGAGAAAGGCGCCTGCGCGGCCACCGCCCAAAGTAAACATGGCGGTCACGTCTCAAAACCTCCCCTCTTCTGGCTCTGCTTCTCGCGACAGTCGCGAACGCAAAGCTACCTACCGTCTGGGCCGGGCGGAGCCCCGCCTCCTCCTCGATCATGTTGGTTCATCCAAGTCAGGCCTACATTTCCATTAGCTAAAATTCCACACACCTCCCTCCCACCCCTTACCCTCCCCACAGTGCTTTGGACCGATGCGGGAAGGCAGGACCGGGTGAGAGGCGGGACTTCCGGGTGTGGGAGGGGGCGGGGTCAGAGATACTGACACTGAGCAGAGATTGAGGGGGAGACGAGGCTGAGAGACACCGAGACTAAAAGAGACTCCGAGGCTGGGAGTGGCACAGAGACCGTGGTAGTGACACCGAGAGCCCGAGAGAGACGGCGACTGATGAGACTCTCGGAGAGACGCAGTCACTTGGAGACGAGAGCAGAGGCGGAGCAGAGATGACGAAGGCGACGCTGGGACGGAGCTAGGGAGAGCCGGCGGGGAGCCCGCGGGGGGCCCGCGGGGATGGGGGCCTGACGCGGCAGCCGCCGCAGCTCGGACGGTGAGAGGCTGCTGGGGTTGACCAGCCCGCGGGCGGGGCCGGGGCTGGCGAAGGGGGAGCAAAGGTCGGCCTGGGGCGGGGCGGAGCGGGGGCGCCCGGGCCGAGCAGGACCTTGGCCGGAGACCGCGGGGCCCTGGGCGTGCAGATCGACGCTGCTCCGGCCCTTGCTGCTGCTGCGGCCCCTGCTGTCTGGCCAGGACGGACTGGCCCTCCGCGGGCTCCTCTTCTCTCGACCAAGGTCTCCGGGTTTCTGCTCTGTGTCTTTCGTGCCGTCCTAAGGGCCGGCGCCTGTGTTCCGAGGGGAGGGGTCCTGACCCTTCCTTTTCTCTCCTCATTATGTCTGGGTACAAGATCCTCTGGGCACACACCCCCACACTTCCTTAGGGTCACGTCTGTCTCCTTGGCCCTGGGGTGGGGGCAGAGGCCCTTTGGGCTTGACCTCTTTCTGCACATCTCGGAGACTTTGGGGGCCTTGGAGCCAGGGAAGATGGGGGGAGAGAGCTGGAGGGCTAGTAAAGAGATAGGGTTCAGCAAAAGGGGTGGGCTCCATGAAATAGTCACAGACCACCAAATGGTGACTGGCTGGTAGAGGCATGTGGGTCAGGGAGAAGGCAGTGAGGCAATTGGGTCTGGGCCAGATTCTTCTCATCCTCCTGTGTGGGTGTCCTTCCCTAACCTGGCCCTAATTTCTCCCTCCTTCTGTCTGCAGATCCTGGCCTTTGGGAAAGAGCTGAACTGACCTCCTAGGGGCAGAGTCAAGCCAGAGCCCATAGCCCTGATCCCTGGGCAGCCCAGGCCAGATTGGAACTGGACTGGACCATGGCAGGCACCCCACTCCTGCATGGAGAGTTTGGCTCCTATCCAGCCCGAGGCCCCCGCTTTGCTCTGACGCTCACCTCCGTGGCCTTGCATGTGCAGCGGCTGCGCCCTAGACCAGAGGCCTGGCCCCAGGGGGGCCTGGTCCCTCTGGCTGAGGTCTCTGGTTGTCGGACCTTGCGAAGCTGCTCCCCTAACGACTCTGCTGCTTACTTGTGTGTCTACACTTACCCACGGGGCCGGCGGGGTGGCCGCAGGCGGGCAGCTAGGACATTCCGGGCTGACCGGGCCACTGACTACGAGGAGAATCATGCAGAGGCCCAGCGATGGGCCACTGCTCTCACCTGCCTACTTCGAGGGGTGCCTTTGCCTGGGGACCTTGGTGAGCTGCAGGGCCAGGTTGGGGAAAGGCCACCCAATGACAGAGGGATGGAGGGAATGAAGTCCAGAAGGAAGTTAGGGACCCCAGGTGGATGAGCTCAGGAAGCATGAGTGACATAGTCTGGAACAGGGCCTGGATTCCCAGGGGAAGGGGATGGAAGAAAGTTCAGGATCTGAAGAGATGCATCCTGGGAGGATGTCTAGGGACCCTAGAAGGGGACAGAGAAAAAGCAGCAACGAGGGAGGGAAAGATGATGGGTAACCCAAGGAAAGAAGCCAAGAACCCAAAGTGTAAGGGATTCTAGGAAGAAGAGACCAAAGCCTGGAGACCAGAGGAAGAAAAAATACGCAGCCAAGCTGGGTCAGGGCCTTACTGTGGTCTCTCCACCTCTGGAGTGGCTGCTTCTGTCTGTCTCTGTGCACCCCACCCTCCCCCTTTCACACACATGCCTCTCTATAGCTCTTTGTGTTTCTGCATTTACGTGGGCAGATATCCAGGACCCTAGAGGAGGCTGAAACCCAAACAATGTTTGTGAGACTAGGGGTGAGGACTCTGGGCCTGGGTGTCATCTCTTTCTGCACCCTCCCTCCCCCACCCCCTTTCCAGGTCAGGCTTCTTCATCCTCTCCACATCTGCCCCACTCTCTCTCTCTGCTTCTGGCCGCTCTCCCATGTTACACCTCTGTTTCTCCCTGCAGCCCTATGTGCTTGTCTGTGCCCGTCTCCCTGCTCATCTCCTCCTCCCCCTCTTGGTGCCCCCATCAGGGAGGCATGGATAGAGACAGAGGAGAGTAACCTGGGAAATGGGACTCCTTCTCAAGTCTTTCTGTCTCCAGGCTTGCCTCTCAGCTTTCAGGCTGGGTGAAGGTACTCCTGAGATCCAGGGGATTACGTGGGTGGGGCAGTGTAAGCCTAGAAAAATTGGCTCCATCCTTGCACTCCCCACCCCCGCACCTGGGTGGTGTGCCAGGACACCTGGGTCCAAAGAACAGAAACAATGAAATAGACCCTTCTCCGTCGTTTCCTATTGGAGTGGGTGGTGTGGGAGAAGTCTGAGCCTCCGGGTGGGGGGGAAGGGGTGTCAGGGAGTGCACTGGAAAGAAGTCTCACTTGGGGACAGGTGTGTATATGGTGGAGTGGAGGACGCAGGGGTTTCTAGAGGGTAGGCAGGACTAGGGATTCTAGAACGGGTGGGGAACCAGCTCTAGAACCTCCTAACAATGGAATTGGGAAGGAGGCATAGAACTTCAGAACCACAACTCCCAGCAGGGCCTAGGCTCGCCGGACTCCCTGCTGGAGGGAGCTCAGCCCCGAAGCCTTCTGGGAGTTGTAGTTTCTTGCTCTCAGGACAAATGAGACTCTTCTTGCCTCCTTTGTGCCAGAGATCACACCCGAGCTGCTGCCCAGGCCCCCCCGGCTTCTCCTATTGGTCAATCCCTTTGGGGGGCGGGGCCTGGCCTGGCAATGGTGTAAGAACCACGTGCTGCCCATGATTTCCGAAGCGGGGCTTTCGTTCAACCTCATACAGACAGGTGAGGCCGGCAGGGCCTGCTGGGTGTCCCCGAAGTGGGGGAGGGGGCGGCGGGCCAGGGCCTGTCCCTTCTCACCCCTCCGGCCATTTCTCTCCTCAGAGCGGCAGAATCATGCCCGGGAGCTGGTGCAAGGGCTGCGTCTGAGTGAGTGGGATGGCATCGTCACTGCCTCTGGAGATGGCCTGTTGTACGAGGTGAGTTGGAGCCAGGAGCCCCCGCTGCCCAACCGGGGCCCTGGGGCACCCACACGGTCTCTGTCTGCCCGCAGGTGGTGAACGGGCTCCTGGATCGGCCTGACTGGGAGGAGGCTGTGAAGATTCCCGTGGGAGTCCTGCCCTGTGGCTCTGGCAATGCACTAGCCGGAGCAGTCAACCAGCATGGGGGGTAGGCAGGGGCTTCTCCTCGGGCTCCTCCCCTTGCCCCTCCTTCCTCCGCGGTGCCCTGGGTGTCTCCCTTGCACCCCCCTGCAGCTTTCTGCCCGGCCCTGTCACTCCACCTCTGACTCAGCATCTGTGTCCCTCTCCCCTGGGCAGGTTTGAGCCAGCGATGGGCCTAGATCTGCTGCTGAATTGTTCCCTGCTCATGTGCCGGGGTGGGGGCTCCCCACTGGACCTGCTCTCAGTGACCTTGGCCTCGGGAGCTCGCTGTTTCTCCCTCCTCTCTGTGGCATGGGGTTTTGTATCTGATGTGGACATTCAAAGTGAGCGCTTCCGGGTTCTGGGCCCTGCCCGCTTCACCCTTGGCACAGTACTCCGTCTGGCCTCCCTCCATGTCTACCCAGGCCGCCTCTCCTACCTCCCAGCCTCTTCCCCAGCTTCCAACGGTCCCCCAGCTCTGGCACAGTCTCTTCCTCGAGCTGCCTCTGAATTGGCCCTTGCCCCAACTGCAGCTTCAGCCCCTTCACAAGACATGCACTCACCCTTGCACCGCTCTGTGTCTGACCTGCCCCTGGCCCGAGGGGCAGACTTTCCCCCAGAGCCCCAGCAGGACCCCTCCTCATCCCCACCTCATTCCCCAGGGCCAGGCCTCCTCTCCCCTAACCCTCCTCTCACCCCTGGGCCTGGCTCAGATCCAGCCTCCAGCTCCTTGATGGCCTCAGAACCCCATGCCTTCTCTGACTCCCCAGCCTCCCATAATCCCTTGATCCATTCTGACCCTCCAGTCTCCTCCAGTCCCATGATGGCCTCCCCTTGCCTCCCAGGGTCCTTAGACATTCCATGCTCCCCCAACTCTCCAGCCTCTCAGACCCCATCAGCCTTCTCTGCTGTTTCTCCAGCCTCTGAAGATCCTGAGGAACTTTGGGCCCCCAATCTCTCCTCTTCCCCTCCCTGCCTGGAGCCTGGGGAGGCTCCTGCTTCCCCACCAACCCCGTCTAGTTTCTCTCCTCCCCCTAACTCACAGACCTCCCTGGAGCCTGGGGCTTCTCCCATTTCAAAGTCACCAGCCCCTGGCACCCACCACGGCCCCAAGGATGACCTGTTGCCTCCCTTGGGCTCCCCGCTGCCCCCAGGCTGGGTGACCCTAGAGGGAGACTTTGTGCTAATCCTGGCCCAGTCGCCAAGCCACCTGTGTGCTGACCTGGTGGCAGTCCCCAACGCCCGGTTTGGGGATGGGCTGGTACACTTGTGCTGGGTGCGAGGCGGAGTTTCCAGAGCCTCTCTGCTTCGGCTCTTTCTGGCCATGGAGAGAGGGAGCCACTTTGGCCTTGGCTGTCCCCAGCTTGGCTATGCCACTGCTCGAGCTTTTCGCCTAGAGCCACTTACCCACCATGGAATCCTCACAGTGGATGGGGAACAGGTGGAATACGGGCCTCTCCAGGCCCAGATCCACCCTGGCCTAGGAACCCTGCTCACAGGCCCTGAGGCCCGAGAGCCCCAGCTGGCCGGGGGAGAGACCTGGGGACCCAAGTGTGGGACAGTCCCCTGGGGAGGAGGCAAAGCCTAGGCTGACTAGGGGAAGGAAGCCCAATCTCCAGGCCCAGCATCAGCTCTGGGCCCGCTTGTTTGGGGGAAGGCTTGGCTGGGCGGAGCTGGCATCTCCCCCAGTTGTCTGTCTGGCACCAAGGCCCAGGCCTGGGCTCCTGCTGGAGGACAGAGCTCTCCTCTCTCTCTCTCTCACCTCAGGGGATGAGGCTGGTCACCAGGACCAGTCTCCAAATAGGGACCAGGGCTGGAGACAGGGTCTCCAGAGCAAGCTGGACCTCCTGAGGGCAGAGCCTTCCCCTTTTCAGCCCCATGATGGGACCCAGAATGTGGGCGGCACCAGATGGCAGAACTGCCTTCCCTGGGCCCCCACATGGGGGCTGCCCCTTCGGCCTCCTTTGCTCCTGGTGAGCACCTCCCTTTCTTTTGCACTAGGACCTCCTCCCTGAGGGGTGGGGCATGCCAGGGACTCCTGGGGCCCCTGCCTCAGTTTCCCTCCCCCACCCCAATGGTCTTCAAGGCTACAGCCTCTATGCAATAAACAATAACAACGCTTGCTTCAGCCCTCTGGCCCTTCCTCTGTCAGGAGGGAAGGGGGAAAACCTGGGGAAAGGTAGAGGGACTGAGGCCCAGAGGGGGAAGGGGCTTCCCCAGGTTCTACGCGGGGTCCTGTGCCAGCCACCCCCCCCCCCCAAGCAGCAGATGCTTGGCTTCTCATGATTTATTGGAGTTATTCAACTGGAGAGGGCAGGGAGCAAAGGAATAGGAAGCGGGCCCCCCAACTCCTCAATCCTCCCCCCCATCTCCCCTCAGCTGGGAGGAGAAGGGATCTGTATTTCTTTTTCTTAAAAAAAATATATATATATAGATATAGATTTATCATCATCTCAGCACCTTGCCCTACTGTTCCCTGGGCCTCAGCCCCTCAAGGAGCCCAGATGGCCAGCCCATGGCCACACTAGTGGGCAGACGGGGGGAAGAGTTCAAGGGACAGGAATGGGGCTGCCGTGGGATCCTCTGACTTTGGAGTATTTCACCTGGGCCTGACCCCTCAGTCCTGCCCAGGGCCACACGAGGTCCAGCTGACAGTGTTCCTGGGAAGAGCCTGCTGGTCCCAGGATGCCAAGAACTCAGGGTGACAGGCCCAGGGTCCTCCTCAAAGGAGAACGTCCTGGGGATAAGAGGTGGGGACAGAAAAGCCAGCATGGGAGCTGGCAGGCCGTCAGGGCCAGGAGGCAGTGTCCAGGGGTGGGGGCTGGCCGGGGTGGAGACTGGGGGCAGTGGGGAGGCCACAGCATCACAGGGCCCCGTGCTGGGCCTGATAGCGGGACAACACTGCCCGGTAGTGGGAGAGCTCCTGTCGAACCGCTACCACCTCCTGTCTGAGCAGGGCGTTCTCCTTCTCCAGGAAGGCCGCCCGCACCGAGATCTGGTTCTCTTTCAGCCGCCGGGCGTCCCGAGAGCGCTTGGCTGCCTCGTTGTTCTTGTAGCGCCGGCTCCAGTACTTCTCATCCTGGGGAGGCAGGCAGGCAGGGTTTGGGGCTCAGACAGGGTGGGAGGAGCCAGTCCCTGGCCGGGGCACTTGGTCCATCCCAACCAGAGCCAACTGTCATCTTAAATGACTACCAATGGGAGCCTTTAACCAAAAGTGCTGGTTAGCCCTCAGCCCAGCAGCTTAAGGAAGGGGAGAGGGAGGCTTGGGCTCCCCTCACTGGGGATGGCCTCAAGCCCTGAGAATCCTGGCCAGTGTCTGGTGGAGGGTGCTGCTCTGGCCTCCATGGCTTCACCTTACAACAACAGAGGGGAAGGCTCCCCCGGGGAGCTCCTAACCGAAGCAGCTGACACAGCTCACCTTCTGCTCCTCAGGCACCTGCATCTTCCGAGCCTTCTTCATGATGGGCTGGGGCTTCAGCTCTTCCTCGGAGAAGCGGTGCTTTCGGGGGTCGAAAGTGTCCTGGCCGGGGATGCTGGACAGGGCCAGGTCAGCAGGGTCGGGCTCAAAGGTCAACAGCACCTCCATTGACTCAGGGTCCACCGGGCTGGGGGTGTCCCGGGAGGCTGGGCCTGGGGGAGAGGGAGAAGGTGACCTTGGGGTCCTCCTCCCTCCCACTTTCTCCATCCATCTAGTAGTTTGAGGTCAGTCAGGGGTCAAAGTGTCCATCCCCCAGTCTCCTCCTCCACCCCCAACCGAACTGGGCATGGTCAGTGAGAGTAGGGGAAAGTCCTTCTGGCAGTCTAGCCACGACCCCTCCTGCTGTTCCCTCGGACGCCCTCGCGGAGCCTGGGGAGAGAAAACTAAAAAAGCGGAGCTGGAAGCCCTCCCCAGTACGAAGAGCTAAGCGCATGCGTAAGAGCTTCCCCTCCGCCCGCTAGGGCCAACCGAGGACACGGCGGCGGGGGGGGGGGGGGGCGTCACGTGTCCAGGACTCCTCTGCTTCCGCCCCCGCTGCACGTGACCGCACTGCTCAGGGCTGCGAGCCCTGGGGAGTGGGGAGGGGCTCACGTGGGCCCTGAGTGTGAGGCTGCGGCCCGGCGGGCCCCGCCCGGCCAAGGAGGACACAGGCGGTTTGACAGACCGAGGCACTCCAGTTCCCAGCAGCCCCCCCCCCCCCGCGGCAGAGACTTGTGCTGAGAGCGAGCCGCCAGTCCTACGGGCTGCTGGTAGCTGTAGTCCAAACAAAGCCTGGCCCAGATATCAGAGGTGGGGGTGGCAGGTCCAGCAGTCCCCTGAGGACCTCGTTCTCCCAGGGGCCCTGAATCTCCCCTCTCCTCATCCCCACCCCACCCCCACTCCGGCGCACCTGCGCGCTGGGAGCCTGAGCCACCTGCTCCTGGGGCCCTAAGTCCCACTACGTGTCCTCCTGGGGACAGCCGTGGAGAGGCGGGCGTGGGCGTGGGCACGGGAGAGGAAGAGCTGGATGGGGCCGGGGACGAGGAGCCCGAGGAGCAGGACAGGGCGGCAGCGTTAGGGGCAGGGGCTGCTCGGGGCGCCGGCGGCCCAGGGTCCGGGGGGCTGGGCGGCAGCCCGTGCTCCAGCAGGAAGGCGTCCAAGTCCACGTCGTCCACGTCGCCGAAGGGCAGAGGCCGCTCCCACAGCAGCGAGGCCAGCAGGGCGCCAGGGCCCGGGCCTGAGCGGGGCCGGCCAGAGACCCCCAAAAGGCCGCCCACCTCCTCGCTGCCGCCGGCAGGCGCCTTACGCTCCTTCTCCTTCAGGAGACCTGGTGGAGAGACGGACAGGACGGGGGCGGGGCACACGGGCAGCAAGTCACAAGCAAAGCAGGCACAGGGGCAGCGGGGCACACGCAGCGGGGCACACGCAAAGAGGGACAGCGAGGTACAGAGGAAGACGCGCAGAGCGAGACACGCGGGGCGGGGCGGCAGTGGGGAAAGAAGGGGAGCCCAAGGTAGGAGATGCAGAGAGGGCCAGGCAGCGCCCGCGAGATGGAGAGACCAAGAAAGTTGAGGGAAAGTGCGGGGCAGGGCGATCCACGGGGCACCCAGCGCGAGACAGGGGGCAGAGAGAGGTGGAGGGGAGCACCGGGGGGCCGGGCAGTAGGAGGAAGGACAGGCGGGTGAGGAGCCATGCGGGACGCAGGAGAGCTCGAAAGGGGAGCAGGACAGGCACAGGAGGAGCAGCGAGAGGCCGGCCGAGGCGCCCGGCAGGGAAAGACACCCAAGGGGAACACGGGGGAAGGGCAAGAGCAGGGTCAGCGGTTTCTGACCCACCCTCTGGGTCCGCGCCCTCCCCCTTGCGCCCCCCAGCCCCGGCTGAGTCTCGGTCCCCAAAAAGGGCACAGACCAACAGGCAGGGCCAGGGGAGGGCTCCGCCCCGTCTCGGGTCCGCGGCCCCATGTGACCCCGGGGAGGCCCCGCCCCGGCCCGTGTCCGAGCCTTGTGAGCTCCCGACCCCCGCCCGCCCATAGCCGCTGGGGTCCTGGGGGGAGGAGGGGACGCCTGGGTCCCGCCACGGGACACTCACAGCTGGCCGGCGGCTCCTTGGTCTTCCCGGGCCCCTGCAGGAGGCTTCGCAGGCCGTGCAGCGCCGCGCCTCCCGCCGGGCCGCCCAGCAGCTGAGGGGCCGGGGACCTGTCGCTTGAGGGCCTCGCCATCCCCCGGGGGCTGGGGGCCGTCACCGGCTCATGGGCGACGAGGCTGCACCTTCGGAGACTCCGGGCTAGCGGGTGCCGCGGTGCCCTGGGACAGAGACCCTTGCCAGACCTGGCTCTCCTGTGCGTGGGAGCCAGGCGTCCCTGGCAAGCCTGCAGACCCCCGAGAGGGCCGGGCGAGCGCCTGTCTGCAAGGGGCCCCGGCGAGGCCAGGGGCCGGCGGGCGAACGGACAGCGGGGAGCGCCCTGTGCTTTAAAGCCCGGGAGCCCAGGCTCGTGCACATCGGAGGCGCTTGGCAAGCCTGCACGGGGGAGGCGTGTGTGTATGTGTGTCTGTCGGAGTATGCAACGGGGATGGGAGGCTAGCCGAGAAGCGGGCGGAGCCAAAGGCGCAGCAAACTTCTTTGGATGCAAAAGAAAAAAAACAGAATGGGGGAGGGAGCGGGGTGTGGATTGGTGCAGGCCCTACTGCTGCCTCTCAGCCTGCGCCAGCCCCGCAAGCCCCTCCTTCTCCCGGCCTCGCCTCGCGCCTAGTGGCCCCTCCTCCCCTTCTGCCCGCCCAGCCTCCCCAAGCTCTATATTCGCTGACCAATCAGGGTAGGGGCTGGGGAAATGAAAGACCAATAGGAATGCTCCTGCCTCGCTCTTGTTCCCCGGCTCGCCTTCACCACCCCCACCAGCGAACGGAGGGGAGGGAATGGGGCGGGGCCCTGACCTAGATTCCTCCAATGAGCATCGGCGCCGTGACCCAAATGGAGACAATGGGGCGGGACGGGAGGTGGGGGCAGCACGTGGACCCGCGCGTGCCACCCGCCAAATCCTTTGGACTGGAGTGAGGTTGCAATTGGAGAGGGAGAATCGGGAGAGTTGTTAAAGGGGCCGTGGTCAGGCGGAGGAACTGAGCCCCAAACCCTTCGGGTTCAGGAAAAGGTTGCGTCATCCTCTCTCTGTGTTCAGTAGATGTTCCAATGTAATCCCCTCCCCCAAGCCCTTGGACCCCAGCTTCTCCAGACTACACAAGAAGGGTGTTCTGTCTCTTTAATACATTTAGCTGAGGGGGGAGGGGGAAGGCAAGCAGGTCCTCTTCTCAGCGGGCACCGTCCACTGCAAGAAAAGAGGGCAGGGGTGGGGGGAGTGAGGAGGTAAGGTCAGGGCAGGACGGGCCCTACCGCTGAAGCCTGAAGGGAAATTGGCTCGTACCACGGGCCTGGGGTGGCTAGGGCAGGGAACTAGCCTTGGTCCCTGGAGTGCACAGGCTGTACCACTGTATATTACCTTAGGGAAGTGGGACCTTACCACGCCGAGGGATGCGGGCGGGGGGTGGCGGTGGTCCTGAGTGGACTGTACCAAGCGCCTTTGGAGGGCCAACGTCGGGAGCGGGCTACTGATAGCCCCTGCGCTCCCGTGGAGGTGGTGGAGATGGTTTCTAGGACGCCTTGGTTCTAAGGGGCAGGTTTCACAGACGCTGGAGGACAAGACTACAAATCCCAGCAGGACTCGCGGCCGATGGCGAGCCCCGCTCCCTACGTTTTGGCCCCGCGGTCTCCTGGGACTTGTAGTTTTTAGAGCGCTCGCTTGCCATGAGAGTGGGGTCGCCTGGGGGACTCCCGACTCTGGGGTCTAAGGCGTACCGTGCAGTCGGTAGTTGGGGCCCCGGCAGCGCCTCTCCGGATGTCGCGGGTCCCGGTTGCCTCGGAGGGCGCGATGGGCCAGGGGTTGCAGGGGCCGCCCATTACCGCTGAGACTCTGGAAGATTTGGGACGGCGGGTTCTGGCTCAGGAGCCGCAGAGAATGCATCTGGAGCAGGGGACCAAAGAGAGCTCAGGTGCTGAAGGCGCTTAGAGATGGCTCAATCAAAGCTCAAGGGAAACTGAGGCCCGTGCAAGGACGTGCAACTAGCAAGTCAGGGCGCAGAGCCAGGACTTACCCGGGCAAGGGTGTTAGACTGAAAAAGCGCTTTAGAGATCCTTGTTTAGTCCAACTCGGGTTACGTAATAGAGCATCCCCTCCTTCCCATCCTCCGCCCCACCCCTTCTACTCCACTCAGAATCCCTGGCTAGGGAGGAGGAGGGAGCCACCTGCAGGGAGGTGACATTGAGCGCTCGGTCGATGAGAATCCAGGTGACAGTCTCGGAGCAGGGCGGGGTGCTCATCGAGCCCTGGTATGTGATAAAGCCGAAAGATTCGGGGAACAGCTGCTCCAGGCTCAGGTCCTGCACGAAGTAGGCGTCATCTGCCAGAGAGGCCCCCGCGTGAGAGAGAGGGAGCCCAGCTGTCCTGGCCCTGGCCCCACTTCTTCAGCACTCCTAGGAGGAGCCCAGGGGTCCCTCCCCGCCCCCAGACACAGACCACTCACTTTTGTAGGAGATCCGGGTGATGGTGTCTCTATTAAGGAGGCGGCCCAGGAAAGGGTTGGAATTGGCAGCAACCTGGGATGGGATGCCAAGGTTAAGAACGACCCTGAGAAGGAGGCTGGCTATGGAGGCCAAGCCGCTACCTAGCAGGAATGTCATCTCCTGATACCCCCAACAGAAGTCATGGGGCCTCCGGCTAAAAGAGCAAAGGTTCTGTTTTCACAGAAGCTCAGAACCCAGGTAGAAGCTTCAAGGCCTTCTGGGGGCCCCAGCTCTGCCACTTACTCCCTGGGGGACCCATCCCAAGTCTCTCCCCCTCCCTGGCCTCCAATTTCTGAGTCTGTATAACAAGGGCCTCCAAGGTCCCTTCCAGCACTGAACTCTAATTCCAATCTCCACCTGGACAAGAATCCCCCTCCCACCCTCACCCAAAGGGATCATCTAGGCTTTCCTTGGAGTCTTCAGTTATAGGGACCTTCTCACTGGCTAGGGCAATGACCTCTGCACAGCTCTCTGAGAGGAGGGTTTTCTTTATAGCAGCCTAAATCTGCCTGTCTGTGACTTCCAATCCATCTGTCACATAATAGCCCTTCACATATTCCCCCCACCCTCCCATGAGTCTTCTCTTCCTTGGGCTAAATCTCCCCAGTTCCTTCAAAGGAGGCCTAAATCCTGGGGACTGAATGGGGGGGGGGAGGTGAGAGAGGAGACCAGGGCCTCTGAGTGGGGGGGGGGGGCAGATGAGGGAGGAGACCAGGGCCTCTGAGTGGGGGAGGGCAGGTGAGGAAGCAGACTAAGGCCTCAGACTGGGTGCTGGGTGATGAGCCAACAAAGGAGGGCAGTCACCTAACACTTCAGATACAATGGATTCACAACAGAGTGGTGTCTACATTACAGACACAAGGCTTCTTGCCCTGATCCAATGACTCCTCAGATCAGACCCCTCTTTACTAACCTCTGGCTTCCTGAATCAGGCTCATGCTCCCTGCCTGGATCATAAGAATATTCTATTAACAATGATAGCTAACCTTTATATGGCACTCGTGTGTTAGGTACTGCCAAGTACTTCCTGATGATTATCTCATTTGATGGGGGGGGGTGTCTTATTCCCATTTTACTGATGAAAATACTGAGGCAAACAGAAGTTATGTGACAAGGTCACCCAGTCAGGAAGGGTCTGAGACTGGGTTTGAATTAAGTCTTCCCAACCCTAAGCCTAGTGTTCTATCCACCAGGCCACCTTGGAACTTGCCAGTGGAGGGCTCCCCAGATGCTCCAGTCTTATCTTGGATAACTCCAGCCTACCTTTTCTGTGCTTGTATCCAATGGGCTCTGGATGGGCTCTACCCCAGTGATTTCAGCCTCTGGTCTTTGCTCAGAGCCTTCTTGGTACTAGTGCCCCGTCCCTTCCTCCATATCCCTTCCTGGGTTCAATTCTTATTCAGCCTGTGAAGCCCACCCCCAGGGCCTTCCCTCTCCATCCCTTTTACCTTTGTGCTTTCTTTAAAGAGACCAGATGATAACTGGAGCTACAAAGGGTCCCACACGGCTAAAAACACACATCTTGACACACCAATCTCATGCCTAACTTTATATCTGGTATCCTCTATTGAAATGCAAGCTTTCTGAGGGCAAGCACTAAGTCTCTCACTATTGCTAAGTCCAGAGGCCTGCACACCCTGTGACTGTTACTGTTGTTTGTTAAATGGAGGGCTGCTCCAAAGTATTTTGAGATGCATTTAAATCCAGGACCCAGGACTCTAGACCCAATGAGGTCTGTTCAGAGAAGGGCCTTGACCTTGGCCTTGGCTAGAAAGCATCAGGGACACCTCTCCAAAGAAGTCCCTAGAGTCAGAAAACAGCTTTCTTTGGTATGGGAAAAGGGGACACCTCCAAGGGGAGCCAAGAATCCAATACTCAACTCCTGTCCCCAACATCCACAGTCCCCATGGCCCCATGTAGCTCCTCTCCTTCACAAATCCAGCATCTCTTATCTCCAGTCCTCAATCCCAATAGCTGACATCCTTTCCCCCAACCTCTCCCCACAATCTATACCCCTTGAGGACCCATGGATTTATACCCCTGCTCCTGCCACCTCAGATGCCCAGGCATTTGAACTTACATTCACAAAAAGTGCCAAGACAGCCAGTCCATTGGGACCCCGGGAAGCTGCACTTAGATTCCCATAGAGTTCTTGGTTAAAGTGGATTAGTTGCACCTGTATGGAGGGGAGGAATGAAGGCATCTGAGTCAGTGTCAGGCACAGAGACTCCAGGTCCAGGGATGTGGTCAGAGACCTAAGCATTGGTAGAAGGGATGAGCAAATCCAGGGATGGGGTCTGCACCAGGCTAAGGGTTAAGATTAGGAGTCTGTGAGGGAGGTCAGGGTCACCAGTGGCATCCAAGGCCAAATGATGGCCAAGCCCATGCTGGGCACAATAAGGCCCCATCTACCTCTGCTGAGAAACTCTCATGGTTGATCTGGTGCTCTGAACCGGCCCCATCTCGGGCCCCAAAGAGGAGGCGAAGCTCGCTGAGTCGGTGGCTGTAGAGGAGGGGGCCCCCAGACACATTGACCACAGGCCTTGAGGCTGGCAGGAAGGAGACATGTCGACCGGTATTGTACAGAGTCCCTCGAAGCTGAGACAGAGAGTTAGAGCTGGTTAGAGAGAGGGAGGCCAGAGGTGGGGAACTCCACCCTGGTAGATCCCCTGACCTGCCTAAGGGAAAATCAGGCACAGGTTGACTTCATATCTGAGGCAGAGGGCCCAGGAAGCAACTCCAGTTCTGCCTCGATGTGGCAGTGGGACCCTGGGCAAGCCTCTGTCCCTTCTTTCCAGGTCTGCTGACTCATCTGGAATTGGGACCCTGTCCTAGCTCTGGATCCTGTGCCCCCTATCCTAGTCCCCTTCCTTCGGGTTTTCCACTCTCTGGCCCCAGCCTTCTTTCCCCTCCCCAGCGTTCAGATCCAGGCCACACTCCTTCCTCTCTTGCAGGTTCCACTTGCAGGATGCCTCCCTGATAGCCCCTCCCGGGCCCCGGGGATCTGGGGCCCAACCAGTCAGCTGAAAGAGATCACTCTCAGAGGCCATTTCATCCTGCCCCGAAAAAGGAGAAAGCTGGGCGCCGGGACCACTTGGGTCCCCGAATGGACGGTGATGCGGAGGGACAGCTGGGTCCCAGAACAGCAAGGACCGGGCCCCCTTACCTTCTCTCCGCCGGTGCTGAGCCGCAGCGGAGGAAGGAAGGGGTCGTAGAGGACCCTCTTCAGTTCCACATCTACGGGGCTCTGGCGCTTCCCCACGGCACAGAGACTCCAGGCTGCGTTCACCAGGCCCCAGAAGGGCGGCCCTGGGGGGGGCGAGGGGGAAAGGGGAGGTGGAGGCAGGAGAAGTGGCAGTCAACTACTAAGGGAAAGGTAGTTTCACCTGGATGCCCGAGGGCAAAGGGATGCCTGGTTCTTTGAGGAGCTAGGGGCTGAGGGAAGGAGACGCCTGGGTCCTTGTTGCCGTCAGGAGCTGAAGGAGGGGACCCTTGGGTTCCTGAGGGTTTGCCAAGTCCCTTACTCGCCCGAATCTGCCTTTCTCGTCCCACCCCGAGCCACACAATAATAAAACTACAACTCCCAGCAGTCGCCACAGAAGCTAAAGCGTGTCCCAGCTGCTCCTCTGCCCCAGTGCCTCATGGGGGTTGTAGTTTCGTTGGCCTCACGGTCAAGACCTGCAGAGCGTTTGGAGGGTCGTGGGACCGCAGGGGGCCGAGGGGGAGGGGTGGAGATCTGGGTCCCCGGGAATGGAGCTGGGAGCCCGCTGAGGCTGGTGAGACGCCCGCCCCCGCGCTTGGCTTCCACTCTCGCCCACTCACTACTTCCAGATGCGCATCTATAATGGCTCCTTGGCCTTTGAGAGGGGAGCTGGAGGAAGGGACGCGGAGTCTCGGAGGGGCAAGGGGATAGCGGGAGGGATCGGGGCAGGACATGCCGGGGTCCGCGAACGAAAGGGGACACCTACGTCCCCCTCCCCCCGAGAGAAAGGGGCCTGGGAGAGGGATGCTGGGGTCCCTGGGGAAGGGGCGTGGAGGAGGGAGACTGGGGGAGGAGCGGACGAGAACTCCGGCTGGGAGAAGGCGGTCAGAGCGGTCTCCAGGGTCCAGAGGGTCGGGGAAGGGAACGCCTGGGTCTGGGCTCTAGGGTGGTGAGAGGCGAGGGGATGTTGGAGCCCCGAGGGAAGGAAGCCGTCCGAGGACGCCTTGGGATCCCAGAGGGGGCGGGCCTGCAGGTGGTGGGGGACGGGGGGACGCTGGGATCCCACACTGGGTGTACCTGGGACGAAGCTTCCCTGGAGATTATCTTTGTAGGTCCACCAGTCCTCGGGGGCAGGCGCCGGGCCGATGTGAGCTGGCAGAGGGATGGGCGGTGGGCGGAATGAGTGCCGTCCCCCGCCTCCAGACCTTTCTCGTCTTCTGGTCCCCTTCCCATCCCTAGTGTCCCTGGCTCTCTGGGCTGTCAGAGGGGCTTTTTGGTTCTCTCCCTCTGAAAGATTTCTCAGCGTAGTCTCTCTCGGAGAAATCCCTCCAGGCTTTCAGAAGTAGCCTTCCGCCCACCCCACCCCCAGACGTGTATCTCTCTCCGGTGGGTCTCTGAGCTCTTTCTCTCTAAGTCTCTGAGAGGTCTCTTGAGTTCTCTCGGAAATTCTCTCTGCGAGATATCTGTGAGGTGTCTTTCTCTTAGAATTCCCCCTCTCCCCCTCTCCCCCCACTTTACCGCCTAACCCTATCCCAGAACTCTTACCTGCAGCCCCTAAGGCAGCCCCAAGCAGCAGGGCCCGGGGCGGACTGAGGCTCGCTGGGCCCCCCATCTCTCAGGTTCCAACGCCCAGGCAGCGATGCCTTCAGGGATCTCTGTCTTTCACACCCCCTGGTTCTTCTTCTTTGACTCTTCTCTGTCTCTGCCTCTGTGTCTCCCTATCTCTCAATGAGTGTCTGGTGTTTCTTTTCCTGTCTATATCTCTGACTCTGTCTCTCTCCTGCTTTTCAATAAGAAATAATCCCCTCTCTCCCCCTCTATCTAGGGGCCTGTAATCGCCAAATATCAGAGGAAGGGACTCTCACTCAGGGTCCTTCTCCCCTGCTCTGATCTGGGCCTTCTAGCCTTCCCTACCTTTTCCCTATCTCTCCTCCCTTTCAGCCTCTCTATCTCCTTTTTCCTCCTGTCTCTGTCTTCCGTTGCCGTCTTTATCTCCCTCTCTCTGTAGCTCCCTTCCCCTTCTCTCTCTTTTTTCTCTTTTCTTGTGTGTCTCTGGCTTTCTGTCTCTTTCTCTCACACCTCCCTCCCTTCTTTCCTGTCTATCTGTTCCCCTTCTGTCTTTTCTTCAGTCCATTCCTTCCTTTTAAACCTCAAATTCTCACCCCTCTCTTTCTCTTTCCTTTCCCTCCTCTCTCCCCGTCTGTTTCTCCCTCCCCCTCTCTCTTTCTCTTTCTCCCTCCCTTTCTCTATCCCTCCTTCTTCTCTCTCTCACTATCTTTCCCCCTTTTACCTTCACCACTATTGCCACCCTCCTCTGCTTTGTCCCTGTCTTTCTTCCCTCCCCTCTCTAGGTCTGTCCCTACCTTTTATTCTTCTCTCCCTCTCTCTACCTTCATCTCTAAATCCTACCTTCCCCACCTTCTCTCTCGATTCACTCTCCCTCTCCTTCCCCCTCCTCTCTCTCTGCCCCCTCCCTTTCTCCTCTGCTTCTCTTTCCCTCCCCCTCCCTCTCCTCTCTCTTTGCTCCTCCTCTCCCCTGCTTCTCTCTCCAATTTCTTGCTTCTCCCTCCCTCCCCCCCTTCTTTATATGTGTCTCTCCTGATTTTGGGGGATGGGGGCTTGGGTTGAGGAATGGGGGGGGAAATAATTAATGAGAGGAAGGTCCCCTGTTCAGGCTGCACTGGGGGGCGGGGGTGGAGTGGTCCAGACACCTGGGGCCCCATCCTGGCAGCTCCCATTCTCTGCAGGAGGAAAGGGCAAGGGGGAGGGGGAGCCTTAAGGTGGATCGGGAAGAATCCTTATCTTTCCTGGGCCTGGCTCTTGCCCCTCTCCTACCTGCCCTCCCTCCCAAAATCTCCTAATCTTCTCAGGCAGCATCAGGTCAGCCTCTTAACCAACTCTTCCCCCTCCTCACTCCATCCTGTGCCTGGGGCTGCCTTAATGGATCTTGGGGATCCTCTTGGGGAAAGTCTGGCTGTAGTAAGTAGGATAAACCACCAGAGGAGGACAAAGACCAGGAAAAGAGAAGTGGGCAAGCCAGGGGAGATACCAGATCCCTAAGGCCAGAGAGCTAATGGCCCAGATTGAAAAGAGAGATGGGAAGCTTGGGGTGTCGAAGACAAAAGCAATAGAGGTACAGTGACAGCCAAAGACAGAGTAGGAGACAGAGAGAGTGAGAAACACTAAGGGGACAGGAGAGAGCACCTTACCAAAAGAATCAATCGATCACCATTAAGGACTGTTCTGAGCTCTAGGGGTACAAAAGAGGCCAAAGGCATCCCTGCCCTGGAGAAGCTTACGGTTCAGTGGGGGAGACAACATGCAAACACAGACAAAACCAGCTATATACAGGATCAACAGGAGAGAATCACCAGGGGGAGGGCACTGGAATGAAGAGAGGCTGGGGAAGGCTTCCCATCGAAGGCTGGATTTTAGTTGAGAATTAAGGGAAGCCAGTCATTGGAGCACAGGAGGGAGAGCGTTCCAGGCATGGGAGACAGCCAGAGCAAATGCCCAGAGCAGTGAGATGGAGGGTCTTTTTCTAGGAACAGCACAGATCAAAGGGTACATGGTGGGGAATGAGGCATAAGAAGACTGGAAATGTAGGAGGGGGCCTTGAAGACCAAGCAGAGCATTTTGTACTTGTTCCTGGGGGCAACTGGAAGCCACTGGAGTTTATTGAATATGGGGGGGTGGGTAACTTGATCAATCTGCATTTCAGGAAAATCTCTTTAGTGGATGAATGGAGAATGTATCAGAGAGGGAGAAACTTGAGGCAGGCAGATCCCCACCCCTACTCCGGGCAGATTATTTCGATACTCTAGCCATTGGGGCTTCTAGCCATAGGGGTGGCTAGGTGGCCCAGCGAATAGAGCACTGGCCCTGGAGTCAGAAGGACCTGAGTTCAAATCTAAACTCAGACTCTTAACACTTACTAGCCATGTGACTTTGGGCAAGTCACTTAACCCCAGTTGCTCTGCTCTCCCCCTTCAAAAAAGAACTAGTCTAGACATGAGGTAGCTTGGGCCTGCACTTTTTTTTTTTTATAAAAAGACGTTTTTAAACTATTTACTATGTGCAAAGCACTGTGCTGAATATGCACTGGGAAAACAGAAAAGCAGACAGTACCTGCCTTCAAGGAGCTTATACTCTAAATATAAGGAAGTTTCGCTGTTAGACGAAAAGGCTTCACATGGGCTCCTTCGGGTTCAAGAGCAAAGCAAAGTGTTGCGAGTCTTCTTTCAGGGCGTTTTCACTGGTGAAATCCTTTCTGTTTCTGGTGCTGAAGGATTTGACATTGCCAAGACCTTGGGTGGTGAGCACAGTAGCTGCAGTTCCCAGAGAAGCCAGAGCTTGGTCCCTGTCCCCCATGGCGATGGCTGGGGGATGGGCTGGAAGCAGGCCTGGAGGTCTGGGAGGTGCTGCTGCTTCCAGGTCTTTGGGGCTTTCTTCCCCAATCGTGTCACTTAGCATTGTCCATTGTCCAGGGAATGTGGGCCCCCCTCCAGTGATGGATGCAAGGTTGAGGGGAGAGGGACTGCTTCTCTGAAGGGCACTGGTGTTCCAGGCTCATGGTTTCAAGGTCCTAGGCTGTCTCCACTGGTGTCTGAGTGGAGATGGTGGGTCACAGTGATGATGGGGAAGGCACTGGCCACCTCCTGACTCTCCCTTAGGTGCTCACGGCTTCAGCTAGGCTGGCCCACCTGCCTTGTAGGAACAAAGGGAGGTGTCTGGGAACTAAGGGGACCTGGGGCCTCCAGACAGGGGGGCAGGGAGGGATTGGGTTTGAAAGTCTGCAGGGAAAGTGGGAGAAAGGTACAGAGAGAGGAGGGGGGGGAAACCGGAGAGCAGAGAGGAGGCCTGTGCTGGGCTCCAGCTGTCGATTTCATGGCCATCAGTCTTGGGCACTGGGAACAAGGTTGGGGTCATGCAGACACACATGTACCAGTCCTTCTTTCCCTTGGCAGGCAGGTTGCTTCCATCCCTCCCACCCCCACCCCACCCCCCACTCCCTCAGGCCTCCTAGCCAGTTCCCAGCAGCCGTCCTCACACGGGGAGGAGAGGGAGTTGAAATCTTTTGGCTTGGGGGTGCCACCCTGGCCACCAGCCTCATGGGGGATAAAGGGGTCTGAGTCTCCTGCCGTTGATAGGACCCTGAATTTCTTCTTCTCAGCCCCCCTCCCAACCACTCCCAGCCTTTGCCCCACCCCCAAACCAGACCCACATCTAGGAGCAGATTATAAATGCAACATGAAGGCAAATGAGAAAAACACAGAATCTTGGGCTGCATTAAAAGGGGCAGGGCTAAGAGGAGGGGGGAGGTGATCGTTCAGCTGGTCCCCGCTTTGGTCAGACCAAAGCTGGGTGCTGAGTTCAGTTCTGGGCCAATGGTAAAAGGACACTGAAAAAGCAGAATGTCCAGGGAAGGGGGATCAGCACCAGGAAGGGCCGGGAATTCCAGGTATATATTAGCATCTGTTGGAGAAATTAGGGATTGGAGCAGAAATTGGCTCCCTGGAGGCATAATTATCTTTGTTCTGTTTAACCCCAGAGGGTAGAACCTGGAGCTCCAGAGAGAAAGTAGCCAAGAATCCAATTTGGTCTCGAGTCTGGAGGAGCTTCCCCCCAGGTTAAGGATGGGGCTCTCTCCCCACCTCCAATTAAAGTAATTGCCAGGATTTAAGTGAAAGGTTGCTCACTGCCTAAAGGTTTAACTGTGTGAAGGAATGGTTTCTTCCTGAGGTGTGAACTTCTCTTTAATTGGATCAAGAAGTGAAGGGCCTGATTGTCTAACCAGGCCTCTGGGAGCTTTAAATAGCACAGGAATTTTCACAGTTGAATCACTCAGCAGCCAAGCAATCCAAAGACTCAGGAGGCAGGCCCTGGCACCTGCACGGAAGGAAAGTAAAGTGGGGGGAGTGAGCCCAGATCGAAAGTTACACTACTTCCCACCAATGATCATATTATTAAAGAGACCATGCATTGAAGAGAGAACTGTAGACCAGAAACAGAAAGACAGTCAGCCACCTGAGAGAGAAAGCAGCTTCAAGGAGTGGGACCCCTTGCACCAGAGGGGAACACTTACTATGGACTTGAGGAGGGAATTTCATGCAACAGGAGTTGTGAGTTTACCTTTGACCAAATGTATTTTCTGTAATCAGAGCCCACTTTCCCACAGGCCTGTATGTACTTGTGGTAGAGTGGGTCACCAGATAATCAAGACTTATTCTTATTGTACCTTTTTAGTCATACCTAAAAACTCATTGAGGCTACGAGCTGATTGAAATGGGAAACACACTGGTGGGGGCTCATAGAAACTCCAAACCATCCCGGCTACTCTCTGAAAGCTGAGGAGGAGTAGCTAACCCCTGGAGATCCTGCCAGATAATCTTAATGGAGAAGGGGGTGGTGAGGAAGGGTTGTCCCAAAGTGTAAGGGACTGCCTGGGTGGAGTGTGCTTCCTTTCACGGGAAGTCTTCCAACAGAGACTAGACAGACCATCTGTTACGTACGCTGTATGGGGAATTCTGGGCTAGAGGCCCTCGGTGTTGCTTTTAACTTCAAGAGTCTGAGAATCTGACCAGGACAAAGTCTAGGAATCATTTTCTGCTCCTTCGGTGAACATCCCGATCAACTAGTCTCTAAATGTTTATTGATTAAGCATGGAAGATACAAAAAGAGGCCAAAGACTGTCCCCGTCCTCAAGGAATTTGCACCCTCACAGGGTACATGACATGCAAACAACATGTACAAAACACGCCAGACAGGGAATAAATAGGAGATAATTAACTGAGGGAAGGGCTGGGGTAAGAAGGGCTGGGGAGGCTCCCTGAGAAGGCAGGATTTTACCTGGTACTTAAAGGGTGCAGGGAAGTCAGTGGTGGGAGCACTGGAGGAATGAGGGATGGCCAGAGAGAATGCCCAGGTCTTGTTGGTGAAACAGCCAGGAGGCCGGTGTCCCTGACCAAGAGGATGTGCTGGGGAGGGAGGTGTGAGGGGGCTACTTTAAGGACTTGGAATACCAGAAAGAATTTCTTATTGCTTGTGGACAGTAGGAGGCCGCTGGAGTTTATTTAATTGGGGGGGGTGATATATTCGAACCCGCACTTTAGGAATATCCCTTTGGTGGCTGAATGGAGGATGGCCTGGAGGGTGAGAGACTGGAGCAGGCACAGCAGCTGTTGCCACAACCCAGGCATGAGTCTATAAGGGTCTTCAACAGGGAGGTGAAGGTCAGAGGAGAGAAAAAGATGCATTTGGGAGCTGATGCAAAGGTGAAATCAACAGGCCAGACACAGGAGGTGAGAGAGATAATGAGTTCTGGATAAACCTGGGGGACGGGGAGGTTGGTGGTGCCTTCCACGGTAACAGGGAAGGTAGGAGGTAGGGAGGGCCCTGTGTGGTGGTTCTGCCAGAGGAAGAATGTGATGAAGGTAAAATTTACAGGCTTTTGGCAACAAATTGGACTTGAGAAATGAGGAGCACACGTAGAGAGTTAACCTTTGCAAGGAGAAGGGAAAATTCACCATTGGAGAGTAGAGTAAAGGAAGAAAAAGTGGGGAATGATGTCAAGGAACTATTTGATGAAGAGGAAGAAAGGGGAAACTCATGGCGAATGGCCTCCATCTGCTCCATAAAAGAAGAGACAACAGGGGTTCGAGGCAGGAGAGGCGTGAGAGGCTTGAGGAGAGAAGAGAAGGTTCAGAATGGATGGGTAATCATTCAGGGAGGGGTACGGAGATTGCCCTGCGGTGGTAAGAGCCCAATTAAGACAGCATACCATAACTACATGGCAGATCACTTCCATGGCTTGCTCCAGCTCCATTCAGCAGCTTTTGCCATAGTCTGAGCATGAGATGATGAGGGACTGGATCAGGGTGGGGAAAGCATCAGAGGAGAGAAGGGCAGGTGCTGGGACCCTCCACAGCAAAGGGGGAATTAAGGAAGGGGAATGACTGGACGAAAAGATGATGAGCTCAGTTTGGGACATGATAGGCGGAGAGGTGTTGATGTTCCTGATCAAGGACATAGAGCCATTGGGGGTGACAGCGAGACCAAGCATGTGGCCATCCTGTGTGTGCCTAAAGTGGAGGAAAGCTGTGAGTCATGGGGACTGGGAAAACTGAGGCCTGGAGAGAAGGCCTGGAGGGGACAGAATTATTGTCTTCTATTATTTGAGAGGCTGTCACATGGAAGACCGGTCAGGCTGTATCTGCTTGACTTCCCAGGGCAGCCCCAAGAACAATGACAGGAAGTTACAAAGAGGTCTGTTGAGGCCGGTAGCTGGCAGGAAACACTGTCAGAGCTAGAAGAAGCTTCCTCCATATGTGATGGGCTCCCCCTCTATGCAGGCCCTTCGGGAGAGGCTGGAGGGCCACTTGTCAGGGGCCTGGTGAAGGATGTTCTGGGACTAACCCTGATTCTGAGATGGGGTGCCATGTTTTGGACAGTGGGCAGGCTGTCTCTGCCTTAGGCTGCTGGAGCTCCCAGGAATCTGGAGCCCTTCATGTGGGTGGCCTTTCTGCTTCTCTCTCCTTTCCTGGCCCCATCTCTAGCTCAGACCTCTCCCCTCTCCCTTTCTTCCTCTCCCCTCTCCCTGTCTTCCTCTCTCCTTCTCTCCCTCCACCTCCTTCTCCCCACCCTCCTCCTCTCACTCTCTACAGAGTTGTCTTTGAGGGGGTCTCCACTCTGTCTTGAGATCCTTTCCTTCATTGCCTTTTCCTTTAAGGTCTCTCTTTGCATATCCCTTTCTCTCTCTATGTGACTCAGTTAACAACCCCTCTTTCCCAAACAGTGACTGTTTCTTTTTCCCCCTCCCAGTTTGCCCTCCCCTCCGCAGAGTGAGGACCCAAGCTACATGATTTCAGGATTTGCGGTTTTCATCCTTTGTGTTGGTCCAAATACTGAATTTAAAGATTTTCTAACAATCAACTTCCTTTCTCCACTTTGGGTACCTTCAACTCTTGTTAAGCTTGGGTCCCATTTCTGATTCAAATATTCCAGGTTTCTTCCCCAGAGGGACAGGAGTTCTTCCCTGAGAAAAATCCTTACTCAGTTCTATGGTTCCAAAACATCACTCTGTGGTTCTGGGAAGCTTATTAGCACCTGTATCTCTTCCTGGTTCTTCAAAGAGCTTTTTCTTCCAAGACAATTCTAATAATTAGTCTACATTTACTTTCATTAATCAACATTGTTTTGACCGTGCAGCACACTCTTCTGTTTTCCAAGGCTTATCAGGTTCCAAGTACTTTCTGGAAACTGGCATCTCACTGGGAATTTTAGAAGGATCTGCAGTGTTGGGTCATTTACAAAAAAATAGATGAGATTTTATTTTTATCCTCATATTGCTTAGCAAACACCTCTCTACATTATCACTAATCTCATAAATACCCTTGCTATCATGATTCCTTAGATCATGGGACCCTCCCCTAACTAGGTGTTGGTGGTGGGGCCCTATCAGCATCTAGAAGCCCTCGAATTCTGGGGATACAACATCTTTCCTACTTGTATTAGCCTTCACACTAGGTAAGGTGAATCAGTAGTTACCAGGGCTTAAATGCTCAAACAATCAAAAATTGGTCTCACTTGTAATGGAAAATGGTGTAAGAAATTCATTTTTTTTTCCTGTGGAAATCCTGTGGATACCTGTGAAATTAGGGTGAGGAAATCTTGGATGAAGGAGCTCTGCAGCGGGTCTCTGCCAATGCAAAGGACCCCCTCCAGTAAATCCCAAAATGAGACCTGATATCATAGCAGAGATGTGTCACCAACCCCTCCCCTCCCCCTCCCCCTCCCCCTCCCCCTCCCCCTTCCGCCCAACTTTTCTCTCTCTAGGATGGGCAGGGCTCATTTTCTCCACCTGCACCCATTTTGGCAGATCAGGATGTCTCCTCAAGGGCTTGGGCTCATCGCTACAGGTCATGCTCAGGGTCCCCCACTCTGGTGTGGGAGAAACTATATCAACTATTTACAACCAAAGCTCTTGAGCCCCCACTGGTCTGCTTCCCACTTAACAAATCAAAATTATACCATTGACTTAATTATAAATGGGAATGGAAGAATGGATGGAATGAAAAAACAAAAATAATCACAACATTACATTCTCCTCATTTACCTGGGTCACAGGTTCTCCCAATAATGCATGCAGTGTCCATTTGGGTACAAACTTGCTGAAACCAGGAAGGGAAGCATGTGAATAGGGAAATCCATGTGTGTAAAGCACCTAACAACTTTGGACCGCACACCCTGAGGTCCTCAATCTTTTTAGTCTATGTAGGAGTGATCTAGATAGCTGCTCCTTTCTGGGCTTCTTTTATCTCTAGCTAGAGGAACTCCTTCTCTGATGGCTATTAGACTCAAGCTATTAAAGAAATTAGATTTATTAAAAAATGGGAACAAAAACTTCAAACTTGAGATCTGGAAAGCTATTTAGATCTGCCTCTGAGGCAGCATTTCCTCTCAGAAAAACAATTCCCCCTGTCTGGAATCTATAGAACTATTGCAGTACTTTCTTTGGGCTCTGAGAGGCTTCCCTTTCTCCAGTCATAGGAGACAAACCTCTGAGAATTTTCCAACTTTCAGGCTGTAGGTACCAGTAAGAGGCAAAGAAGTTTAACTTTTCCCCTTCCCCATTGGCTCTTTAGACATCAAAGGTTTCTCCTTTCCTCCAATCAGTACTTTCAAACAGTCTCCAGTCAGATCAGTTCCCACAAACATCTACTTTCCTCTTTTCTTCTACTTCTTCCTTCTCTGTCAACTTATTTTCTTGTTGTTTCATTTTTAATTTTAAAAAATTTATATTTTTCACATGTAATGTATAGATAATTTTTAATATCCACTTTAAAAATTTTTGAGTTTCAAATGTTTTCCCTTCCTCTCTCACCTCCTGAGGAGGTTTTTCTGTAATCAGCCTGCTTGTCCTTTCTTATAGCACAATAGTATTCCATTACATTCACATACCACAATTTCTTCAGCCATTCCCCAATTCCTCTCATTTCCAATTCTTTGCCCTCTGTCAACTTTTGACTACCATTCTGTTTCAAGACGGTGTTTCTTTAAGGCAAGAAGTGACTCATCTCTATCTTAGGTTAAGAAAAAAAAATCCATTTCTGTTAGACATTGTAGTGCCAATGCAATATTCACAGCACCAATGGTGACTGTAAGTATGCCAGCATAGTTCTCAATCACAAAATATAACAGACTCTCCATATTGAAGACAGAAACAAAACATTTATTCAGACACCAGAAAACCAAATCCATCACAGCAACATAGAAGTTACTACACCACAACACAGCAGAGAACCACACCATCCTTTAGCCTTGCCACAAACCAACACACAGAAGCCTAACTGTGTCTTTGCCTGTTCCTCTTTCTCTCTCAGCCTCTAGCTACTCTGCCTCCCAGTTTCCTGTGGGCTCTGCTCCATCCTTCAGCAAACTCCTCCCTTACATTCACCCTATTAGGGGGCAGGGAAGATCTTCAAATTACCGTTATCATTACAGACATAACACTCATAGACCATATACAACTGTCAGAAAGTTCTAATTGTCAGGGATTCTTGGCTTTCAATTTCAAAATGGAAATAATTATCATATGTAAATTAGCCAGTGGGAAACAAGCCACTTGGGGCATTTTTGCCTGCATCAAATATCCCCCCCACCACCAAGTTATCACAGTAATTTTTACTTTCTCCTGGCTCCTCAAAAAATGTGTTTCTGTGCCTTTCCACAAACAAAATTACCAAATTGAAAAAGAGTGCTACCTTACCCAGTACAAAAGTGCACTGTGAAATGGCTAACTGGCAACTTTTAAAAACTATTTCATGTCTCAAAAAGGCAGCCTCCCTGGTGATTGTGCTAGAAGTAATAAATGTAGCAACTGAATTCTGTTCTTGTCATCCTGCAATGTTCACCATGATTCTCTTATGCTTGTTACTGCGTGCTTCTGGTAGGAATGAATCAACTGTCCCGTACCCAATTCATATTTATGTGTCAAGTGCCTCTTTTGGGGACAAACTTTAGCTAGAGCCAAAAAATAGAATGTCCCCAGAGTAGCCGTGGGTGGTGGTGATGGTGATTGCTCTCTCTCTCTCTCTCTCTCTCTCTCTCTCGCTCTCTCTCTTCTGTCTCTCCTCTCTCCTCTCTCTCTCTTTCTCTCTTGCTCTCTCTCTCTCTTGCACTCTCTCTCTTGCTCTCTTTCTCCTGTCTCTCCTCTCTCTCTCTCTCTCTTGTTCTCTCTCTCTCCTCTCTCTCTTGCTCTCTCTTCTGTCTCTCCTCTCTCTCT
>CM053582.1:69237832-69247858 GCA_028627135.1 Pseudochirops cupreus
ATACTCACGCTCCCTTTCTCTTTCGCTTTCTCTTTCTCACTGTCCTTGTCTGGGGAATGAGTGCCAGGGTTGCACAAGAGGTGCCAGCACCCCAGAAGATTCAGAGGCTCATCCCCAGAGGATGACCTCACATAAACCTCTTGGGGTAGGGGCTCCATCCAAGCTCCTCAAACCTCAGACCAGGAGGGAGCTCAGAAGTAAGGTGGGGATGGAGGGTGATAATAGAGGCAACGGAAGAGGGCTGTGGGGTAGAGAGTTCATTATAGGGGGCCCTGCTGGGGCCATGCTGAGCTCCTTATTTTTGCTCCTAAATTGCTCCTTCTGACATTATGATTTCAGTCTCTGGTATCAACAGTCTCCCAGATTCCCATGACCCAAATATTGGGGTCCATAAGGCTTTAGGAATTATCTCATTAAACCCCATCCTTTTATAAGAGAAGAAATTGAAGAATTCTTCTTCAAGAGGAAATTGAGGGGCAGTTAGGTGGAGCAGTGGATAGAGCACTGGCCTGGAGTTAGGAGGACCTGAGTTCAAATTTAACTACAGACATTAGACACTTGCTAGCAACCGTGGGCAAGTCACCTAACCTGGATTGCCTCACAAAAAAAAAGAGGGATACTGAAACCCAGAGAGGGGAAGGCCTTTGCTCAAAGTCACCCAGTTTATAAGTGGCAGAACTGAGATTTGAACAAAGGTCCTCCCTAGTTCCAAATCCAGAGGGCCTTCTGCTAGCCATGTGGCTACGGTTCATTGAGTCATCCCTCCGTCTTACTCCCCCATCCTTCCTCCCTCCCTTCCTTCCTCTCCTCCTTCCTTCTTTCCTCCTTCCTTCTCTTTCCTTCTCCCTTCTTCCTACTTTCCCAAGGCTGATGCTAGGGGAAAGGAAACCCAACCCCTCTAGTCTGGTAGAGTCCATCTTTCTCATGGTGAGCTGGGGCTCATCTGGCAGGGAGAGGGAGGCTTGGCTTCACCATTTTAACAGAGTGGGTAGGGAAGAGAGGGAAGAGCTCTTTCTCCCTCCACCCCAAGTTCCTTCTTTCATCAGATGCAGCAACACAGCACTCTTCCCCCATTCTCACGTCAAGGGTGGGTGGGAAGACCAGGAGTCTTGAGGAACCTACCGTGTCATTCTAGAACTTCTTCATGTTGTGGGTCATCTCATGATGAGGGAGAGCCAGCCAGGAAGTTTGATGCCCCCAAAGGCTCTGCCTGGGCTCCAGTGCCCAGAAGGGTTGGGGGAGCTCAGGGAGCCTGCTACTGGGGCTGGCCCCTCCTGCTCCTTCAGCATCACTACTTTGGTTTTTCTATATCAGGTATCATGGGGGCTTGGCCCACACCTAGGGCACCTGAGGTGGGGACAGGGCTTCCTGACTCCAGGCCTGGTACTCTAGCCACTGCACCTCCCAGCTCATCTTTTCCATTCTAGGTGCTAGGAGAAGAGTCTCCAATCTGGCCCAGAAGGAGAAAGCACAGGGATTTAGGGATTCGGAAATCCAGGACTGGCGTTAGAAGGCATAGAAATGCAGCTGGGCTTTGATGGGACAGATACTTTGTAAGAACAGATAGCACTTATATAATAATATAGATATATTATATCTATAGATTAGCTAGCTATACAGGTTGGCAAGACTCTATAACTTTTTATCTTCATGATACCTCTAAGGAGATAGGTACTACCATATCTCTGTTTTACAGAGGAAGAAATCGAGGCACATGGCTGTTAAGACTGGCTTTGAACTCAGGACTTGGTTGCCTTACCAAACAACTGAGCTAAACTGTGGGTCTGATCCTTCTGACTCCCCAGAAAGGAAGGCAGGAAGGGAGGGAGAGAGGGAGGAAGGAAGGAAGGGAAGAAGGAAGGAAGAAAAGAGGGAAGGAAGGAAGGAAGGAAGGAAGGAAGGAAAGAAGAAAGGGAGGGAGGAGGGAAGGGAGGAAGAAAGGAAGGAAGGAAGGAAGGAGGGAGGGAGGGAGGAAAGGAGGAAAAAAGGAAGGAAGGGAGGAGGAGAATGACACCCAGGAAGGTGGGGGTAGGGGACACATGACTTCAAGTCTTGACATTAGGAAAAGGAACCAGAGGGGAATGAAGGAAGGCTAGCTGGCCTGGACCCCTCCACGGAGAAGGTCTCACCAGTAACAGCAGTTGTGGGGTAGAGTGGTGGGTTTGCAGAGAGATATTCAGAGCTAAGAAGGTCCCAGGGAAGGCTGGATGTTCCAGGGTGAGGGAGATCCCAGATTCTGAGGGAAGTTCCAGGATAAGACCACGATTTTGAAGTCTGGAAGTCAGGAACAGGGCCAAGAGGGAATGAAAGAGGGGAGGGGATAAGAATTTACACAGAACCTACTATTTGCCAGACACAATGCTAAGTACTTTTTACAAATATTATCTGATTTGATTCTCACAACAGCCCTCGGCTGTTTTACAATAGGAAAAAAATGAGGAAAACAGAGATTAAGTGACTCATCCAAGGTCACAAAGCTACTAAGTATCTAAGGCTGAATTTGAACACAGGTCTTCCTGACATCAGGCTCAGAGTTCTGGGCACTGAGCCACTAGCTGCCAACTTGCCCGCTTTACAGGGCAGAGGCCCCAGGAACACTCCCCAATGGGAGAAGATGGGGGGCCTTTGTAGAGGGATATTCCAAGATGATACAACCACAGACCCGGTCAACAAATATTGATTAACCACCTGGTGTGACCTGCTGGCTGGGCACCCCCACATTTATGGGCACCCCTCTGTTTCTGGCTCTTTGCCACTGCAAGTAGGATTGCTATAAGTGTTGTGGTACCTGTGGTCCTTTCGCTCTGACTCTGATCTCCTTTGGGTGGAGGCCTCGTCATGTCAGAGGCGCATACACAGTTTAATAACTTCTTCATCGTACTCTGAAACTGCTTTCCAGGACGGCTGGATGACCCATAAGAAATTCACAGTGAGGTCAGGGTGACTGCTCTTTGGGCCCAGGGGTTTCCCTCCCTGGCCCAGCTTCAGTTTCCCAAAGCTAGAAAAGAAGGTATCAGTTTTTATACAACCAAATCTGTGCTTCTATCACTGATATAGTCAACTTATGCAGGACCTTGGGAGCCGCAATGATAGCAGAGGTGGGTCTGCTATTCTCTTGATTACCTGATGGAGCTATATTTCTGTCAGCTCTTTGTGGCCTCTGTTTCCTTGGTCCTCTTACCTTTCCAATGTTTTGTGCACTGTTCCTTTCTCACCTGACCATCTTTGGGCATCTCTGCTGCTGACACAGAGGCCTTAATTTGCTTCTGTGGCCTGCACACAGACAGATGATCCCAGCAGAGCCTGACCAAGCCTCAGGAGACCATTCCATGTACTTTGGTAACTTTTTCACCTCCTGTGTGGCAATCTTCTCTAGGCAGGAAGTCATCAGATGCTCATGGTAGGATCAGTGAAGTGAGAATGTCTCCACCAAAATGAACCTCTAATGCTTCCAAACAAGTCTACTAGGAGACTCCAGGTGACTCCAGGCTTCTATGTCATCAGACTGGACACTACAACAGAAGCTGCTGCTCTGAGACTCTCTCAGTCTCATCACCTTTTCTGATACAGATGCATTCTACTTTGGTGCCTCTGAGGCCTGCACAACGCAGGCCTCTCTCTGCTGTTCACTAGCAGGGCTCAGTTCTTATCTAGAGAAAATGCCAACTTTGAGTCTATAGTATCTTCAGTTACAGGGGTTAATGGTTTAACCCATCTTACAGATGCCATGGCATTTCTGGACTTAATTGGGACATTTAGTTTCTCTGTAAGAATGTCTTCTTTGATTGGGGGAGGGGGTTCCTAACCTTTTAAGCACCTCTTACCCTCAAAAGGGTCTGAATTTAGGGTTAGAGTAAGAATTTGGGTTAGAATTAAAACTAAAATTCACAGGAATAACTCTCTACTGTTGATCCTTTGGGCATATCTCCCCAGTCAAAGTTCTCATGTAGAACTAGAAAGACTTCCTGGATTTTCTCACTTGCCTTAATGTTAGTGGTCTCAATTGCACACTGAAAACTTTTACTTTTCTGCTTAATATCCTTCAACTGTCCTTACTGTTAAAGTATGGGTCTATTCCTACCAATCAGTAGAGAAATATACTTCCTTATTGCATGTAGGTCTTTGAGGAGAATGGGTTCAAACTTGTCTCAGTTTCTCCATAAGATTGGTTCCACCAAGTTCTCTGCCATATGGGACATGACTATGAAAGTCAAAAAATCTAAGAGGATAGCTGAAGAGAAAATGGCCAGCTACTCCCTACAGCCAGTCAAAGAGCCTCCCCCTCATTGTGTGGTTAGACAACAACCAGAACCAGTTCTGAGATGTTTCTGCATGCTTATATGACTCTCTTGAGCATTTCCCTTCCGAGTCATCACGACTGTCTCAAAAGCAAGCAACCTCAACTTTTGCCATGTGAAGATTTTTATCAGTAAAGAATGTGGAGGCAGTCTGTATATGCCAGTCTCCTTTACACCAGAAGACTTCCAGGCTTTTCAAATGCACATATGAGATGATATAACTCAACTGTTTCAGCTTTTTTAGAGACTGCACTGGGTTTTCCCACATCAACACCCAAATATCAATGCAATGCAAGCCATAAGTGTACAGTATTACCGTATTAACAATTCCCCATTGGATTAATATGTTATGCTTAATTCAATATCATAGCAACAGTCATGAATTAGAATCATAAAAACAGAACTAACTTTCCCATGTATCAACATATAGCAAATAATCATTTAAAGAGCAGCATTTAAAACATGATTAGAGAGACAGAGCAATAAGACTCGGAGATGAAATAACAATATTTTCATGGTAGCGACAGGCAGGGAATGAAACTGAACTAGTCTGGGTATGCTCTTTACACTTCTAGAATATGAAAAAACAAAACCAAACTCTATTAAAAATAACCAAGGATTCTCTGAAATATTCCCTGAGAAACAATTCTAGGATGTAACTAGGAAAGAAACAAAATTATCCAACCTCTAAAGAAGAATCTGCCCACTGTGGGAGAGAAAGAAAAAGCAAAACAAAATTTGATTTATAGAACTGGAAATTAAAATCCTCTTCTGAGGCACCAAACTCTGAAGGACAAAGGATAAGCCTACAGGATTCCCAACCATCCTCTTGGACAGATGGGTTAGAGGAGTCAGTTTGAGCCAAATTATATCTGTTGCATTCTACCCAAATTAGAAAGATTGTTTTGAATGCCTCCCTAAGGAAAAACTGCTTGCCAGGAGGTTCAAAAAAATTCAGACTGGAAAACTTGCCTTCACAGTAGCTCTTTTGGAAAAAAAAAATTAGGGTTACTGGTTACTCAAATGAGTAGTTTGAGGCAAACCCATTTCAGGGTTTATAAAAGGCAAGGCCAAAAAAAAACAAAAAACAAAACCCCAAACCCAACCCTGTAAACAAAAAACCATCCAAGTTTTAAAACTGCGGCATGAGTGGTGAACAACACAAACCTGCAACTTGACACAATAAACCTTTTAAATGGAGAGCCTAGGGCTATAGACTCACTCCACCTGCAAGAGGAGAATGATGGACTATTCATGTCTCGTAAGGTCTGTCTTAGGTACTGTCTTTGGAAAAGACAGTGAGAATTTTTGAGGCAAAATACTGTGAACCTTAGAACCAGAACTAAAACCCCATTTCTTTTTAAATTAAGAGAAAAAGAAACGAAAATTTCTTCTAAAAGTCTCAGAGAATCATTAATGCAAATATATTCCTATGGACAGACTCCCACAAGTAATATTTGTGTGTGGGTGAGCTGTGTAAATAAATGGATGCATAAGGGCGACTAGGTGATAGCAGTGAATAGAGCACCAGCTCTGGAGGCAGGAGGACCTGAGTTCAAATCCAGCCTCAGACACTTAACATTTACTAGCCATGTGACTTTGGGCAAGTCACTTAACCCCAATTACTCTGCCTTCCCCCCTCCAAAAAGCAAAAGAAGTAAAAGTGGATGTGTACATAGAAATCATTTAAGGTGTGGCCTGTCATTCATAGAATATGAGGAGGGCTGTTCTTGTACCTCTGATCTCCAAAAGGGGTACTTGACTCGATTTATATTTTTCACGCCTCAAATATCTCTAGTCTAAGGGGTACCATGTTTTAGGTTTAGAAGAAACACCACTTTCCTGATTACTTTTCAGAGGGAGAGGGTATCCTCGTGAGCTTAGCCCCTCTCCTCCCATAACTGGTTACACAAAAGACCTTCACCAATAGTCAGTGGCTGGAAAGTAAACCCATTTATGTAGGCAAATCAGCAAACAGAAATCAGAAAAATTCTACAGATTAGAATCTAGCAAATAATACAAAAGAGTAGTTGAGCTCTTTAGCTGGGAGGGAGATCAAATCTCAGTTCTAACCAGGACGGAGAAAATGATCTCCCCGGAGGAAGTCTGCTTTCGGGAGTCTCCACAGCTATAAATGCTGGAGGTCAGTTTGTGACCTCCAGCTTATAGGACGAGGCCAGATCCCACACCTCCCATGCCTCTGAGGGCTCCAGGCCACTATTAAAAATTTCTCTTTCTGCATGGATATCTACTGCTGAAGTTTCTGCACCAAACTGAAGTAAGTCCTTTATATGGCACACACTGGGGCAGCTAGGTGGCACAGTGGACAGATAGAGTGGATAGACTCCAGCCCTGGAGTCAAGAAGACTCATCCCTTTTTTTCTTTTTGGAGGGGGGAGGGTAGGGCAATTGGGATTAAGTGATTTGTCCAAGGTCACACAGCTAGATTTGAACTCAGGTCCTCCTGACTCCAGGGCTGGTGCTCTATTCACTGCACCACCTAGCCGTCCCGACTCATCTTTCTGAGTTCAAATCCAGCCTTAGCCACTTACTAGTTATGTAACTAGTAAGTGGGCATGTCACTTAACTCTGCCTCAGTTTCCTCATCTGTAAAATGAGCTGGTGAAGGCCATGGCAAACTACTCCAGTACCTTTGCCAAGAAAACCTCAAATGGGGTCGTGAAGAGTCAAACAAGACTGAAAAATGGATGAACAACCACAACATGCAGCACACACCACAGGGCTATCCTTCTACAAAATGGCCCCAGGCCTTGGGGGAAGCAGGGCTGTATCTGAGCATGGTTTATCTTAAGGGAGGACCCTAAACCAGGAGTCAGCAAGCTATGACCCAGAGGCCAAATCCAGCCTGCCGCCTGCTTTGTTACATAACTTGTATACATATAGCAAAATTTTATTTTGAAATGCAAAATCCATATTTAGCTCAGGTACAAAAACGGAGCAAGTGGTAATATACTGATCCCTGAGTCTGCTGAGGTTTGGACTGAGTGTTAGACCACGAGTCAGGAAAATCTGAGTTCAAATCTACCCTCAGTTGTGTGACCCTAGGCAAGTCATTTTCCCTGTTTGCCTCAATTTCCTCCTCTGTAAAAAGGGGATAATAATATCTCCCTCACAAGGTTGTTGAAATAAAATGAGATCAAATTTGTGAAGCACTTTGCCAACCTGAAGGCGCTATGAAAATGCGAGCTGTTAGCTAGCTATTACTGTGAGAGAGACTCTTCACAATGGCCAGGGGTTGCCCTAAGAGCTATCCAAGGTTTGGCATCTTTTGGCACTGATATTTGATCACTGTGTGAGTTCTTGATACCTGAGGCACTGTGCCCCCATAAGGACATATCCTTTATTGTAGGGCTCAAATGCAGCTTGCCCTAAATCAACAGAAGAGCCATGTTCCTGTTTGAATTCTCCAGAGGGAGTGTGATAACTGAACTGTCCGCCACTCCAAGTACTCTGCTTGAGCAGCACACCATACTGGTCAGGGGAACGGGTCGGATAGTCTCCTGGAAAGGCTCCAATAGCTCTGCTGGTTACCTGGGGAGTTCCACCTGCAAATACCTGGACTAAGCCCAGCCTGCCTCCGGGGCAATATGCTAAGCACTTCGGATTAGCTCTCCCCAGAGGACCTGAACTTAACCCGGAGAATGGAAAATAACAATACTGAAATATGAAATCTGCTGACTGTACCCACATCACGAGTCCAACACCATCTGCCTCTGCCTCAATTCGTTGCCCTCTGCTTTCAGTTTCTAAAAATCAGCATGCTATGATTATATAGTATGCAAAGTAGCACAAAAGGAGAGAGAGCCCATGCTCCTGTAGGGAGGTTTTCACCTCCAGTCATCTCTGAGTTGCCCTCCCTTCAAATACGGTCAGGGATGCACTGGAGTTCATAGCAACTCACAGAGCAGATTGTGACATCTTCAATGTGAGTATTTACCCGGTAGAAATGAGTAAACACCAAAATCAGGGCTTGATTAATTATTCTGCTGATTGTCTAGATATAAGGAAGTGATGGAAAAAGTGTTCATGATTCAGATTAAGCTTGAAAGTGTGCTGTACAAAAATATTGATAGCAGCTCTTTTTGTGGTGGCCAAGAACTGGAAATCGAGGGGATGCCCATCAGCTAGGGAATGGCTGAACAAGTTGTGGTATATGAATGTAATGGAATACTACTGTGCTATAAGAAATGATGAACAGACACACTTCAGAAAAACCTGGAAAGACATGTATGAACTGATGCCGAGTGAAGTGAGCAGAACCAGGAGAACACTGTAACAGCAACATTGTGTGATGACCAGCTTTGACGGACTTAGCTCTTCTCAGCAATGCAATGATCTAAGACAATTCCTAAAGATTCATGATGGAAAATGTAATCTACACCTAGAGAAAAAGCTATGGAGTCTGAATGCAGATTGAAGCATAATATTTTCTCTCTTTTTTTTTGTTTTTTCCTTCTTTGTGCTTTTTCCCTTTTGTTCTGATTCTTCTTTCACACTGTGACTAATGTGGAAATATGTTTAATATCATTGTACATGTATAGCCTATATCAGATTGCTTGCTGTCTTGGAGCAGAAGGAGGGGAGGGAGAGAAGGAGAAAAAATTTGGAATTCAAAATCTTATAAAAGTGAATATTGAAAACTATCTTTACATGTAATTGGAAAAAATAAAATACTATTAAGTGGGGGGGTGGGAAAGAAAAGTGTGCTGTGGGTATGTTTCTTTTGGGGGGAGCTGGTTGTTAAACATTTATCAGCACATCTGGGGATGAGGCCAAGGGGAGACAAGACAATTCACACGCAGAGCTCATGGAAAAGGAAGTGAGGAAACCACTCGTCTTGGAATCATAGACTAGAAACAAGACAAATCATGGAAAACAGTGAAGGAAATTGGTTTGTCCCAGATCTCCAGCCCAACAAGATTCATGGTAACTGGTGGTATTTCCCATCTTGGTTGAGCTGGCTTCTGGTGGTTAGGTGTCACCATGGAGAGAGCACTGGGCCTGGCTTCAAGAAGAGCTGAATTCAAATCTAGCCTCAGACCCTTACCACTTTGGGACTCCTGGGCAAGGTACACTACCTCTGTGTGTCTCACTTTCCTCATCTGTAACAATAATATCTGCCTCCTCGGGGTTGTTGTGAGAGTTATGTAAAATAATGTTTTTAAAGTACTTAACCCATTATCTAGTGGACATCAATATGGCCAAAGCAGAACTCATTATCTTTCCCCAAAACCATCCCTTCCCATTTTCTGTAGAGGGCAACACCACACTTCCTGCCTCCAGATTCACAACTTGGAGTTATTCTGGACTCCTCACTATCTCACACACTATCCCCCATATCCGAGGTGTTACTGAGGCTGTCAACCTCACCTTTGAAACATCCCTCAAATACACATCCTCCTCTCCTCTGATGCTGCCCAAGCCTTGGTGCAGGCCCTCATCACCTCATGCTTTGAGTACTGGAATAGCCTGCTAGCGACTCTACCTGCCTCAAGACTCACCTGTCTGATTAAGGAGGTTCAGGATTTGCGTGAATGGAACACTCGGCACTTCAAAAGATCCAATATACTTTATTTAGAATATAGGAAAATGGGAAGGAAGTCAGAGATAACAGAATAAACGCTTAGTAAAAAAGAGCAACTATGATTAATATATATATATGTATATATATATATATATATATATATATATATATATATATATACAC
>CM053582.1:69247958-69270161 GCA_028627135.1 Pseudochirops cupreus
CATCCTGCCAGGTAGTTTTTAGCAAGCATCATCTTGTGTGAGGCCGGGGAGGGAGGACGATCCCTCCAAGGCCCCCCCAAGAACAATGTTTCCTTGGAGTGGCTAGTTCCAGGAGTCGGGCAGTTAACCATATCTCTTCTCAAGGTCCTGGACAGGGTCCCAGGAGAAGCGCAGCCCTCATGTTCCCAGGTTCTGTTCCAAAACAACTCAGGGTAATAGAGAGGTCATGCATCAATTCTCCTTCCACTTTACTCTTGGCTTGTAGCTTTTTCAAATTAAATAATTTATTGTCGATTTGACAGCTGGCCTTGATGCTGCTTTTGTCTTTGTTGACAATATCACTGAAAACATCACACTAAAAAGCATGGGAGCGAGCACACATCTTTGCTTCAAGCCACTGGTAACTGGGAAAGAGAGAGAACATTGTCCATTATCCAGAACCTGTGCAAGCATGACATCATGGAATTAGTGTACAATTCTGACAAACTTCTCTGGGCAACTAAACTTTGCCATGATCTTCCACAAGCCTTCACAACTGACAGTATCAAAGATTTTGGTCAGATATACAAATGTTCTGCTCCTGGCATTTCTCCTGGAGTTGTCAGGTAGCAAACACCATATCAGCCATTCCTTGACCATTTCTGAAACCACACTGGCTCTTGAGTAGATGATCACCTTCCAGGTAAGGGATCAGCCTATTAAGGAGGACTCTGGCAAGAATCTTGCCAGCAACTTCTAAGAGAGAGATGCCCCTGTGATTGTCACAGGACAATCTATTTCCTTTCCCTTTATTGAGATGGACGATGGAGGCATCCTTGAGCTCCTACGGGATAATTTCCTCTTGTCATATAACTTGGAAGATTTCAGTCACCTTTTGTATGAGCAGTGGATCCCCTGCCTTGTGAATCTCAGCTGCAACAGATTCAGCACCACATGCTTTTCCAGATAAGATGAACCTGATGGCATTCAAAACTTCTTCAGTTGGAAATTTGCTAGAGAGGGATTGATTTCAACCTGAGGTAAATGGTCAATGGCTTCAGCATTGATTGATGATCTAGTCTGTTGAGAACATTTTGGTCAGCTTATCTGGTCAGGATTCTGTCCTTATCACTAATCAATGTAATTCCATGAACACTGAGTAGATGAAATGCAGTGTGTGTCTTTGGCCCATAAATAGCCTTGAGGGCATCGTAAAAGTGCTTTGTGTTGTTACTATCAGTGTAAAACTGAATTTCATCTGCCTTCTTACTGAACCAAGAATCCTGCATCTCTAAAAACTTCGCTTATAGTTTGCTTCTGATGGAGTGAAATGCTGCCTTCTTAGAGATGGATGCACTATCCTGCTGGTAAACCTGGTGGAGTTCTCATTTTTCATATAGCAGCTTCAGAATTTTCCCATCAATTTCATCAAACCGATCCTGATGCTTGCAAGTGTTCTGGCCCAGATGAGCAAATGCAGTGAGGTACACCAAATCTCTGAAAGCTGCTCACTCCTTTTCTGTTCCATTGTTGCCAAATGTGTTGGCTCAACTTTCCCTCCAAGTTAGCAATGAACTGTTCTAGCTAGGAGAAGTATTCTTATCTGTTGACATTAAGTTTTGTGGTGTTTATTTTGCCTTGGGGCCACAGCTTTTGTGAATTTGAATATTTAACTTAGAGAGCCTATGGTCTATATTCCTTGATCAGTCTGGTGCCACACATTCATTACCTTTGTCACTCTCACATTCTATCAGTCTCTTCTCCTTACAATGACATATTCTATTCAATGCTGTGAGGGGGCATACAGGAAGTTTGATTACATTTAGGTAAATGGAAGAATGAGAAGGTCATGAGCCTCAGTAGTAAGTGACTGATGCTGTCACTCTTTCCAGCTCCATTCCTCCCAAGGACTCCCTGCCACACCTGATAGTGCGTGCCTCCTCTGGCATTAAGGTCACCCAGAATTCTCAGTTTGTCTCTTTGGCACATTGGTGATGAGGGTCTCCAGGTCTTCACGACATTTTTCTCTACCTCATTGGGGTAGGAGCACAGGCAGGGATGCTGGTGGCAGGGCGCTTTCCTGCAAGTGGCAACTGCAGGAGCCTGTCCTTCATTCCTTCAGGAGGCTACAAACTTGTCAATTAGACTAGTCTTTTTTTAACTGAGGATGACCTTTTAAAATTATATTTGCAAATTAGCTTAGCACATACAACAGGATTGATCTTTAGGTGGGTGGATCAAATAGTTGTCCAGATTCCAGTAAAATGATAGTCACTTAGGGTCAGTGTAATCACTGAAGTGAGGTCTGTTAATAGAACTTAGTCCAACTGGATGAAGCCAGGGTCTTTCACATTCTGCCTGAAGCACTGGCAGAACACATTCAGGCCGTACTTATGGATCAGGCCATGCCGGTTCTGGACCCCTGACCCCAGGAGAGCCTCTGGTCCTGGACCTCATGGTGTCAGTAGGTGGATTAGACTAGTGTAGATCTCAAAACCAACAATGGCTTCAATTCAGCCATTCCAGAAAAAACTCGTATTTAGCTTCATTTGTGGCAAGCTGGCCTTCATTTTGCCAGCCTTGTTTCACTCAGGGCTGCCCTTTGGATGGATACCTGCTGAGTTCCCTCACAACAAGAGCTGTTGGTCTTTCAGGTCTACTGCATTTCATGTTGTCCATAAGCATGTGCATATTCCATTTACCAACAGTGAGTGGAATCATCTTCACAAAAGTTTTGCACAACTTTTTGTGTTTTGACTGCAGAGTCGGATCCTTGCCTGCCAAGGTAAGTGCACCAGGGTTGGGTGTGAAGATTTTTAAGGCACCTTTTCTAGCCCCTTCCTCATACCGGGAGGTGAACAGCCCATTCCTTTAAAAAGGCTGCTTAGACACCCAAGGGGCCCTATGACCTGGACCTGGACTGATGTCTTTCACCTTGAACATAAATTAGACTCAAATGAGGCAAAAGTGCACAAAGTCATTGGCCTCACTCCCTTTTCCAGAGTATTGAAGTCCAGTGGCAGGACAAAAGTCAGGACGACCAGTGATGGCTCAGGATGCAGTGGATGACTTTGGCTTCTTCAATGTCTGACCAAACTCTAAGCCCTCCGCAGTGCCTGCTTCAGCCCATCTCATGGCCATTGGAACAAATGGTTCTCATGCACCCATTCTGCCAAGGGAAGTCTTCACCTGCTTGGGGTAGGCATCCCCCTAACTCACTGGTGGGTTAGAGGCCTGTCAGTTACCCTCAGCCTGGTTTATCCTGGCTGCTGAGACCGTTTACTAGGGTGTGGCCGCCGGGCATACCACAGCTTCTTGGAGCCATGGGTGAGAGGTAGATGAGGAACCCTGTAAAGGACTTGGCAAACCCTTGAACCAGAGGTATTGGCCTTCCCTGAAGACCCCATACACCCTAGTAAACCAGCAAGCATCATGTTAATGAGCTAAATTTAATAACTTTGAAATAATGTGCATAAGATGGCATGGATAAGAGTTAGTCTCTCCCCTACCAAAACCCATAAAAATAAGAGTACCCACTGAGTACTCTTACATCCACTATGGGTGTATGTTGCTCAGGTGCCCCCAATTCCAAACCATGGTTAGAAAGGTGACTTTCTCCAAAGTCTCTTCCCTGTGCTGCCTGCCTCCCTCCACCACACCATCCCTGTCCTCACACCATCCATCTCTGTAACCCTATGCCTTTGCCTCCATACTCTGTGTCTTATTAAAGTCTGACTGAAGCATTACTTCCCACTTGCTGCCACCTTGGACTTTCCTAGAGAGTATCAAAGAACCAGGCATGCCATGCCTACTCTATCCAGAGGGACTTTCTTGTGGTCCCCTTCCCTTAGTCACAATTAATAATTCAATAAATTATCTGGCAATTCAAATTTCTTTGGGAAATGCCTGTTCATGTCCTTGATCATTTATCTCCTGGGGAATAGCTTTTGTCCTTATATTCTTAAATGAGTTCCCCATATATCTTAGATAACAGACCTTTATTGGAGAACCTTACTGCAAGGGTTATTAATTAGTCCAATTAACCATTTCTGGCTAATTTTGACTGAAATGATTTTATTATGCAAAACCTTTTTAAATGTATTTTTTAAAAATCATCCATTTTAGACTCTGTGGTTCTCTCCATGCCATGTTTTGTCATGAATTCTTCCCCAATCCACAGCTGTGAAAGCTGTTTCCTTCTCTGTACCCATAATTGGTTATGTTTTTCTTTCGTAAAGTATATGACAATCTATGATGAAGAAGAGTAATTGTAATTAAAGCGACTCTTAACTTTCCTGAATATGCAGAAAAGATTGATGATTTATGTGAATTTATTATAAATGTTGCTACTTTGCTGAAGTTGTTAATCATGTCAATTTATTTTCTGTTGAATCTTTAAGGTTCTCCTAATGGGCCATTATATCTTCAAAATCAATACCTTTGTTTCCTCGTTGTCTATGTTTATTCCCTCAATTTATTTTTCTTGTCTCGTTGCTATAGATAGCGTTTCTAGCACCATATCAAATAATAATGATTAAAAAGGCCATCCTTGCCTCTGTCTATTCTTATTGAAAAATCCCTAAAATTCCTCCATCATATATAGTCTTGGGCCTTGGTTTCAAATAGATACCATTTACCATATTTAAGGAAAGGTCCATTTATCCATATTTTTTTTACAGTTTCTTAAAGAGATAGATGTATTTTTCAAAAGTTTTTTTCAATATTTATGACTTAATCGTGAGATTTTAATTTTGATTAATATGGCCTATTATGGTAATAGTTTTTAAAAAACTATTATGGTTATACATTTTGATATATTAAATATGTAGTTTTAGCCCCTGTAATATCGTACTTAAGATTTTTGCATCAATATTTATCAGGGACAGTGGTCTATGGTTTTCTTTCTCTGCTTTATTTCTCCCTGTTTGAATTTCAAAACCAAATTTGTATCACAGAAGGAATTTGACAGATCTCTCTTTTCCTATATTTGTAAACAATTAATGTAACATGAGAAATAATTGTTCTTTAAATACTTGATAGAATACCACTTTAAAAACCATCTGGTCCAGGAACATTTGTGTTTGGAGTTCATCTATAGCTTAGTCAAAATTTTTTCTAAAATTGGGTCATTTAAATGATCTGTTTCCTGTTCTGTTCATCTGGGTATTTTGTAGTTTTGTAAATGTACATTCATTTCATCTAGATCCTCTACCTTGTCAGCATATAATGAGGCAGAATAATTTATGATAATCTCCTGTATTTCATCTTTATTTGCTGTGAATTTTTTTTTTATCATTTTTGAATATAGCAAAATGGATTTCCACTCTCTGTAATCAGATTAGCTAAATGCTTGTCCATTTTATTAGTCTCTCCCCCTCCCTGCCCCACATTCCTACTTTTTTCGGTGTTCTGCATCTATAGTCTCCCATCTTTGCCAAGAAGGGACAGAAACAGGTTTTTCTCCTCTTCTCTTTGGGCCAAACTCAATCATTATAATTATTGAAACTGCGACAGATTTGGTCAATGCATTGGTTAGTTGTGCTAAACTGCCTTTTCTTTTCTTTCCTCCAAAATTCTTTTTTTCTCCCTCTCTGGGAAAGGGTCGAGGAGAAGAATATTTGGAAATGAAGATAAGGCAAAAGCAAATATGTCAATATCAATATAAAATATTTACATAAAGTTTATAATTTGGGGTTCTTTCATCAAGTTGCTTTTTTAAATCCAAGTGTCAAACATGTATTTGCTGTTTGGTCTTTTTTCATTGGTTGTGTCTGATTCTCTGTGACCCCATCTGGGATTTTCTTGGCAAAGAGACTGGAGCGGTTGGCCATTTCCCTTTTACAGCTCATTTTACACATGAGGAAACTGAGGCAAACAGGGTGAAGTGACTTGCCCAGGGTCACACAGCTAGGAAGTGTCTGAGGCCAGATGTGAGCTCTGGAAGATCTTTCTGACTGACGGCCCAGAGCTCTGTGCACTGTGGCACCACCTAGTGCCCAATAAACGTTATACTTCTTCTTAGTGAATTTCCTCTCAGATCAGTGGTTCTCAACCTGTGGGTTATGTTCAATTTGTAACAATGAAAACACATCCTGCATATCAGATATTTACATCACGATTCATAACAGTAGCAAAATTACAGTTCTGATGAGCAACGAAAATAATTTTATGGTTGGGGGTCACCCAACATGAGGAGCTGTATTAAAGGGTCTCGGCATTAGGAAGGTTGAGAACCACTGGCTTAGATTCAGCCCAAGATTAGTCTATCAAGATCTTGAATCCTGACTAGCCTTTCATGGGCTAGCCATCCCTTCCAGCTGGGGTCGTTCAGTCACATTGGACTCTTCGCGACCGCAGGCACCATAGCACTCCAGGCCCTTCTATCCTCTACTACCCTCCAGCTATGTGCCATTGTGAATCTTATGAGCACACACTGGAGATCTTTATCCACTTAAGAATAAAAATGTTTACTGACACAAGGCCAGGCACAGAGCCCTAGGCCCTCCTCTGGAGACCTTCTGCCAAGTTGGCATGTAACCATGAAGACTACTCCTAGAGTCAAGCCATCCCAACATTTCTGAATCCATTTACAGGTGGCTGGCATCTCTCCCATCTTTTCCAAAGGAATAGTATGGGGTTTATCACCTCCAAGCTTTCTTTCCACTCTTATTGGCCACCTCCCACAATTATGGGCAGACCAACCTGCCCTATGCATAGGGCTAGTCTTGTAGATCCATTATTCAATAAGATTTCAGCAGCCAGCTCCCAAGTTAGCCCGAAGAAATTTTAAACATTTCTCTCTAATATTCAAGACTTCCCCCAATTTGCTCCTTGTTTTCTTGCTGGTCTAACCACATACTTTGATACAACTACATATCTAACTCTGGGTCATGCTAAAATCCCACCTTCTCCAAGAGGTCTTTCCAAATCCCCCTTAATGTTAGTGCCTTCCTTCTGTTGACTGTCTTTGATTTACCGTGTTTATATCTTGTTTGCATGCTATCTTCCTTTTGAACTATGAAGCCCTCGAGATGAGGGAGCCTTTTGCCTTTCTCTGTATCTGCAGCCTGATGTCAAGGTCCTCCCCCAGAAGGAAGGACAAGTAACAGCAACAGTAGAACTTGGCACAGTGCTGAGCACCTACTGTAAGGTGCCTAATCAATGTTCCTTGATTCATTGACCCACCTGCTGCAGGTTTCACCAAGGAGATTCTGGAGATAAATACCTGTCGGTTCAAACAGTGAAATCCCAGTATCCTTTTTGCTCTTTCCCCCATTAGTCTTGCTCTGACTTTGGCACTGACTGACTTGGAGTCTCACAAGCTCGTCCATCCCCCTTTTGGATTTGTGGGGACAAGAAAAAATCCAAGGGAGTCACAGAGATCAAAGGGCAGAGTGTCTGCTTCCCCAAGAGACCACATACAGGAGCTTCAGAGACAAAGTGGGATGGATGGATCAGGTAAGAAAAACATTTGAGCTGATATGCAACTGAAACCTGTTTGGATTGACAGCCAAGACCAGTGGTCTGCATTTCTCCCCTTCCCTCTTTTTCCTGTGTGAGTGAGGACCCACTTTGGAACCATTAGCTTTGTTTCATAAAAGTCTGTTTACCTTTTTCTTTTTTTTGCTTAAAAAGTTTATTCCATTTCCTGATGTCAAAAGCTGGTTGATAAGTTGCTAACTCACCTGTGCTACTGTTCAATGAAGAGCTGAGAAAGCCAATTGGGAAAGTCCAGAACAGGAGATAAATTTTTAAAGCTGCTGGTTTTTTCAGAGTGACATTTCTAAGTGGGGACTCTGAGTTAAAAAGAGAGTTGCTGAATTCCTTTCACAAGTTCCCAGGTCTGAGGGAACACATTTACATTTCCATCTGGGCCAATGAATTCACTGTAGCACTGACCAGGCAAGGTGGAGACCAGAAACTCCTGTTACTTGGGGCTGGTTTGAAAGGAAGGCAGCTGAAAGTGTGGCTCAAGAAAGAATCAGGCCCCAAGGAAGGGTAGCTCCATCCACAAGGAGATATGTGATTCCGACAGTCAGTGACAGACAGCCCTGCTGGTGGCTCCCCCACAAGGATCACCCTGACGTCACCCATAAGACTGGTCAGGTGGAGTAGGCTACATTTGGGGGGGGTGGGGCGGGGAGATCCTCCTTCAAGTTCATACTCCTTTGCTTATGAGCTGTGTGCTTTTGGGTGAACCGTTTCATTCTCTGGGAAAATTATGAAGTTGTTTGTTGGATTCTCACATTCTTTGCCTTTTACTTCCTCCCCCAAATGTTAGGGATGTGGCTCCTCCCTCACCAACTCCAACATTTCTCATCATTGACTAGATTTTATAGAACTCCACAAGGACACTCCCTCTCCAGGACCTCAGTGGGCACTCCCTGCTTTTGCTCCTCTGTCTCAAGGATGCCAGGCATTGTTCTTCCTCTCCCCTCCCACTCCCGCTACCCCCTATCCCCTGCTCAAGCCCATTTCCTCAGGTATGTCATCCTTCAGCCCTGACCCCTGGGAGGCAGAGGCCTCCCCTTACCCATCCCCATCCCCCTGGGGATATCTCCGAAGGATGATGCCCTCCGGTCATCCAGGGATCTTCAAGCTGACTCTAGTGTCCACAGAAGACTCAGAAAGGGTAGGGGTGCGACCGCTTTATTGGGGATGGATGTAAGGCTCCCTGTCAGATAGCAGAGAGGAGAAATTCTCAGGGGCAGCTCCCGGCGCGCTCCTCCCGCTGTCGCCGCTTCAGGGTCTGTGCCCATTGGGGTCTCCAGCGCAGGGCGCGCCCACGATGATCGAGGACCAAGCGGGTGGGGTCGAGTCCTCCCGGCGGCCCCCCTAGTAGAAGGTAGACAGATCCGGGCCTGAGGGTTAGGCAGCCGCAGACCAGGTCAGCACGAGGAACCCAGGCATCCTGTCCTCCTGTGCTCAGGGGCTCTGCCCGCTGCTTGTATACAGCCAGGACGCGGATCCTCAGACGCCACCAGGTTGGACCTGAGGGCTCGGTGGACTGGACCTGAGCTCGAAGAACTAATGAGAGAGGCAGTAGGAAAGTCAGACTGTCCCCTGGGGACCCTTGAACCCTCCACCTGCTCCGCCTCTGGGGACTCAGACCATCCTAATCCCAAAATTAGGAGAGTGTCTCTCTTAGTTTAGACTCTTAACGGACCCAGGCGTCCCATCTTCCATCCTGGCTCTTTCTAGTTGGAAAGGCCCCCTGGGTCCCCTTCTCGTAGACCCAGCGTCCCAATCCCCTGCCCTGATCTCAAGAGGATTTAGGCTTCCCTTCCCCAGCTTTGACTCTGGGGATACTCGGGTTTTCTAGGATCCTGCCCCCTGGCCCTGATCCAGACAGAAGAAGTGAGGTTACCCGGATCTCCCAGACCCCGATCCCCACCCAGCCCAGTCGGAATCTCAAGATCTCACCGTAGGCTTGCTGACAGTATTCCTGTAGACTCATGTGAACTCGGGCTTCAGACACGTTACAGAGGCTCTGGCACGTCGGGTCTGCGGAGGGCCCCAGACGTGAGCCTCTCTGTGCCCCGTCTATGGTCCCTCCTCCGTACCGCGCCCCCACTCCCTCTGCCCAGGTCTTGAATCCTCGCCTAGGCCTGCTGTTGTTTAATTTCATCTGCGTTCAAGGACCCAAGCCCTCGGGGTCCCCCAATACCTGGAGTGTAGACACTAGGGGTTGTGGCCTCTGTAGTCATCTCTGGGATCCCTGAGAGAAGGAAAACGAGCAGGAGGGAGAGAACTCTAATCATTCGACTCAGGCCTCTCAACCAGCAGCCACTGCCCTCTCCGGGCGGGGAGTCCCCCTCCCAGTCTCGGCTTCTCGGGGCTCCAGGTGTTCCCTCCCTAGTCCCGGCCTTTGCCCCTTGGCGCCCCGGGAATCCCTCCCCAAACTCACGCTGACAGGGCAGACGAATAGAACGACTTTGCTGGTAGCCCGCCGCGCAGCGGTCACAGGAGGGGCCAGTCACTCCTGGCTTGCAGGGACACTGTCCGTTGGTCTGGTTGCACTGGGCCCCGGTTGCACCGATAGGGTGGCATTTGCAGGCTGAGCAAGGAAGAACCCTCGGTGATTCGGGGACACCTCCCCCCAGATCCCCAGCCCATTCCCTCTCCCCGTCGGATCCCCTGGGGATCCAACCGCCGGCCCCCGACGGAACTCACCCCGGCAGGCCCTGCGGCTGGATAGGGGCTGCTTGGGGTCCCGCCAGTAGCCCCGCTCGCAGTAGTGGCAGTGACGGCCCGCGGTGTGGTGGCGGCAGCGTTCGCAGACGCCGCCGCTCCGCCCCCCCGACAGCTGGAACACCTCGGCGTGGAAGCGACAGCGTCGCGCGTGCAGATTGCAGGAGCAGGCTGGAAGGTGGGAAGGGACACGGCTGAGGGTATCGGAATGGGCACCCCTTGGCCAGCTGTCCCGTCCCAGTCCCGGGGAGAGCTGGCAGATTGGCCTTTCTGGGTCGTTAGGTCCCGTCTATGGGTTTCCCTATCTGTACAAAGAAGGATCGGTGAGTAATTTATTTCATTGAGTTCCCCGGAGAGTAGGCTGGTTCTGAGGGAAGAATGGAGCTGTTCCTGGTTTGGTGGAGTCCAGAAGTTTGGGATGATCTGTCGGAAGGTTTGGTATAAAATCTGCTGGGAAGATAGTTTAGGAACCGAGAGGCGGAGAAGAATGGGAAAACACTGAGAAGGAATGTGTGGCAGCTGACATCCCACGTTCTAGGAGAGGGCTTTCATGACTCTCCCAGCTGGGGCCTTCCCTCTGGGGATGCTCCACTCTCCTTGCCTCACACCAGGACTATGGCAGCAACTGCTGGGGAATGGGGGCGGGAGAGAGCTGCCTGCCTCAAATCTCTCCCCACTCCAATCCACCCTCCATTCAGTCACTCAAGTGATTTTGCTAAAGAACAGGCTGGATCACATTATCATATTACCTCGCCTCCCCCTCACTCGGTTATCTTCAATGGCTCCCTATCACCTCTAGAATCATAAGCCCCTCCTTTTCAGTCTTCTTACGCCTTACTCCTCACCTTGACACTGGCCTCCTGGCTCTTCCCAACAAAAGATCCTCCAGCTCTTTGCTCCGGGAATTTTTCCTGGTTGTCCCCCAAGCCTGGAGCACTTTCCCTCCTCAACTCTGACTGCTGACCTCCCTAGATCCTTTTAAGTCCCAGTTAAAATTCCATCTTTTACGGGAAGCCTTTCCCCACCTCTCTTAATTCTAACGCTTTCTCTGTTATGTGCTATTTATCCTGTCTGTAGCTTGCTAGTACCTATTTGTTTGCATGCTGTCTCCCCCATCAGACTAGAAACTTCTGGAGGTCACTTCCTGCCTTTTGCCTCTTTTTTCATCCCCAGCACTTAGCAGAGTGGCCAGTATATAGTAAGCACTTAGTAAATGTTATTGACTGACTAAAGAAATTGAGTCTTGCCTCCCCGTTCTAAGTTGCCATATTTTGTCCATTCTTTCTGTGCAATGTTTCTTATACTTGTCCCTAGTTCTGACCTTTTTCTTCCACCAGCATAACAGTCTTCTAATTGGATTCCTGGCTTCTGGTGTTTCCTCCTCCCAACTCACATTCCACACAAAGTAATCTTCCTTCCTAAAGGCAGTTCAGAACAAGTCACTTCCCGGCTTAGTCAGCTCCAATCCGGCTTAGTCAGCTCCAATCCTTCTTCTTGATAAAGTTCAAACTCCTTACCCTGACATTCAAGGCCCTCCAGTGTGGCTCCTACTTACCTGTCTAGCCTTGATGTACATCACTCTTCTTCACACAGGCTACTTTCTAGCCAAATTACTCTTTGTACTTTGTACTACTACCACTTCATGTCATGCCTTACACATAGTAGGCATTCACTAAATGAACTGAGAAGAGAATGGAACTCTGAGAGGGAGAATTGAATAATGGGGGGGGGGGGGGAAGACCTGAGACAGCTCTAAGGAAGGACGTGCTGATTCCATGAAGGGATTGTTGAGTTGGAGGTGTCGATTGGGGGTATCCAAGTGGAGCTGTCCAACTGGTAGCTGGGGGTGCAGGAGAGAAGTGAGGGCTGGATGATGTGGGGAGTCATCTGCGTAGAGATGATCATTGAACCCAAGGGAGCAGATGAAATCAACCAGAAAGACTCTATGAAAGGAGAAGAGGATCCAGAACAGATTGTTGGGGAGGGGACACTCTAAGGGTAAGATGGATAAGGACCCACCAAAGAGACTGAAAAAGAGCCCTCAGACAGGTAGGAGAAGGAGAAGGCAGTGTCACAGAAGACAAAAGAGAAGAATATTAAATAAGAATGTATTTGGAAAGCACTTAGCACAAGGCCAGGTACCTAGCATAGTAGGTTCTTAATAAATGTTTAATCCCCCCTATTCAGGAGGAGAGAGAATGGTTAGTAAGGTCAAAAGTTAGAGAGAGGTCAAGGAGGATGGGGACTAAGAAAAGATGCTTGTATTAAGCAATTAATAGGAGTGAAGCCAAAAAAGTGAGGAGGTTTATCTTGGGGAGGGAACGAGAGAGTTAAGTGAGGGTGTTTGTTTTTAATGGATAGGGGAGCCCTGCACATATCTGTAGGTATCCAGGAAGATGCTAGCAGATGGGGAGAGCCTAGAGGTTTGAGAGAGGGGATGATGGATGGGGCAAGCTCCCATAGTAGATGGGAAGGGATGGGACCAAGGAGCCAGATAGGAGCATTGGCCTAGCCAAAGAGAAGGCCCACCAATTCACTGGAGACTGGAGTGATGAAGGAGACAGGTGGTGATATAAGGATGTTCTTATGTCTGCAGTAGGGGAAATGAAGGGATCTATGACAGACTGCCTTGATTTGCTTAGCAGAGTAAGAAGCAAGGTCACACCTGATGCCAGGCCTGGTAGGTGGTAGTTCAAGGGACTTTAAGAGAGGAAGAGGTTTGGAATAGTAGCTACCAAGAGTGAGCAGAGAATGAATGACAGGATTGCCAAGCAGCAGTGAGGGTTGAAATCAGTTAAGATCAAACCATCTGGATTTGTAGTGGAGGGAGTCAGCATAATTTTGTGACTTCCTCCAACAGCTTGGGAGTTAGGACAGAAAACACCAGTGCAGGGGATGGCTCATGGTTGATTGGTGGATCAACCAACAGCTGGAAGATTGTGCCACAGGAATTCAAGGTTGAGGAGTGGTACACTGTTGAATGTATTGACTACAGAGTCAGAGGTGTGAAGGGAAGAAAGAGGGATCAGAACAAATGGTTGATGGCCTTGGGGCTCTAGGAGAGGTGGAGAGTAGGAAACCAGGACTCTTTCACCATGGGGACTGGGCCTTCTCTGTTCTCCATTTCCATCATCAAGGTTCCATTTTCCCACTTAGCATCCCAGGCTTCCTGGGGGATTGGTCTCCCCCTCAGAAGTCCACTCTTGCCTGCTGTTCCTCACCCCCTTCCCTCCAGGCTGTAATGTATGTCTCTTCCTCTACCTTCACTACATGAAAGTTCCCTATTTCCTCTCTCAGTCTTTCATTTACCTTCCCTTTCTTCAGTTGAGCTCCACTCTCTCCTTAAGCATTTCATTCTCCCTCCATCTTCTCCCACAAGGGTTCAAAGTTCTGTCTGAGATTCTCAGTGGGAGAGGAGCACCCAGAGAGGGAGGAGAGAACACTGGGAGGCAGTCCGAAAAGCTGGGAGGGACAAGGGGACCATTCAAATAGTGAGGAGAAGAAGAGAACTCAGACAGACGGAATGGGTACCGCTCTTGAAACACGAGGCAACCGGTGAAAGGGAGATGGAACCCAGAGGGGGGAAAGGGGACGAGGAATCCGAGAACAGATAAAGGAGAAGTGGAGGCCAGCACTAAGGTGGAGAATGGGGGTGGGGAGGGCCGGAGAAGGAAGACTGAGGGAAAGAATGGATTCCTGAGGGGCAGAGGGGACAGCAGAGGTAGCCCGAGGCTGCACGTCATCAGAATTCTCAGGATTAGCCTGAGGCAGTGATGAGAGAATGTAAAAACCCCGACTAGGAGGATAGAACCCCACAGAGGAGGGAAAGTGGAAAATTAGGGGCAGGATGGGGCTCTGAGTGGGGGTAGGGAGGACGGAAGCCTAGCACTCTTGGCGAAAGGGCAGAACCCTGGGGGGGAGGGAATGTACCTTTAAAGGGATGCCAAATGACACTGAGTGACCTCACCAGTCTGGGTCTCAGGGCGGGATCGGGGCGGGGGGGGGTCTGGTTTAGAGGTGAGAGGGTTGGATGGGTCTGCGGGGACTTAACCCTGAGGGGCACTCACGCTGACACGCGTACGGGTGCTGGGGCGTGGCCGGCCTCCAGGGCCAGTCCTGGTGAGACGGAAGGCAACTTTCGCACTCGGGGCCCGTGGTGTGGTGGCGGCAGCGGCAGCGCGGGGGCTGGAGTCGGGCAGCGCAGCGAGCGGCGTGACCATGACACTGACAGCGGCCCCGCACGGCCACGGATGCCAGCGCCTCTGGGGACCCTAGCTCCACTCGGAGGCGGACGGCGGGCCGGTGTTGGGCAGGACCGAGCTGGGCGCCGATGGTCAGCTCGGCAGTCGGGCCTCCCCCCAAAGTCCAGAGTCTGGCCAGGGGCCACCAGGGTCCCCCGGAGGCGCCTTCGCCGTTCGACGTAGCCAGGACCCGGGCCCCGGCGACGGCGTTGGCGGCGGGCGGGGAGCAGAAACGTAGGTGGACTGAGGTCAAGAGGTAGGGGCCCCCGAGCGCCAGGTTCAGGCTCCTGCTGTGGTTGACCGTTCGGCCGCACGAGCCTCCCGCCCAGGCCAGGAGGGCTGTCGGGGGGACACAGAAGAGGGGCCTACCCTGGGCGTCAGAGCAGTGCTCCCCCTCCCCCAGGGTGAAGAGGACGAGCAGGCCAAGGGAGAAGGTCAAGGGCATGCTGGCGTGGCCTTGGACCTGGAGGAGACCATAGACACATCCAGCCGGCCTGGCACCCCCCTCCCCAAGGACCCAGGTGCCACCTCCCCCCTTCGAAGTTCCCAAGGATCTCCGCCCTCACCCCAGCCAGTCGGGCACCTAGGGGCTCCATCCACCAGCTTCACGCAGGTGTCCTATTCCCATCCTTTATGCTTTAGTTTACCCAATACCCATTCGGGTGCCCAGGACTCCCTTCCTGCAGCCCCCACCCACATAGGGACAGCGATTCTCCCTTCCCCAGATCAGCCCCGCCTCCTAGGGGACCCTGGCGCCCCCTCCTCCGCCCCTCCCCGCAAGTACCCCCTCGCCTCCTCCCAGTCCCCCAGACTGCCTGGTTGCCTAGTTCTGGCCTCTCTCTGATTTTCAAGCGCGGAAAATGGTTCCATCTGGGGCGCTCCGTGTTTACCTAACCCAGGGGGGAAAGAACGCGGGCAAAATCGAGAATTTCGCTGGGGCTAATCCCTGGCTTAACACCCTGGAGCTAGTGATGTGACAGGACCAGGCTTGAGGCTGAGGGAGCTCCAGTTCCCCAGAGCCCACACAGAGACAGCAAGGGCAGGCAAGCCGAAGGAGACAAAGTTGGAGGCCAATAAGAAAGCAGAAGCGGGGAGAAAGACGCGGAGACAGGAAAAAAAGAGACAGCAATTGGGGAGGAAATAGGGGGAGGGAGAGAGAGTGAGGGAAATGGAAGGAGGCAGAAGATGGACAGACAGAAAAAAGAGAGACAGCAACTGTGAGAGGGAATAGGAGGGGAGTGTGGTGAAGACAGAGACACGGGGAGAAAAGGAGAAACAAGACTGAGATAGCTAGAGAGAGACAGAGAGACTCAGCCAAAGAGGGAAGGAGACAGAGGCAGAAAGGAGAGACACAGAGAGAGAGATTCAGAAAAGACACAGAGACAGGGAGGCAGAAATTCAAGAGAGAAAAAAAGAGGGCAGAGCCAGAGATTCAGGGAATCCAAAAAGGTTTGAGACCCTGGAGATCTGGAACAGGATTGTGAAGACTCCTGAACGAGGAGACAGAAGGATCTGAGAGCTGGGAGTAAAGGCAGCAGCAGCAGCAAGGATCCAGGGAGAGCAGAACATGGAGAACCAGACTCAGGGGGAGGGGAGAGACAGAGATGTAGCAACAGAATGGGGATAAGGGACAGGGGAAGGGCTAGCGGGGACAGAGAGACAGGCACATGGAGGGCACAGAGAGAGGACTGAGATGTAGGAGACCCTAAGGACAGAGATTAAGAGATGAGACTAGACAGAGACCTGCAGGCAGAAAGAGAGAGACTCAGAGAACGACAAGAGTCTGAGAGATGGAGATGTGGAAGGAGCAATGGGAATCAGAGACACTGCATCTTGGAAAAGAGACTGGCATGGGGGTGGGGGAAACAAAATTGTCCAGATGGGGGAGGGAGGGAGAAATAGAGACAGAGAGACAGAGACAGAGAGAGAGGGAGAAAGAGAAAGAGAGAGAGAGAAGGAGGGAGGGAGAGAGAGAGAGGAGAGAGACACACAGAGACAGAGAGAGAGGGAGGGAGAAAGAGAGACAGAGATGGAGATGGAGAGACAGAGACAGAGAGAGGGAGCGAGGGAGAGAGAGACAGAGGAGAGAGAGGGAGGGAGGGAGAGGAAAGATAGAGAGACAGAGACGGAGAGAGAAAGAGAGGAGGGAGACATATACACACAGAAAGATGGAGAGAGCAGAGGAAGGGAGGGAGGGAGGGAGGGAGAGAGAAACTGCGAGCAATCTAGAGGAGTGAAGAAGACTCAGCTGGCAGTGGAGGCAGAGACACCTAGGGTCAAGCTGCCTGGGAGGGGCTGGGCCATGCAGGATCCCAGGCAGAGGCTGGAGGGAGGCCCAGCCAGCCCAGGACTTGAGCTGTCCTAACAGCCAGTTCCCACGTGGGGCCCTAACCTCCTTCTCCATACCCTGGGCACGGAGGGGGGATTAACAGCAAGCCCTCGCCCCCCAAGCCCCCAAACCCCCAATCCTTCATTAGCTACAGCTCAGGGTCTTGATGAGGGAGGGAGCCAGATCCTGGATACCTGGGTCCCTGAGAAGACAGGATCTGGGGATTCAGATTCCTGGGCCTGGGAGGGCGGGGGAAAAGGGTGGTTCCCAGATGCATGGTTCCTGAAAGGGCAGTATTAGGAGCACTGATTCCTGGATTCTTTATGGATAAGAAGTTGGACTTCTGAGGCCTGACCTAGAGACTCTTATACCAAAACTTTCTCTGACCAAGACAAAGATTGCCAGGTCCCCAAAGTCTATGCTTTTGAGCTCTCCCCAGGTTCTAAGGTCCCCGAAACAAATGAGAACTTTGAGGGAAAACCCCAAAAGGGGCAAGAACGAGGTCTTCTGGTCTGGATGCCTGGGTAACTGAGGAGAGCTGAGGTAATTAGCGCCTGGATTCTGAGAACAGGCCAGAGAAATTCTACCCCACATCACCCTTTCCTCCTCGCAGGTCCACCCTCCTTGGAGACCCAGACATCTGGCCTACCAGTCCCTGAGCAAACACTCACCTAGAATCTGGACATCCACAGGCCGCAGGTCCCACACAGCCTGTCTGTGCTCTGAAACCAGGACTGACTGGGGAGCCGTGGGATGGGATGCGGGGGTTCTGGGTGTGGCCACCCTGGTATGGGGGTGTGACGTCATCCGCCAACCCCCAGGCTGATTTCACGCCTCAGCTTTCCCCAGTAGGCAGATGTTGGAGGCCTGAGGCCACCATCTCGGCTTTGGGATCCAGGCACCATCTTTGGACTCCCAGGACACAGGCATCTAGACATTCAGTCCCTGACCTTTCAGAATGCAGATATCTAGGACCCTAGCCTCTTCCCCCTCATGAACCCAGATGTGCAAATCTCCAGGTCCTGCCCCCTCAGGAAAGCAGGTGTCCAGGCCCCCAGTTCCTGTTCCCTCAGACATTCAGCTATCCAGTCCCTTAGCCCCTGCCCAGTCATGAGCTCAGGTGTCCAAGCCCCCAGCCCCTTCCCCTTTAAAGAAGCACTAAGCCCTGAGCCCCCTTCTGGACCCAGATTGCAAGCCTCCACTCCTTCTCTACTCCTGTATTAGGCATCCCAGCCCCCAGCTCCTTCTCCTTTAAAGATCCCCAGCCCCTTCCCCCTTCTGGACCAGATTGCAAGCTTCCACTCCTTCCCCACTCGTGTATTAGGCGTCCCAGCCCCTTTCCCCTCAGGGACAGCATCCAATCAGATGTCCCTCCCTAACAGCCTCTTCTGTCCACCTATGTCTGCCTTGGCAAGTCAGATATTTACTTGTTAAGTGCCTGCTATGAGCCAGGCATTGTGCTAAGCACACATGACGCAAAGAGAAGCCAAGATCCAAACCCCAAAGTCTCCACTCTCACGGAGCTCCCAGTGAGACAAGGAGGAAAGTGCCCACACTCACCCAGAAGGAAGGTGCCAGCAGGGAGAGAGATGAAGAGAGGCTTTGTGCAGAAGGTGAGATTTTAGCTGAGACCTGTAGGAGCCAAGAGATCAGAGGCTGGAGAGGAGGGAGAACATCCCAGGCTCGGGGGACAAGCAGCCAGTGGAAATGCCCAGAACCAGAACGAGGGACAGGCAAGAGGCCAGTGTCACTGGCTCACAGAGTATAGGAGTGGGGGGGGGGGTCAGAAGATCGGGGGACTAAGGGGGCGGGTTATGGGGGGCTTAGAACACTAGAAGGTTCAGAAGTTGATGCAGGGGGTGAGAGGAGCTAGAAGGCAGTGACAGGAGGAGGGAAATAAGGTGTAAGAAGGGGCCCGGAAAAGGAACAGGGAGGTGGCATGTTAGCCCTGAAACTCAGCAAGGTCAATGTGACTGCTGGGCAGAGCCTAGACCAGAGTCGGGAGAGACTTGAGGCTGGGAGGCCCGCGTGCAGATTCTGGCTCCAGCCAGGGTGTGGGGTGAGGTGCAGAGCACTTGGGAGGGGGAGGGACAGGCTGTGAGCCTCTGTAACTGGGGGGGACCTCTGCAGAACAGAGAAGTGAGGAGGAGGGGGGGAGGGAAAGGGAAGGAGCTTAGGGAGAGGGGCTCAGCCTTGGATGGGTTCAGTTGCGGATGTCTATTGACTCTGGTTTGGGGAAGGAGGAAGCTAAGTGATGCAGTGGATAGAACACCAGGCCTATGGTCAGGAAGCCTAGGTTCAAACCTGGCCTCAGATGTTTACTAGCTGTGTGACCCTGGGCAAGTCACTTCACCCTGTTTGCCTCAGTTTCCTCATCTGTAAAATGATAAGAATATTTAGCACCTACCTCCCCGGGTTGTGAGGATCAAACGGGATGTTTATAAAGTGTGTTGGACATCTTAAAGCACTAAATAAACACCAGCTGTTATTATCTTCATTGTTATGTTCTTGGCGTAAATACAAGATTGGAGAACAAGAGAGAGGTTAGGTCTAGATAAGCAGATCTGAGGATCATCCCAATAGAGATAATAAACAAGTTCCTGAGAGGAAGGGAATAAGCATTTCTTATACCAACTATTATGTGCCATGAGCTTTACACAGATTATCTCATTTGATTCTTACGACAACCCTGTTGGGTACAAACAGGTGAAGTGACTTTCCCAGGGTCACACAGCTAACAAGTGTCTGAGGTCAGATTTGAACTAGGTCTTCCAGACTCCAGCTCTAAATCTTTATCCACTGTGCTACCATCTAGCAGCATCCCTGACTAGAAGCTGATGAGATCACCAAAAGGCAGGAGGTAGAAGAGAATAGGGTTTGGGGCAGAGTCCAGAGGGATGCTTATGGTGGGAGGATTCAATGTGGAGAAGGATCCTGAAACGGAGACATAGAAGGAGCCATCAGAGAGGGGGAAGAAGGAAGAGAAGGGGGGGGGGAGAGAGAGAAAGAGAGAGAGAGAGAGAGAGAGAGAGAGAGAGAAGGAGAGAGGGAAAGGAGAGAGAGAGACAGAGACAGAGAGAGGGGGGGGAGAGAGAGACAGAGAGACAGAGAGAAGGAGAGAGAGGAAAAGGAGAGAGAGAGACAGAGACAGAGAGAGGGGGGAGAAAGGGGGGAGAGAAGGGAAGAGAGGACAGGGGAGACAGAGGCAGGGGGGTGGGGGGTGGGAGGGGTAGTCTCTACTTCTCCCCTGGTCAGTCCCAGGGGAGAAATCTGTGCTTTGAGAGTCTCCAGTGAAGACACTGCTTGGAGGAAACCCTAGGAAGGTCTAGGGAATCAATCACTGATTCAATTAATAAGTATTTATTAGTCCTCTAATATATGCCAAACATTAGAGATCCAAAGCATGAAATGAATCCTCCTGTCAAGGACTCTGAGAAAGGCTTAGATGGGCAGGGAGGTTCCCCCCAGTCCTTGGTGTGACTCGATGCCAGATCAGGACATCACAGAGAAGTCCGGGCAGCCCCAGGCGGGCAGGGGCCTTAACAGAGGAGGGGGAGGTGGCAGATTGGACCAAATCTGGAAAGAAACTTGCCGAGGCCACACAGTCAGTCAGTGAGATGAGAGCCCGGGCTTTCCTCTCTCTGACAGTTTCTTTGCTGTTGGTTTAAAGGGAGGTTGGTTTCTCAGGGGGTGGGTAGGAAGGCAGAACAAAGTCCGTCCAAGTTCCTGCGGAGACTGTCTCTGACTTGTTTCTCCGGCTCATTGCTGCTGCTGGATTATTATTACTGTTGCTTGTTTTGTTTCCTTTGCTTCCTCCTTGCTTGGCACAGCATCTGACACATATAGGAGAGCATAATAAATGCTTACTGACTGACTGACAGATGTGCACTTTTAGAAGACTGCTGCCTGGAGCGTGCCCCAGAGACGGGCAGATAAACCAGCAGCTCTCGCCACACTCCAGGCCTGAGGTGATGAGGGTCTACACCAGGGTAGGGGCAGAGGCAGAGGAGAGAAGGGGCTGTGGAGGGAGCACCACAGGCCTGGGCAGCAACTCGGATATTGGGGGAGGGGGAGTTGCAGTAGGAGAGAGGTGAGAACGTAGCCTTGGGGAGGAAGATGAAGAAGAGGAAAGCTAGGAGAATCGAGGTAAGAAGACAAAGTTTGTGACCAAGGTGCAGGCTGTGGGTGTGACCCTTGGGCTGTGCAGTAGCTCTGGAGCTGACCACACCAGCTCTCGTGCTGAATTCTGTGAGTCTACAGACAGCCAAGACATTTATTTACAAGTGCTATATAGGTTTACAAGATCTAAATTTCCCATCAAATTGCATTATGCCTTAAGCCATCAGCCAAGTGTTCTCCTCGGGGCATCTGAGTTAAGAGGTCCCTTCCAATGCATGTGTTCATGCAATTTACCCAGCTTTAAACTAGCAAGAAAAAACCCACTGGACTGTGATAGAGGGAGGGGCTGGGGAATGCCTGGGGGTGGGATAGAGCCTCAGGCTGCCTGCCTTCTCTTCCATCATCCCATGAGATTTATAGAAGTTGCCTTTCTTGGCTGCACTAGTCCCTAGTTGGTCACTCTCCAGTTCTTGGGTGCCCCCCAATGCTGATCCATGTTCTCAATCTCAGCTTTCCTGATGCTGGTCTTGGGGTGAACTTCAGCAGCCCCAAGCCGGGTTTGCTGCCCCCAAGTGCTGGAGCTTTAGGGCAGAAATGCAAGCTCAGCAAATTATTCTCAGCTCCTTGTGCTGAACAGAAGGGCTAGAAGGCTCATAGAAAGGAAGGGAGATCTCGTTTCCATCAGCCTATTGCTGAATTCCTTGTGGTCCATTTGGTGCAGGGGTACTGGATCCCTGGCAGTGTTCTTCCAGCGTGAATGTGTGTGTGTGTGTGTGTGTGTGTGTGTGTGTGTGTGTGTGTGTGTGTGTGTGGCGGGTGGGGTGGGAGGCAGGTAGGGGGAATAAGAGCCAGGAAAGTGATGAGTCGCCTTCAGAACACTGGAGAAGACTGGGTGCTTTGTCGTTTTTTAAACACAGCAGTTTGGACGGAGCTTGTGTAGCCCTTGCTTGGAGCATCAGCTGGGTGCTTTTAACAGACTCCAAACCCCACATCAGCTTCTGCCAGCCCCATTCCCTAGTGCAAGCCACGCTGTTTTCATGGGCCCCAACCTGATCCTTTTCTGGAGACCAGTGTCCCATGGACAGCACCCAGTGTGTCAAGGATTTCTTTTTTTTTTTTTTAATATGAGATTCTTTACTAAATTTTTTTGAGTTACATCTTTTCTCCCCGTCTTTCCCCCGCCCACCACCCCAAAACAGCCATCCCAGTATTTCCCCCCTCCCCCAGTCTATTCTCTCCTATATCACTTTTTGGTAGGGCAGGATGGATCTCCCAACTGCAGTGCCTGTGCATCTCAGGTTCCAGTTGGATGTAGTCAATAATAATAATAATAATTGCATATAT
>CM053582.1:69270661-69403479 GCA_028627135.1 Pseudochirops cupreus
GTGTCTTTGTGTGCGTTTTGGAGTTCCAGGATTGGTTTAGAGTCCTATTTTATGGGTATTTTGGGGTGGCTATGTGAGAGCTGCGATGTGTTGCTGCTTCTACGCCGCCATCTTGGCTCCGCCCCGTGTCAAGGATTTCTTAAGAGGTCACAGCGCCTGGAACACAGTAGGTGCTCTGTAAATGCTTCTCGAGCTATTGACTGATAAATCATAATCATAATATCTGCCATGATCAGGGTGCTTATCAAATAAGAAATGACACCTCTGATCGATGATGCACTAAGCAAATTGCAACAGAAGAGTCCGAGAGAATCTCCTATCAAGAGCCACCAGGGTTTCTAGCAACTACAGAGAAGAGGCTCCATCTTGCAATGACCTGCATCGACTGTGAAATATTTGTATTTTCTGCTACAATTAAGTTATTTCCTCTTTAAAGAAAGGCTGGTCTGTCTCCTAGAAGAGAAAGTGAAGCAGCTGGAGAAACAGCTCTTCACACTCCAGGTTATGAGGGAGAAATAAATGTTTCCTTAAAAAACACACCCATGGAGAAAGGCTTAGATGTGAAAACAAAAAAGGTCTCCTAAGAGTCAGAGGGGAATCCTGAGGTGTGTCAAGTGCGTGCAGAATGTGAACTGAGGCAAAAGGAAAACCAAAGGCTACCGAATAATGGCAGGCAAGTACGAAGTCCATTTCCTGTTCCCCGGTCAGTCTGCTATTAAGTCTCCTTTGTTTGGAGTTCTAAGAGAAACCATTGTTATGACCTAGAGCTCTAAGACAATCACTGTTGTTCATTTTGAATGTGATGAGCTGTTGAACACTGGAGAGATGAGGACAACAGACTGCTTTATAATCATAGCACAAATGTAGTTTATCTGATTATAGACACAAGATAAGAATTTGGTGAATTCATAACTCAAATAGACAGCTACAAGCCTCAGAGTGACACAGGACTAGGAAAACCAGGGGAAGCAGATAGAATTAGACTAGATAAAATGTGCCAGTTGAAGACATAGCTAATTGGTTTTGGTTACCAAAAACCCTGAAGATGCCAATTGTTTATGAGTGTTTGGAAATAACAAATCAGTATGAATGTGACAAAAAATTCAACAGAAGCAGGTTCCAGGATACATCTCCTGGCATGGATCACAGAGCCCAAGAAAAAGGCAGTCTTGGATTGATCACACTCAGGAGGAGAAACCTACCAACACCTGAATGAATGATAGCTGGAACAACAACCCAGAACCAGCTTCTTGGTGTAATGAGGGAACATGGGACAAAAGACCCAAACCTTTCAGTGGATGGACTTGCTCCTGGTAAATGAAGGAATAACAGGCATCTTTTGGATGGGTACAGGAGTGGTGTGTGTGTGTGGCAAAGAGGAATATAGTTGTGAAGTATGGGGGGGGAAATGGATTCCTTTTTGCTATACATACCACCCTCATTTCTATCCAAAGATGACTTTTCTATACTAAAGAGTCAACTTTGGGAAACAGAGATAGGGATAGAGGTATGGGGACTTTCTCCTCACCTAAGTCACTTTTAGTTGATGTAGGAAATCTAAATCAGAAAACCCCCCCCACTATATTTTAACTTCGGACAGGCTGGACATTAATTTATTCATTTCACTTACAGGGATAACTATCACTTAGTTCAGAGGAAGTTGATGGCCATGTAACCAGTGTCAGTAAATAAGCAAGTACAAGAGGTCGGTTTGTTTTCAAGGACTGAAGCAAGGTGACAATTTTGAGAAAAAACTAAAAAGAAACCTTGTTATTTAGAAAATATGGAGAAACTTAATGTTGTCTTCAGGATGTTCACTTGTGAGGTATCTCCATTGAAGAGAAAATTACATGATGTTTACCAAAGGCCCAACATATGCAGCACTGAGCACAGTGCTTGGCACATGGAGGGGGGGGTGCTTAGCTTAATAGATGCTTGGTGATGAGCAGGCTTGTAACCAGCAATCACTCAATGTGACATAAAAAAGGAGCCATTGAATCAGCAACCTAAGACTACTGGAACTTAGCATGATTCAGGGTCAGCAAAGAGAACTAATTAAAAAGATAGTGCCTTGAGAAAGCCCCAAATTGTGCCTAGAACTGAGGGGTAGCCAGAGAATAGGGTTGTCATTGAGTGTTGGTAGCCACACCCCACCCAAGTGCAGACAGCTCCTCCTTGACCTCCTGAGTCAGAGGAGAACGGGAGGGAGCAAGGATTAGCCACAGTTTGGCCCAACAGCCCACGGGCAAGAGGAAACAGTTCCCTGGCCTCATCCACACAAGTGGCATGCCCAACAGGAAGCTTCCCCTGCTTCCCCATATTAACGAGGCCCTTGGTCCTGAAGCTGCATGGAGTGCTTCACCCTTCTCTAAGCAAAGTTCAATAAAGCAGTGTTGGTTCTAGAAAAACCCAGAGGAATGAACACACACATACACACACACAGTCACACACACATACATGCGCATGCTCCAGCATGCATACGGACTTCTAGAAAGATACAAGCAGAGACAGAAACACCCATTGGATCTGTATTCATTCAATCCAATTCAGTTCCTACACTGTTGGGCAGACTCTTTGGTGCTGGGCACTAGAGACACAGAAAACCTCAAAACCTCCCTTGCTGTCTCTGGGTGTGTCCTAAGTGCCTTGGGGGATGGAGAGCTCCCCTCCCGGGCTCTTCAGATGGGCCAGCTGCCTCCTCGGTAGGTAGGTTGCAGAGAGGCTCATTGTTCAGGTATGGCTTGATCACGATGGTCTCTAGTCCCTTCCTATTCTGCGTGATCCAGGGTGAGTGCTGGTAAGCTCCCCAAGGGCAGAGACCCTAAACTTTGTGGCTCCTCAGCCCCTCACTACAAGGTTCTGCCCTCATGAAATGCTGGTTGCTTCCAGTTGAATCAACTCCCTACTAGACCAAGGTCTCTGGAGGCAAACAATGGTTTGCCTTTCTTGGAGTTTTTGTTTCTCCTAACTCTTAGTCTTGAGTTCTGCACACAGCAGGCACTTAATAAATGCTGGATGGCTTGGATTGAATCCCCCTACTAAACTTTGCACATTAGTGATTTTTAATTCCAAGGGTTCTCCACACCAATGAAATCACAGGCTCAGAATGAAAGAAAGAAAAAAAAGAACACCACCTAAATTCTCAGATATATCTTAAGTAGTGAATGGATGTGGTGGCCCACTGTGGGAGCTCCCTTAGATGGGTGGCTTGGGCTGATTCGCTGGTACCAGTTTCAAGGTCACCAGCCACTGACTCTTCTGATGGAGAGTATAGGGTAGATGCCTCCAGAAGGGGTTCAAAATTCACTGATTGAGGCCTCACTGGACACCCCTTTCCTGCTTCAGACACAGGGCAAGCATTCATTCATAGACATGGGTGCCTTCACAAAAGGCAGCAGCAGGGATTTAGACAACTGCACCCAGCCTACTAGCCTGCTGGTTCTGGACACCTTCCTGCCTACACCCCAGGAGGCATGCTGGTCCTCAGCCTGGGGTTCTGATTAGACAAAGGATGGGCAGGGTGTTGTCCCAACCTGGGAAGCTTAAATCCGAGATCTGAGGGCTGAGAGTCTGGCCCATGTTCATGAGTCTCTGTACAGCCTCCCCCTCCCCAGTGAAGATTGAAGTTTCTGAAAAGCAGAGCCCCGTAACCTTGAGTCATTCTATTGAAGGCCAGAGTGAATAGTTGACACCTAAATCACACAGAGAGTCTAGAAATCACAGATTCTAAAAGGCAGAGGGGGGCTTAGAATCTGTTTCACTCTCATTTTAAAGGAATTCCAACTCCCTTATTTTAAAAATGGGGAAACTGAGGACCAGAGAGATTAAGGACCTTCACTAAGGGCAGTCCACAATCCAGTCTACAATCATTATACCTGAGGCTGGCCAGGTGCTGAAAATTGACCAGACTGGTCCTCACATTTTAGAGGAGAAAACAGATGAATGTTTGAGTAATCTACATAGTCTGTAAGAAGTAAGAAGATGGGCGGGGGGGGGGGGGGCCTTCCTCAGCATCACTCAGCCTACCCCAATGCTCTCTAGTCCCAGACTCTTGGTGTGGGCAGGGATTGGGGATTTGAACCCCTCAATTTAACATCCTTCTCTCCACTAGTCAGGGTCCCTGTGAAAGATGGACCATTTCTGTAGTTCTGAATGTCAGTGGCCCTGCCTCTGTTTCCCTCTCATTCCCCTCCCTCATTCCCTGTCCCCCTCTGTGTCTCTGCCACTTTGCAGGTCTTTCTCTGTTTCTCTCTGTGGAAATAGCGCTTTTTCTCTGTGCTGGCTTCTGTCCTATTCTGCCACCATTTGAGTGTGACTGTCAGTGTTTGTGTGTTTCTGAGTTTGTGTTGCCGTGTTCTGTGGCTCCTGACCCGTAGGTGTCCCTTTCTGCTGAGTATCTGTCCCCGGTAGGGCCCCCTCCTGCAGGCTCCCATCACCATTCCTCCACCCCCAAGTCCCAGAGTCTGCTGGTCCCGAGCTCTGCGAAGTCAGTACAGAAGATGCTAGGGGCAGGGCCGGAGCAGTCCAGAGCTGGGCTTCCGGTCAGAGCCTCCAGCCAATCAGCCGCCTCCAGGGGCCGCCCCGGTCCTGGAGATGGGGAGCTGGCAGGGGATGGAGGCCAGGAGGAAAAGACGGAGGACAGGCCCTCGGAGTCCGGTGGCGGGGATGGGGACAGGAGGTCGAAGGAGCCCGGGAAATCCAGCGGGGGTGGGGGCAGAGCTTCTGAAAGGAGCAGAGGGGCAGGAGAGAAGGAAGGGGCTGTCAGACTTCTCTGACCCCTTGGGCAGGGGACCTGGACCCATATGTTCTGTAACCTCATCCCTTGCCCCCTCCCAGGGTCCAGGGGCGCCTTTCCTCCAGGCACCATCATTTCGGTACCACCGGCGATCCTCCTCTGCGCCAGAGCCCCACGAGTCTCGTCCCTGACCATCATCCACCCCCACGCCTGCTGTCCCGGATCCATTTCTCACCTGCCGGAGGCTCCAGAGGTTCGTCCAGAATGTCCTGGATCGAGTGATGGGGGATGAGCTGGGGGAGGGAAAGTGAGGAAGGAGGTAAGTGACCCCTTCCTCTGGGATTGGCCCTCCCCCTCCCCCCGATATCCCTTCCCAAACCCCCTAACCCTTCCTTGCCCATCCTCTCCCAGCCCAGCGTCTCCTTTCTTCCCACACCTGTGCCCTGCGGATGGCCTCCTGAAGCTCTTCTTCCAAGGACAGGACTCTAGGCGGGGCGGGAGGAGCAGGCCGGGCCTCGGGGGTAGCAGGGCGGGGCCAGGGCTGAGGGGATGGGCAGAGAACTCAGCCCCACCTCATTGCAGCCACTCCCGGTTCCGCCCCTCTCCTCTAGCCCCTCCCTTCACCCGGCCTTTGCTCTGTTTTCCCCTTCTTCTGCTTGGGCCTCCCTCCGAGCCCCTTCCCTTTCCTGGCCCCGCCCCCAGTCGCGGTCCCTCCCATTTTCCTTATGGTCCCTCCTCTTTCGACGCCCTTTTCCTAGCCGCACCCCCGCCCTTCAGGGGCTCCTCACTCTGCCTCTTCCTGTTCCCTCCCTCTTTCCTGTGCTCCTCCCCCTTGCCTGCACTCACGGACTTTCCAGCTGTTCTAGGAGGGGCCTGCGGCTCCGTCCGAGGTCGCGGGCGAGACCTGGGCTTCGAGCTAGAGCTTGGGCTGGCTCGGGAGCGGACCCCGGGGCTCCGCACCGGCCGCTGAAGCGGGGACTGCCTGTCCCGGGCCCCAGGCCCCCGCAGCCGCTCCAGCAAGGCCGGTTTGGGGCCGGACACCGGGAGGCCCCGCAGGCGGAGCTGCTGACGGAGCTCCGAGACCTGCGGGCAGGCGGGCGCGTCGACTCTGAGGCTGGGGGATTGGGCGGCTGGAAAAAAGGACGCCTGAATCCCCGAGGGGGCGGGGGAGCCTGGGACCTCGAGGGGAAGGATGGACGAAACCATTCCCAAGTCCCCTAGGGAGCTAGGTTGGGACAGGGGAGCCTGGGACCTCGAGGGGAAGACTTGAGGAAGGGAAGCTGGGGCCCCCATGGGGAGGGGTTCTGAAAGGGAACATCTGGGACTCAAAATGATGCGAGAGCGCCAGGAACTTCAAGGAGAAGGACACCTGCTCTCCCAAGGGCCTCAGTTTGGGGAGTCATGAAAGGGGGTCTTCCATTTCCCTCCAACTCACCGTCAGTTCCTCCAGTCGGAGAGTCTGAAGCTCTAACTTGGGTTTAGGGGTCACTGGTCGGGGGACCTCCGGCGTTGTGGGGCTGTCCTGGAGTCCCGGTCTCGGCCCCCAAGTCCTGCAATGCATAATGGAAGATTCTAGAGTCGGACTCTGGGAGAAAAGAAGTGATCCCCTTGGGAGTCGGGACCCCCAGTTAAGGAAAGAGGGCCTGGAACCCCTTAGGGGTCTGGATTGGGCGAGGTGCTTCTGAGGCTCGTTTGGGTGCCGAGAGGGCTGGCATCCAGGGATCTGGCACACAGAGGAGCCGGGGGCCTAGGGCAAGGCGGGAATTGTCTCTCAGGGTCCTGGAACTTCTGGGCAGAACCTCACCTGGGCAAAGATAGGTCGTGCTTGTGCCCCAGGAGCTGCCCATCCTCCCTGGGGGAGCTTCCCTGGGTCGGCGCCCCTGCCCCTGGCCCTGGCCCTCCGCGGTGTTCTGGGGGCACGTAGGCATGGTACTTGAGTGGTTTCAACTTGGGCCTGGGCTCCCTCAGGTGACCGTCTCCCTTGGCCTGTCAAAGGATTTCCAGCTCGGATTAGGCACCCTTCCCCCAGCCGAAACTACACTTCCCATGAAGCCTCTGGCCAAAGCCCTGCCTAAGTCTCCCGAATGAGCTCTGCGGCATCCTAGGAGTTGTAGTTCAGAGAGCGTTCCTTGGAAGGCACACGCGCACTGAGACAGGCCCCCCCAAAGGAACTGCAGCGCCCAAGCTTGGAGCGAGAGTTCCGAGAGGACTGGCCAGCCCTGCCAGAGAGCTTCGAACAAACTGACTTCTCAGTCCCTGGCTCACCTTCTTCAATGACACCCCAGAAAAGGGGAGGACTGCTGGACTGGGTTTGGGGACTCCAGAGTCACAAGACAAGGGGGACGAACTGGTGAAGGAGGCTTGTTCGGGGGCTGGGGCGGAGATCCAGGGATCCACTGTAAGAAGAAAGGATGATACTGAGACCCAAGGAAGGGGTGAAGTAGTCCTCATCCCTTCTCCCTTGCCCTAGTGAAAGTCACCCCCTTTGTCTGCCCTACCACAAACTTCTCCTATGCCCAATCTAAATCCATACCGTTCTCCAGACCAATGCTTTATTGGTCTGATCCTGCTCCTGCCCTGCTTAGGACTTTTGGTGACTCCCTATTACCTTTGGGATCAAATACTAATATCCTTTTTGGTATTTAAAGTCCTTCACGGTGTGACTCTAGCCCGCCCCCCCCCTTCCAGGCTTCTCTCACGTTAGTTCTCCCCAGGAGCTCTAATTTTTCAGCTAAATTAACCCCCTCTGTTTTGATCGGAATCCCCAGGGATACAGGAATCTGTCTAACCTACAATTGTGACTAAGTAAATGTTTGGACTGCATTGGAAGACATGGCTAAGAAGAGGCGCATTCGGGTACTTAGGGGGAGGAGGACAAAATTTGGAGCTTCAATGCTCTGAGTCTCTAAGTGGGAAAGGGAGATGGAGGAAGAAGCTACCTGAATCCCTAGGTGAAAAAGACTGGACGAAAGAAGGCTGTGCTCCCCAGGAGGCACGAGCTGGGGGAAGTCGCTGGGGGTCCCTGGATCCATTTGTGGGGAGAAGGGCTGAGTGACTAGAGGCCTCGGTCCCAGTCGAGGTCTGGTCAGGCTTCTGCCCACTCTCACGCTGGTCCTGGGATCTCCGGTGGATCCGAAGCTGGAGGACTGAAGGAAAGCCGAGCCCGGTCAGGGCGACCAGGCCCCGCCCCTCCTCACTCCCAAATCCCCCGCCTCTCTTCAGTGCGCCCGAAGGTCAGCTGGGAACCCAGCCTGCTTGGGGGAGGGGGAAGTGCTGTTCTCACCGCAGCCATTGGAGAGCCTAGGACACAGGGCCCTTGCGTGCTTGACCTCCTGGCACCTTTATTCCCCTCCTCACACACTCCCCTCCCTTCCCCATCCCTTGCACACTGGTCTCCTTGCACACTCACTCCCCCGCCCTTGCTCTCAGCGCGTGCACAGCACTTCTTTCCTTGCACAGCGACCCTTCACCCTTTCTCAGTCCCCTTTCACACCCAGGCCGTGCACCGATCTCCCCGTGCACCCCCATTTCTGCACAAGCGGCCCTCCCGGCTAGATTCCCTCACCAGAGCGGAACTTGGAGCGGATGAGCTGGGAACACTGGGCCGAGGCAACGAGGGTCATGGCCAGGAAGGGGGCGGAGAGGAGCTGGTCTGAAAGGTGGGGAGTGGGGGCCTCCCGGAGCGAGCAGAGGGGTCAGATTAGAGGGCCAGGGCAGGAAGGTATTATTAACGTGGAGGGGTAAGGAACTCTTATTTGTACCCCTAAGATCCAGGACGTCAAGGTCCCCGAGGAAAATAGTTTGGGGGGGGAGGAGCAGATCCCTGAGGGAAATAGAGTTTGGGAGAAGGAGCAGCAGAAAATTTGCTAGGGAACGCCTGGTTCGTTGATAAAGAGAGAGTTAAGAATGGATGGGAGTTAGAGATCAGTAAACCCCGGTCCTTGAAGGGATGGGGTAGCTGAGGGCCTTGATGCCAGGCTTCGGGGTCTGTGGGTCTGAACTCCTAGGTTCCTGAGGGCACGGGGACTGCGGGGCTTAGGGGCAGGGAAAAAAATAGGACGCCCTTTCCCTCGAGGAAGGTTGGGGGGCATCTCACCAGGTGGAATCAGGGCCGCTGGAGTGCAAAGTATCTAGCCGGGTGCGACCGCAAGGCTTGAGACCCCAGGCCCCGCCCTCTTAGGACAGACCTGCCTGTACTCCGCCCCTTCGCGACCGCCCGGGGTCCTCCTGAAGAGATTTAGGAGTCACTGGCCTATGGGGTCCTCTGCGGGGTTGGGGAACGGGGGGGAGGAGTAGGTGACGAGGTGAGGGTGGGGAGGGAGGTGGCGGAAGATGGAAGGCCCGGACGCCTGGGTCCCGACGCTCCCTTACTCCGTGCTCTGACCCTGGTGCCGGGGGGAAGGGGGAAGGCATTGGGGTGGCCTAGGAGGGGGAAGGGAGAGGACCGGGGCCGCCAGGGATGGACAGTCGCAGGTGCGGGGGCGCGGCCCCCAGCGGGAGCCACCTGTTGCTAGCTTTTTCCCTGACGCTGCGCTGGGTGTCAGGTTCGGGGGAGAAAAGAGTTCAAGCTGGGGCCTGGGACGCCTGGGTCCCTTAGGGACTCGGGCTGAGAAAGCAGACTCTTGGGTTCCCGAGGTTGGGAAAATGGCCAACGGGACCCCTGTTGTGCCTCAGTAGTTAGCGGAGCGAACGCCTGGATTCCTGAGAGGGTGGCTCTAGGAGAGGGCAGTCTCCAAATTGGCAAGGCTTGAGGAGGAAACTCGGGGGGTTCCCTGAAGGGTCTGGGCTTGGGGACAGGAATCCTTGGATTTCGAAGGGGGTAAGACAGGGGAGACCCTAGGGTACTCCAGAAGCGGCGAGGGAGGGGTATTCCTTGGGTCTCCAAGGGCGCATGGCCTGGGGAAGGGACTAATGAATCCTCAAGGAATGGCAAGGGAACTACTGAGCCCTGGAGTGGGAGTGGGGGGAGAACTAGGAAAGCAGACGCATGGGAGAGGGCATCTCTGAAGGGGCTGGGCTTGAAGAAGGGTTCCTGGTTCTCCGTGGAGAGGGGCAGGAATTTTCGGATCTCCGAGGAGGAAAGACTGCACGAGACCCCGAGGTACCCATGGGCTTGGGGGTTCCAAGAGTCTCCAAGGAAGCGGCTCCTGGAGAGGGGCCCTTTGCCTCCTGGAGGCTCGAAGGACTCCTGGGTCCCGTGGAGATGCAGCTAGGGAGGGACGCCTGAGAGCCCGAAAACCTGAGATCCCTCGGGACACGTTCCCCACGAGGATACGTTTGGAGTCCAAGCTCCGAATTTCTTTATTTCTTCGGAAAAAAATTAGGGCAGCCCAGGGAGCGCCCGAGAACTAACTCCCGGGAGGCCTGGGAATGCCCCTGTATGTTCCTTCCAGGTTTAAGAACTGAGACTAAGGCGGATGGGGGGAGGGGCGGAGTGAAAGGCAAGCCCCGAGCGCAGGCGCCCCGATCACAGAGACGCGACCAGGGGAAGTGCGTGGCGCTGATTGGCCGGCAGCTCTTTCTGCTCCAGGTCCCAGAGCAGGCGACGGAGCCTGCGCAATTCGGCGTGCAAGGAATCATCCGTAACAGGCCCCGAAAGGCGCAGACGCGAACCACCCAGCGGCAGGATGAGGGGCGGGTGCGAAGAGAAGCTCTCGAAGATGTCGCCTGGTGGGGTGGGGACGGATAGTCAGAGAGGAGCCCAGATCTCCAAAGGGATTGGGGTGGGGGGTAGGGATGCTGTGCAAACGCCTCGGTTAGCGGAGTGGGCGGTCTTCGTTCAACTCCCCCCTCCCTCTGCTGTCTACACCGGCCAAGAGAACTACAACCCCCAGAAGCCCCTGCAGCCGATTCCCTTTCCGGCTGCCCCACCCACCGCGAGGCATGGTGGGATTTGTAGTAATTTTTTTTTTTTAAACCCAGACACTCCCATTTCCCACTCCGTGGCGCTAGGAAGGAGCTTCAGGGGTCCTCCAGCACAGCGCTCTCATCCCACAGATGAGGACACTGAGGCCCAGGGCTGATTGGGGGCGGGGCTGGAGAAGGGAGCTCCTCACCCGTGTCCATAGCTTCCAGCTCCGCCGCTGGCGGCTCCCAGGCAGGGGGAGGGCCGCGGCCCGGGCCCAGCTGGTAGTGGCTGAGCACGTGGTGCAGCTGGGCGGGGCTCAGGATGGGGTGCTCCGTCCGAAGACTGCTCCAGGAGGCCTAGGAGAGGAGGGGGGAGGGGGAGATCAGGGTGGTGGGCGGGACGCCCACGTGTGATGGAATCCGGGAGAACTCCGGAGTTCCATCTGGCCAGCTTCCAGGCCATAGGACAAGGGCCTGGGTCCGAGGGCTAGCTAGCACCCTTGATCTGACCCAGGAAGGCAGACCCACAGAGGTGAAGGTTAAAGGACTAGCCCCAAATCACCCAGTACTAGGTGTCAGGGATCATTCTAGAGCGCAGCTTGAACAGCGCTGACCACACTTTCCATCTCACCAAGGCAGTGGCACCCAGCCAGCGTCTTGCCAGTGTGGGCATCTCTCCTGGGAACACTAAGTCAATGGTTCCATTGCTTCTGAGAGGGCTGTGACCATCTCCTGCCTCCTAGAATCTCTGGCATTCTAAGTCAGGACAGCCTAGAGCAAAGCTGGCCTCTCCCTGCTCTTCACTTGAACCCCGCCTCTCCAACCTTGCCTTCCCTTTCCATCACACCCAGTGGATTTGTCCTGGCCATTCTTCCTGCCCAGAATATGCACACCTTATCTCTGGCCCTAGAATCTTTTCTTTCCTTCAAGTCTCAGCTCCCATCTCCATGAAACCCCTCCTGATGCCCCCAGTCACTGGGGCCACTCATGTGTTCTGTATTTAGTCTGTGAATATGTCGTTTATCCCACAGAACAGAGATGGCCCTCTAGGTCCTCAAGTGAGACCCTGTGACTGAATCCAAACTCACAGAGCACCTGTGTCCTCGAGGCCATAGGCTCCCCACACCTGCCATGGAATCAGATTCTTGTCTCATCTTGGCTTAGTATTTAGTGTCTGGTGCTTACCAGAGTCTTGCTTAATAACGTTTATTGGTGATTAATCCATTGTCTCTTATATTGTCTGCCTGACCACCTGCCTACCTGTCTGTCCCTGTGAGGGGCTGGCGATTCATCACCTTGAGCAGGGAAGTTCTTGGCACACAGAGTAGGTTGACAGCCATGGAAAGCTTTCGGAAGAACTCAGTTGCAATGTCCCCCAGCCCTGCACCCTGAAGCCAGTCCAGAACGAGGTCCAAATTGGTCCGAATCTGCACTGCCCGAGACCACTGGTAGAAGGGCCGGCCCTGGCCTGGACAAATGGGTAAAGGAGACAAGAGCCAGTGATCCTCAGAGAGGAGTGACCACCTAGGCCCTGGGATCCCTTGGATTTGGCCTCCTAGCCCCCCACTCATGCTCACCCCTCTCCATTAAGGAGTTGAGCAAGGATGCATTGGAGAAGAAAAACAGGTAGCCGAAGGTCTGGGACACCAGGTCCGGGTGCAGCTCACACTGTCGGGTCATTTCCAAGGCTGTCTGGAACACCTCCAGGGTGGGCCTCAACCCCGGGGGCATGGCAGCCAGCTCTGCCCCAGGCCCTGGAAGCTCTGCCGCAGCAGTGAAAGGATTGCTGTCCAAAAGCGCTGGCAGCGTGGAGTACAGAGTCTGGACACAAGAGGGCAGAGGAAGACAGTAAAAAGCCAGATAGCAACTCCCAGCAGCCCCCAAAAGGCTCTCAGATACGAGGGACAGGAAGAAAGCTGCCTTAGCCCCTGAGGATAAGATGAGAGGTCAAAAGATCATAGCATAGCCTAAACGGGCAGGGGGAGCGGAGCACGATACCTGGAGTTCCTCCGAAGGGAAAAAAAGGACAATTAAAGAGGGGAGAAGGTATGAGGAAGCTAATTTGAGGTGGCTAGGGAGATAGACCCACAGAGGAAATGGGATGGCCATCTCATCTGCAACAGGAAGCTGATTCAGAGTGGGAATGGCCATCCCAGCTGGGGTGGGAGCCAGAAATCATCTATTCCTGGTACTCGGAGGAAGCAGAGGCCTAGAGAGGGGGGATGCCTGGCCCTAGGGCCCACAGCACCCCAACCAGGGTGCACTGGTCCCCACTTCTGCTGGGGACAGAAAGGGAGGTCAGCATCTACTGAAGCAAGTAGGGGCTGAGCAGCAGGAAGTGAAGTCCAGGGACAGGAGATGGCCTAAGAGAAGCAGACAGTAAAGGCAAGGCATAGGGCCATGCAGTCACAGGAAAGGAGGTCCCAGCAGGCCAGCCACTGAATGACATAGACCGGCTGGGCCAAAAACTTGGGAGGGGGTGAGACCCACTTAGTCCCAGGACCCTCAAAGGAACAGGAAGGAAGGGCAATGACCAAGTGAGGGCAAAGCAGTAGGAAGTGGGGACAGGGCTGGTGTGTGTGTGTGTGTGTGTGTGTGTGTGTGTGTGTGTGTGTGTGTGTGTGTGTGTGTGTATGTGTGAACCCTTGAGAAGATCACAGGAAAGGAAATGGGGGCAGGGCTGGGGGAGTGGGAGGCATGAAGCCATGGGTAAGAAGTGAGGTCACAGGGCAGGGAATGAGGTCAAAGCAAGTGAGGGCAGAGCCCTGGACCCTGAAGCTGTGAGGAGGTTGGTCACAGGGTGGGAAGTGATAGCTGGACCCACCTTGGTGAGGTAGTAGACTGACTGTTGGAAGGTGCACATGATGACCTCATCCAGTACTGCCATAGCCTCATCACAGAGCTCAAGGTCATTGCAGAGCTGGGGGTCTGAGGACAGACCTGGGGGAGAAGAAAGAGCTGGGCACAAATGGTGGCTAGGGTCCCCACTGGCCCCCACTGCTGGCGTGAGGGCTGGAGGAGAGCAAAAGATGCAGCCCAGAAATGTAGGAGTTGTGGGCCTGCTAACTGTGTAGGTCCCTCTAGGGGCAGCCATGGGTGAGAAACACCCATCCCTGAGAGGTGGAAGATGTGGGCTAGCTCACATCTATCTGAAGGAGAACCCAGTGCTAAGATGTAGGGTGCACTGACCAGCCAGATGCCTGGGCCCCTCTAGCCTTCCCTATAGGCAGCCTAATCTCTGAGATGTAGGAAATCTTGGTTGACTGGACACCTGGCTTCCATCTGGGAGAGCCATAGGTCAGAAGAAAGCTGTCCCTGAGAGGTTTGGGATGCCTAGTAGCTGGATGCCTAGGCCTCTGGAGGGCCACGACACCCAGTCTCATCTCACCCTCCTGGTCAGCCTCTTTCTCCATGTCCAACACCTTCTCCTGCACATAGGTGAGCAGCTCGGTGGTGTTTGCCATCCATAACATCAGGGGCCGAAGCTCAGCAGCCACTGCCTCAATACTCAGTGGTGCCTCGAGGGCCCCTTCTGGCTGGCTGTGGGGAAACAAATACCAGGGCAGCCCTGGAGTGACCAAGATCAGCCCCCATGGGCTGTATTCCAGCCCTAGAGGTTCCCCAACCCTGACCCTCACCAACCCTAATTGAAGTCTTACTTCTCTGGCTGGCGGTCTCCAATTTCCTTGATCTTCTCCTGAGAAGAGCAGAAAGACAAAGCCAGCAGGAGGTTTAGGGGCCAAGTGATTGAGAATTGGGGTGGTGAATGAAGTGGGGTTTGTTTGCTTTTACGTGAACAAAGAGAAGGGCATCAGGAAATAAGGAAAGGAATTCACCATGCTTTTGAGTTCTCACCCATGCCCTACTGTACCCCTCATTCTGCCCTCAATGGGAAGTCCCCATCTGTGTCTCACTTTTCTTCTCTGAAAAATAAGGGGTGATAACAGGTGGCCTCTAAGGGCCTTTTTGGTTCTGACACTCTGCAGTTCTTAAAAAATAACAACCTATAAAATTGATATTTTAAATCAAAGATGCTAAAGTTTCAGGACTTGGCATTCTGTGTCTAAGATTCTAAGAATCAGGATTGTGTAATTCCAAAGTTCTACATATCCAAGATTCTAAAATGCTATAAGATTCAGAGATTCCAAAATCCTATGATGCCAAGGTTTCATTAGTCCAAGATTCTACGAGTCCAAGGTGCAGAAAGAGTCCAAAATTATGAATCAACATAATTCCAAAATTCAAAATCCCATAAGACCAATTTGGGAATTTCTTTTGCTTGACTACACATGTTCTGTTTTTCTTGCTTTCTCAATTGGGGAATGAGGGGAGGAAGAAGAACAGGAGGGTGAGGATTTGGAACTGAAAATAAAATAAAATTGAATTTTAAAAATAAGTCCAAGATTCTATCAGATTCCAAGCTCAAGATCATGAGTACAAAAGTGTGAGATTCTAAGAGTTCAAGATTCTATAAACCTAAAGTTCTACATGTCTGAAATTTTAAAAGCCTAAGATTCAATGCAGTTCTTAGACATGAAGCCAGCCAGGTGGCTTGAGTTCCAATGAGATCACATTTAAGGCATTTTGCAAACTTTGAAGCACAGATAAAAAGTAACTATTATTATAATGAACTCAAAATCTTATGACTCAAAGTTATGAGAATCTAAGAGTTCTAGATTCTATGTCCAAGTTTTAAGTCCAAAACTATACATGGCAGAGTACAACAGATAAAGACCATCCTAGTTCGAGGTTCTACATGTCCTTGATTCAATAAGTAATGGATTCTATCAGATTCTTATATTCCAAGTTCAAGACATTATGAGTCCAAGATTCTGTGAATTCGAGATTCAAGAGTCCCAAATTCTGTGCATCTAAAATTATGAAAGTCACAAATTTTGTGTCTAAGATCCCAAGAGTTCAAGATTTTATGAGCCCAATGTTCTACATGTCCAAGATTCTAAGTCTAAGGTTCTAAGAATCCAAGTTTCAAAGAGTCTAAGGTTCTAAAAGTCCAAGATTACACGACTAATACACATCCACAGTCTGAGCTCAATATTCTAAGCCTACAATTCGAAGGGTTTAAGTTTCTACAGGTTCAAGGTTTAGTTAAAAAAAAAATTCCAAATTCTATGAGTCTAAGATTCTCAAAGTTCAAGGTTCCATGGATCATGTTATATTACTGCAAGGTTCCAAGAGTTCCCTTGAGGATCTGATCCTGAATACACGACTATAAGACACCAAGGTTCCCTGAGACTTTATTTATCCCTTTGGACTTAAAAGGCAGATCTATGAACTTTAGGTTTATGGACTCTTGAGAACTCTTAAGAATCTTATACTTTTGTACCCATAATCTTCAGCTTGGAATCTGATGGAATCTTGGACTTATACGTTATTTTTAAAATTCAATTTTATTTTATTTTCAGTTCCAAATCCTCACCCTCCTATCCTTCTTCCTCCCCTCATTCCCCAATTGAGAAAGAAAAAAAAAAACAAAACATGTGTAGTCAAGCAAAAGAAATTCCCAAATTGGTCTTATGGGATTTTGAACTTTGGAATTATGTTGATTCATAATTTTGGACTCTTTCTGCACCTTGGACTCGTAGAATCGTGGACTAATAAAACCTTGGCATCACAGGATTTTGGAATCTCTGAATCTTATAGCATTTTAGAATCTTGGATATGTAGAACAATCTTGATTCTTAGAATCTTAGATACAGAATGCCAAGTCCTGAGACTTTAGCATCTCTGACTGAAAATCTCAATTTTATAGCAATGGATGGAAGTTGGAGAAAGGAACATATCTGCAGATATGTCAGGCCTAACAATCCCAGCGTGGAATGGGGTGCCTTGGGAAGTCATGGGTTCACTCTCACGAGAAGTTTTAAAAGCTGTCGCTGGACTTTTGTTTTACATACATATGTATTGGATTAGATCCGCTTTCAACTTCAGGACTCTGATTCCGAGTCAATGTTACACGAATCTAAGATGGAAAAATCTGGCTTTTCCCATAAGTAAACTCCAACGTATGAAAGTTCTGCCCCAGGGTCGTGTCCAAGCTGCCTTCCCAGCCCTCCTGGTGCCCTCCCTAGGGAAGCACACCAAGGATGCCTCACCCAGACCGCCTCCTTGACAAGGCGAGCTAGACGGCCCATCAACCGGGGCAGATGGCCAAGTTCCAGCTCTCGGGCGGAATGCTCTACACACATCGCAAGCAGGGTTGCTGGACCCAGTGCGGGCAGCTGTGTCCCGGTCCCCGCCGCCCGCACGATCTCGCCCAGAAGTGCCTCCTCTTCCTTGGGCCTAAAGCGCAGGACGGGCTCTCTACCATCCAGGTAGGCGGCCAGGGCCTCCCCCTGCTCCTGCAGCCCTCTCCCACAGAGGCGGCAGCAGAACGCCCAGCCCGGGCCTGGCGGGGCAGCCAGGGGCCGAGCAGGGAGCCAGGGGGGTCGACCAGCCTCAACCACTCTGGGGTCTTTGTATAGGAAAAGGAAGTGTTCGCCCAGACCCAGAAGGTCACCGGGCCTCAACTCAGCTTCCCGCAGTAGCTGCCCCCCATTATGGGTGACAGCGGCACCCCGGGCTGGGCGCACGTGGGCTGGGCCCTCCCCTCCCGCCCGCACTGTACAGTGTCGGGCCAGGATGTCAGGCGCATTCAGGAAGGTGTCCACATGGGGGGCCTGCCCTCCGCGGGCCCCTGAGCTCCCCCCACCCTGTCCAAACACATGCTGCTCCCGAGTCATCACATACACCACGAACTCCTGGGGAAATAAGAAAAGACCAGTGGCTGAGGAAGAGGGGATGCTAAGAAACCCCGGCTTCTCCTCCTTCTAGTTCTAGGACCGAGGGCAGAGCCAGGCTCGGCTGAAGAGATACTGGCTAATTGGTTCCCAAGGTAGGGGGATTCTTTTCATCCCCACCTCCTCCCCCAGACAGGATCTCCTTGCCTAAGTGGACCTTCTCATTCCCCCTCAAATGACCCAAACGCTACATCAAAGTGGACTTTCCCTTCCGCTCCTCTGGGCGGCCTCCCGCCTCTTAATACTCTCCCTACCCCCGTTCTCCCCTCTAAATGGACTCTCCCACCTCGCTTCTTCATTCTGCCATTTCTCCCCTTCCTCCCAACCCCTCCCCTTGCAATGAGGGCCTTTACGCCTTCTGGGAGTTGTAGTCCCGCCGTCGGGGCGGTCTCACCTGTGCCTCTCTGTAACCCTTTAGCAGGAGGAAATAGGGGCGGTTGGAGGGTGGCTGGATTAGACACTGCACCAGCTGGTCCCAGTCGGCCGTGGAGTCTAAGGAGTCCGACTGGGCCGGGGCGGAAGCCGGTGAGGGTGAGCCGGGTTCTCCCGGCCCCGGGGCCAAACTGAGTGCCTGCTGCCTCCGCTCCTGCTGCCGTCGACGGCGGCCCTGGAGGCTGAGCTCTGACACGCTACGCCGCAGGGATAGGTTCTCGGACCGCTCTTTGGGACCCGAGCCAGAGCCTGAAGCCGCGCTAGGGGCTGGCCCGGGCCCTGGCCCGGGCCCCGGGCCTGAAGCTGCCCGCGATCTGCTCTTCGGAGGCCGCCACGATGGGCCCCCCAGGCCTGCAAGGCATGGACATCAAGAAAGATGCACACCCAATCAGAGATAGAGACGTAGAGACACGAACAGAGATAGTGAGAGGAATGGGGACAGAGACAGAGAGCCATTGAGATGGAGGTGCAGTGCAGAGTGAGGAGAGAGACAGAGAGAGGCGATCCAGGGAGATTGGTTGGACAAACGCAGAGACCCCAGGACAGAGAGGTTGGGGGAGGGGGGCGTGATGTGGGAGGGACAGAAACTCAGAGAACCGCGCACCCAGAGAGAGGGAAATGAGCTGAGACAGAGCCAGACCCAGGGAGAGGCTGGGGGTTCGGGACGGGGGAAGTGGGGACAGAATAGAGACTCGGAGGACCCCTGGAGAGGGGAGAAATGAAGGGAGACAGGGACAGACCCAGGGAGAGAAAGAGGGACTGGGAGTCACGGACCGGGAGGGGGGGGCAGGATGGAGACTCAGAGAACCCCTGGAGAGGGGGAGACAGAGACAGACCCAGGGGTTCGGGACGGGGGAAGGGGGGGACAGAATAGAGACTCAGAGAACCCGGCACCCAGAGAGAGAGGGAAAGGAGCGGGGCAGGCCCAGCGGGGAAGAGCCCCGCCCACCTGCAGCCCCGCCCCGCCCTCACCGTCCTCCTGCGCAGCAGCCGGACCCTCTTCCTCCAGCCTGCGCGCCTCCTCCCGGCCGCGCAGCTCGAAGCGCCGGCCCCAGCCAGGCCGTGGGCGCCACAGCTCCTGCACCAGCAGAGGGCGCTCGGAGTCTCCCAGGACACGCACGTGCTCTGCTCGCCACTCCCCAGCTCCTCCGGAGGCTGCAGGCGGCCGGCCGAGAGCATCGCACAGGGCGAAGGCCTCGGCTCCTCCCCCCGCAATTCCGTCGCCGCCGCCTCCAGGCAGCCCGCCGGTCGCCAGCCCGTAGCGCTCTAGGGCTTCGGCCACCAGCTCTCGGGCCGTGGAGCGGGGCGTGGCCAAGACGCTCTTATAATTAGTGCCCGAGGCGAGGCCGCAGCCAAAGATCTTCAGCACGCCAGGGGCTGGGCTGGGGCCGCCGAAGCCCGGGAGGCCCCACGAGGCTGTCTGGGGCTCGGGGCCCACGGCTCCAGCCAAGCCTGGGAGCTTCTTCTCGCTGGCCCAGCGTTGGGCCCCAGCCCCAGTCCCGGGGCCCGCCCCACCCCCGGCCCCGGCCCCGCCCCCGGTCCCCGCCCCTGGGCCCCGGAACAGTTGCGAGATGCGCCGGGCTCGGCTCCCGGAGGCACCCCCTGCTGCCTTCACGGCCCCGACGCGGCGCAGCTCTGGACCCGAGTGACCTGAAGAGGCTGGTGCGGGGTCACTGCTGCGGCTGCCCGTGTCCGAGGAGGAAGACCTGCGGAGGCCAGGAATGCAGCGGACAAGGAGGGCGACAGAGACGTACAGAGACAGAGAGGAAGCATGAGCCAGGGGAGAGGAGAGACAGAACCTCCCGACAGTCACCAAGGCTCAGGGAGAAAGATGTGGAGAGACGTACAGAAGCAGAGAGACAGAGAGAGATAGACGGACAGAGGGAGAGAGACAGAGAGATGGGGATGGACAGAGGGGGAGAGACAGAAAGACAGAGAAATATGAAGGGAACAGGAGAGAGGGAAAGAGAAACAGACCATCAAAGGGAGAGGGAGATGGAGAGACGGAAAGAGGGAGAGACACAGACAGATGGAGGAAGGCAGGGGGGGAAGTGAGACAAAGAGGCGGGGAGAAGAGGAGAGGGAGAGACACAGAGAGAGAGAGAGAGACTCATGAGACATGGAGAGGGGGGCGGAGAGGTCTAAGGGGGAGTCAGACACGCTGAAGCATGGGGGTGGCCTTCGGGGGGGCCCTGACACTTGGGGAAAGGGAAGATTTGCAGGTCCTTGATCTGTTAGCGGTAGGGTAATTGGCTCCTGGGACTCCGAGAAAAGAAGGGGTCTCTGAGAGAGGCTCAAATCCCCCTGCCACCCGGGTCTCTCGAAAGCCAGCAGGGACTCCAGAGGCAGGAAGGGGTGGGGTCTCAGATCGCCAACCGCCTGGATCCCTGGAAGGCTAGAGAGGACATAGGGGATGGGGACTCCTGGGTCCCCGAAGGGGAGGGGGGCTCGCACTCACTTCACTGAGGCCGCGCTGGGCCAGCGACGCCCCAGCTTCGCCAGCTGCTTCCTCGGGGAGTTGATCCAGAGGCCGGCGGGGAGATGGAGCTTTCCGAAGCGGGGGCTCCCGCTCTCTTTCCGCTCGCCCGACAGCATCTCCTGCAAGGATATAAGACCTTCTGGATTCTCCAGCGGGAGAGGGCATCGGGAGAGGATACCGCAGTCCGAGAGGGTGAAGGCCCTGTACTTCAGGGACTCACCCTCCTCCCAAGGCCTCGGCCTGTGGCTCCCGAGGTGAGGCTTGAGTCCTGCTCCCGCCTGGATCCTGGTGCTCCTAGCTCTGGATCCTGGTGTTCCTAGCTCTGGATCCTGGTGTTCCTAGCTCTGGGTGGGAACAGGACAGGAAAAGGCAAGAGGAAGCCGCGCAGGAAGAGCGGGGAGGGGGCGTCCTGTCAAGGGCGGGGAGGGGGGGAGGGGAGAGAAGCATGGGTAGGACAAGCACGGCCTGGGCATCCAGCGCCCCCCAGCGCTGGGCCAATTCTCTGGTTCTTCAGTTTCCGCCCGTTTGGGGACTCAGCCATCCAAGTCCTAATACCATCTCCCTCAGGAACTAAAGTGACTGGGTCCCTAATCCACTCTGGAACCCAGACCCGTGCCCTCGGGCATCCAGGAGTTCCGTCCTAGACCTGAACTGTTGGACTGAGTCACAGACACAAAGAAAGAGGAGACATTTTTATTGACTGAAGGGGAGGGGGTGCCCCGGACCTCTGTACCCCGGGGCCGACGGATCCATCCAGGAACACTGGCTGCTGGAATTCTCTTGGCATTACTTCCCCGCCTGGCCCAGGTCTAGGCCCGCCCTGCGGGCGCAATAGAGGCTGAATGGGAGGCGGGGGAGAGTGAGGCAGTCTGCGGCATCTTGAAACCCTTCCCTCACCCACAAACCTCATAGCCCGTGGGGTACCCTGTCGGGCTCTGCCCCTTCGACCCTATCCCCTCTAGGGTGGCACCGCCCCATAGAGTTCCACCCCTCCATCTCTAGCTTGGCCTGGGTGGTAACTACCGGGTCTGGCCGCGCCCAGTGCTCACGTCAGCGCCAGGCTCCCCAGCACTGCAGCCACCCCACCAGCGACTAGCCCGATGAGGGTGATGTTAAGGATTCTGGCGGCGTTCTGGCCTGAGTGCACGAATACATCTTCATGTCCGGTGTGCAGCCCAGATTCAGCCCCTGAGCCAGGCTCAGCTCCGGAGGTGGGCTTAGCCCCCGAGGTGGGCTTAACCAAACCCCAGTCGGGCGCAGCAGCCCCCAAGTCGGGCGCAGCCCCCCAGCCGGGCGCAGCCCCCAAGTCGGGCGCAGCCCCCCAGCCGGGCTTAGGCCCCAAGCCGGGCTCAGCCTCCCAGCCGGGCTCAGCCCCCCAACCGGGCTTAGCCTCCGAGCCGGGCTCAGCCCCCCAGCCGGGCTCAGCCCCCCAGTCGGGCTTAGCCCCCCAGCCGGGCTCATGCCCCCAGTCGGGCTTAGCCCCCCAGCCGGGCTCATGCCCCCAGTCGGGGTCAATCTGCAAGTAGGGCGCAGCCTCCGGGTCGGGCTCAGCCTCCAAGTCGGGCTCAGCCTCCAAGTCGGGCTCAGCCTCAGACGGTGATGTTGTAGTCGGAGCCAACGTCTTTCTCTTTCTCGTTACCGAAGACGAAGTCAGAGTGGACTGTTTTTCCCTGCCGGGCTCCTGGTCAACTGTGGAGTGGGGCTTGTGACCATGGAAAGTCCACTGACCAGCCGGCATGGTCCGAGTAGGGGTGGGGGCTAGACTCGGACCCACAACCGGATTCAGGTGTACACTGGTCTCAGTACTCGGACCGGGACTAAGCATTCGGCCATTGACCAGAATAGGAAGACTCGAGATCTTCCTCCTCATCTGGAATCACTTCGAGGAGGGGTCGGGGAGGGGAAGACATACCCAAGCCCCAGTTTCTAGGCCCCGCCCCCAGGGGCTAGCCGCTGGCCAGCGGACTCAGGGCCCGCCCCCCCAACAGCTCATCCTCCCGCTATCCCAGGAACCCTTCTGAGGCCCCACCCCCAAGGTAGTAGCGAGTGGGTAGGTCTGGGAGTAAGAAGGCTGACCCTTTACGTGGTAGGTGATGACTGTGGCTGGGCTCTGCACGCGAACCGTGCCCAAGATGCATCGATAGACGCCTGAGTCTTCCAAGGACACCATGGGCTTGGTGAGGGCGGATTCTTGGCCCCGACTTATCAGGACTTCTGAGCCATTTGGCCAGACCTGGCCCCAGCCCCCGGGGATGGACATGCAAGGGTCAGGGCAGCTCTCTAGCCCGACTGGGATCCTCAGGGGCGAAGGGTGGCCGAAGGTTCTAGGATTCACACCAAGGGCCAGGCACCGGGGCTCGGGCGCAGCCACGGGATGCCTGATCTCTCAGGGACCAAGAGGGTTCCATGGAGTCCGAGGGGAAAGGTCACCTCTAAGGTAGTACATGTCCCACGGGTGTCTCTTGGGACCGCTCCCGGGGTCAGGGGGCCCTCAGGTATCTAGGAGTAAGTACCCTATAGAATCTGTAGTCCGTGAGCCCTTCGGCGGCCTTATGCCAGCTCAGTTCACAGTCCAAGACCATGTCTCCGTTCTCATTCACCCGTACGGTTTGTTCTGTAGATAGGAGTGACCGTCAGCCTCACGGTAGCAATAAGGTCCCACTCCAGCCTCTGACCTCATTCCCAGCTTCCGACCCCCGCTCACCCCCGCAGTTGTAAGATTTTTGACAGGAGTGCACCTGCTTCTCACACCCATAGCACCAGATGAGGGTCTGCATCATGAGGCCTGAGAGGGGCGGCGGGAGGGGAAAAGGGGGGAGGGGTAAGGACAAGGAGAGGTAGAGGGGGCTGGGAAGTGTCACCAAATCTCGAGGAAGCAAAGTTACGGGACAGGGCCCTGAGGGGCTGCGGAACTGGGGCTAGGAGAGGAGAAGAGAAGAAGAGAGGAGGGAAGGAGAGGGGAGAGGAGGGGGGAGGAGAGGAGAAGAGGGATAGTCCTTAGGGTATGGAGGGCCAGGAGCTCACCGCATTTGTTGGGACAAAAACCTGCGGGGAAGAAGAGATCCGTACTTTACTCAAGGGGCGATGGATATGTGCCTGGGTCCTCGAAAGAGTGGGAGCTGGAGGAACAGAGGGCCTAGATCCTGGGGCGGGGGGCTGCCTCAGAGGAAGCCTAAAGTTCCCTGAGGGCTCTAGAGTAAGTCACAGAGGGAGTGGGGCTAGGGCCCAGAACCCGGAGCCCCTGAAGGAGGGTTCTCCGAGGGGGCGAGGGCAAAGGGCACAAGGTTTGTGTAGTGTTGCAAAGGTCATAGGGCTCCCCGAGGGGAAGGGGGATGGTGAGGGATTTCTCTAATGAACCGGGATCCGCGAGGGTGTGAGAGCAAAAAGTCCGAAGTTCTCCTGGGGTCTTGGCAATGGGCTCAGGACTCCTGGTGGGGACAGGGCCAACGCCACTGGGCTGCCCGGTTGGGAAGCCAGGCCCTCCAGGACTCTTCCTCACTTTCCCTCTGGAACTCCCGGACCCGGCGAGCGAAATTCTCCTTCTGCACGTGCAGCGTCCAGGTGAGCTCCTTCACGAGGAAATTGTCTGCAGGGGCCAGGGGACACATTGTCTGGGAGCGTCCCTGGATGCTCCCTTCTCCGGCCTGATGCCTGGACCCCCTATCCAAGACCCACCTCTGAGGTCACTATCTCTGATTCGCCTGAGCTCCTTCAGGAAGGCCCAGGACACTTTGCTCAGCGTGGGGTCATCTGTAGAAAATGGGTTAGGGCGGAATGGGCCCCTGATGTTCAGCCAGGATGGCCCAAACCTTTCCCCTAAACCCTGTCCCGCATCCCCCCCTCCCAGGTCCGCGGAGGGTGCTTGCGGGGCAGGCAGGTGCCCTGCATCCTAGGGGCTGCTCTTCACCTATTACGCCCTGGTAGTTCTTGTCAAAAGGCATATCGCTAAACTGGCGCACAGTCTCCTCCAGCCGGCTCACGAAAGTCTGCAAAACTTGGGGGTCCATGTCCATGTGGCTGGGCAGGTAGTTCTGCTCCAGATCTCGTAGTCCCGCCACCACTGCGGGGTCGCAGAGCATGCATCCCCACACTCGGCGTGGGCTCAGTGCCAGCACCAAGACCAGGGGCAACGCGGAGCGTAGGAAACTGCTCATACTGGTGGAACTCACCACAGCCCGAGGGAATCCCCTTCGAGGCTTCTCTGGGCGGGTCCCTAAACGTAATGGTCACAAACCCTAAGCCTGTGAGTTCCACAAGACCCCCCAACTCTGCCATTGAGACCCCAAAGTGAAGAGGCCCTGTAAATGTAAGGGGACCCCTAGGATGGGAAAAAATCTCAAAGCATCCTGAAATTGAAGCGCCTCCAACTGAGGGGGTTCCCCTAAATATAAAGGGGACAATTCCTGAGCCTTTGATTGTGAAGTGATCCTCCAAGATAGAAAAGATACGAGAGCATCACAACATCGGAGGCTGAAATTGTTACTCAGGCGCTGGGGTTTGCCCTCTCTAGGTCCACTTGACTCCTGTCTTCCTCTCCCCCCCCCCAAAAGGGGACAGGCAGGAGGGAGGGAAGGACTGGGGCGCTCTGCCCCAGAAAGCCACTCACCTTGACGGTGGGCCGCTTTAACTACATCTCCCATAAGCCACCACGCCTCGGGGACGAGGTCGTTCTGTAAGGCCACCGCTCCCTAGGTCTGCTGGGAGCTGTAGTCCCGCAGCAAACGGGAAAGTTGGTGGGGTGAGGAATCCCAGGACAATCCCCTTCTCTCTGAGCTCCTGTAGACGATCTCTAAGCCCTTATTGGGCTCCGAGAGTGTGAGCCGAGTCAGGAGATTCCCATGTGGACAGCTGCCTTCTCCTCGGACCCCAGACGCCCCCCTACCCCTACCTGTTCTATTGGACGCTGATAGGTGGGCGGCCAAGGTGTTAGGCAAGGGCGCCCCTGTGTGACCTCATAGGGCCGTGGAATCCTGGACTGTGACTGGGCGTCCTGGGAACACCCAAGGGGGTCGAGCTTCTCTTCTCATGCCCCACGGCAGCTCAAGTGGGCGTATGCGGCCCCGGGACTACGACTCCCACCAACCCCTGGGATAGTTGCTTCCTTGACCGAGCGAGCCCCTAACCCAAGGCGCTTTTAGGAGATGCAGTCTATTTCCTGTAGTATCTGCATTCCTTTAAGAGGAGGGGTGGGCCCCTGGGTCCCAGAGCAGGCAGCACTGGGAAGGGTGTGTCTGGGTCTCAGATAAGACTGGTACTGAGGGAGGGGAGTCTCTGTAGCAGAGGAGATGGGCACTGGGGAGGGTGTGCTGGGTCCCAGAGAGGACAGGTGCTGAGGGGCAGCGGGGGGAGGGAAGGAATCTGCATCCCAGAGCAGGCAGCACTGGGGAGGGTGTGCCCAGGTCCCAGAGAGGACAGATACTGAGGGAGGGGAGCCTGGGTAGCAAAGGCGGGCACTAGGAAGGGCATGCCTGGCTCCCAAAGAGGACAGGTACTGAGGGGGTGCAGAATCTAGGTCCCAGAGCAGGCAGCACAGGGGAGGATGTGCCTGGGTCACCAAGGGGATTTGCCCTCAGGTAGTGTAGAGGACATAGAGAGTTTGGGGCCCAGTGCCTGCAAAGGGACTAGAATTTCCAGTTCTACCTCTGCGTTCTGGAAGCCCTTGTCTCCTAGGACAGGAGGTACCTGGACCCTTAACTCCCAGAAGCTTCTGGGGCTCACCCACTTTGGAAAGAGTGAGGAGGACAGGCCAATGTAGTGTCCCCCTCCCTGAGCTTCTGGAACACCCTGCCCCAACATAACAGGGCCCCTCCTTCCAAAATAAAGGATAGAAAATTCTAGAAACAAGGATCTTTTTATTGCTTTTGTTTTTTCTAAAATAAAATTTTTTTCTAATATTTAAATCCCTGAGATAAGTCCAAGAGGCTGACCATTCCTCCTTTCTTCCCCAGGTTTTCTTAGCTCTTGTGGAGGAGACTTGAAGCTGGCTTCTGTTCTCTGGTTCCCAGCTTCCTTTCTTTTGAGGCACAGATGGGGAAACTGAGACAGTGGTACAGGTAGAGATAAGGAGGCCCTAGGTCTAGTCTCAGAGTCTCACTGTTGGTTCCTAGGGCTATCTGTCCATCTCTTCTGGCCTTGTTCCCCCCACCCCTTGTAAAAGGGAATGAGAGGCATGGTAGTTTGCAGCTCTTCGGGTTCAGTCCCACAGTCCTAGGCTCTTCCTGGAGGGGACCCCAAAAATGCCCAGTTTAATGCCTTCATTTTGCAAATGGGGAAACTGAGGATCAAGACAGACAAGCTATTCACCAAGGTTACCCAGGGCCAGGATGGGAACCCAGGCCTCCTACAACCCAGTGTTCTTGGAATAATGTATATTAGCATCCATCAACAGGGAGAAGGGGGTTGCCAGGCCTTGGGGTTTCTCTCCCCTTGTGGAAAGCAGAACCATCCCAAGGCTTGGGGGCAGTGAGCTCTTGTCCATCCCTGAAGAACAGCATTATGGGCAACTCTAGAACCCAAAGGAGATCTCCCCATCCGAGCTGAGCACCTGGGAGAGTTGTTTCTGCTCTTATCTGTAAGCATGAAGGCTCCATGGTCACCAGTCATTGAAGCCAGAGACAGATCAGTGCAAGAGTGGGGAGAGGTCTGCAGGGATGCCCACCCACTCAGGCAGGAAGGCAGCCTGAGGCTTGAACACGTTCAGGAATTGGGAGTCAGGGAGAGTGTAGTTGGCCAGGTAGACGGTCTCCCCCGAGGCCAGGTAGGCTGCCCAATAGCCAAAGGTGCCAATGGTCATCACCATGTGGTTGCACTGAGTCAGCAGAGCAAAGTCCGAGCTGGGTGCCACCTTGTCTCCATCGCCAGCAAACACCACATCACCCCTGGAGGAATCGATGTTCTCCTGATACCACTTCATTCCATTACTGGTCACCACAAAAACAGTGTCGGGGTAGCGAGCCCGGAACCAGGCCAGGGCCTGCTCCAGGTAGGCACGACCAGCTACCACACCTCGCCAGTGCTTGGGCATCACCTCCACATAGTCACCCCTGAGGACATGGACCCCCACAAAGGTGAGGCTTTGGCCCTTGCCTCTGCTGTAGCGCACCCAATGAAGGAAAGCTTGTGCTTCCTCTCCAACATGGTGGTGCAGGGAGAATTCTCAAAGGATCTCAGCCTGAAGGTGGTGGTAAAAGGTCCAGGAACAAGGGAAGCCAGTAAACCATAGCATGTCCTGGCCACCCAGGTGGGCATACTCTTCTGCCATCCAGTCTTGAAGAGGGTAGAGGTGCCAGGGCATTTGGGCAGCCACCTCGCTGTCTAGCACTGAGAGGGTGACCTTGAAGACTGGGGCCAAGGTGGCATGCATGTCTGTCAGGATGAAGGCTTGCTTCCCATTCAGCTTGGCCAAGGCATAGAGAGTGGCATGCTGACCCATCTGGTTTCCAAAGCGCCCCTCTGGCTGGATAGTCCAGATGCCAGGCTTAGGACTTGCTGCTGGCTTATGGAGGGCCAAAGAACCATTGGGGCCTCGAGGTGTCCCCGGCAGGCAGAAGAGGGCCACTTTGGTTAAGCCTGGGCATTGCTTGTGGCACAGAACAGAGAAAACCAGTTTTGGGGAAAAGCTGCCTTTCCAGACGTGGAGGAAGAAGGAGGTAACAGAGAGGAAGGAGGCAACCGAGAAGGCCCAGCAGAGTTGCCGGTGAGAAGGGATCCACATGGTTGTGGAAAGAAGCCAGGAATCTGAATTGGAGATGAGGAGGCAGGGATACCCAGGGAGAAGGAGAGTGGTTGGCTGGGAGTAAATGTTCCTGCTGGGGCCACAGGGCACAGTAGTCCCTGAGAAGGGGGCAGAGGCTGGAAGAGCCGGATCCTGGGACCAGTCTGACTCACCTGGGCTCCAGGCTGGGGCCACAGTCTTCCTGGAGGGCAGCTTGCTCTCCCCAGACTCAAGGGGCCTGGCCAATAGAGAGCTCCAGGTGGGGAAGGGAAGGAAGAAGGAGTTCCACCAGCCCTGATATCGCTCCTCTTTCCCTTTGGACCAGCCTCGTCCTTTCGTTGCCAGGCAATGCCAGGAGCTCACCGTTGCCTTGGCCAAGCCGGCGCAGTCCCCCTGGGGCCCGGTCCAGAGCACCAGCACCCCGATCTGTAGATCTGTTGGGGCACCCACATGGGTGGATGCTGGCTCCTCAATCCCACAACCCTGGAGACCTATTCTCCAGGCCCAGACAAAGGCCTACACCAGGGAGGAGGCAGAAGAGGGCAGGGCCAAGACTGGGTGGGACTCCTGAGCCGACCCTCCAGGCAAGGTGGGGTAAGGTGGGAAAGGGAGGGGAATGTCTGGGGAGCAGCGAGGCAGAGAACTGGTTCCTCCAGTTCAGCCGGGGAGGGAGGATGAACATGAACGGCTGTCACATGACTGCTTTGTCTCCTCCGACCTTACCTATTCCAGATGAGGGGGTACCACCAGTCCTAGAAGGACCCCCCACTTTGGCGTTGTCCAGGACTCCTCCCTTTCCCTCATCCCATAGAGCGAGTCGACGATCAGTGAGTCAGTTAATGAACGCCAATGGAGCGCCTACACTACGTCAGACCCTGTGGGAAGTGTATAGACGGCCACAGCATCTTGGCCACTTACTGCCCTAGTGCCGTATCACCCCTCCCGACTTCGTCTCCCTCTCTCCAATCCATTCCCCTCTCACTTGCTTAAGTGAGACCCTTTTCCTGGCTCTGAAATTAAAGCCACCTTCCTCCCTCTGCCCGCACCCGTGCCCCCCCCACACCCGGCAGGTCGCTGCCAGAGACACAAAGAGCGCAGGGTGAGCTCCTTCGACGCTCAAGGACCCACTTACCCCGATGACCAGGAGGCTGGTGGTTGTCTGACTCCCGGCTCAGTGCTCTGTGCACTGTGGCGCCCCCTCGCGGCGCTCAAAGTCGCGGCCGAGGCTGTGGGAAGCCCGGCTCATTCCCGCATTGTTACATGGTACGAGGCACATGGTATAATGGCCGGGCCCTGTGGTCCAGATATTCCGCCGCGAGGAGGCCATTGACAAGAAAGAAGGGCCTCTCTCTACACCAACATATTGATAGCAGCCCTTTTTGCCATGGCAAGGAAGTGGAAAGAAAGTGAATGCCCATTGATCGGGGAAAGGCAGAGCAATCTGGTCCATGAAGGGATGCTCTAAGAACGTGAAGCGAACAGAGAAGCGCAGAGGGAGAGACCTACCGGGGCGGGCGCGGAGACCCCATGGTCTGCGGGATGCCTAAAAGCCCTCTTAATGCTGGAGCCTTCTCTTCTTAATTATTCGCTATTTCTCCTAGCTTGCTTTTCGTCTATGTTTGCCTGTTGTAACCTTGAAGACAGGGGCTGTGTGTCTGCGCTCGAGCGTCCTTTTTTTGGTACCACAAGGCAGGGCTTATTGTTCATTAATTGATTGGTTATTAATCTTATCAGTAGAAAGAGCAACTAACACAAAAGAATTGAAACCCAATATTAATAAATTATAAAGACCAAGTCTGGCTCCAGAGAAGAGATGGGAAGACGAGCCCCGAGGGCGGCACTGTGTCAGATTTCTTCCCCCGTGTACTTGGTTCTGCTGATTTTTTTTCTTTTATATTTTTAAAAGAGTTTTTTTTTTTAATGTCTTTTTAAAGGATGACTCTCTGGGACACAGAACGGGGGGGAATATGGTCAAATAAACACAAAAGATACTGATAATATATAATTTTCTATATTTACTTTTATTTTAAACATTCATTTTTTAAAATTCTGAGTTCCAAATTCTCTTCTTCCTGAGAAAGGAATTTATAATTTTCCTGTTCATCGCTATGATAGTGTAATGAATATTCTATTCTCAAGAGCTGCCTCTCTGACTTCGTGCTTACAAAGCAGTTTGGTTTTTGTTCGTTTTTGCTTTTTGTAGGGGGGAGGGCAGAGCAATGGGGGTTAAGTGACTTGCCCAAGGTCACATGGCTAGTTTTTGTGTTAAGTATCTGAGGTCTGGATTTGAACTCAGGTCCTCCTGACTCCAGGGCCCGTGCTCTATTCACTGAGCCACCTAGCCACCCGACAAAGCAGTTTAAACTGATTAATCGAAACTCTGAGGAGGATCACAATCACTGGACCTTAAGTAAAACGAATCCAAGATTGTAGAACCTGTTCCAGTCACAGCACTCTGGTTCTGTACTTTAGGGTAGGTGGTCACAACCTCCAAAAACAATGAATCCAGAATTGTTGCATTGTGGGACTTAGGGGTTTCTCATGGGAAAAGTACTAAACGATTGTTTGCAATCTTCCTTCCCTAGTTCTGATTCAAGTATATAACCTGTGTTTTTATTTCAGCTAGGAGAACATACCTCACTCCAAAACTGATTAATGGAACTACCTGATTCCTGGAACTCCCATCTCTGGGCCTGCTTTGTGGGGCTCTGAGTATTCTCAGACTAGAGACTGGCTCAGTAAAAATCCTGTTAACACTCCCAACCTGTTGGGAAAGCAAGAAGTGCGGTATTTCTACATGTGAAACCTTGAAAAAACACCTTTCTATATTAGCCACGTGGCAAAAAAAAGCAAGAAAAATTAAGAAAGTAAAAGAATTATGCTTCAATCTGCATCCAGACTCCACCCGTCCTTTCTCTGGAGGAGAATAGCCATTTTTTTTCACCATGAGTTCTTTGGAATTGTCTGGGATCCCTGCGCTGCTGAGAAGAGCCAAGCAGCTCATGGTTAATCATTGTTACAATGTTGCTGCTACTGTGTACAATGTTCTCCTGGGTCTGCTCCCCTCACTCAGCATCAGTTTATATGTCTCTCCAGGTTGTTATGAAGTCAGGCAGCTCCTCATTTCTTATGGCACAATAATATTCCATCATATTCATATGCCACAGCTTGTTTAGCCATTCCCCAGTGGATGGGCATCTCCACAGTTTCAAATTCTTTGCCATCACAAAGAGCTGCCATAAATGTTTTTGTACATGTGGATTCTTCTTTTGTTTTTTATTTCTCTGGAATACAGTCCTAGCAGTGGTATTGCTGCATCAAAGTTTTACAGCCCATTGGGCATAGTTCTGAATTGCTCTCCAGAATGGTTGGATCAGTTCACAATTCCACCAACAACACATTAGTTTTCCCTATTTTCCCATATCCCCTCCAACAAACAAAATATATTTCTGAAATGAAGGTCTCTGGTTGATTCTAGGGGTTCTTTCTTGACTCTACCTTCCAATATTCTTTCTCCTTAAACTCCTAAAAGTTGTTTCTGTGGATGTTCCATCAAGGACATAATTTTCTTTTTCTTTCTTCTTCTTTTTTTTTTTTTTTTGCTTTTTGCAGGAGGAAGGCAGGGCAATTGGGGTTAAGTGACTTGCCCAAGGTCACACAGCTAGTAAGTGCTAAGTGTCTGAGGTCGGATTTGAACTCTGGTCCTCCTGCCTGACTCCAGGGTCAGTGCTCTATTTACTGCACCACCTAGCTGCCCCAAGGACATAATTATCAAAACAGGAATATACACAGATCATTTGTCAATAAGTAAATCTGGATATATGTGGTTTGTGCTCAGCTATTTTTCTGAGGAAGGTACAGGACCAAAAAAGCATTCAGAGACCACTGCCCCTAGGAGACATGATTTCCTTTGTCAAGATCCCCAGGGATTCAGATCTTGTTCTCCCAGGACCCAGTTTCGAGCTTCCCACTCAGCAGAAACTCTGAACGTGAGGTGTCTAGGTTCCGTCTCTCAGGTCCTCAGGTCACCCCTCCCCAGGTATGTGGCATGCCATCCTTCACTCCTCAGGGCCCCAGCTGTCCAGGCTTCACACTCGTTAAGCCTCAGGAGCCCTTTCCTTCAGATTGCTTTAGGGACCTGGATTTCAGCCAGGCTCTGAGACTTCTGACTGGGCCCTAGTCTCTTGGGGACCCAGGTTCCAGACCCCATTCCACAGGGACCCATGTCCCATCTGTAATCCCCCAGCAATCCAAGTGCCTCAGACCTGCACCCTCACCCCTTCAGTCTCTAAAGGATCCAGGGGGTCTAGTCACTGGTGTCTCAGTTTCCAGCTTTTCTCCTTCCCACCAAACTCTCAAAAGGATACTGAGGTTGAACAAGATCCTGACTCCCCTCAACCTCCCCAGGCCCATCTCTAGCTTAGTGAGTCCCAAATGACCTCACCTGCCTCCCCTTGCTCCCGGGCCCTAGCCCTGCCCCTGCCCAGAACCCCAGAGTCCCAGGGTCAGGTTGGGGATTCTGCTCTCAGGACAAATCTCTGCTGAAAGAAATGTGGTTATTGCATCAGGAGGCCAGGAAGGTCTCCCATGACTGGTCTGTGTGCTCCTGCCTTTGTCTGGGCATGGCCAGCAGGGGCCTGGACTTGAGGCTCTGCAGTCTGGGTCTGGGAGACCTTTCCCAGCACCTACCTTGCGCTTCCCCATAAATGGGCTCCACCAACTGCAACTTACATCTTCACCCTCCTCCCTCCCTCCCCTAGCCAACAGGTGTATGCCAAGGAACCTAGGCTCAGCTCCTCCCAGACACCTGGGTTCCCACCTTCCCAGGGACCCAGGTGTCCAGGCCTCCATCTTCCCAAGGATCTGGGTATGTGGACCCCTACCTTTTCATGGACACAAGTGAACAGGCTGATAACTTCTCAGGGACCCAGAGGTCCAGAAACCCTCATTGAGGATGCCAGTATCTAGGCCCCCATCTTTTCAAGGACCTTTGAATATAAGCCTCTGCTTTCTCAGACTCAGGAATCTGGGACCCCACCGTATTCAACCCCAGGCATCTTGGCCCTCCCCAAACTTCCCATGGACCTCCATGTTGGGTCCCTCTTCAGACATCTTGTGACTCTAGCCCCACTTTTTCAGGGACTCTGACTTTCTGAGACACTCCAGGATCCTAGGCATCTGAGGCCCCATTCTTAGGACCCAGGTGTCAGGACCTCCAGTGTCCAAGGGACTCAGAGGTCTGTACCCCTCAACCTTCTCAGGTCCCCAGGCATCCAAGCTCCCAGAACTATTCCCACTCTTCCCCCCACACACACCTCAGGTTGCATCATCCATGTGGGGTGGTGACTTCGCCACGGTGGAATTTGTGCTGCCAGCCAAGTGGGTCATGTTTCATGAAGATAGCAGGTGACCAGAGGTGGGTGGAGGGGTCTGGAGACAGGTATAAGGCCCTGGGGAGCACCCAGAGCAGCCACAGGAAATCCAGAGTGAGGAAGATGAGGAACCAGCCCCAGCCTTGACTCAGGAGAGCCAGGGGAAGTGGAGCTTCTGGAGCCCTGCCTCCCCAGACCCCCATCCACTCTATCCTTCCTGTGGTACACAGAACACAGTAGCAGGCAAGGAGCCCAAGCCCTGAGGACCAAGACTACCAGCCAGCTGAGGTCCCTTTTGCTCCGTCCCAGAGGCTTGCCCATCCCCAGGCCTCAGGCATTCCTTTTTACAGCCTCTTGACTACTTCAGTGATGGGCCCAAGAAAGAGAGCCTCAGGTTGCCTGGCTCCTCTACTGTCCTTGCTCCTGGCCTATAGGAGCTGGAGCTACCCCATCCCCGATTCCAGCCCCATGCTGCTGTTCGGAGGCCAGGTCCGTCTCCGACACCTGTACACAGATGACGGCCAGGACACTGAGGCCCATGTGGAGATGGGGCCCGATGGGGCAGTTCGAGCCGTAGCCGAGAGGAGCCCCAACAGTGAGTGTGGGGTGGGGCTCTGGCCGGGAGGGGCCTGGGGGCCAGATGATGCTGGGCAGGGCTCCTGACTATTCCCTCCCCCAGGTCTTCTGGAGCTGAAGGCGGTAAAGCCTGGCGTCATCCGAATCCTCGCTGTCCAGAGCTCTCGGTTTCTGTGTATGAGGCCCAATGGGGAGCTGTATGGAGCGGTAAGGGCCACAGGCCAGAGCCTGCCATCTTTCTCCCAAGCGCCTCTTGGAAGCCATCTCTTAGTCCCCAGAGGTTCCTACTCTAACTTCTACAGACTTTCCTTGAGCACCTACTGTGCTAACACTGGAAATGCAAAGAAAAATCACGACCACCACTCCTGAATTTAAGGAGTTGACTTTCTAGGGGATTCCCAAGATCCCTACTGATTTCTAGGGGGTGAGGGAACGCCTGAGCTGGGCTTGGAAGGACATTAGGGACTCTAAGAGGCAGAGATGAGTGAGCACATTCCAGGCATGAGGGCAAGAGATACAGCATCATATCCAGGGACAGGCCAGTGGGCCAGGGAGACCACAGAGAATGTCGGCAAGTCTGACTGGGTCAGAGGAAGCTGTGATTGACTGCTGAGATCACAAAGGCTGACCAGGTTGTGGTCTGGGGAGGAGGAGAGGGGAGGTGGCCACGGGGGTGCCCTCTCCCCTCCTAGGTCCTCATCAGCCTCGGTCCCTGTGTCCCTGCCTTCTGGCTCATGCCATTTCAGTCTCCCCCACACCAAGTATCCTGTGTAGTGGGGGCTGGGAAGGCTCTGGTGACTGGCACACAGCAGGCACTGCCTCTGACTGACCCTATGCTGCCTCCCTGCCTCTACAGGTACACTACGATCCTTCTGCTTGCAACTTTCGGGAACACCTGCTGGGGGACGGCTATAATGTGTATGAATCGGAGGCTCATGGGCAGATCCTCCGTCTGGCCCCCCAGGCCTCCCTGGGCCAGGCCGGCCTGTCTCGCTTCCTGCCACTTCCTGGTGACCAGCTGCCTGGCCCTGAGCCGCCCTGGGCACAGGGCCCTGAGCCCCCAGATGTAGGCTCCGCAGACCCACTGAGCATGGTAGGGGGTGTGCAGGGCCGCAGCCCCAGCTACTCCTCCTGAGCCCAGAAAGGCCCCACTCCACCTGGCTCAGGCAGGCCCTGGCTACTATTTATTCTGAGGGCTGGGCACCTCAAGCCTTATTTATGTCTCTTTTCTAGCTCATTATCTGAGCAATAAAGCAGAAATTTGCCAATAGCGGATGGTATGGAGGCATCTTTTGGGTGGGCAGTGGGAGCAAGCGAAGTCCCTAAGGGAAGCAGGGGAGGCAAGAGTCCAAAGGGCCTCGGGGCTGGCCCTGCCACCCTGGTGCCTCCCAGGCTCCCCAAGCCTTCAGTCGGCTCTTTGTGAGTTCCAGACTGGGTCTGAGGGGGGCACCTGGGGCCCTGACAGGGCTTGGGATTCAGGGCCCAAGACAGGACACCATCTTTTCTTTGGCTTTTTATTTGGAAAATGCAGGAAAGAAAATTAACTGCAGCCACAGACGGGCTTAGGGGGCTGGGGGACAGGCCCATAGCTGCTGCCCTCTGAAGCTGGCAAGGAATGGAGTGTAGCGCTCCCTGAGGGGTGGGGGCACAGGGCCAGATGCCTGGATCCTGGCCCATATGGCTTTGGGAGTGTAGCTTAGCTTGGGGGTGGCAGGGACCCAGGCATCCCAGACCACCTGCCTGGAAAAATATATTGCACCTGGAATCTTTGGCTGGGGGGGGGGGGGAGGGAGAAGGTGGAAGGGCAAAGGACTAAGTGCTCTGAGATCTGGAGGGAGGAGGGCAGTCCAGAGGGTGGGCAGAGCCTGATCCGGCCTCTGGTCACACGGGGAGCATCCACTCGTGGCTGCCATCTCCATACTGGGGGAAAGTAAGCGATTGGTCAGAGCTCCCAGAAAGCCCTGGGGCTGAAGGGGAGGGGCCACAGGGTGCCCACTCCCCTAGGTCCCCCACCCCGGGGCACCTACCTGGATGTCACACAGTGCTTTCTGGAAGCGTAGGGTAAGTTTAGGCCCATTCTCCATGGTGGGAATATGAAGGTGCTGAAGAAGGGAAATGAAGCAGGGCTGAGAAGAGCCAGGGAACCTGGGTTGCACCCCAAACCCTCCTGCCCCTCACTGAGGGCCTGGATACCCCCCCTTGCCCTCCTCCTTCTCTGCTGCCCTTCTTACCTCCCCCTGGTAGAGAATGCGGTGCACCGGGCACACCTGGCATGCCGTGCCTGAGCCAAAGATCTCCTGTACACGCCCCTCCCGGAGGGCCAGCAGCAGCTCTGACATGCACACCTGGCGCTCAGACACGCGGAACTCCCCCTGCACAGAGTGTCCCAAGTCAGCCCAGGCCAGGGAGATGGGAGTGGCGGGCAGAGACCAGAGAGACAGAGAGAGATCAGAGGGACAGAGAAGGAAGCAACAGGCAGAGACTGGAAAGACAGAGGGAGAGAAATGGGAGGGACAGGCAGAGACCTGAGAGACAGTGACCAGAGAGACAGAGACAGGAGCAACAGGCAGAGACTGGAGAGGCAGCGGGAGAGAAATGAGAGAGACAGGGAGAGACCAGAGAGAGAGACAGATGCAGAGTGAGAGACAAGCAGACAATACAAGCAAATGAGACAGAGATTTATAGAGACACGGGCTCAGAAATAAGGACCCACCTAGAGAGACACACACAGAGACAACCCAGTCCCCACTGGGGCTCCCACAGACACTCAGGGAGAGGACAGAGAAGGGCACAAGCACACAGCAGAGATGGGGAGACAGAGGTGAGAAGTGGAAAGCAATGGATGCCCAAGGCCAGGCCAGCAGACAGGCCCATGCCCCACCACCATGGCCTGCCTGGACCCCACCCCACTCACCCACATCCGAGCCAGGTCCAGCAGGCTCTGCCGAGTCACCCCTGGGAGAATTATGCCGTCCAGTGGTGGGGTCACTAGCTCCAGCACTGGGATGGGGGGAAAGGATGGTCAGACTGCCCTCAAATATAACCCCAGGATCCCCAAGCACCTCAGAGTCTGAGGGGAGCTCAGCAGCCTCGGGTCTGCCCCACAGCTGCCCCTGCCTCCAGGCCTCCCTAAAGGACACCTCCTCCTTAGAAAGCTTTCTCCTTGGGGTGAGGAAGGAAGGAGGGAGACAGTTCAGAACTTACAATATAACAAAAATAAAATTACAACAAATGTATGGAGTGGAGAGAGGGCAGGGAAAGGAAGCTCCCCTCCCCCAGAACTAGCCCTGGCGTCCTCTTGGTCACTGCTGGCGCTTCCCTCCCTCTACTTGACCAGTGCTCTCCTGACTTGTCCCCTCCAGCCTCCCATGTTTTCTAGAGCCTTCACCCACCCAGGCCTTCAAGGGCATGGTCTCAAGGCCCTTTCCCCTCAGCAGGCTGCGGGCTGAGCCCCGGAACACAGGTGAGTTCTGTGGAGGCAGCAGTGCTGGGGCCAGGAGGCTGCTGGGCCCCCACTCACCACCATCTTTGTGGGTCCAGAAGATGAAGATGTTCATGGTCCCTATCTCGGTGAGCTGGCAGTCTGGACCATAAAGCCACAAGACTTGCTCACAAGCCTGTTGGTTAGCAGTCCGCTGCACGAACACTGTGGGCCCATAATTCCTACCATGGTGGGGAGGCGGGCTCAGCACACACATTCACAGGCCCGCCATCCCTCTCCCCAAGATGAATGGACTCCCATGACCCCTTCGACACCATTCCTCTTGGATCCAACTCTGGGAAACTTCCCCCCAGCCTCCATCACACTGGTCCAAGTGGGGACCATGTTCCCTTTCCCTCCATGTACATCCTTTCCTTGAACCATCCCACACTCAGCAGAGCTGAGCTGGCAAAGAATGTCCCAGCCCTAAGACCAACTGTGACCCTGACCCATATAGGGGAGAGGACTGGAAGCTGGAGCTGACACAAGTCAGGACTGAGGGCAAAGGTCAGAGGTTGGGGTCATTCTGCTCACCCTCCCAGCTTGCAGTCACCAACCCCTCCGGCCCAGGCTCGGACAAAGCGGGGGTCGGCCAGTAGTGAGACGGGCGTTAAGGAGTCCCCAGAAAAATAAGCGCCCACAGGACTCAGGATGACGTACAGCAGGGCTCTCGTGGAAGGGTGGACACCCAGACATGACTGAGGAATGGGGGGCTGTCAGAAAGTCAGGTGCCCAGGCTCTGGCCTCCCCATGCTCCCCACTGAGCCCCAAGAGGCCCCAGGTACACTACTCCCTTCTAGCAGTTGGAGTCATGCTGTGGGCTCTTCTGGGCACCCCTTCCCCTGCCCTCTCCACAGAGATATAAGCCTCTGTTCTCCTAGCTCCTTCCCCTCTCGGGGACCCAGGTGTCTAGTCAACTAGCCCCTCCCTCTTCTCTCTCAGGGGCAACCCTCCCTTTCCCCAGGGGGCACCTCATTGCCGATGAAGGTGGGCCGGATGTAGAGGCTAGCCTTCCTTTCATCCCCGCTAGGCACCCAGTCCTTATCAATCTCCACCAGGCGTCGGATACATTCCAAAAATTCCAGCTTGTTAAAGGTCTGGAGGGGAAGAGGTAACACCCGAGACAGGAGCCTAAGGAGACCCTCAGGGTCATTGGGTTCAATCCCCACTTGTTTTACAGATGGGGAAACTGAGGCTCAGAAAGGGAAGAGAATGGTCTATGGTCACATGGGTGGTAAGCCTCAGAGTTGGGAGGAAAAAGGGTGGGGGAAAGAGACTTCAGCCTCCTCCTGCCCTTCCTGACCTCAGCCACTGCCCCAGTCTCATGGGGCTCTCTCTCACCGGGAGGCAGAGCCGCAAGGAAGAGCGTAACATGCGGTCCATGTTGAGCCAGGGGCGGAAGATTCGCACTCTGTGGTCCTTGCCTCGAAAAGCCTTCAGGCCTTCAAAGAGCTGTGGGGGAAACACAAATAGCCTGGGTCACAGCTGCCAAGGCTCCTGGGCTGGCTGAGAGACAGAAAGAGGGAGGGAGAGAGGGAGAGAGAGGGAGAGAGGGAGAGAGAGACACAGAGAAAGATGGGGGGGGCAGGTGCTGTGGTGACACAGGACCAGCAATGACCAAGGGCTCAGAAAGGAGGGGGAAGAGAGGCCCTGAGCTGGGAACCTCAGCAGCGCCCTCCCAAAGCACTTACTATGTGCCAAGCACCTTTGATCCTCACAAGAGCCCTGCAGAGTAGGTGCTAAGACTGAGGAAACTGATGGAGACAGTGATTCTGTGACCTGCCCCAGGTCCCACAGCTAGAGTGTCCAAGGCTGGACTTCCTGTCCCCTGGGAGGGTGCCGGCTGGTTTCCTGTGCTCACAATGAGGTGAATTGCCACCTTGTGTCACACATGGCCAGCTCCTAGTCTTTCCTTCGCTGTTGTCCTTCAGTCATATCTGACTCTTCTCTTCCACATCTCCCAAAGTCTGTCCAAGCTCAAGCTTGTTGCTTCCCTGGCACCATCTACCCATCTCACCCTCTGCCGTACCCTTCTCCTTTTGCCTTCAATCTTTCCCAACACCAGAGTCTTCTCCAACGAGTCCCATCTTCTTGCGATGTACCAAAGCATTGAAGCTTCTAGCCAGCTTAAATCTACCTCTCTGAACTGAGCACAATACTCTAAATGAGGCCTGATAGGGCAGGGTGCTGTGAGATCATCACCCCCGTAGTCCTAGAAGCTCTGCACTCCTTTATGGACCCAGGATCACGAGCTTAAACCCAGACTGATCAGACCCCTTCCTGATGGTCTATACAAGTTCTCTGGGTCACTGCTTCCTTTTCTAAATTTTCACTAACCATCCATTCAATACCATGGTCTTGGCTTATAATCCACAAGTGTCTTAGAAAAATCAAGACCTGTGCCCTTCTCCAGTCCTGGGGTCCCTCTCGCCTATTCTCCACCATCTTGCTGATGTCACTGAGGGGGCTAAGTAACCCCCTCTGCACAAAGAAGTAGTTCATCTGGGCTGGGGCCTCTGCAGGCCAAGGCTCTGGGTCCACTTTGGGCCGATTTGGGTCTTGATCCTCATTTGTAAGATGAGGGAGCACACCTGAATGGCCCTAACTCAGGAACCTCCAACTTGAACTCATCAAGGCTGTTAAATGCCCCCTTCCCTATCCCATCATATTGGTATTTCCATGGTCAAAAGCTTTTCTGAGCAGTCTTCCCCAGCCCAAATCTTCAAAGAAAAGCCACCCCAAAGCAAGGAGCATTGAGCCGTTCACCTCAAAGGCCTCAGTTACTATCACTCCACCTCTCGGGCCGTCCCTTTATTCATGTGGCTTTGAAAGCCCCCTTTCTTGTGTGCCTTAGTCACCTTCCACCACCTTGCCTGGCTTCTTCTACCATCAAAGACTTTGAGCTCCCTGTAATACCATCATCATACACCTCTCTGGATCCAATCCCCTTCTTGTGTAGCATCCAAGGTCTTGGGGATCTAGCTTTTCTCTGAATTTCTTGAAATTCATTCCTCCAAGCTCTAAGGTGCCTATCTGCCCTTTCCCGGCTTTCCTCAGCTTCTCTATCAGTTTTCCAAGACAAGTCACTTCTGAATGAGGCTGCCCTTGTTCTGCATGCAGCAGGTAAGAAGCAGCCCCAGTAAAGCTCTTCTCATCCTTTCTTTTCCCCTTTGGAAGAATCAAATGATCAGTGAGGTGGGCCAAGACTTTCCCAGCTGCCCTGTCTTTGGTCTTTGCTTCCAATGCCAGCCCTGGGGTGGTTCTGGGACTCTTCAGCTACATCCTTCTGTAGGTGATGGCACACTTCTATTCTCTCCATCCTGCCTGAGCCTTGTTCAGCTGCACCCAAGGGACTTTGCATCTCCAAACATGTGGCAGTCTCGCCACTGCCGCCATGAGTAGTTTTCACAAGGCTTGGAGGGCAGGGAGATGTTCTCTACCATGTGCTGGGCCCCTATCCCAGGAGGGCAGTGGACTTTTTCGGTATTATTAGCAGTTGTGTCCCTGAGCAGGGAGGCACCCCCTCATTACGCCCTGGAGAGCACCCAAAAAGCCTGAGGTAATGTTCACCAGCGCTGCCTTCCTTCTGGAGCACTATGAGCCCAGAGGTCCTCTTGCCTTCCACCCTCTGACCTCCTGGCCTCTTCCTCTACAGGGCCTCCTTGGCTTTCCCCAAAAAAGCTGCCCTTCCACTTTTCTCAGAAAACCTGGAGAGCCATGAGGTCTTCCTAGAGCCCCCTCACCCTTTGGCTAGGAGGGAGGCTGGCCTGCACTTTGACCTCAGACAGAGAGAGGTGGGCTGGGGCAGGAATGCAGATGACCCTTGCCTCCAACCTTGCTGGAGATGAGATCCCTAGTTCTTTAAGCTTTCAGTGCAGGGTATGCAGGCGAGCCAACCCTGCTGGTGTCTGCTCTGACAAATGACCGATTGGCTTTGTGGGCCCATTCAGAACACTGGAGAGGGATGGCTTGTTACCTGTTTACAGGTGGCTTCCTGCCTTCTGGCTCCTAGTACTGAGCTGCCAGGGTAGGGTCTCTTACCAAAGCTAGGGGAAGGGGCAGACAGATGGCCTCAGGGAGATTCCAGCTCCCCACCCCAAGTCCAAGGAATTTTAATATTACTGACTCTCTGGTTGTGGCTTCATGTCACCTTGTCCTTAGAAGACCTGTCATCACAGGGTGGTGACAGATAGCCACTGCATTGAGAGCAAGGCCAACAGTGGAGAGACAGAGACAGAAAGGGACAGAGACGAGAGAGACGAGAGAGGGAGAGAGAGAGAGAGAGAGAGAGAGAGAGAGAGAGAGAGAGAGAAGAGAAAGACAGGGACACAGAGAGATACACACAAAATCAGAGACATACAGAGACAGAGACACTAAGAGACCTACATAGAGACATCCAGAAGCAAAGAGAAGGATGGAGGGGAACACAGAGAGACACATAGAGACAAAAAGGCATGGAGAGACACATATACAGAGACAAGAGAGAGAGAAAAGGACACAGAGAGAAGGAGGGAGGGACTGGAAGACAGGTGAGAGTCAGCAGAGGCCTCCTGCCGAGGCGTGTGGGACAGGGCCCATGGTCTTACTTGGAGGCCATAGTGAAGGGCTGAGCAGGCTGGGTGTAGTACAAGGTGTCGGAAGGGATGGATGTATGGCGCACCCCAGCCCTCCTCGCTAGACCACTCCACGGTCAGCATGTGGTCTGTGAACTGCTTCCCAAAGATCAGGGGGTCCCTGCGGTCTGGCTTCCTCTGCTTTGTCTGGCATAGCTCCACCTGCAATTCTGAGGCCTGGGGCCCCAGCAACCCAGATGTAAGCCGTTGGCTTGGTCCCTTCAGCCCAGTCGCCTCTCATAGGTCTCTGGGACAAGCATCTATGGCCACAAGGCAATAGCCCCCAGTGGCTGCAGAGGCCTCTAGGAATCATAGAATTAAAGGCATCAGGACTCAGGGGCCCAGTCTCCTAAAACCCTCAGGGTCTCAGGTTTCTAGACCACCAGCTCTGGGACCTCAGCAAACCTCCACCCACTGCCAGGGTCTCCAATCTCCTGACCTCCAGCCCTGTTCCCTTGTGGGCCTCACATACTTTGGACTAAGATCTACCTGCCCACCCTGGGGAGCTTGGCATCTCCCATGGAGCTCCTCACCTTGAAGCTGCTGGCCAAGCATCTCGGAGAGTCCCAGAGCAGGCCAGGCACCGGATGCAGTTTTCTGGCCACGATCTAATAAAACAATGACAACAGCTGATGTCGTAGGAAGCCAAGTCAGCCACTCCCAGGTAGAGGCCTGCTAGGCGAGGAAGGGGAACAGCCCTTCTGGTCCTGTTTGACAGACAGGGAAACTGAGGCTGTGCCAGGGGAAGGGGCCCTGCCTCAAACAGTTCAAGTTCTGAAGTGGGATTCAAACCCAGCCTTCCAAGCTCAACTGTAGTCCAGTGAAACCCCAACTTCTCCTACAAATGGCCTGCCCATGAAAAAAGCATGGAGGTCAAGGGGTTCCCTCTTGTGCCTAAAAGGGGTGAGTGCTAAGCACTAAGGGCCCAGACACCCCCCACCTTAACCCTATCATTTTAGAAAAGGAAACTGGAGCTGGAGAGTGCCTGGCCCCCATCCTGCAGGCTGCTGGGCCTCCCCTTGGATCAGAGGTCAGTCCCAGACTCCTCCCCAGGGACTTTGCCCCTCACCCTCGTGCTAAGCTCAGAATGCTAGATGCCTCCAAGGATGCCAGGGCAGGGGACCCAGCTCGGTAAGTGCTAGCCTCCTGGGGGGCAGACCTAGGGACAACACATTTGGGGGGGGTCAGGAAGGTACCCCCACCCCTTCCAGGACCCCAGGGTCTCTTCCCCACATTGGCTGATGACATCCAGCACCCATTCCTATAGATTTCCCTGTGTATTGGGGTTCCCAGAATCACATTCTCCAAACCCTCAGACAGCCAGGCAACCAGACCTATGCCCTTGACTATGAAACCATTCCCCAAGACCCAGCACCTGGCTAACCAGGACCTAACCAGGTCCCAAGCTTCTACCTTCACAGCCCCAGGCCCAAGGATATCTGGTATCTGGGCCCCTTTGGGGACCGAGGCCCCATGCCCAAGACTAGTTCACAGAGTAAGTGGCGGGAGGCAAGTAGGCTGGGTTGCTCTGGCAGGACTCCAGGGATCAGGCCCAGACAGCTGACAGACCCCCTACCCCGACTGAGTCTTCCAAGAGCCAACCTGGAGCCCACTGTGGGAAGAGGCAGAGAATGCCACTGTGGAGAAAATGGCCCCTCCCATCAACCCCCAGGGTCAGCAGGCAGTCAGCTGCCCTGGGGGCTGGACTGTGGGGAGTCCTTGGTCCAGGCTTTCCTATGGGACACACGATGAAGGTTGGTTCTGTCCTTCTAGCCCTGGCTTCCTTCTGAGGCTCCAGGCTCCAGTAAAGTTCCCTAGAAACCCCTCCCCACCAGGGGTGACCTCACAATGGCCCCCCCGATGGCTGGCTGGCAGGGAGAGGGAGCAGGGGGCAGAGCAAGAGAGGGCAGGGGCCCTAGGCGGGGGGTGGAGGGGGCAGGAGGCCCAAGTACTGCCCCAGCTATGGCGACCTCGGACCCTGTGCGCCTGCTGCAGGAGGAGGTGACATGTGCCGTGTGCCTGGACTACCTGCACGAGCCAGTCACCATCGACTGCGGCCACAATTTCTGCCGCGCCTGCATCACTCGTTGCTGGGATGAGATGGGCCGGCGCTTCCCCTGCCCCCAGTGCCGGGCCCGCTCGCCCAAACGCAAGCTGCGGCCCAACTGCCAGCTGGCCAATGTGGCCATGGCCGCCAAGCGTCTCCGGCCTAATGCAGGCGGGGGTGGGGTGCTGGGTCTGGGCACCAGCATGGGCAAAAGCCAGGAAGCTAGGGAACCCGCGGAGGAGCTGGTGACATCTCTGGCTGAGGAAGAGGCCAAAGGGAGCCAGAATGACGAGATGCCAAAGGCACCAGAGGACAAATCCCAGGAAGCCCAGGATGGTGAGAGCCAGGCGGAGAGACTCCCCAAGGCAGCCAAAGACAGGGCACACAGGGAGCCAGAGACAAGTGTGCAGAACAAGGCAGAGGGGCTGGTGGAAGCTGAGACCAGGGAGGCTGCATATGGGCCCCAGAAGAACATCTCACACCATGGGGAAGGCCAGGACAATAGGACAGAGAGGCAGCTCAAAGACCACAGGGAGGATGGGGCCCATGGAATGAGGCAGCCCCCAGAGATAGTCACCAGGCAGGAAGCTTCAGGGAGGGAGATAGAGAAGGGCCCCCGAGCAGACGAAGAAACTGGCCAGGCCGCATGGCCCGGGAGCAATCTGGCAGCAAGCCCAAGGGACAGCAGCCAGTGGGCTGAGCCAAGGCCAGGGATGAGCCCCTGCCCCCAGCACCCCAGAGAGGACCTCTGGCTCTTCTGTCGTTGGGATGGGGCCACTCTGTGCCCCGCCTGCCACCATGAAAGAGCCCACTGGGGTCACGACCTGGTGGTGCTGGCAGAGGAGGGCCAAGCTACCCGGGTCCGCCTCAGAGGGGTTCTGGGCAGGCTGCATGCCCAGAGGGAGGCCCTGGAGGATGCAGGGGCCTGGCAGGAGCGCCAAGTTGCCCATTTGGGTGAAGAGGCTGCCATTTGGCGCCAGCGTCTGGGGGATGAGTTTGAGGGTCTACGCCACTTCTTGAGTAAGGCTGAGCAGGACCTGCTGAGCTCACTGGCAGCTGCTGAGGAGCAGGCCCAGGCTGCCCGCCGAGCCCAAGGAGCTCGACTCTCAGCCAATGCCCAGCGCCTGGACCACCTGCTCCTAGAGGCCTCGGCCTGGCTCCACCTGCCCAGTGCCCGCCTGCTAGGTGACAGCAGTGTCCAAGAGGGACTTCGCAAGCTGGAGGCTGAGGCTGGCAAGACCCTAGGGCCCAGGGTGACCCCTGGTGAGGGACTGGGAGGGACAGGCCGGGCCCAAGCGGTGCTAAAGGAGGCAGCCAGGGCCTTTCGAGAGCGGCTGTCAGGGGAACTGGAAAGAGATGACCCTCCCGTGCGCTTTGACACCAACTCAGCGGCCCCAGGCCTAGAAGTATCAGAAGGTGGGAGGATAGTGAGGCTGGGGCCCCGGGCTAGTGCCCAGCAGGCTGACTTCTGCCCCTGTGTCCTGGGTGACAAAGCCTGGGGTGATGGTTCTCACTACTGGGAAGTGGATGTGAGCAGGTCAGGGGGCTGGGCAGTGGGTGTGGCCTGTGAGGGTAACCCTAGGCCCCAGCCCAACAAGGGGCTCTGGGCCCTGCAGCTTAGTCGAGGCCAGCTGTGGACCCCTGAAGTGACCCTGGCTATTCGGCAGCAGCCCCAGCGTCTGGCCGTGTACCTGGAGGTGGAGGCTGGTCTCCTGGCCTTCTCCGATGCCCAGAGCGGGGCTCCCGTGCACAGCTATCAGGGGGCCGAATGGGGCCCTGAAGCCACTCTCAGGCCCTGCTTCTGGCTCTGGGACCTTGGAGGGAGTCTGCGTCTGAGCCCCTGAGCCCAACATGCTGGGACACACAGTCCCAGATAAAGGAATGGAGACTGCCAGCCTGGCCCTGTCTTTATTGGAGTGAGATAATGGTGCAGACACCAGGGACCATCGTCCACGGCAGCACAGGGAGGGAAGCCCCGGACCTGGGCCATTTTTAAGCATTTACTGTGCCTGCCAGGTACTACTGTCCTAGGTACCAAACCCAGGGCTGCCACTAAGCCCCTGTGGTCTGGGACAAATCTCTGCCCTTGGGTCTCACCTCCTTCCTCTTTTTGAAAGGAGATCAGCCTAGAAGGCCCCTCTAGGGACCCTTCTGGGTCAAAATCCTCCTGCCAAAGACAGACAGACAGACAGCAGGAAAGTGGGGAGGAGGGCACGGTTAGAGTAAGGAGAATCAGTGAATCAGGTGAGACAGGGAGGAAGGGAGAGAGATGGTGGCACCATGGGGATGAGGACAGAATCTGGGGAGACTTGGGAAAAGAAATCAGGGCCCTGGGCTTCAGGTCCAGGCTGAGGGAGAAGACTGGCACCAAGGAATATGGGAAAGAAACGAAACTCAGCAATCTGGCCAGGGCCAGTCTAGAGTAAGCAGCTGGCAAAGAGGATCCAGACTTGGGGGTGGAATGTTCCAGAATGGGGGAGATCCTTAGGGGGCATGGACACAGTGTGGGGGAGAATAGAGGGGAACTGCAGGGGTTTGGAAGTGCTGGCAGGAGGTAGAGGGAGGGGAAAAGGAGGGAATGGCAGGAGAGAAAGGGCAAGGTGAGTTCCCATTTACCCACGGAGAGGATGGAGAAGGGCCAGGAGGCCAACTCTGCCCAAGGCCAATGTAGGAGGTGAAGAAAGGGTGAGAAAGCAGTCCTGACTGCCTAGGTTCAGACTGTCCTTGGGCTCTGGCCAGGCCTGGGGGGCTCCTTCTATCACCTGCCATATCTCTACATCTGTCCTCGGGCAATGCCAAACAGAGTGGGAACTATGCCAAGGGTGGGGTGGGGCAGGGCTGTGGGGAGGTTGGGAGGGGTGTGGGGCTGGAGCCTGGGGCACACCCTGAGGAGGCTAGAGACCTGGGACCATGGGGGGTGGGGGGGTGGTGGTGGAGGGACTGGGAGACTCTAGGAGGGGAGAAGGCCGAGGATATGAGGGTATGAGGGGGTGGGGAGCATTAGGGCTGAGAGGAGGACCAGAGTACGGAAGGCACCTGCTGGATCCCTGGGCAGAACCTCAGGAGGCACCAGGTGAGACCCAATTCCTGTCCCAAGTGGGACCTGGGTGATGGGACATATGGGGGCCCCAGGAGCTCCACAGGTTGAGGGGCTGCTTTGGGGGCCCATCTCTGCCCAGAAGGCCAAGGGCCTTTAGGAAGGAGGAGCTGGAGCCCGCTGGGGGAGGGGGCCCCATCTCCTGGGTCTGGCACGGTGGGGAGGATGGTGATGGCTAAAAGAATCCGCTGTGGGCTGCCTGATGGGCGGGCGTGCAGCCTAGGACCCCCGCCTGCTGTCCAGGACCAGAAAGAGGAACGAGAATGGGGAAGGGGCAGCGGACGAGGACCCCTTTCAACAGAGCACAGAACGTGATGGGGCCCTCCCTGCAAGCCCCGAACTTAGAATCCCCGGGTGTGAGCCGTGAAAGGGCTTTAGGGGCTGGAAAGGGTATTGGGTGGAGGTGGCTCAGCCTCGGGCCCAAGCAGGAGCCAACCTGGTGGTGTAAAGCACCTGCGCCCCGGACCCCCCTGCTGGGCACCCAGGGGACCCCTCCACTGTCCCCTCTGGGGACCCCCGGCTGGACCCCTGCTGGGCGCCTCGGGGACCCCCGGCTGGGATGGCGACAGGTGGGAGGGGAGGGGGAGTTGGGCCACCCGGCCCCCGCGCCCCTCCGCCGGGAAGCTGCACGTGGGGAAGGAGCGGATGGAGCAGCGGGTCTGCCTGGGCCCAGAAAAGATGCCCAAGGGGGGTGGTCCTGAGTTTCTCGTCACGGCTGGGCTTCCAGGGCAGTAGGTCGCCCCGGCACGCTCCCGTGGCCCCCGCCGGCCGGATGGACTGCCCGGAAGTGCCTCCCCCCGGCCCGACTTCTCCATTCCCCTCTCCCCCCGCGCGCCCCCAAACCCACCTGCCCCAGGCCCACCGCTGCCATGGTCTGTGCCCCCGAGAAGTGGGCCGCCCGGTCCCCCGGCTCTGCCACGTTCAGTTCCGCCCGCCCCCGGGTCGGCCCCGGCCCCGCCCCCAGGGGCACGGCCCCTTTACCCTCCCCCCGGGCTGGCCGCGCGCCCGCCTCAGCCGGCCAATGAGCGAGCGCCTCGCGGCCCCTGCCCCCTGGGGCCGGGCCTAGGTCCCCCAGCTGTCTCTGTGCGACCCCCCTCTCCCCCGGGGACCCGGGCGTCTTCCCCCTCCCGTGGGGGGATGCCGGCCTCCCATTCACATTCCCACCCCTCCCCCTCCCGCCGGGGGTCTCCGGCTCCGGCAGCCACACCTCGCCCCGCCCCCCACAGCCGCTCCAGGTTCTCAGGGCTCTGGAGGAGCGTCCCTCCCTCCTTTATTAATCCCGCCTAATTGGCAGTTAAATCCTCCTTACCCCGGGGAGACCATTAAGGGGCCCGTTAGCTCAGGCCCTGGCCCCACGCCCCCTCGGGGCTCTCTGGGGCAGAATCCCCCGGGCCTCGGACCCCCGCAGGGGACTACATTGCCCAGGAGGCCCCGCGTCGGCCCCGGGCCAGGGGGCGGCAGGAAATAAAACGCACAGATAATCGTTTTCTGTTTCCAGTTTATCGGACCGACGGAAGGGGCCTGGAGGAAGAAAGGGGCGGAGGGGCCGGGGGTCGAGGAGCCGGGGCGGGCTGGGGTGGGGGGCGCCGCATTCCAGGGGTCGTCGCGTCACGTCGGGGGCACCTTGCGCCCGTAGCCCAGCTCGGCGCCCCCGGTCAGGGGCAGCTCCACGCCGGTGCAGAAGGAAGCGTGGAAGGCCAGGAACACGGCCGCAGCCCCTACCTCGTCCGGCCTGCCCCGCCCCCCCTTCCGCCTGCCCCGTGTACCCCGCAGCCCTTCTTTCCCCACTCATCTTACCCCCTACTTGGGCCTGCTCCCCTTCTCCGACTGTGGCTAGGGGATCAGGGGTCAGGGTGGCCAGCTCCTTCCACAGCGGGGTCTAGATGTTTCCTGGGGAGATGCTGCGGGAGGGGCAAAGGTGGTCCGAGAAGGGGCGCAACAGGCCCAGGGCAAATGCTAATTGACTTGGGGAGATTCCCCTGCCCCCACACCCTAGCCTGGGCTGCCCAGAATAGGGGCTCCTGCGGTCTCAGCCCATTTCCTCCAAGTCCTGGAGTGTCCTTAGCACACCCTACCCCCCATTATCGGGCTTTCTAGGCTCCCTAATTTGGCCCCTTTCTTGATCTCAGTCTCCCCACACTTCCATCGCCCATCCTGTCTCCCCATTTTCAAGCTCTCCCTTTCCTTATTCCAGGGTCCCCGATCTCTGGCTAAAGTCCTCAGTCCTCCTGCCCAGCCCCCAGCTGCCCTGGCCTCTTCATTTTCAGCCCCCTCCAGTCTTCCTTCTACCACTAATCTCAGGCCTCCCAGATGTCCCTCTGCCCCATCCCCCATCCCTAGTGCTCAGCTGCCACAGCCCCTCCAGTCTGCCTGCCTTATCGGCCTACCCCCGTCCCACCTTCCCAGATCCCCTCCTATCCGAGGCCCGTCTTTGATCCCATCCATCTCAGCCACTCACCAATTGACTCGGACACCATATTGACTCTCATCCAGGGCCAAAGCCTTGGTCAGAGCAGTCACAGCTCCCTAGGGGAAGGGAAAATCATTGAGTCCGGAAAGTCATAGGAGATGGGCCTTGCCCTGGGGGGCATGGTCCCCTAGTTTGCTTAGGTCAAGAGGGACACTAAGACTTAGTAGTAGATGGGGCCTCCAGTCTGGGTGCTTCAGCCTATCTCCTCTGACCCCTGGGGACAGTGGAGAGTAGCCCTTGCGAGGGGTCTTGATCAGATCCAGCCAACACCTTAGCAACAGGACTGAGAAGGATGAGGTTGGCTACTTTTGTGAGTGGACTGGACACGGCCCCAAGCCAATGGCTGAGGCCGAGAGGAAACTATATCATCCCCTCCACCCCCCATACCTTGGTAGCCACATAAGATGCAGACTTTCTCTGCCCAATGCCCCCCACCAGGCTGGAGATGTTAATGATGCTGCCCTGGCTCTGCTGAAGGAAGGGAAGGGCACACTGCGGGAAGAAGGAAGAAAGCAGTCAGTCGTGGTGACCCTGTTGTCTGTCTGTTCACAGAATGGCACAGCTGAGATGGAGCTGAACACCCCCATTTTACAGATGGGGAAAAACTAAGAGAGGCCACCACCTGACTTACCTCTCCTGTGGTAACCTGGCACCTCCTGCCCTCTCTGACTCAGACAGCCCACTGCCAGTCCCCGACCTATGCTTTCCCTTCTCAGGGCCTTCCTTCCAAGCCCTGAGCATGGTGTTCATCCCAGCCCTCTCTCACCTTTCCTGGAAACCTGGCAGCTACCCAGTTCAGCTGCCATGGGGCTGTCCCCAGCCATGACCAGATCCTCCCCCTGCAGCCCTTGGCTGCCTCACCCCAACTAGAAGCTGAGAGCACCTAGCTACCTTCGAGGCCACATTCCTTCCTTCCTCAATGACCTTGGCACGTGGTTCTCAGGAGGCTTCCCCTCCACCCTGATGCCTGCCTTTACTTGGGGACTTCAGATCAGCCAGGGTTACATCCCCTCAAATACCCTGACCTCCCAGTCTGACAGTGTTCCTGTAACCAGCTCCTCCTAGCCACTTTAGCCATTCCTCCACTGACCTGGTCTCTTGCCAGTCACCCTGGAGCTTTGCTCCCTACCCCATTTCCAAAAAAACGGAATAAAATAGAACCTCTGTCCTCACCAAAACGTGGAATCCCTCCAGGCTGCCCCGCTCGATCAGGCCTTCACCTTGCTCTAGCTTGAATCTGTCCCTTCCAAGCTTGACTCTAGGGAACCAGTTCAACAGTCTCCCCTCTTCTAAGCCTTGAATGCCAACTCAAAGCCCAGTTCCAGGTTACTCCCACTGGCTGCCTTCCCTTCTGTCTCTGCCATGCCAGACATGCCTTCTGGAACGCTAGTCACCTACAAAACTGGGATGTAATCTTGATGGGGTCCTCAATGCTGCCTGTTAACCTCTTTATTTCTTCCCACCAAAACTCAAACTCCCACTCCCACCCCCACCCCCACAATGGGATTCCCTAACTCACATGCCCACAGATGTTCCAAACCTCATCTTCCCTTCTCAGCAAATTGTGACTTTTCCCCCCTCTCCCCATAGATCACCCCTCCAAGTCTCTCCTTCACTTTTGTCTCTGAAGAAGAGCTAACTAAACCTTCCTTCTCCTCAAGGCCAATCCCTCCTCTCCAGGTGCTCTCCAGTCTTTTTTAGGAGATGACCTCTCAAACCACCCCCCTCCACCATGTCCACTTTCTCCCTACCCCCTGGTTCTTTCCACTAGCTGACAAATGTGCCCCGGCCTCCCCTCTCCTTAAAGAACCATTTACTCTCTCATCCCCTCATAAGATCACCCTTTAGCTCTCCTCCTTTCTCAGCTAAGCTCCTCGAAAAATCTTGCCCCTACTTCTTCACCTCCCACGAATTTTCCAACCCCCATCAATCTGGCTTCTACCCTCTCCTGCTGCCTGAAATCTCTCTCCAAGCAGTGAGGAAAACACCACCTGTTACCCTTGGTCTTCATCACCTTACCCAGAACATCCCCCTCATCTTAAGCAATGCTGTCTAGGGTTCTTCTGGCAATTTGTGTCCCAGTGAATCACCAAAAGCTGGTCATACTTAACCAGTCTGACAAGTCTCTTGAGATCTCTGGTCATATCTCGTACACATACACATGAGCCTAGGACACCAAGCTCCTTGTTGGAGCTGCTGTCATGTTCAGAGATGGCTGACTCAGTATGTTCCAAGGCTCTTTTCTGGACACCTTCCCCTGAAAACACCTCTGCTCCTGCTTCGCAGACCTTGGAGGAGATCAGGAGATGCCTTGTCCTTGGAGCATCTGGCACCTCCTCTTCTGTAAAAGCCTCACTTCCATCATGGAGATCCAACTCTTGTTCCTTTTGTCCTATCTTTTAGCCCCCAAAGTCCTGACACAGGTTAGGGGTCTGTCTCTTTTCATTTTAGTCATCATATTAAGTAATTTTTAAGGAATGTTTCATTCTCACTGAAAAACACCTTCCCTTCTCCAGGGCAGTAGACCATTTTACATTGTAAGCATAGATCAGATTGTCCCTTGGCTATAATCAAAATTGAAACCTCACACTTCTTTGTTTACCTCACTGCACATTCTCCCTGCTCTCCATACTCCCTTCAAAGGTATGACCGTCACTGTGAGGGGCTGAGGTGTTGTGGAGGTCAGTTCCTTAGAAACATATGAGCTAAAGGAGAAGGTTAAGATATTGAGGGAGTATCACTCTGTATTTGGAAGTCCCCTAGAATCAGGGCAGAAGCTGGGAAGCAAAGAGACCGAGCTGAACTCGTTGAGGGATTGCTAGTTAACAGTCAGCAGAATCAAGATTCTGCTGGTAGATATGGGGATAAATATGGACTGAGCACACATCAAAGGAGAAGGCAGAGCCTGGAAGGGAAATCCACCATCTTTCTCATCAGTGACTCCCCCCCTCCCCAGACCTAAGATGGGATAGCCAACTGCTTGTGAAGATCTTACTCCAGGGAAAGGCCCTCTCCGCCCCCCCCCCCTTCACACCTTCACACCTAACTTCCTTCTCGATCTTACCAATTTGTCTTATCTCCCTTGTCTGCCCAGCACCTCCCCCTATGCCCCAAAGCTTCAACTGGAGTCTATTTGCTTTTCTCTTTGTCTTCTGTCTCAGTGTCTCTCAAGCTCCTCTGTCCCTGGTTACACCTAACTCCAGTCCCTTAGCTCCCCCATCTCTCACTTTCTTAGTCCCTTTGTCCCCTTAACGTCATCCTTCCTGGTGAGCCCACTGCCAACCCATTGTCAGCCTTTCCCATCTTAAATCCATCTCAGTTTTCCAGCCCTAGGCAGCCTGCTGCCATAGTTCATTATCTCTCATTGCTGGCCCATAGGGGGTTGACCTGGCCCCAAAGCCTGGGCATTCTTTCCTTATCTACCCACTTCCAGCATCAATGCAGAGACAATCTTATTTTCTCTTCCCACACCAGTCTTTTCAGTACCCACAACTCTTCCCTAATCTTACTCTCCCAACCTCTTCAGTGTTAAATGTGCTCATCCCCTCTGCCTGAATAGGCTGCTTCTGGAGTGGTTCCCCACTCAAAGCCTCAGCCCACCCTGGTTCTAGCCTGGGGGCTGGCCCCTGTGTGTGTGGCCTAGCTGAGCTGAACCTGGGTACCCTTCTGGAGTACCCAGTGGAGAAAAGGTTGAACCAGGTTGGGCTCAGCCATTCTCCTCAGGTCTTGGGCTTCAGCTCTTTCCTTCTCTTTTCTCTCCTTAAAGATAGAACAAAAGATGAAGTATCTTGGAAACCACTCAGGCTCTGCCCTTCCTTTTACAATGGAGAAGCCAAAGCCCAGGGACAGAGATTAAAAGGAGGGGAGGGAGCTTCCTGGCATCCCTCAGCAGCCACTCTATTGAGCCCCCACCTTTCTCTTCCACCCCCTAACCACACAGCTGTTGCCTGGCACCCATGTGGGCACCTCCTTCCCCCTTCCAGCTACACACAGCTGCCTGAAGCCCTAGGACAACTCCACTTTTGAGGCTGAGCCTTGATGGAAAATTATAACCTACCTAAACTCATTAGATTGGCAACTCCTAAAGGGCAGGGACTGCCTTTTGCCTCTTTTGTTTTTTTCAGTGCTTAGTAAGGTCTCTGTCAAATAGCAGACCCTTAATAAATGTTGACTGATTGAACAACTCATTCCTCAAAGATAAAATATTTCGTCTGTGCTATACCCTCCGCCCCCATCCCAGTAGCCCCAGTTACCATTTTTCTATCCCTCACTGACTGCTCCCTTATTCCCATCCTCCCCCCACCCCCAAGCCAAACTTTTCCCCCAGTATCCTATTCCAAAGCCACCTTTCCCGCTGTGCCTGCTGGAATGCCACTCCACAGGTAACAAACAAGGTTTCATTTTCAGTCTTTTCCTTTCCCACTCCCTCTATCTTCTTGAAGCCTGGCTCCTTTCTGACAACATAGCCTTCTTCTCTAACCTTTCCAGCACCCCAGCCCCGGCTGCATATTTTTTACTCGTTCTTGCCATTCACCAGTCAAAATAGAGGAGTTGGACACTCCGTGCTCCCCAACGTCATTTTGTAGGCTCTTCCTCTATCATATACTCAGTAATCTCTCCTCTTCTGATGTTCACTCAATTCAATCAGGATTCTGCTGTTAAGTACCAATAGCCAAGACACGTTTCCTTCATCAGTGAGTGGAAATCCCCAAGACTGTCCTGTGCCCTCGTCTTTATCATAGTTTCATTAGTGACCTCATCAACTCCCAAAGACTGAATGATCTCCTTTATGTGGATGATGCTCAGATCTTTTTGTCCAGCTCTCACCTGTCTGCTGAGCTCCAGCCTACTGGCCAATTTAACATGGATATCTCATTAGATTCAACAGTCAACCCAAACCCTCCCTTCTTCCAAATTTCCCTGTCACTGTAGAGAGCACCTCCATCTTCCCAGTCACCCATCCAATCAGTTTGCAAGTGCTGTTTCTGTCATCATAACACCTCTCAAATATGCCCCCTTCTCTCCTCAGACACTGCCACCGCTCTAGGTCAGCCCTCTTCGCCTCCCATCTAGACTATGGCAGTAGCCTGCTGTTTGACCTGGGGCAGCTAGGTGGTGCTGCAGTGGATAGAGCCTGGTGTCAGGAAGATTCATCTTCATGAGTTCAAATCTGGCTTCAGACACTTCCTAAATGGGTGACCCCGGGCAAGTCACTGAAGTCTGGTTCCTCATCTGTCAAATGAGCTGGAGAAGGAAATAGCAAATGGCTCCAGTATCTTTGCCAATGAATGGGAAGCCTTTAAAGTTGAGATTCTCCAAAGGCAGTATTAGAATGTAAATCAGAACTTTTGTTTAGAGTGAGCTAGAAGCAGACCAGTCTCATTTGACTGCCGGAATGAAAACGGAGACTTTTTGTTGGGGGAAGCAGAACTGGCTCGGGGTGGGGACAGAAATCCCACAAGAGTTGCTTGTCTACGTAAAGACTGTTCGCCCGCACCTTTTGCATAAGCAAAAGGTGAGTGGGACAGGTGGGGGAAATCTTTCTTTGTTTAAATTCGCGCTGAAACGGGACTCTGCCCCTCCTCCAATGAGAAGTCAGAGACCCTCTGACTTTACCTGCGTGGAATCCCTACCCTCTCTCTCTTCCAATAGAACTTAAAAGAATGTACTTTTTATGACTTTTTATGACTCTCAGGGTTTTAAAAAGGGCACCTGGAGGGGTGCTCTCTCTCTTTCTCTTCTTCTTTGGACATGTGTCCGAAGAGACCTCTCCCCGCCCCAGGGTATGTTTTTTTTTAAAGAATAAAATTCCTGTCTGCCCGAAGTTCTCTTCTACATTCCTTTGATTTGGGTAAGTGAGGTTTCTCACCCACACACCAAGAAAACCCAAATAGGATCACAAAGTCAGACCCAACTCAATAGCAAGAAGCTAATTGATCTGCCTGCCTCAAGTCTTGCCCTACTCAGTGGCCAAGATCATTTTCCTAAATCAAAAGTCTGACCATGTCCCCCACCACTCCTATCCCCCAAATTGATAAACTCCACCTTCAAGATTAAATTAAATATAAAATCTTCCCTGACTTCTGAAGCCCCTCAGTGCCTTCCACACATTCTCATGTACTCTTCCATCCAGTAATAGGGGCCTACTCACACTCTTGGACCAAGTCATCCCCCTTGGCATTTTTGCCGGCTATTCCCTGATAGGGGATGTGTAGTTCTGCCAGGGAACATGAGTGCCAGAATATTCTGAGAATGCAGAAGGACAGTAACACCAAAACACAGAAGTCATGACGACAGTTATGTCTCTGGGTCAGTGTGTTCTGTTTTATTCTGCATTTCGCGACCCAGATGTTCTGTTGATATGCTCTGTTCCGGGGACGTGAGCTCCGTCCTTCCGTCCTTCCTTTTCGTGTTTACCTGACCCTTGTGGGGTCAGAGGTGATTACAGGGGAGGTGGGCTATTTGCCAAGGGGCTCAGTAGGGGGATAAAAGAGAAGCCCCGGGAATGAAATGTGGATGGGCATGGATATGGATGGATGAAGAGAACAATAAAGCTGTCTGCATATCCCTAACTCTTCTGGCTCCTGACTCTACTTTGTGGAATGCCCAGGCCTCATCCGGAGGCGGGCCCCAAAGACCCAGGGAAAAAAAGGGTAAGACTGGCTGCCCTCTGGCGTTAGGCCAGGTCATAGTGGCGCCCGAATAGGGGCTTGAAAAAAAGAAAGGGCAGTCAGACCCCGTGAAAGATGGGAAGACTTAGTAGAGTACCCCGTAGGTAAGGGAAGCCAGGCGGGAAGATGGGAAACATACCCATAATTAAGCCAGAAGAGTCAGAGATCTGGATAAGACAGCTTTACAAGATAGTGAAAAAGCAGGGAGTTTCACTACCACTGAGAGACCTCCGAGTTTTTATACATAAGATACAAATGGTTTCGTCGTGGATTAATTCCACAGGGATAGATAGCCAAAAATGGGGTGTGGTAGGAGAACAAATGACCAATTATGAACAAACCACCCCAGGATTTTTAGAAAACAAAGATTTCATGCTGTATGGGCTGGTAAAAGCAGCTTTTTCTGGCCCCGATAGACCCAGCAGGAGTTTTCCTGCAGAATGTCAAACTGAAAATAAATTTCTTGGGAGCCCTGATAACAGCGAACCTCTCTGGCCACCGCCGCCTCCCCCTCCCCCTCCCCCTCCTCCTCCAGAGGAGCTATCTCCTGCTCCAACAATTAAACAAATATATCCCAATGTAACAGAGCTAGAGAAAGAACTTCATTCCCTGTCCTTATCTAAAGAAGTGAAGACAGTACAAGCAGATAGAAAAAACAGAGAAATCTGCGTTAGAGCAAGCCATAGAAAAAGCACATTTGCAAGGGGAAGATATAAGTGGGTGGGGACTTTCTCCTGTAATTGAAGTTGATGACCCTCAGGCTCCTGGAGGAAGGAGGAGAACTCAAGTTCCCGGGCAGAACTACACATCCCCTATCAATTCCCCATGCAGAGAATTCTCTCCCTCCTCATCTCAGTCTCCTGGCTTCCAAGTCACTCTTCCTGAGCCCATTAAGCCAGCACCTTCCCAAATTCATGACCTCCATATGTACCCCATTGTTTGTATGTTGTTTCTCCAAAAAGACTGAACTCCTTGAGCAGGGATTGGGGTTTCCCCCCATTTCTCTGTGTTCCTGGTACTTAGCACAATGTCTAGACCCTTAATAAATTCTTGTTGACTGCCTGCCTGATGGAGACAGGTGACTCAGAGGACAGATTGAGTTAGATAGCTTTGGGGCATGGCCAATGCTGGGATTTTTTTTTCTAGACTATATATGTTTGTAACAGAGGTTTGAGGTTGGTTTTTTTTCCCCTCTCTCTTCCAAAGGGAAGTGGGAAATGAGAGAAGTTATATTTTTGTTACTTGAAAAAAAAACCTGGAATCTCTCTGGCCCTCCCTACTTGGCCCACTGTGATGAGGAAGGCCAAGCTTGCTTAAGATCACAGAAGACTGGAAAGCAGGTCCTCTGATTTACCACTCACCCTTTCATGCACCCCACTCACCCAAGAGGCAGAATCAAAGTTAGAATAAAGCTAACAGGATCTTCCCTTTCCCCCACTGCCCAGTGAGGCTGAAATAATCACTGATAGCAATGATGATCCATACATATAATGATAGTAGCAAATGGTAGAAACCTGGCTAAGAGGGTTCCTTGAACGGAGAGAGGTCCAGTAAGGTGTCAAAGGTCACATAGCACACCAATCAGTGGCAGAGCTGAAATTTCAATCCAGGATTGCAGCAGCTTCCAAAGCCAGACCCAGGATCAAGCTGTTCCTTGGTCAAGTGCTGACTTAGGCAAATGGCTGCAGCCCTAGGCAGCTAAGAAGCCTTGGAGCAAACATTCCCATTGAGAAATCCCAGGGCTAGTGGCCCCAAACCAGTAAGCAAAGGAGAAGAGCAGAGCCAGCCTCTGAGGACCTTATTCAGGTCAGCCTTTCAGCAGTCACAGGCTGCCTCAGGCAGGAGGGGGCCAGACCCAAAGGGATGTGCTGTGCTCAAGTGGAGTAACTGTACCAACTTCCCTAATGCTTGAAGGTTTTGGAGACACACATTAGCTCACTGAAGCCACTGAACAAGAAATACTGGTATTATTGTCCCCTATAGGACTGAGACCGTGGTCACGAGCCAAAGTCAACGGGTGATGGTGAGTCTGGCTCTTCCCAACTCCTCTTCCTATTCACTGGACAACACCACTCTCTCCCTAATGGGCCTCATTTGAGGACCCAGAGGGTCCCTTCCAAGGCTGAGGCTCTGGCTTTCTGTGAAAGGAAGGGGCTTGTCAGAGGTCATTGTAACCTAGGCATGCCCCACTCATGGTCTGTGCACCTCTGGTGGGACCCACCTTGGACACTGTGTATGTGGCAAGGAGGTTTAGCTCCAGCAGCTCCCGGAAGGCCTGGGAGGATGTCTCTTCCAGCATCTCCTCTGGGGGGTCTGGGTTAGGCAGGGAGGAAGGATGTAAGGAACAGAGGCCAGAGACGGAGGATGGGAGGGAGAAAGGGAAATGGGGACACTCACGGCGGCCAGCATTGCTCACTAAGCAGTCCAGGCGACCAAAACGCTGCAGGGTCTCAAAGATCAGGGCCTGGGGGCCAGGAGACAAAGTGTCAGAGCCTGAGAGACCCCAAAACCAGGGATCAGAGAGACAGAAGCCTGGTAGATTCAGAGACAGTCTATGAGAGATAGAGACATCCCGAGGAAGAGACACCAAGTCTCACAGAGGTGTAATTGGAAGAAACCCCAGAAAAGTGTCATCAGAAAAACTAGATTTGTGGAGATCTGGAGGAAAAGAAATGTAAAGACTGGGTAGAGGTCAAAATGCTGAGGAGCTGACTGTCGCAGCCCCCCAAGTCACTTTCTCTCCCCTCCCCCAATGGTCCACATACAGGAGCCACAGAGAAGGGCAAGACCAGAGACCTAAGGAGACCCAGAAGCAGAGAGATGGGGATGGGGGTGGAGAGAGAAGCTCACCTCCACTTCCCCTTCTCTGGTCACATCACACCGGATGAAGACAGCTCCTGCTGGTGGCCTGGCTAAACACAATTCCTTTTCAAGAGCCTGACCACCTGACTCTGGGGAGAAATCAGGGCTGGGGAGTTGATCTGAATGGTTAGCAGGGGGTCCAGGGGACTAAACTGGGTCCCTGAGAGGGAGGGAGCTAGGGGACAAGATACCAGGGCTATCGAAGGGCTAGGAGAGAGGGATCCTGGGTCCTTGAGGTAGAGGGCTGGGGGACAGGACACCTTGGTCACTGAATTGGTGGGATAGGAGCTGGGAGCCTGGGTCTGTGAGGCTGGGAAGGGATCACCTGGGTCTCTCACTCACCATCCTTGTCACAGATAATCACTTTAGCACCATTTTCCACTAGGAGGCAATAGAGATGTGGTTGGATTTGGAGACAGTTAGTGGGGCAAGGCAGGGCGGGGTTTCCTCAGCCTCTCAGCAGCTTCGGGTGATGGTTATAGGCTCTGGGAACTCCCTTGAACTCTCCTTGAATCTTCCCACTAGATTTGGCCTTCCCCTGAGGCTATATGCTCTCTACTATCACTAACCCAAATCTAGGTTACCCTTAACCTACCCCAGTCCTCCATTGTTTGTAATCTCCAAGTAGCTTTCAGCTACTTCCCGCCCTTAATCCCTTTCTCTTGGTTCTGGGAGTCAGACCTCAGTATGATCAAGATCCTCCTTAAACTCCTTCCATCACCCCAGACTACTTGACCACCCCTAGATCCCTCCCACTGTGTTTCTGTATATAAGATCCATCTTGCCTCTATGAAAGGGCTAAGATTCAATCTAGCACAAGCCCAGATTCGATCTTGTCCAATGGCATTACTGATAAAATTGCTCAGATTTCTTAAGAGTGTGGCCAATATGGTGGATCTTTAATAAACTGGTTTTCTTTGACTGAAAGAAGGCTTGGCTTGAATTCATTCGGGCAGAACCAGGCGTGTTGGTATTTTGAGGTCCTGAGAACCCACAAACCTCAACATTTTGGTTCCCTGACTGGGAAACCACTAATTTCACTCTTCTCCAACCAACACTGGAAGGTATGTAAGCCTCCCCCTCTTTCTATCCCCTTCTCATCCTCCAAGCACTTTGGAGGTGCTTTTCTGGCTTGACCTCTCAGGTTCCATTGGGTCAGACAACTATGAGATTGTCTCATACTGGGTCTGATGCTCTCAGGTCCAGTGGTTATGTTGGAGGCCATGGACCTGGGCACACCTTCTGAAGCATAGAGGACAAGGATGGACATCCTATCTGGAAATGTATGCCCAATTCTCTCAATTCCATTGGTGTTAGGGATTTGGAGGAAAATTTCAAGTGTTGTTACCTCCCCCACCCCAGTTTACTCCCAGATCCTCTTTACAGAGGGAGGGACTTCCAGCCCCCAACCCCTGTAATGGGTCAACCCTTTCCAATTCCCAAAAATTTGCCTTAGGATAGTCTTTGATCCTCCTTAGACTCCTTCTCAGGACCCTTCCTCTAGACCACCCCTAACTCCTCCTACACTCTGTAAATAAGACCATTCATGCCTCCAGGAGGGGCTGAGAATTCAATCTAGCTCAGACTCACTCTGTGTCAGATTATTCTGGCCAGTTTGTCAATACAAGAACCACACAGATGCTTAGGCTCCTTAAGAGTCTCCCCATTATGGGGAATCTTTAATAAACTTTGCTTTACTGTGGCCGAGAAGACTTGAGTTGAATGGCATCTTGGCATTTTTCGGTCTCGAGCACCCGTAAACTCTAAAACATCAACACTGGGACCCTAAAATAGCGACAGGCATATCCTGCCCGAATGAATTCAACTTAAGTCTTTTTTCAGCTAAAGAAAAACAAAGTTTACTAAAGATCCGACAGATTGGGTAGACTCTTGAGAAATCTGAGCCCCTTTGTGGAGGCAAGCTGGATCTTATATACAGACAGACTGGAAGGTGGCCAAGTAATTTGGGGTGTCTGGAGGAGGGAGGAGTCTAGGGAGGGTCTTGATGGCAGCGGGTCAGTAGCCTGGAGAATGGGTAGATTCATAAGGAGCCTGAGCTTTTGTCAGGCTAGATAGAATCTGGACACCTTCATGGAGTTAAGATGGATCTTATATACAGAAAGACTGTGGGAGGGATCTAGGGATGGTCTAGTAGTCTGGGGTGACTAGAGGTCAGATTCCCAGGAACCAAGAGAATGGGATTTTGATGGAATCAAGGGTGGGAAGCAGCTGGAGGTAACAAGAAATGCAGGGCTTGGCTGGGTTAAGGTCATCATATTTGGGCATGAAGAAGCCAGATTAAGTGGGAAAATTCAAGAGAGTTCTAGAGTTCCCAGAGCCCCTACCCCATCATTCCTACTCCTCCCCTCAACCTGTCAGGTCATGGGCCATCCAAGGGCAAATTAAGGAATGTTTAAAGAGTACCCCCTCCCCTGCCTATTTGAGGATCTGTTGTTTGAACACTCCTTCCTTATGCTCTCCCCTGGCCCTGGTTGGGAAGGGACCCGATGGTGAAATTGGGGAGCTAATTTTCTCTAGTTAAACCTCCCATTTCCCCTTTCCCTCTGTTCACCAGACCTCCACATGTTCCCCCTGAAGTGTGGGAGACAGTTGAGCCAATTGTTCGGGATCAGGGAATTCTTGGATCAGCTACTTCGGCCACCCCAGCCACAGTTCACCTCCAAGATACCACCCATCACCGACAATATCCAATTAAGCCCAAGGCCTGGGAGGGACTTCAACCCTCAATTGCTACTCTAGGCCCTGACTCACTCCCTGTCTAGAGTAGAGCCTCGAGCAGGCTAAAGCTTTTGAGACTTTGAAAACTTAAATTGACCTTCACTCCAGCGCTGGCTTTACCCAATCCTAACACAGTACTTAGGACCTGGCCCCAGATCGGCTGCCCATTTTTTCAGAACAATTAGACACGGTGGCTGCTACAGCTGTCCTAATTGAGGTTGTCTCTAAAACTACACTTGGCCAGCTCCGGGAAGTTCTGCCTCCCCATCGAGTTCAGAGCATCCTGGAAGCTGAGGGCCACCGGTGGCTGGCTAGCAGCCAGCTCACCTTGCTCCCAAATACCCCTGACCTAATTCTTGGAGTGTGCCACACTCTCCGGAACCTCCAGGCAGTGTGGCACACAGAACAATGGGTTAAGAGAGCTAGGCACACTGTAGTCTGTCTCCACTACACCAGAGGCCAAACCCCAGCCTTCGGGGACCTCTGCCCAGAAGGCAGAGTTAATAGCACCAGCAGAACAAAAGACTAAGTGTTAGACAGCAAAAAGCTCCCCAACCAAAAGAGCCCTTTTCTGTTTTGGCCTAGCCTTAGTCAGTTGTCTTTAATTCCCTCCAGGGAAATTGTCTTTTCTCTGTAATCCTTCCTTGTGTGCCGGTTTTGTCTTTGTTTGCCTAACTTCCTAGCCAGGCCTGTCTCCTCCAGGGTCCAAGCTATCAACTTCCAGATGACTTTGGAGGCTATATATTCCTTGGACAGGACCAGCTAGGCAGGGACAGCTCTATGCCTCTTGCCAACAGGAAGTAGTTTCAGAAGCAGAGACCTTCACTCCTTAGCCCTAAAGAATGAGTCCCAGGGGCAGCTAGGTGGCACAGTGAATAGAGTACCCGTCCTGGAATCAGGAGGACCCCAGTTCAAATCCAGCCTCAGATACTTAACACTTACTGGCTGAGTGACCTTGGGCAAATCACTTAACCCCAATTGCCCTGCCTTCCCCCTCCAAAAAAGCAAAAAAAAAAAAAGAGTTTGAGTCCCATTTGTTTGAGGGGGTAAGGAAGGAATATGAGCTCTGGGAACCTCCAGCAACTCTCCTAGAATCTTCCCACTAGATCTGGCATTCACCTGAGGCCATAAGCTATGCATTATCACCCGGCCCAAAACTCTGTTACTCTAAACCTAGACTAGTCTTCCATTGTCTGTTATCTCCAGGCCTTCAGCTACTTCCCACCCTTAATCCCATTTTCTTGATTCTTGAAGTCTGACCTCTGTCCCATCAACATCCTCCTTAGACTCCTCAAGATCCTCCCTGGACCCCTCATTCCATCACCCCCGACTACTAGATCACCCCTAGGTCCCTCCCAGTCTTTCTCTATATCAGATTCAGTCTGACCCGCTGGCATTAGTGATACAAATGCTCAGATTCCTGAGATTTCTTGAGTCTGGTCAATGTGGCAGACCTTTAATAAGATGTTTTTCTCTGGCTGAAAGAAAGCTTGAGCCAAATTCCTTCGGGCAGCACTGGGGGTGTCCCTATTTCTGGGTCCCAGTACCCCTAAACTTCAACACTGGAGGCCCCAGGCCTTCCTTCACCTAACTCGTGATTTCCATCCCGTGATAGCTGGGGCAAAGGGCAGTCTCGGCCTTGGGCACCAGGTTCCCAGGGACCTAAGCGGCCCTTTGCCATAGCCTCACCTCCTGCAGGCTCTCTGGCGTGCCGGGCTTTCACTTCAAGAGTCCAGTAGGCCGCTTCCCCTAACCCCACTTCAGCCCATTCTCCAGGATCCAGTTCCACACCCCGTGGGGACCCACTTAGCTATCAATCCCTTCCTCCAGCCCCACCCCGGGCTATTCTACTTAACCAGGTGCCGCTTCTCTCTCAACCTCATACACGTCGGGCTAAAGGATCTACCTCACGATCCGCAATCTGAGGACCCACCACCCCCGACTGGGGGGGGCAGGGACATCCCCCCTCCCCCCCCCCCCGCAGCCCTCCTCCCCAAGTCCAGGCTCACCGAAGGCGCGCATGATGCCAGCGCCTATACCCCGAGCCCCGCCGGTATCCAAGACCACCCGCCCCTCGCTACAAGGACCCGCAGCCATCTCCAATCCCCGGGACCAGTGGCCTCACGCCGGACGATTGGCCTCACTTGAGTGTGTCTGTTCCTCGGCCCCCGCAACCGTCGGGGTTAGACCTTGATTCCTGATTAGCATAGTGTTGTCACAGCAGCTCGGGCCCCTTTTAGGTCCTAACACCCCCAGCAACCGTCCCCTTCCTTTCCTCCCTCCCCTTCCCTCCACCCACAATCCTGGGACCCCTCTTCTAACCCCTCCTACAAAGATCGATGGATAAGACCTTTGCCCAGGCCACAACCTGAGAGATCTAGACTGCAAACCCCGCCCAGACCCTTCCGTAGCACCGCCCCCATCCTCGGGTTAGGGAGTGCCAAAAAACTACAATTCCCATGAGGTCCCGCGGGCAGAGGAGCAAGGCCGACGTCGGAAAACACCCCACGGCCTACTGGGAGTTGTAGTTTTAGCTTCCGGAGGAGCTGGACGTGCCCTCCGTCGGCTTCAGCCCACTCGGGGATGTAGACGTCGCGGCCCCAGAAGGAAAGGAGCGCGGAGCGGAAAGGGTCACCTGAGTGATGATAAGCGCTTTTAATCAAGATTGGCATAGAAAGAAGGGATGGAGGGATGGAGGGATGGAGGGAGGCACCCCACGGCCCGCACCCTCCGCCTGCAATGGGCTACAGCTCTGCTGCCGTGTCAGAAACTGGACTGGAGCAGCGTGACTCGCAGAGGCCACGCCCCCTCTTCTGGCGGGGCCGCCCCTCCCCACGTGGGGGCCCAGGTGGTGGGGCCCCCTCGGCCCCGCCCCATGGGAGGCGGGGACCCTATGAGAGGTGAGCGAGGGGGCGGAGACAGCCTGGAAGTGGAGTCCGGGGGGTCTTCAGGGCTTCGACCTGGAGAGAATCGGGGTAGATGGGTCAAACTCGCGGGCCTAAGATTCGGGGGGCCCGGCTCCCCAGCTCCCCTCCCTCCGGGACCCAGAAGTCCGGAGCCACGTGCCCTCTCTAGGTTTCTAACTACAGTTCCCACCCGCGCCCCGGTATCCCCTTCCCCCAGTCTCTGACCTGTGATAAACTTATGCCAGTGCGATGCCTCAATCGCCAGAGCATGGGACAGGCTGAGGACCCTTTCCTGATGTCCTTCAGGGGACGGAATGAAGGGTCGGGGACTCTGAGAGCTGCAACCGTGGGGAGGGAGTCAGTGAGACCTGGGAACTCAGGCCGAGTTCAGTACGCTTGGACATTTGATTCTCCAAGCTACAAGAGGATTTAAAGTGGCCCAGGAAATCGAGGTGACTGTAATTTAGATGCCCCCCTCCCCCAGGCTTAGAAGGGGAGCCTACATTTGTTGATATCTGTGCAGTATCAGTTATAATCAGATGAATCACGGGAATCAGAGGTGAGGGCTGGGGGAGGGATGTATCCACCCAGGATCACATAGACAAGAGCCAATTGGCAGAATTTGAACCCAGACTCCAAATTGAGCTCGCTCGCACACACACACACACACACACACACACACACACACACACACACACACACACACACACACACACACACACACACACACACACACACACACACACACACACAGACACACACCCCATACCATACCTCCCAGCAGACTACCAGCTTCTCAGAGCCTGGACTTCTTCATTCTGTCTTAGTAAGCCCCCCCAGAGTAAGAACTTATCACACCAGCTCAGGCTGAAGTTAGCTGTGTTGCCTTTCCCCAGCAGAAAAGATTGTGGGAGTTGGGGCTAGGGCTTTCATAGAGGGGATATAGGTTTTTAAGTGTCACTGTGTCCAACTCTGCCTTCATTTTACTGATGGGGAAATTGAGGCCCAGGGAGGGGAAGGAGGTGAGTCTTGCTGCTGAGTTTCCCACCTAGGTGCCAGGGGCCACTGGCCACTGGCCACTTCCACTTAGTCCAAATTCCTTACCTGCTCCAGGACCCAGAGCTCTGGGCCCACTGCTGAGGAGCCCCAGTATGACCCATATCATCCGGGAGAGGCTAAGAGAAGAGATGCCACAGTGTAAATTGGTGGAGCATTCCAAGGCCAGGGGCCATGGGGACTCAAGTGTCTAACTGCCAGCCTTGGTTCCTCCAAGATGAAATTTGGCTCCCCTAGCCCTCTCCCTGCCCCAAGCTGAACCCAAGACTCACCCCATCTCTCTCTGACCCAGGCTCCAGCTGCCTTCGAAGTGCTGAGGGACGGGCTGTCTGCCCCCCAGGAGACAGCGGCCGCAGCCTTAACCTCCCACCTTCCTGGTGCCTATGTATTCTCTCAAGCTGCTCCTGAGCACTCATCCTGACCCGGGAGGCTGGAGCCTGCAGACAGGGCAAGAAGAGTTCAGAAGCCCTAAGCTCCCGGGACCCTGCAGATTCAAGTCACAGGGCAGAAGGGATTTGAAATTTAGGTCTAATCCCCTCATTTTCCAGTCCAAGGCCCAGAGATAGCTAGGAGCCAAAAGATCACCTGGCCCCTACCAGTGGCAGAGCCAGGATTGTATCTCCCCACTCACCCACACACACCCCCATCCTGATGTTTCTACAAAAGCCTGGGATCTTCCTTGGGCTCTTACCTTAGGTCCAGTTGGTAGTGGTGGGGATGGAGATGGGGCAGGGGATGGAGAGCACTGACCATCTGGGCCAGGCCCATCTCCATCTCCATCCCCATGGGGACGCCCCCAACTAGGATCCCCTAGGCCGGCCAGTGTGTCCTCGACCATCCATAGCTGCTGCTGGGCAGAGACCCTGGCCTGGAAGAGTTAAGGGTTAGGAAGTAGGCAGGACAGAAGAGAAGCTTAGGCAGGAGGGGCTGTGCTTGCAGCAGCTGAGGGAGAAGGGGAGTGGGAGAGGCTTAGCTCAGGCCCCTGGCAGGAAGGGTTCATTTGGCAGTACCTGAGCAGGCCCAAGGTGCAGCAGATCCTCCAGGGTCTCTCGAAGGGTCCCCAGCTCCTGCTCCAGGCCGCTGTAGGTGTTCCAAACCCGCTCCCTTTCCTCCAAGGACAGGAAAAAAGGGAGATGAGCCCTGATAAACATTTCCCCCATACCCATTTTTCTGGTTTGGCTCCTGGGACCTTCACCCAGGATGCTGAAGGCTAGGACTGCCAGAAACCCCTAAGAAGTCAGAGCTGGCCAGGGTCAGAAAGGACTACTTTGCCCATGAGAATGGCTCCTGGCTTCAGAGTAGGATGGTTTTTGGGTGCCTTACCTGGGCCAGGTGGCAGAGGGTAGCTCTGACGCCTACCAGGCGGTCCTGCAGAAGCCGGAGGCGAGACCAGGCCCTGCTTCCGGGCCCAGGCTCCCCCACAGTCCCACGGGTCAGCTCCAGCGCGGCTTCCAGCCGCTCCTGCCACGGAGGAAGGAAGGATGGTTAGGGGGGTGCGAGAAGCCATCCCCCTAGTGAATTCGTGCCCCGGCTCCTCAGACTTCAGACTTCGCCTTCTCCCTTCCGCTACATCTGATGCCTTCCCGGACCCTAGCTCTCACATGCCGCCCCTCCCCAGCTTGGCTCTATGGCCTCCACGGCCCTCCCTCTCACCGCGCCCTCCCCTGAGCCGCCCCCACGCACCTTCTCCTCCTGGCTCTTGGCCATTTCCTCAGTCAGCCTCCTCAAGAGCCGGTCCTGCCCGCAAAACTTAGTGAGGAGCGCCTGCGGGGCGAGAGTGGGAAAGCGCCCGAGGGGCCGGGCCGGGTCAGACAGAATCCCGCCGGAGGCGGAGAAAGAGCCCCGTCCGCCCCGCATCTCCGCCACCTCGGCAGCCCAAGTCTCCGGACTCACATCAGTATCGGCGGTGCGGTGCAGCGGAGAATCCAGCGCGGGCCCCGACGGCGGCGGGGGCGCGGCCTGCTGCAAAGGAAACCAAATGAACGTCCGCCTTTGGGACCCCACAGCCCAGGTTCCTTGGCGGGGGGGGGGGGCGGGAAGGGACCTACCAGAGAGACCACGCAGCCCCGACTTCCCGGAGGCCTGGGGGTCCACTGCGGGTATCCTGGCGCAGCCTGCGGAGACATTAGGAAAGCTTTGGGGGCGGGGGCTCTGAGCAAGGTTCACCTCCGCGATTTAGAAGGCAAGCCCAGCGAGGGCAGGGCTCCTCCGCTTCTGTCCACAGGAGGCACAGCGCCTAGTCCCAAGTCAGAAGCCTCTTCCCGTCATTCATTTCTACTGTGCAGGCAGGGATACTAAGCACTTTTCTAGCCGCAATTTGGGGAGAAAAGGGAGGTCCCGCAGGAATCTCCCTTCTTCCTTTCAAAGGTAAGAAAACCAAGATTCAGGGAGATGTCAGCTGATCGGGATCACTGTAAGTGTGAGGGAACTTCCAGGGGTGGGGGATGTGGGGGAATGCCTGGCCCCGCATCGCAAGATGACCGAGCCTCAGGATTTCCTGACTCCACTTCAAGGGAAGGGCTTTTTCCTCTCCCCAGGCGCCCTACCTGCAGCCCTCAGTCTCTCCCACTAAGAGGCAAACTGGATACAAGGGCCTAGAGCCTGTGGAGCCATGGCTGGTGAGCGACAGCCTTCTTGGCAGACCATGGCCTAAAATCTCCATAATATTTCAGCAAGAGTGGTGGCTGACTCACACTCTCCCTTTCCACAGGTGATCACACAGACTTGACCATGGACTGCATTCCTACTTTAGATAATCCTCTAACCTAGGTAGACCATGAGGCCTCATGGGTGACCACTAGGCTCACTCACCTTGGCCATGAGTTCAGTGGCCCAGTGTTGGGGGCTCCTGGGAGGTCTCGGTGGCCCTGTCTCTGATGGCGGTGCCCGTCGAGGAGTAGAGGGCCGGGACAGGGTTCTTGAGGCTGGCGTCCACTCGGGTAAGGGTCGGACATCGATCCGGCTCAGTGGGGTGTGGGGTCGGGTATCTCCCCCAACCAGAGCAGAGGGACGATGGGCAGGGGCTGAGCGAGGCCGTGGAAGGCCCAGGGGTGATGGGAGCCGGGAGAGGGGAGTAAACAGCCTAGGGGAGAAGGGGAAGGAGGCTTCCTGAGCCTGGGAGCCCCTCCCCCCTCTCGTCCCTTCCCCTGCACATGCTCCCACATACAGACACATACATACTCACTCTGGACTCTTGGCCCTTTGTCTGTTTCTCTGGGGTGGCTCTATAAGCCCAGGTGGAAGGCTAGGGGTGAGCTCCCTGTGTCTGCCAGAGATCCTAGCCACCTCCAGGGATTCAGCACTACGGCCCTCTTCATTGCTCCCCACATCAGGTGGTCCCCCAGGACCCCTAGGGCCTTCTCCAGCTGGGAGTCCAGCAGGTGGGGTCTGGGGACCACTGCAGGGAGAGAGAAGACAGAGAGGACTCTGGGCTAGGGCTCATTAGGGAGCATTCCCTGGAATCCAGGGCATCTACACTCCTGTCGCAGTTATCTTGTTAGATACTTCCCCCCTCCCACGATCAAGAATTGTCATTGGCTCCCCATTGCTTCTAGGACAAACTACTATCTCCTCAGCCTGGCCCTGGGCACCCTTGACCTTCCAGGCTTGGCTCATGTTAGGTCCTCTTCGGTCCAGCCAACTGGCCACTAAGTGGCATAGCAGATAGGGCACCAGACGTGAGTCTGGAGGACCCAAGCTCAACCTGGCAAGTGATTTTACCCATACCTGCCTCAGTTTCTTCATCTTTAAATCAGGAATAATAATGGCACCTGCTTTTTGAGGGGTTTGGAAACCTCCAAGTGCTTTCTCTACAAATGCTGGCTGGATGTTATCATTGCTGCTCTGCTCTGAGCTCTGTCTTGCACAGGGAGAGAATCATGGGAGGCGATTCCTCTCAGTGCTGACTCTGGCCAGCCCTTGCCCTGATGCTGTTCTGCTGGGGGAGGAGTGACAGCCATCTGAGGGAGGGGACAGGGCGGCAGCAGAGCCTTGGAGGAAGGCAAGAGAACACTGCAGTGGCAGAGGGCGGAAGCTGCAAAAGGGGTAATGCCCACACCCTCTTGAGCACACACACACAGAGGCTCGTACATTCATCCTTACATGCTCACACTCACATGCACATGCTTGGATATACATGTATGCAAACACACACCTATACACCCATTCTTCTATACACATGCTTGTATATACATGTACGCAAGCACACATGTACACACTTGCACACTAATACCTATATGCACACACACACATGCTTGTGCACACGTGTACCCAAATACGCAGGTGCACACACATGCAATGCTTGTATGTGCATGTACACAAACACCCACACACTACTACACTCATACTTACATGCACACACACTCATGTATACATGTACCCACACACATGCTCACACATACATGCACGTGCTTATATATGCATGTATGCAAACACACATTTGTGCACATGCACACACTTGTGAATACATGCATGCAAACAGACACTTATAGCACACATGTACACATGTGACACCCGTGCACATGAATTCCCGTGCACATTCATATACACTTGTAGAGCTTATATGCACATGCACTCATATGGACATATGTGCTCACAGATGCAATACATGTTCACTCACAAAATACACACATATAGAATGAGTGAACGCACACCCCATACATATTCACACCCATACATGCACACATGAACATGCTCACAGTCACACTCATACACACTCAAACATAAACAATTCACACACATACACAAGAATGAGTGAACGCACACCCCATACATATTCACACCCATACATGCACACATGAACATGCTCACAGTCACACTCATACACACTCAAACATAAACAATTCACACACATACACAAGCATGCATGCACTCACACACAGGTTCACATTCACACACAAATGCACACACACAATTTACACAATAAGCATGCATGCCTTTACACACATATTCATACATTCACACATGCATACTCACATATTCACACACATAAGCATGTGTGCCCTCACACATATCCACACACACGTGCCCACACTCACATACGCACAATTCACACACACACAATTTACGCCCACAGGCACATGTGCCCTCACGTGCACAGCGTGCAGACACACTCGCATGCTCACAGTCCTTTCCATTTGTAGCTGCTTTGACCTCTTCCCCCAGTGGAAGGCATTCTCCTCCAGGGAGGTGACTAACTTTCTTTCCTGAGATTGAATCACCAGCCCTTAGTGAGGCACTCAGCTCGCTGTCAGCACCTGAGGCAGGTAGCCACTTGTTCATTCGGAACAGCTCAGGAGGCTGAGTGACCTGCCCAGGGTCACATGGGTATGAAATCTCAAATGTGAGACTGGAACTCAGGTGTCTTGTGACTCCAAGCCCAGTGCGGTCACTAGTACAAGCAGCAGCTTCTCTGAGGGAGCCTGGAGCAGTGGTGAGAAGACAGGGTCTAGTGTCCAAGGACTTGGATTCAGATTCCACCTTGGATTCTTGCTACCAGGCTAATCCTTCCATTAACCTCCAGGGACTCAGTCTCTCCATCTGTAAAAGGAGAGGCAGGAGGAGATGGCCTCCGGGTGGCTTTAGCTCAGGACTGGATTCTTGGATTCTTGGGCATGGGGCTGCTAGGTGGCGCCATAGCGCACAGAGCCCTGGGCTTGGAGTCATGAAGCCCCGAATTCAAATCTCGCTTCAGAGGAGTACTAGCTGTGTGACCCTGGCCAAGTGACTTCACCCTGTCTGCCTCAGTTTCCTCATGTGTAAAATGAGCTGGAGAAGGAAATGGCGACCTGCTTAAGTATCTCTGCCAAGAAAACCCCCAATGGGCTCATGAGGAGTCAGACAAGACAATGAAAGTTTTGGACCGCTACCCATTTTAGTGACGGGAAGCTGGGACCCAGTCAGGGCCAGAGCCACGGAGGGGCTGGGATTCAGGTGGCTTACTAGTCATCCCCTTCAGCTCGGGTAGCACGGCCCAGAGCACGCAGCCACCCTCGAAGGTCCTCCATGGTATCGGTGGCCAACACGTACGTCCTCATCCCGGGGTGCTCGGCCTGGGGAGGAAGGTGAGGAGGAGGAGGGGACCCCAGAGGCCTGGGTCCCTGAGGAGTCATAAAGCTCAGGGAAAGACTTCTGGGCCTTGGCTGGTGGGCTGCCGTCAGTGAATAAGCATTGATCTGGTGCTCTGTGCCAGGCCCTGGGCACTGGGCCCCGGATTGTGCACTAGGGACCAGCCGGCTCTTAAGCAGCTTACATGGGTGGGGGGGAGACATGGAGACATTCCTGGATAAGTGGAACCAGGGGATTACAGTGGATAGAAGGCAAGGGGGGAGGGGCAAGGCGGCACCAGTAGCCGGAGCAGTGGATGCCAGGGTTCCAGAGGGGTTCTGGGGAGGGGGGGACACCAAGATCACCTCTAACTCACAGTGAAAGTGTAGCGGCGCCCCCGGGGGGCCCCAGGGCCATCTGGACGCACAGTGTAGCTGGGGAGAAGGACACTCCCCAGGACACTCTCCTCCCGGCTGTCTGCAAAGGTGGTCAAGGGCCAGGGGTCACTGAGGAAGGTGTCTCAATCCCCATCCCACCCCATCCCTTGGACACTGACCCTTGTAATAGAAGAGGCAGTGGCCAGACAGGACAAACCAGCGCCGCTTCCAGAGTCGGAGGCCGGAGCTGTCCTGGGAGAGAGACCAGAGGCACCTGAGTGCCCTGAGACAGGTGAAGCCTCAGGAGGATGCAGCAGGGGTACAGCGAGACAGGCAAAGGAAGATAGGGAGACAGAGGGAGGGAGATGGGGAGACAGAGGGAGACAGATAGACACAGACAGGCAGAGAGAGAGACAGAGGGACAGGACTAACCAGTCATATTTTCAGAATCTGAGACCAGAGCTGTTTTGACAAATATTGGCAAGACCTGAACATGTATCAGGAGATGGAGTAGAGATGGGGAGGCAGAGCTGAAGGGAAATAGAGTCACGGAAGGTCACAGAGACAGAGCTGGCAAGACAGCAGAGATGGAGGTGACCTCAGCGACAAGGAATGACAGTCAAGGAACAAGGAAAAGCTGGAGTCCCCCTGCAACCAGATAAACAGGGATGGGGCACAGCCACAGTCCCTAGGGAGGGACCAGAGGCAGGGGCCCTGGCCCCACCTTACCTGCTTATGCAGCCAGCCTCGGATGTGAACAGGCAGGTTGGGGTCCCTGCGGAGGGAGCTCTCCCTTTTCCCAAAGGCATGGACTCGGCTGACCGCCTGAGGGGGCTGGAGAAGAAAGAGGCAGGGAAGGGGCTGTCTGGGGGCACGCTCCGACCTTGAAAGGCTCCTTTGTAGGGGAGGGAGGCACTTCTCATCCTCTTTCTCCTCCTCTCAATGGGGCAGGGCCTCTAGATCTGGAGGCAGTTTCAGCGGAGTGGCTCTGCTCTACTGGGAGAGCAGGCTTAGGGTTCTGGCCAAGGAGAGTTGGGGGGCGGGGCAGAAATCTCAGATCTCATTCGATTCATTCAGTTTGGGCCAGGCACTGTGCTGGGGATAGCAACACACCTGAGGCAGTGTTTGTCCTCAGGAAGCTTACCTGCCCTAAACCATTAGGATCTCAGGGCCCCATCATGCCAGAGGAAGAAAAGGCAGACTGGCTCAAAGAGTAGGGAGAGTATAAAAATGAGGCACTGGGGACTCTTGCCAGGGGGCAGGTTACCTTAGCACCTGGGCTGGGAAGGAATCGGGCCAGGCGAGAGCCGCAGATCCTGGGGTGTTGGAAGACACTGGGTGTTGGGTGCTCCCTAGGCCTCATTCCTGTCCCGTCCCTAGGTCTTGGGAGTCTGAGCCTTGAAATAGGGAGAGGGCTCAGCAGCCCTCCTTAGCCCCACCCAGCCCCCTGCATCACCTTGGTGCTGAGGCTGATGGAGGAGACAGTGGAGACAGTACTGGCCATGCTGAGGCTGCTCCGGGGCCTACCCTCCTCCATGATGGGGGGACGCTTGAAGAAGAAGAAGATTGAGGGAGGTTCAGGGGAAGGAACCCAGGCAAGGTCAGTGACCCCAGCAGTGGGGAAGCTAAGGAGAATAGCCTCCTTGTGTGAGGGGTAGAGAATGGGGGGAGAGCTGGGGGATGGGGGAGGCATTGGCCCCCTGCCACATACCGAGGGTAGTTCCAGGGGGTGGGCGGCTGCTGCAGCAGCTGCTGGGGGGGAGGCCAGAGGAAAGAGGCCTCTTTATGTTCAGACCCCCCCCCCCATTCAGGCCAGGAATCTGCCCCTCCCTTTGTGCATAGAGATCCAGTGCCTTCCTATCCCTTAGCTGACTGCCTGTGTAACCCCATCCCTCCTCACTGCCCAGCCCTGATCAGATATGCCCCTCCCCCTCCAGGAAGGGACCCAGGCACATCTGGGAGCCCCCCAAAGGGACCCAGGCACGTCTGTGCCCCCTCCCCCACCCCCAGATCTAGAAACTTACCGGACTCTCCAGATGAAGGAAACAGGATGAACCTGGCCCCGGCCCAGATAGGTCTCCTTGCTTCAGTTACCAAGCCCCCTCACTCCCCACTCCCTGACTCCCCCCTTTCTCAGGCTTCTTCTACCTCTTGTCTCTCTTTCTTTTTATTTGGCTCTCACCCTCTCTGAGACTTTCCTTCCCTCCATCTATTTCTGTCCCTCCCTGTCTGCCTCTGTTTCCCCGCCCCTCTGGCTCTTCCTCTTTTTCTTTCTCTCTGTCACTTGATGGGTCTTTCTCCCCTTGTTTCTCTTTTCCCTCTATCTCCTCCTCTTTCCTTCTCTCTTTCCTCCTTGTCTGTCTCTTCCTCTTTTTCTTTCTCTCTCTGTGTTTCTCCCTCCCTCCTCTCCCTCTGGTTCTTCCCTTCTATTCTCTCTCCTCCTCTCTCTCTTTCCTCCTCTCTCTCTCCTCCTCCTCTCTCTGTCTCTCTCTCTCTCTCTCCCTCTCTCTCTCCTCCTCTCTCTCTTTCCCTCTCTCTCCCTCTCTCTCTCTCTCCTCCTCTTTCTCTCTCTCTTCCTCTCTCTCTCTGGCTCTTTCCCTCCCTCCCTCCCTCTTAGCCCCCCTTTTCAGTCTTGCTGTCCAGCAGGCTCTCTCTCTAACTCTCGATTTCGCATCAGCCTCCGCATACCTTCCTGTCTCCCTCTGTCTCTCTCCCTCTTTCTGTGCGGACCTCTCCCTTTCTCTCCAGTTGGTCTGTGTCTCTCCCTTGTTCCTCAGCTCCTCCACCCACGCTCATCCCTCCCTCTGGTCCGGCCCCTCCTCCTCCCCTGACCCCGAAGGCTCCGCTGCCCCCACAGCTTCGGGGTGGGTCTCAAGGGGCTCCGCAGAAGTCTCCTGGGCCCCCGAGAGTAAAGGAACTAGGGGAGACCCCGGGCTAGCTGAAAGGAAGCATACAGCCTGGCAGGCACGGGCTGGGGGGCTGGTGGCGGGGTGCGGGAGAAGGCTGGGCCACAAGAATGTCCTGGACCACGCTCCGAGGTTGTTGACTGACTGACTGACCGACTAGGTGAGGAGGTTATACAGGTCGGGCCAGAATTGTTGTGCGCTGTGCTGTGACATTAATGGGATCAGAGGGATTAGAGGTTTAGCTAGAAAGGCCTTCACCCCCACCCCTTCGTTTTACAGGAGGGGAAACTGAGGCTCAGAGGGGTCACGGAGGAAGCATATGGCACGGCCCGGATAGAAACCCGCGTGCTCAGGCTCCCACGCGGAAGGCGGTCTCCAGGGGACGGCTCCAGGGCTCTGCACTCGGCCGGCTGCCGTTCCATTCCTGTCAGTGACCAGGACACTGGCGGGACGGGCAGGCTGGCTCATCACCTACGAGGGTGACACGGGGCTGGGCGACAGCCGCGATCCAGAGGAAGGGTAGGGCTGGGCGGAGGCTGCTCCGGACTGCTCTGGGAGGTTCCAGAGCCCTGAATCACATCCTGGGCTCGGGATCTCTTAAGCACGGGACCGTGACGTCACCTAGCGCCCTGCTCGCTCCGCCCCTCGCATGACGTCAACTTCTTCATCTCTCCCCCGCCCTTGGGGATCCGAGCTGATTCAATGTATGGTAACTGCACCCGGGAGGGAGTGACCGCATCGCGTTCTTAGCTTCCCCCCCCCCCCGCGGTCCCCCTTCCCTGACGCTGGTAAATTCCTCTCCGTGACGTCAGTGCGTCGTATATGAGGACCTGAGTAGCCCTGTTTATCTCAGAGCTAACCTGACTTGAGAGAGGAGAGTCTAGAAAGAGAGCAGAGCCCCAGTCGGACATCGAACGCAGACGCCGAGCCTTCGGGGTCCCCGGACAACATGAACCCTAGCCCGAACCCACCGTGGACATTACCATGCCAGTGGACGCCCTCCCTGCCCCCAGGATGACGCACAGTCCCGACCCGGTGAGTTCGGAGGGGAGGGCGGGACAGGAACCGGGCGCCGAAGGGAAGGGACAGAAGGGGGCTCCGGGGCCCCGAGGGGAGCAGGGACGGGGCGCCGGGCCCGAGGGGCCGGAACTGGGAGAAACTCCAGAGGGGACAGGATAGTACAGGAAAAGGGACTGGGACCTCTGAGGGGCAGGGCTAGACAAGGAAGGGCACTGGCACACATTTCTGGGTTAGGGGGAGCTGGGAACCTCAGAACAAAGGCAGGGGGGCTCCAGGATCTCTGAGAAGATGAAGATCAGAAGGATCTGATGAGGCATAGGGTTAGGGGTGCTCGAGACCCCAAAATACCAACACACCGGGTCCTGCCAAATGAATTCCACTCAAGTCTTCTCTCAGCCAAAGAAAAAGAAAACTTATTAAAAGTTCGCCTGTATTGGACACAGAGCAAGTCCATGCTAGGTCATTCTATGGCGCTCCCACACACATGGGAGAAGATGGGGTCTGATATACAGGAAGGTTGTGGGAGGAATCTAGGGGTGGTCTAGAGGAGGAGTTTGGGGAGGGTCTTCAGGAGGAGTCAGTGAGGTCAAAGGGATTAAGGGTGGGAAGTTGCTGGAGGCCACCTGGAGCCAACAGACAATGGTGGGCTGGGCCAGTTCAAGAGTGGACTGACATTTTGTTAGGCTCAAGGGTGGGAAGTAGATGGACAATGGAGGGCCAGGCTAGTTAACAGAGGTCTGGGCTGAGCCACAACGCAAAGCTTATGGCCTCATGAGAATGCCTCATCAAGTGGGAAGATTCAGTCAGAGTTCAAGGGGTTTCCCAGAGCCTGTACCTCATCAGGTCCAGGGGGCCCTTGGCTCCTCAGGGTGGGCAAGGAGAACTCCCACCAGGGGGGAGGGAATAAGTATTTATTAATATCTGCTGGGTCCCAGGGACTCTGCTAAGTGCTTTACAGATATGACCACAATTCTTGGAAGCAAGTGCTATTATTACCCCATTTTACAGCCAACAGAGGTTATATGACTTCCCCAAGGTCTCACAGCTAGTAAGTAAGCTGTCGGAGGCCAGATTTGAACGTGGGTCTTCCTAACTCCAGGCCCAGTGCTCCAGCCACTGAGCTACCAGCTGCCTTGTAAATGGTGCTTGAGGCTCTCAGGGGCTAGGAAGCAGGGATAAGGCACACATGCTTAGATGATGTGGGTGCTCTTTGTCCTTCATTCTTGAAGAGGACTATGTCATCAGGGAGGTGATGCCATGACTTGCAAGTGAATTAGATTAGAGTGAGGGAGGGCAGTACAGAGTCACCAGCTTCCCTCTCTCCTCTGGAGCCATCTGGGTCCAGGGGCCAGATACAAATCAGGATGACTTGGAAATGTCCCAGGATGCAGTGGGAGACCTTGGCCTTGTAAAGCTAAGGTCTTTCCCAGGTCTCAGTTTGACTGAGGCAACACCCGTTCAGTGATCAAGGCAAAGAATGGTCTCTTCAACCTAGTCAAAAGAAAAAATATCAAACTAGAAGGGGAAGTTTCCTCAGGGTTTCTGGCCAAAATAGAAACAATTCCTATTGACATTCACTCGGAGTCAATCAGGCTCCAAACTGTGACTCAGTGGGGTTTGACCTGGGACCTACTGTTGGCCAATCAGTGAGGAGCCAGAATGATCTGGGTTAAATAAAGGCTTGCTCCTGAAGAAGGAAGTGTAACCTGTAAACCCCAAGATATCTTGCAAAGGGTGAAGGAAAGCTGGAGTGATTTGGGGTTAAGGCTAGTCTTAAAAAAAGTCCCAAACCTCAGATTAGGTGAAGGGTGACTGAGTAAAAGTGCTTAGGGATACCAGGAACGGGACAAGTGCCCAGGAAAGGAACCGCTTGGGTCCCTAAGGGAGAATAATCAATTTGGAAGACTGGGTTTGCCAAATTCTTGGTGTCATTTCTGTCCTATGACTCATGCCAAGAGAAGACTAATTTGACCTGTTTGTTTTTCCTTCTTTGCAGCCTGGCCCTGACCTGGGACACACCACTGGTTTCTCCCTGGGGGGCTCCCTCAGGAGCAGCCTCTTTTCTGGCCTTCTCTTCCTTCTGGCCTGGGCCTGGTCCCAGCTGTGGAGGGTGGGACTCCAGCCCAAGCGTAGAGGACAGGCAAAGCTTGTGAACCCTGAAGCTAGAGCTGAGAAGGAGGAGGACCCCTTCGTCCAGGTCACAGGACCTTGTCCTGAAGTCGGAAGAGCTCAAGTCAGCTCTAGCCCCCTATCCTGGGCTGGGCAAGTGAGGAAAAAGGGTGATGAAGGAGCCACTGAAGGCCCAGCTGATCTTGGGTCTGAAGAACAGAAGGTCCATGATGGAGAAGCTAAGAGAGAGAAGCCTGGCAGTATGCCTGCAGGCCTGGCCCAACAAGATGATGGACAGGGGGAAGAGGGAGCAGCTACAGGCTTCCTCATGGGACAAAGGGCCCACCAGCCTGGAGAGAACAAGGGGAATGAGAGTGAAGATGGAAGAGAAGGGATGGGAGCTGAGATGATGATTGAGGCCCCAGGATCAGCTGAGCAAAGTTCCCCTTCCCTTGTGGACAGTGGCCCTCAGTGGTCCTGGCCTTTGGCCTGGCAGCTCAGAGAAGAGGCAGAGGAGAGGGGAATGGGAAGAACTGAAGGTGATGGGGAGGGAGGAGCAGGCAGCCAGCCTCCTGTGCTCACCAGCCTCAGGGCCTGGGCCTACAGACCTGGAGAGGATGAAGATAAGGAGGAAGAAGATGTGTCTGATGGGGAGGAAGAGGATGTGTCTGACGGGGAGGGAGGAGCAGGCAGCCAGCTTCCTGTGCTCACCAGCCCCCTGCTCAGGGCCTGGGCCTACAGACCTGGAGAGGATGAAGATGAGGAGGAGGAAGATGTGTCTGATGGGGAGGAAGAAGATGTGTCTGATGGGGAGGAAGAAGATGTGTCTGATGGGGAGGGAGGTGCAGGCAGCCAGCCTCCTGTGCTCACCAGCCTCAGGGCCTGGGCCTACAGACCTGGAGAGGAGAATGAAGACTGGGAAGATGCCAGAGGAGAAATTGTGTGCAGGGTGGGCCCAGGGTGGCAGCTCTTCCGTGTTTCCATCTTTGTTCCTGGGGCTGAGCAGCCAGCCCCCTGGCCCTCACCCCAGCTACCCCAGAGGCTGAAAAGGCGCCTTCGGCCCAGACAGATGCCTGTGAAGCCAGAGCCTGAGCCCCCTCCAAGCGGAAAGGTGAGGAGAGGCCTGAATGTTGGCCCATCCATCATTTGGAGGGGAGGCTGGGTGGATGGTAGCCAGGCAGGTCAGAGCTAGCTACAGGATCATAGATTTGGTTCAGTCCAGCTCCAGGGAGTCATTGAGGCCCTGGGAGGCTAAGAACTTGCCCTTGGAGTCACATCACTAGTGGGATTTGAACCCAGGTCCTCCTGGTTGTGGGGCCATCGATGTGTCCCTTAGGCCATTCAGGCTATCTATGTAATATGAGGTTAGTTAGCAGAAGGGGGATGCAGGCAGGATTCAGAGAGGGGTTCAGAGACTGCTTTATTTACTAAATATTTGTAAAGGGTTTAAGCCAATGCTTGGTATGTAGTAGGTGACTAATAAATGCTGGTTCCTTTCCCCTCCCCCGTTTCTTACTACTTTCGTGATTCTCCAGAAGCCTAGGTTTCCTCCTGTGTAAGAGGGCTGAGGACCAGCATGGGGGATGAGTGCTTTGAAAAAACAGCTCAGCCTGAGGGGGATCGGGTAGGGAAAGGTGAGTCAGGATCCCACTGTATCTGCCTTGCCATCCTCACTGTCTGCCTCATTTCAGGTCCGATTCTCCAGTACTGTGGGGCTTCACCTCCTGGTGGTATGGGCTGGGCCTGCCCGTGCCGCCCGCCAGGGGCCATGGGAGCAGCTGGCACGCGATCGCAGCCGCTTCGCCCGTCGTATTGCCCAGGCCGAGGCCCAGCTGGGCCCTTGCCTCAGCCCCACTGCTCGTGCCCAAGCTTGGACCCGTCTCCAAGCACTGACCGTTTCCCCAGAGCCAGGACATCTCCCCTCCCCACCACTGCAGCCTGGTCATTCTCCCAGGCTGGCCCTGCCCCTCCCTCCAGCTGGTGGCTCCATCCAAGTCAGCCTCGGCTTGGAACCCTAGAAAAAAAGCTGGGGCCCAGGCCTTGGTCAGCCTTCTCTTTACCTTCCATGCCGGCCACGGGTGGATGGCATATGTGTGCCAAGCCTTCTTGAGGTCCTTGACGCCTTATGGAGGGGAGTGGGGGGTCGAGTGGCAGACTGTCAACTCCAGGAGGTCAGGAACTATTTGGTTACCCTTGTCTTTATCCCCGATGTCTCACACAGTAAGCATTTAATAAAGATTTGTTCAACATAATTGAATTTTCTTTCTCATTTTTTAAACCTCGCCAATCTCTGGGGTCTTTGCTCTGATCATTCTTCCTGTTTTCCCCAAGACCCAAACCTCCAAGGGAGCTCAGCTAGTGGGAATGAAGAGCTGGGCCTGAGGCAGGTTGACTTTGGGGCCAGGGTTGGGAGGAGCCCTGGGGGTTCCCCCAGACTAGATCCCGTGTTGGGGCCTGGAGCTGGTCGCAGGACCCATCCCTCTCATATTTTTTCATTTCCTTTATTCCCTGGGTTTTGGAGAAGGGAGGGCCCGCTAAAAATTGGGACTCAATGGGCCGGTCAGGGTTGGGGGGAGGGGTGGCTGGCCTTACAGGAGCACCCCAGACAGAGGTTGTCCATTAGACAACCATGTAGACAACCTGGTCCACGTAGAACCAGGATTTCCTCTCCACCTGGAAGAGGTGGAGGGTCTTCATGGAGGGGAATGGGGACCCCCCCCCAGCTGGCTCCTGCACCACCACTTTGGGGCAGCTCTCACTAGGAACTTTCCCTGGACACCCAGTTTCTATGGGCTCTTTGCAAATCTCCCTGGCTCCCTTCCCTTCCAGAGCTGCACTAAGTCTGTGGGGTTCACAGGAACTCCCACCAAGTATATGGGCCCCCAGCTTCTTTTCTCCATCTGTATTTCCACCAACTAATCCTTGTGACTTGATGGCTCTCAATACCCTTTGCCATTCTGATCGCCTGTTTCAGGGCTCTGCAGTTTATTAATGGCCTTAAAACCGTAGTGCCTGCAACTGAAGACGCAGTGACCCCAGACCATGACAGAGTGAAGAAAACAATGGATTTGGGGTCGGTGTCCTGGGTTTGCATCAAAGATGGAGTCCCTAGGGTGGCTGTGTGACCTGGCTCAAGTCGCTTCTCGACCTGTTTCCTCTCAAGTAAAACCAGGCAATGGTACTAGGCAGCTTCCGGGGAGCAGGCTCTGTGAAGGGTGTCCCAGCCCCTGAGGACCATCTTTCTCCCCGGATCCTGGGGGAGTGGGTGGTTGGAGGGACCCTCGACTCCCAGATAAGGCTGTGCTGCGAGACACCCGCAAGCCTGTGTCCGTCGGTAGTTTCTCGGCGTTAGGCAATGGCTGGGACTACAACTCCTAGGAGCGCCCCGGGCCGCTTTTGTGGAGAGAGCCCTTGCCTCGACCTCGGGGGCTGCTGGGAGTTGTAGTCCGCTTCGGTGCTCCTGGGAGGTGGCCGCCACAAGTTGGTGGGGGAAGACGCTGCCTGAGTCAGCGCCGAAAGGGAGCCTGTGGGGTGGAGCTCCGGGGCCTGGGTGCCTTTCCCTTTCCCCGTCTCCATGGCAAAGGCTTAAGCTGGAGTAGGAGTTGACGGCGGCTGCGGTCAGCTTCCCTCCTCCTTCTCAGCTTAGCCATCTGCTGCGCCCGGGCTCCCCCCTTTTCTCACAGCACCCGGCCGGGAGCCCGCCTGCTCCGGGCTTCTCTTCATGCCTAACCCTTGTCGCTATAGGACTCAGCAGTTCCCTCCCTCAGCCCGAAGTATCCTATTCTGGCCCTTTAACCTCGGGGGTTAAACTCTTCCATCCTTTCCTTTCAGAAACCCAGCGGGTCCCCTGTCTCCTTAGCCCCCAGACGGACCTAAGCGCCAGGTGGCGCATGGGTCCCCTTCTTCCCTGTCCCGGATTGTGCCAGTGACGGCTCCGGGGACATTGTGAGAACTGCTTGGGCAGAGAAAGAGATATGGGGCGAGAGACAGAAAGGGAGGAAAGAAGGGAGGAAGGAAGGAAGGAAGGGAGGGAGGGAGAAAGGAAGGGAGGGAGGGAGGAAGGAAGAAAGGAAGGAAGGAGGGAAGGGAGGGAGGAAAGAAGGAAAGAAGGAAAGAAGGAAAGAAGGAAGGAAGGAAGGAAGGCTTTATTAAGCTCCTACTGTGTGCCAAGCATTGATCTTCCTAACAGCCCTGGGAAGTAGGCGTTATTATGATCCTCATCTTCCCGTTGAGGAAACCGAGGAAGACAGGGGCTGTGATTTGCCCACGGTCTCACAGCTTAAGTAAGTGTCTGACGTTGCATTTGAACTCAGGTCCTCCTGAATTTAGGGCTCTACCTACTGAGACACCTAAGCTGCCTCTAAACATACGGAACAGAGAGATAGAGAGAGACAGATATGGGCGAGAGACTGACAGGAGAGAGACGGACCGGACAGACAGAGAAATAAAGAAAATCGAGAAGAGTCGAGAGACAGATCCTTGAGAGATTGGGCTCCACGCTGAGAGACAACAGGGAGTTCAGAGACTGGGACAGAGTCCAGAGGCAGATTCGGCTATAGCACCGGAGGGACTGGGCACAGAGACACAGAGACAAGTTCCTGGGGAAACGGAGGACTGGGGAAGGGAGGGAGGGAGGTCTGACAGGATGATCCTGGAAGGTTTGGATCAGACCTAGAGTCCATCCCACACGTGTCGCGCTCCCCATCCCCATTTGGAAGCTAGAGCTACAGACGAACTCATAAATATTTAATTCCCAAGTGCATTAGACCGCCTGGCTAGGCCAGGATTGGAGCGGAGGGTTAAGGCTGGGGGCGGAACTCGGGCGTCCGGCCTTCCCCAAGGGAGGGCTTGAGATTTATACATAGTGCAGAGGCGGGGCCTTAATTACGGGCGCGGCCAGGGAGGGGCAGGGATCTGGGGAGGTTTGCTAAAGTCCTTTTGCGGCTGGGGGCCAGATTTCGGAGTCCCTTGAGGGATTAGGTTTAGAACTCTGAGTCTGTGGTCAGCAGATGCGGTGGACCGCTGGAATCCAGACCCCAAGGTCTGTCAAGAGGAGGAGCGGAAGCCTGAAGCTGTGATCCCACATGGAACAGGGTCGACAAGGCTCCTTAGTGGCCTAAGGGGGAGAGAAAGGGTCACTCAACCTATTGGGCGGGTTGATCTGGGGTCTCGCAGAAAGAGTGGTCCATCTAGGATCCCCTGGTGGGCGGGGACAGGATCTCAGGTGCCCTGGTTCTTCAGAAGACTGCCTCCTTCAAGAAGAACACGGACTCCCGGACTCTCTCAGAGGTTTGGGTCTGGGGTTTGGACTTCGGGGTCCGTCCAAAGCCTGAGACCACACCTCAGACTCCGGGAGATACTTCTAGGCGCGGGGGTGGGGCTGTCTCAGACTCTGAAGTCAATCCTTCAAAGGAAGGATTCGGATCTCAGGTGCAGGAAGGGGAAGTTAGGGTCGTAGACGCTGAGAGTCCCTTAAAGGGTGGGGGTTTCTCAGGTGGGGCATTCACTAGCTCTGGCTACCTGACAAGGTCTCAATCTCCCACGGTCCTTCAGAGGGTTAGCAGCGAAGACTCAGAAGTTGGGGTCTCTCCGACTGGATACCTGTTCCCTCAGAGGGTCAGGTCTAGGCATTGGACAGAAGTGCCTTAGCAGCCAAGGGTCCCTCAAACGCCTGGCACTACTTCTCAGAATCTTGGGGGCCCGTCGTGGGGGCAGAGTTTGTGTCTCCGACGCCCGGGTCTCTCAGAGGGCTGGGCGGGAGATATCTACAAGAGTCCAGGGGGAGGAGTCCCAAATGCAGTGGGGATCTGATTCAGAAGGTAGGGGCCGGGGCTGCTGGGATCCCTCAGAGGACGGGGCCCCAGGGAATTGGACTAGGGTCCCTCAGGGGCCGGCCACCTCAGACTAGGGGGCGTCTTCCAAGGCAGCGCCCAACTCCGGGGTACCTTATAGGGCGGGGCCGGGCCTCCGCTCACTCAGGGACTAGTGGCAGCACGGGCGGGCGGGGGAGGAGTCTTGGGCAGCCCCGCCTCCCTCCCTCGCTGCCGCTGGGGCTCGGGCAGGGGCGTCCACATCCCCCGGCAGCGGAGCCGGAGCCGGAGCCCGAGCAGGAGCCGGGCGTGGGCAGCGTGGGCCAGGGCTGGGCCGGGCCGGGCCGGGCTGAGCCAGGGGAGCCGGAGCCATGGAGTTCCGGCAAGACGAGTTTCGGAAGCTGGCGGGCCGCGCCTTGGGCCGCCTCCACCGGTGAGTGGGCGCCCGGTGGCAGGACCGCCCGGGCTCCTGGACAGCGCGCTCACTGGGGCTCTTGTCTTTGCGTATCTCGCACTGTCTCCGTCTCTGTCTGCATCTCTCTTCCTCTCTGTCCTCGTTTCTCCATCTCGATCCCCATCCTTCCCTCTCTTGCTGTCTCCCATTTCAGTCTTTCTCTGCCTCTCTTTTCCTCACTCTCTGTCTCTTCCATCTCCTTCTGTGTCTCTTTTCCCCATCTTTCCGTGTCTCTGTCTCGTGGACTGAGAGCCTCCCTTCCTGTCTCTTCCTCTCCCATCTCTTGCCTCTTCTCACCTCTTGAAGAAAGGTTCCTCCTTTCTCCCTCTCTCAACCTATCTCCCTGGCAAGACTGCTCTGTATGTCTCTGTGAGTCTCTGTCCCCTTCGGCCCCTCCCTTTAATCCAAAACTAAAGCGGATTGCAGAGGGTGGGGTGGGAGGATCCATGTGTCCTTGAGGGGGGTTAAGCCCAGAAGGGGCTGAGGCCCTAGCCTGAGGCCTAGGTTCCTGAGACGGTGGGAGCTGGGGGGAGAGGACCGAGTCTAGAAGTTTAGGATACGTCTAAGGAAGGGCTTCCCCCAGGGGAGGCTAGGGCTGACCAGGAACTCCTCTGGTCTGTCTGGGGCAACTGGTCCGTCCAGTCCCGTTGGAGTCTAACCTCTGTTCCTCTAGATTGGATCAGAGGGATGGGGAGGCTGCTGTGACCTTGACCTCCCCCCCCCATCTAACACTCACATCCCTACCCCTCCTTCCTTCTCACCTCCTTTCACACAGCTCAAAATACTCCAGTGTGAAGAGAGAGACACGCAGCCCCCACCTCCCTACCCGGCTGAGATCTTACTCCCTATCCTCTCTGACTCTGGTCTCTGGGTCTCAGTCTTCGCAGATCTGGGTGTTCTCTGTCTCTGAGGGTTTTTCAGTCTCTGTCTACCTGGAGGTCAATCTCTCTGTGCCTTCTCCATCACAGTCTGTCTCCCATCTCTGACTCATCTCTCCTTTACACCTCTCAGTTACGTCTCTGTTCCTCTCTGAGTTCTCCCCTGCCCCATCTCGATGTGTGCGTGGGGTCGTCTGCTCAGTTTTTGCTCATCTCTGGTCTTTGGTGAGGATGTGGTGGGAGGGACCAGGGATGCCCAGACACCGGACCTTACCCTTTCACCTTCCAGGGATGAGACCCTTAGAGAGAACAGAGGGTAGCCTGGCTCTCCTGGGGAGAGGAGGGCAGAGTGTGGGCGAGGGAGGCAGGGAAGGAACAGATCTCAGAGAGAGGGATGTTGCTCAGGCAGAGCTGGGGCTGAAATGTGAAACCGAGAGAAGCTGCGAGGAGCCGCAGCCCCCCACCCCCACCCCCACCCCGGCCTCCGCCAGCGGCGGTGGACGATCGATGAGCCACCGCAGCCGGAACCGACACTCAACAATAAGTTGGGACTCAAGCCTTTGGGCTGGGAGCTGGGAGGCCTGGGTTCCCTCCTGACCCTGGAGGATGACCTTGGACATTCTCTAACCCTCTCTGCCCCATCCCTCAGTTGGTAGAGGCCCACTGGGAGGTTGGAGATGGGGCAGCCCTAGTGAGAGAATTGCTTCTTGTTCCTACTGTGTTGAGAAGGAAAACTGAGGCCCAGAAAGGAGGAGGAGCCATCCAAGATCACCCAGTAATAGTGGAGGCCTCACAGGGGACTCTAATGTGGTACTGAGGCTGCCTGGGTCCCTTTTGGGGGCTCATCTCTCAATCTCCCTCTCTTTCTTTGTTCCCTTCTCTGCCTTTCCTAATCTCCCTCATTGTCTCTCTAACCCATATCTATTAACATCTCTGTTCTCCAACTTTGCTCTGAAATTCTTCCCTATCCTCTCTTGGTCTCTGCCCCCTGTCTCTGTCTGTTTTCCCCACAGTCTACCTGCTCCTCCCTTTGCCCCCTTTCTTTGTCTCTCTCCTATCTCTCCTTGTCTCTGCGCGTCTCTCTTCAGTTCCTTTGTCTCTCTCTTCAACTCTGGGTCTCTTCCATTCCGTTGTCTCTGTGTGTTTGCAGCTCACCGGCTCTGTCCCCTTCTCTGCGGAGCCCTCCTCTGCGTGTCCCTCCCCCGTAGGGGGCCTGGGGCCGTGCCTGAGTTCTCTCCCCCACCCCAGCCCGTTTGGCCATTCCCTCTTTCTCCGTGTCTCTTTAGCTCTCTCTTCCTCCCCCGTCTCTCTCGGGCTCCATCTGTTCTCAGCTCCTCTCCTGGCTCAGCTCCCTTCCCTCCTCCCGCTCCATCTCTCTCTGTCTTGTCTCTCTGGTTCTGGCTCTTGCCCCAGTCTCCTCTCCACACCTGCATGCAGTCTCTGCCCATTCCCTCTGCGGGCCGCCCTCGACCTTTTCACCCTCTGGCTCCTTCTCCCCCTCCGGCTGTCTCTCGCTCTCTCAGTGTCTCTGTCTCTCTGAATCCTTGTGTCTCTGTCTTTGGGCCAGCTCATGCAATCGTCATCCCAGGCTCACAGTCCGCCCCCGTTCACAGGAGCGCCCCATCTGTCTCTATGTTAACCCCCCAGGATGGGCTCAGACACCAGGGGCCCTAGGGACAACTGGGAGTGGGGAGAGAGTCCACGGCCCCACGGGCTCACATTAGGGGTCGGCTTTGAGGAGAGATCAGAGATAGGAAGGTTTATTTATCAGCCCCAGCCTAGAAACAGCTGTTCCTGCGACACCTTCCCGCCAGCCTCCTTCACACCTTGGGCTGCTGAGTACATTTCTGGGAATTTGTGCGTGCGAGCGCGGGGGCCGCTGGGACCTAGGCGGCCAGGCCTCCAGCTCCCTTCCCCCCCGCCCGTGCCTCCCCAAATCCCTCCCCCGCTCCCACCTCACGTATTCGGGGCCTGTTCTGGGGGCTCCGACGAATCTGGGGGAACGAACGTGTGGGTCCACCAGGGGACTTGGCCAACACAAGATGCCTGCATGGGCCTTTATCTGACCTGACGAATAGGACTGCTGAGATCTCAAGAGGACAGGGGCTGGGGGACGACATGCTGGTGTCCCAGGGAGGAGTAGGAGGGAAGGGAAACCTTGGTCCCTGAAGAAGGGGGGCTGAGCGGGGAGGGACTCCGGGCTCCCGGAGAGAGAGGGGGTTAGGCGATTCCTGGAGGGGTCAGGGCCGGGGGACAGCACGCCTGGGTCCCCCGAAGAGAGTCCTGCACAACAGCTTCGCCTTCCACGTCCTAGGCTCCTGGAGAAACGGCAGGAGAGCGCTGAGACGCTAGAGTTGAGCTCCGAGGGCCGGCCTGTGGCTTCCAGCGGGGCTGCAGGGCGGCCGCGGCCGGTGCTGGACTGCACGTGCTGGGGGCTCCCCCGCCGGTATGTCATCGCGGTCATGAGCGGTCTGGGCTTCTGCATCAGCTTCGGCATCCGCTGCAACCTGGGCGTGGCCATCGTGTCCATGGTGAACAACAGCACAGTGCACAAGGGCGGCCATGTGACCATGCAGGTAAGGCCCCCCCCCCCCCCGGCCCCCGCCCCGGCTCCGCGTTGTCCCTCCCCACTTAGGCTTTCGCAGCTAAGGCAGGCCTAGAACTGGAGGCACTTGGGGCAGGGAGAATCAGAGAGTCAGAGAGACCCTGAGACTCAGAGACCCGCCGAGGCTCAGAGAAATAGAGAGACCGACCCCGAGACTCCGAGACCCACCGAGGCTTAGAGACCCACCGAGGCTTAGAGACCCACCGAGGGTCAGAGAGATAGAGACCGACCCCGAGACTCAGAGACCCCCCAGAGCTCAGATAAAGAGACCCCGAAACTCAGAGACCGGCCAGGACTCAGAGAGACTCCGAGACCCACCGAGGCTCAGACAGCTAGAGACGCCGAGACGCAAGGATGGGAAGGCGCAGGGCAGTGGAAACCCCGAGACCCCGAGACTCAGAGACCCTGGGAAACAGAGACATGGGGAATAAGGGCAGTGAGAATCAGGAACCCAGGTAGACAGAGACATCAGGCCCTGGTGACGGACAGATGGAGGAAATAGGTACTCCACGATGAGGGAACCATGCAGGGAGGCCCAGACAAGGCTGCGGAGACATGGAGTATCTCGGAAATTCAAAGAATTAAAACTAATTCAAAGTACAAGCATGGAATTTCAGAGATTGGAGATGTGGAGTGGTAGAGAGTCTTAAGGCCTCGGGGGCTGAGAAAGGAGAGAGAAACAGAGACTCACTCAGAGACCCCGAAACTCCAGCGCCCACAACAGAGCCGGTACGGGCTGGGGCTGTGGAACGCTAAGGGGATGGACCAAAACCCCTCAGATTGGAGGCTGATTGGCTCCCTGCTGATGGGGGGGTGGGGTCTCTTCTGTGCCCTGTGCAGAAAGCCCAGTTCAGTTGGGACCCTGAGACCGTGGGCCTCATCCACGGTTCCTTCTTCTGGGGCTACATCGTCACCCAGATTCCCGGGGGCTTCATCTGCCAGAAGTTTGCGGCCAACAGGTGGGGGCGGAATTGAGATAACTGGGCGTGGTAGCACGGAAGGGGCGGAGCCAGAAGTCTAGGGGCGGGACCAAGATCTGCTCGGAGGCGGAGCCTGGCTTATCTCGGCCGCACCTCTCTCCTCCCGTCAGGGTCTTCGGCTTCGCCATAGTGGCCACGTCCACCCTCAACATGCTGATCCCTTCCGCTGCCCGTGTCCATTACGGCTGCGTCATCTTTGTGCGAATCCTGCAGGGCCTTGTGGAGGTGCGAGCCCCTCCCACTTCTACAAGCCCAGCCCCTCTCCCAAGCCCGTCCCTTTCTCGGCCCCACCCTCTCAGCTTCCTTCCTTTCGCTAGTCCTCCGCCCTTTCTTTCTAGCACCGCCCCTCCAGGCTAAGCCCCACCCCTTATGCCCTCTCCCCGATCCCCCTCAGGGTGTTACGTACCCGGCCTGTCACGGAATCTGGAGTAAGTGGGCCCCGCCTCTGGAGCGCAGCCGTCTGGCAACCACAGCTTTTTGCGGTGAGAGCTGGGGTTAGGGGGAAGATGAGGGGATGCCAGGGGGCGGAGCGAGGAGGCTGGCAGGGTTGGCTGAGGGGGTATTTGAGTTTCTGGTAAGGGCCCAGGATAGGGTGCCTAGATTCCCAAAGGGGCAGGGTCTCTGCGGGAAGGGAGTCCTGGTATCCCCATAGGGGCGGCAGGACTGGCCTTGGTCTTCCAGCTTGACCTCCTAGCCCCTGGCCCTGTCCCGCAGGCTCCTACGCTGGGGCAGTGGTCGCCATGCCCCTCGCCGGAGTCCTAGTCCAGTACTCGGGCTGGAGCTCCGTGTTCTACGTGTATGGTGAGTAGGGAATCGGGGGACCGCTGTGGGAGCGGCCTGGGGGTGAGACTCAGCCAGTCAAGACTTAGTCCCCTCCCTCCACATCACCTGGCCCTCTCACCTCCGGCCCCCAGGAAGCTTCGGGATCTTCTGGTACCTCTTCTGGCTCCTGGTGTCTTATGAGTCTCCAGCCCAGCACCCAAGCATCTCACAGGAGGAGCGCAAGTACATTGAAGACGCGATCGGCGAAAGTGCCCGCCTCATGAACCCGCTCGTGGTCAGCCTGGGATGCCCATGGACTCGGGGACCTAGGGGCAGGGCCTTGGAAGGCAAAAAGGAGACAGGGTCATGGGGAAGTGGTGTCGCCTAGGGTCCGAGAGAAGTCTGGGAAGACGCCTGAGTTCCTAGGGACGGGACAGGGCGCGGGCAGGGGGAAGGGGCCCAGAGTGCCCTGAACAGGGTCGGGGGTGGAAGGAAGAAAGACACCTGAGTCCTTGGGAACATGAATGGAGGAGGAGGGGCAGCGCCCCTGTCTAGACAGTGCGTCGACTTCGGAGTACACTCTGCCTTCAATGTCCCTTCTCCGCCCCGCAGAAATTCAGCACACCGTGGCGTCGCTTCTTCACGTCCATGCCTGTCTACGCCATCATCGTGGCCAACTTCTGTCGGAGCTGGACGTTCTACTTGCTGCTGATCTCTCAGCCCGCCTATTTTGAGGAGGTCTTCGGGTTTGAGATCAGCAAGGTGGGTCCCCTGCCCCGTCCCGCCCTCTCCTGCCGTCCCAGACAGGGCAGTAGCCGAAGGGGAAGAAGACACCTCGCTTCTGATCCCATTCGGGGCCGGATCGGGGTATGCCAAGAGCAGGAAGGGAAGAATAGACTGGGGACCAACCGAGCACCTGAGGGGAGGGGTTCTTGGGGGTTCTGCGGGACCAGGGCAGGGGCGGGGCCTGGAAGCAAGGGGAGAGGCCAAGAGCTGATCGGGGGAGGAGCCTGGCTCCTGAAGGCAGGCCCAACGGGCTCCCGCGCTCTCCCTTCCTCCTCTCCCCACTCTACAGGTGGGCCTGGTGTCCGCGCTCCCGCACCTCGTGATGACGATAGTCGTGCCCATCGGGGGCCAGATCGCAGACTTCCTGCGAAGCCGCCACATCATGTCCACCACCAACGTGCGAAAGATGATGAATTGCGGGGGTAAGAAGCTTACTGGGGCTGTGGAAGGGGCTTGGCGTGGGGTGCAGGATACCTGGACAAGGGAGGCAATACTTGGGAAGGGGCCTTCTTCCCGTCCCTCTGATCCCTGGGTCCCCCAGGGGGTGGGGCTCGGGCGGGTGCTCTTGGGTCCCCGAGGGAGTGGGGCTAGGGTGGGCACACCTGGGTCCCCGACGGGGCAGCCAGGATTCCTGGGTCCTTGCAGGCTTTGGCATGGAGGCCACATTGCTCCTGGTCGTCGGCTACTCTCATTCCAAGGGCGTAGCCATCTCCTTCTTGGTTTTGGCGGTGGGCTTCAGCGGCTTCGCCATCTCGGGTGAGGCCTGAGGTCGGGCTAGGTCTGGGGGAGGGGAGTAGCGAGGGCCCCTTCTTAAGCTGGGCAGCGTCTCAGGAGTCTCTGACCGCCCCCAGGCTTCAACGTGAACCATTTGGACATCGCACCACGCTATGCCAGCATCCTCATGGGCATCTCCAACGGCGTGGGCACCCTCAGCGGCATGGTGTGTCCCATCATCGTAGGGGCCATGACCAAGCACAAGGTAAGAGCTCAGTCCCCACCGGGCCTGCCGCTTGTCCACAACTGCCTCTGGTTCTCCTTGGTTCTAACAGTCAACCTACCTATTTCTCTTCGAATCTCACTGGCTCTTTTCTTTTCCCACTTTCTCTGTTTCCCTTTTTTGGAAACCCTCTGTTTCTCCCGGTTTCCTGCTTTGCTCTCTCTGTCTCTTTCCCCTTTCTCTGCCTTTCCCCTGCACCTCTACCTGTCTCTTCCCCTCTCCCGGGTCTCTCCCTGCTGATATCTTTTACCTATCCCTGTCTCTCTCCCTTCCATCTTCCCCGTTTCTATCTCCCTCTACTTCTTTCCCTCCCACCTGAGTCTGCCCAATTCTGTCTCCTCCTTTAACTCTCCCTCTCACTGTTTTCTTCCTGTTCCCCACGTCTCTCTCTCCCTGTGTCTCTCCCTCTTCCCTACGGTCTTCCCCTAAATCTGTCCCTCATCTCTGTCTCTCCCACGTCTCTCACTCCCCATATTCCTCCCTCTCCTCTCTCCCTTTCCTGTCTCTCCCCCATCCCTGTCTCTCCCTCCTCTCTCCACCCTCCCATATTCCTCCCTTTCCCTTTCTGCCACCCCCACATCTCTCCCCCTTCCCATCTCTGGTTCCCTCTGCGTGCCTTCCTCCCCGCCTGCGTCCTGGCGGCAGACCCGGGAGGAGTGGCAGTCGGTGTTCCTCATCGCTTCCCTGGTGCACTATGGGGGAGTTTTGTTCTATGGCATCTTTGCCTCCGGGGAGAAGCAGCCATGGGCGGAGCCCGAGGAGCTGAGCGAAGAGAAATCGGGTCTTGTCCAACATGATCAGCTAGCAGCCAGTAGTGATGAGAGTGATGGCCCAGATGACCCTGCCTTCTCCTACTCTGCTGCCTCTGGGGAGCCCGCTGCACCAGGAGCTCCTCCGGGCCCGGGCCCGGCTCTAGCTCCTGGGCCCCCGCCCTCCTACGGGGCCACTGGCAGAAGTCCTGCTCTCCCCGCCTGGCCCCCGACCCCGAGGGATTACTGACGCCCCCATCCCGACGCAGGGTCCCCGGACTCCATTCCCAGTGGTTTCAAGTCACCCAGTTACCCCAAGTCCCACTTCGATGTTTCTGCAGGGCTGCAGACTGGCAGTTTCCAGGACCCCCCAAAGGCCTTTCTGGGTCTCTAAGCAACCCCTTGCCCTTTGCCTTTGTGGGTTTATGAGCCTCTCACAGCCCCAGTAATAAGGTTCCCTAGCATATCCTTTCCTTCTCCGTCAACTGATCCTGACGGTCTTGAGTGCTGGTTTCAAGGCTAGTCCTTCTCAGGGGACACTCGAAAGCCTCCCTTAGTTCCCAGGGTTTCCAGACCGTCCCTCCGAAACCCTCCAGAGGACAAGCCCAGCATCCCAATCTTCAGAGAGATTTCAGCCCAAACCTTGGAATCAGGGGCCTTTCATGTGAGTTTCAAAATCCCTTCTCCAGGAGATTCGATTTCCCCCCTTCCTCTTTGCCCAATTGAATTTTTGCCAATCACAGGAGAGGGTGGGGCTGAAGCCCCGCCCATTCCCCCCCCTCTCCCTCCACGTCCATTCCAGGGATTGATTCTCACCAGCGTTTCTGTCAGAGAGCAGCGGTTTCAGGCTCCTCTCTAGCAACGCCCCGACTTTCCCCAGCTGTTTCTTAGGGCCCACCTCTGCTACAGCACTAACCAGATGCCGTTTTACCCACCCCACCCCACCTCCTTTCAATGGTAAGAGGAGATTTTGAAACTACGACATAGACCCCTTCAATCCTCGGGCTCTCCTAGAAAAAACTTTACGGCTGACGACAGTTGTGGTTTCAAAGTTTCCCTACAAACAAACACCAAAATGGGGACTTCTCAGACTGTTTAATGGTGGTTTCCGGGTCCCGTGGAGTCACCTAGAAGGCGGCTTTGAGTTGAGCCCCGAGTTTCCTCCCTCGACCCTGGCCCCGCCAGCCAGCGCCTCTCCAGCTGAGGGGACCCTTGGCAGTCGCATTCACAGATGGTCTGAGGCTCCCTTCGTCCTTGCACTTTATACTTCCCCTGCCTCCACCCTCCAGGTCAGGGGCCTTCGCTGTGGTCTCTCAAGCTTATTTCCAAGGCTTTCTGGGCAGGAGGGACTTCCAGCCGGGCCCCTTCCCTTCTTAGTCCAAGGCTGAAGACTTTGGTCCCGGAGGACTTGAGATGAGGGTGGAGGGACCGGTTTGTGAGTGTGTGAGTGTGTGCCAGGTCTGGTCAAAATAAAATACTGTCGTGTCAATGTAGACCTCGGTGTGGCCCCAGATATCTGGACCTCCAGCCTCCTTCGTCCCCCTTCACCAGCCTCTTCCCAGAGCCCTCAGACCCTCCCCTCAGTCCCCTAGGTGACCAAGCCATCCAGTCGGGTTTAGAAAGACTAGAGCGGGACCAGTTCTGGGGACGATCCTTTTTAATTCAGAGTCAGTGGGGTCCCCAGGAACGGAAGGCAAAGCATCTCCGATTCTTCCCCTCCCCATTTCAGGACTACAAGCGCAAAGCATGCTGGGTAGAAGCCAGGGTTGAGGGGGGGGTGCGGGGCCCGGGGCCCCTCTCTAGGCTAGGCTCGAGCTCACACGAAGTTGTTGGCCAGAGCAGCAGGGGAGAGCGGCTCCAGGCGAGGCGGCGACGAGGTCCTGCCGGGGGGTGGGGGCAGCTTGGGGAGCAGAGGGGGAGTGCTGGATGACTGCTTGGTGGCGATGTGAGAGGGAACCCACGCGTCCGGGGCGTAAAAGTGGAGGTCATAAGGATCCTTCGGAGCGTCCAGGTGAAGAACTTTGTGAGACATTAGGGGTAGGAGAGTTCAGCTCGCCCCCTTCCCCAATCCCATGTGCCTGCGCAAGTGTGTGTGCGTGTGGGGGGAAACTACCTTTAGAAACCGCTGAGTTCCATCCCCCCACCCCACCCCGTGGTACTGATGGGGAAATTGAGGCTCAGAGAATGGAAGCCGCGTCATTTGCCCAAGGTCTCTGGGGGAGGAGTCTTAAACATGGGGCTCCTGATATCGAAGCCAGTTCTTGTCTCAGGACATTATCCAGCAGCACTAGCCCCCCCACCCCCCACGCCCCTCAGCACACCCAGAAGCATAGATGTAGAGCTAGAGAAGACAGTAGGTTTTCCTTCATTTTACACATTACGGAAACAGGTCAGAAAAGGAAGTCTGAAGTGCGCAAATGAAAAGTGACGGAGGATACGCAGTACTCAAACCCAGAGCTTAAGACTCCAAATCTGACCTTCCACTACAAGAAAATGCCTCCCGACGCTTGTGACCCTGGGGCTGTCGCCCCCCTGCCCTGCTGGTCTGACCAAAGCCTTTATTCCCTCCCCTTTGACGGCTGGTGTGGCTTTTTCCCTTCTCTCCCAAATGAAGAGGAAGGAAACTGAACGTGGCGTCTGTGCCCTTTTAACTGAGAAGGAAGAGGAAGGGAGGGAGGAGGCCTCCCGCACCTGCAATCCTGTGGGCAGGGCCTAGCTGGGATGTTCGGTGGGCTTTCGCTCACCTGGTTCGTCGCTGTTGTCTGGCAGTCGGTGGTGGCCAAAGGGTCTAGAACGTGCAGCCCGGCGGTATAAACACCAAAGGAGCAGGAAAACTCCGAGCAGGAGCCCGGCCCCAGCCAGGAAGAGGCACAGAGCCCCCCCTCCCGCGCCTCGAGGCCTACCCACCAGAGTCACACCTGCAGGGAGCCCAGGATGGGAGGGAGGTTCAGAGAGCGAATCCTCCTGGCCCACAGGCCTGGAGCCTCTAGTGGACCCAGACGTCCCCTCTCCCAGCCCTGGCCCCTCAGGCATCCCAGGTGTCCTGTATCTCAGTCCCCAGTCCCTGGTCCTAAGTTGATGTGGATAGTCACCTTTCTCAGGGCCACAGGCTTTCTGTTCCTCAACCCCTGGACTTAAGATGACCCAGACCATTCACTTCTCTTGGCCATAAGCTTCTGGTCCATCACTTCCTGGACCGAAGTTGACCTAAGCATCTCCTCTCCCCATTTCCAGTCTCTTGTAGGTAGCTGTTTCTGGCCACAGAACTGACCCAGAAAGAGTCCCCCTTCTCCACTCTCAGGCCCTCTCCGACCCCAGACTGAGTCTCACCAGTTTTCTGAACTCTTTCCACTACGATGATGGTATTCACAGTGTCGCTCCCACGTGGCCGCTGAGGAGGCCTGACCTGAGCTGGAGGACCAGGGGGAGGTAGGGGTTCCAGGAGCCGAGCAGCTGCAGGGAGTGGGTTCTGAGGGCCGTTTGAGGGTTGGGGACCTGATTGATGGGATTCTTGGTAGGGTGTCTCGGGGGACTCAGAGTGGAAAGTCATGGAAGATTCTAAGTAAGGGGTTTCCAAGGAGTTGGCGCTGGTGGTGGCAGATGATGCCATATGGGCCATTTCTGAAGGGGCAGGGCTGGGGGTGGCATAGGATTCTGGGTGGGGTGCTTCTGGTCCCTCAGACTGAAGAACGGGGAAGGATTCTAGATGGGGAGTCTCTAGGGAATCAGGGAGAAGGGTCGCAGGAGATTCGGACTTCATAGATCCCAGGGGTTCAGAGCTGGGGGTCCCAGGAGCTGGGTGGGCAGTTTCTGAAGGCTCATATTGCGGGGCACTGGGAGGTTCTGGGGAGGAAGTTTTCAGAGGAAGGTTGGAGGGCCCTCGGGATTCAGAGCGAAGAGTCTCAGAAAGGTCAGGACTGGGACTGGCCTGGGATTCTGGGTGTACAGCTGAGTCGTCAGAAGCATGGGGTTCTGGTTGTAAAATTTCAGGGGCTCTAGGGCTGTCAGTTGCATGAGATTCTGGCTGAGAAGGTGCTGGCGGGATAGAGGCAGAGACCCTCAGAAATTCTGGCTGTATAACCCCAGGAGAAGCAGGGCCGGGGCTTTCGTAGGGTTCTGGCCGGGAAGTTTGGGGAGGGATCGAGTGGGGGACTTCTGGAGATTCTGACTGCTGGGGGGTCGGGGCTGGGGTCTCTGGAGGGGAGGTCGCTCCAGGGACGACCCCACCCTCCGCGTTGTGCTGCTTCGAGGGCTCCGGAGGCTCCGGAGCTGAGGGAGCTGCCTCCGACCCTGGGGAGCTCAGAGAGAGGAGAAGGAAGGCGAAGAAGAACCACGGCGATCTCATGGCGCACAAACAGAACCTCACCTGTGCAGGCGAAATTGGTGAACTCCTGAAGCTGGCGCCACACCCGGGACTGTCCCCACCCTCGGTTGCTCCTATTGGTCCTTAGGTCCCCCATTCCCTCCCTCCCCCTCCAGTGCCCCTCAGCGGGGGACCAGCATGTTATCCAGGTGGTAAGGGTGAGGCTGGACTACAACTCCCAGTGGGCTCCCAGGCGCCAGAGCTCGCAACCCGAAGAGATTGGAGTGCCAAGCATCATGGGAATCGTAGTCAGCCTCCTTCCCGGAGTCGTGTTGGTCTCCCAAGGGCGAGGTCTGGAGGGGCGAGAGGGTTGGGAGATGTCTCCCAGTTCCCCCGTCCTCGATCCTGATCACTGTCGAGGCCTTCTCAGGTCCAGAGAGCGGAAGCAGGGAGCTGGTGGGCAACGGCCTCTCCCATTGCACCCATACCCCGAGGGACACAGCCAGCTTTCACCTGTTTACAATCGAAGTTGCTCGGAGACTCGCTAGGGGAGAAGACGCCGGGTCCCCGAGGGGTGGAGGCCGGGAGGAGGGGAAGCCTGTGTACCAAAAGGCTAGGAGATCTGGGGGTCCAAACTCCTGCGTCGGGGTGGGGGTGACCTGGGTTGGCAACAGGCTGGAGAGAGCAGCATTGCAGCATTTGGAATCCGAGGAGCTGGGTTCAAATGCTGACTGGGCTATTTACCTTCTTGTGTCACCTTGGTCAAGTCAACCTCTTAGCGTCAGTTTCCTCACCTCCAAAACCAGTGTCGGAGATGACCCCTAAGATCCCTTAGGGGTCCTTCCATGATCTCACGATCCATTCACGGGAGGGGACAACGGTTTGCTCTGTTGACTACTTTAATTTGGAGACGGTTGGGTCCAGCCTGGGCGCCGGAGGGGTGCCGAGGGGGAGCCTCAGTTACTTGGTGGGGATCCCTGGATCCCTTACGAGAAGGAGGTGGGGAGAAGTGAGCCAGGACCAGTGGGTCCCTTGATGGGGCGTTTTTAATGGACGGCGTTGAGGTGGGGTGGGAGGAGACCGAGCGCCTGGGTTCCTTTTTGGGACTGGCCTCAGAGTGCGGGGTCCTTACCTGTGGGTCAGGGCCAAGAAACACTAGCCGCGGCAGCAGCAGCAGCAGCAGGAGCAGGTGGTGTAGAAAACTGGACGCGGGCAGGTGAGGTGGAGACAAGGATACAGGCGGGGCCTTGGGGAGGGGGTGACGCACCTGACTGTCCTTCCCTTGAGAACTCGGGTGCCTGGCGACCGGGCCTGCTCTTAAAGCGACAGAGCTAGGAAGGGGGCGGGCGAGGCTCCCTGGACGGTGCTCAGCCCCAGGCTGGGGGACCCAGACATTCTTTCCCTTCGTCTTTCCTGGGGAATGCAAGTGTTATTCCCTCTTCCCATTTCTGACCCTTACTCTTGGGGCCCTGTAGCGCCCCGCCAGTCCACTTGGCGGTCACATTTCTACTGGGCATCAGAGGTGTCACTCCTCTACTCACTCAGGTCCTGAGTTGTGGCGCTGGGGGGGTGGTTTACAAGGATCAGGGAGAAGAGGCCTCCTGGGCCACCCCACCCCCGCCCCAAGGCCATCTATCTCCTCGTAGTGGCTCTCACTGTAGACGTGTCCGTATTGTTACCGGACCCTTCCGTTGGATCAGCTCTCCCTCCCTGTCCATCAGTGTGCCTCCCTCCTTTCCCACTCCTTTCTCTCTCTGTCCGTCCCGCAGTTTCTTTCTCTCTCGGACCCGTGTCTAGCCCAGTTCCTGATCCTGGTGGTTGCTCTGTCTCTGTCTCTCTCTCCATCTGGCTTCCTCTCTGATGGAACGTCGAACCAGCCTTTCATGTCGGGCCTTTCTTGCTTACTTATCCATCTCCCTCTAATCACCCATTCCCCGCGTCTCTGCTGGCTACCTGTCCCCTCATTTCTCTCCCCCTTGCCATCCCCGCCTCCTCACCCCAGCCCCGGCCCCTCCCGGGCCCAATTAGGACCCGACTCCGGCTCGGGTTCGCTCATCCTCCTCCGCTCTCTGCTGCTCATTACCGGCGGCAGAGCCTAATGAGGCTGGGGGCGGCGTGACCCTGCGGCCCTGCCCGGCCCGGGCCTGCGTCAGCGAGGGCCTTTATAAGGGCTTTGGGGGTGGCGGAGATAGGCTGCGCCTCGCTTGGGACAGAACAGAACGGGTACGGGCTGGACGTTCCAGGAGACTGGAGGGGGATTTTGGAGACGGCTGGAGCCGCTGAGCAGGACTTGTGTCCCCCACAAGTGATGGAGAACCCCAAGAGCCGGGGGCGCCGCCAATGCGGGCTGCTACTGCTGCTGCTGCTGTTGCTTGGAATCCCCGGCGCCGCCGGGGCTGTTTTGACCCGCTCTGAGAGCCCCAGGTGGGTATGGGGGTGCAGACCAGAGGTACTCTTCCAGACCACACGCAGAGACACTGAGCGGTACACAGGAACCCCGGACTCTCAGAGTTACATGGGTTGAGAGACGTACAGAGACAGAGAGAGGTTGAGAGAGTGAGGTGACTGACGGGGAAAAGATACAGAGGTAGACCCCAAGAGATAGCAATAGAGAAAGCGAGGGAGAAGCAGGGGTGGAGAAGCTGAGAGACACTCTGAGTGACAAGAACCAGACACCAAAGATAGCTTGAGAGAGAGAGAGAGAGAGAGAGAGAGAGAGAGAGAGAGAGAGAGACTCTGGAGGACACCCTGGGCTGGGGCTGGGGCGGTGCTCAGAGAGCTGGAAAGGGCCCAGGAACCAAGCTGGGGAGACAGAAGCGCGGCCACCGACTTCTCGGGCAGGGATCCGAGTGGCCGTGCTCTCTTTCTCTCTGAGACTGATCGCGACGGGGGGAGCCTGGGTGCCCATCACTCTCTCTCTCCCTCCATCCTTCCCACTCCCCACTTTGCAGCTCCTGGCTCCCGTGGGGCCCGCCTCCAGCCTCCCTGACCCTGAGGGACTGGAGTCTTCAGCTGACCCGGGATGCGGACCCCGCCCAGGCCTCCGGGCCCCGCCCCCAGCTCGAGTCCCGCCCCCAGGGCCCCGCCCCGAGCGCCGGACCCCAACGGCGCCTGGTGGTGGCGGACGACACGGCTTTTCGGGAACGGGCTCTCCTGTTGGCCGCCCTAGAGCGGCGCCGCTGGCTCAATTCCTACATGCACAAGCTCCTGGTGGTCAGCGATGCGGCCAGCGACTGACGCGGAGCTCCCCCTCTGTCAATAAAAATTCCTCATCTTTTCTCAGTCTCGAGTGTCTTTGGTGCTGGGTGTGAGGGGGTGAGGGAAGCCTGGGGGGCCGAGCTGCCCGGTGTCGGCCTTCCATCCTCAGTGGAAGCTTTGGGGCCGGTGTGCCTGCCTCTCCGGGCCTGGGTCCCACTTTGTGTCTCTGCCACCCACTGCCTTAGGCTTCCTTGGGCTGTCTTGTCTCTCGCTCAGTCGGCCCTTTTTCCTGTTCCCTTTCTCTTCTGACTCTCTTCTCAGTCTCCGTTCCCCATCTTATCTCTACCTGTCTCTTGATCTTCCACGTCCTCGGTCTGTCTCTAGTTATCTGGGCCTCTGGACCTGAGCTTACCAAGTTCCGCCCCCACCCCCGACTGGAAAGCCGGTAAGCCGGACACCAGAGGGATGCAGTATGAGCCGCCGTCAGGGTACCTGGAGGGAGGCGGGACTGAGCAAGTGGGCATCACTAGCGGCAGACAGCGACGCTCCTAGCTGACCTGACCCATCCTAGCGAGTCCTAAAAGTCTTCTGGTGGGCCCAGGCGGCTTTCTGATTGGCCCAAAGAAAATTCGGGCCTCGGCAGGGAGGAAGCTAATTGGCTATACTGGCCCGAAGTCAGCCACATCAATGTTGCCTAAAACCTGAACAAGATTCTAGGATTACCGCGCATGGAATGTTCTTAGGTAGGATGAGGGCATTGGGCTAGAGGTCACTTAAGTTCACAAGATGAGGACCAGCATTTGAACACAGGTCTTCTGATTCCCCATTGAGCATTCCCTGCCCTGTAGTGACCCTGAATATCTTGGGGGGATGCGGAACAGGGACTTCCAAGCTGAGTGCAGACTCTCATTCCTGGGCAGTGAGAGTAATTTCAGGGTACAGAGAGTAATTCACTCCGAGATCCCGAGAGCCTCCTTGGGAAGCATGGAGCCCTCGGTGGTGCCCTCATGAACAACTGCACTCAGGGCGAGGGCTGGGGGCATGGAGGCAGTTTATTGGATCACAAACTGTGCCGGGGCTCACACTGGGGGGGCCTGGAGGTAATGCAGTTGGAAGTGGGGCCAAGCCAGAGGCCAAGAGGAGGCCAGGACTAGGGCAGAGAGCAGCAGCAGCAGTAAGAGCAGGCCCAGGATGGGTGGCTGGGCCAATGGAAGGCTGGGAGTCCTGGAAGAAGCAGACACAGCCTGAGGTAACAGCCTGAGGGCTGACCTTGACCCCTACACCATCGAAGTGCACAGCCAAAGCTTACCTGAATCTCTGGCCAGCTAAGGGGGTGGGATACATCTGGTCCCAGCTTGTCGACCTCCCAACTGAAAGCAGTTGGCTCCTTATGGGCTCCAAGGCCTGACGGGGAGTAGGATCACTGGGACTGCTGAAAGGAAAGGAAGCCAAAGACACCCTCAGCACTTACAGGACACGGGATTTGAAGAAGAGAAGGGATCTGAGAAGCCACTTAGGCCAGTCCTCTCCTTTTACAGATGGGGGAAGGGAGACCTACAGAAGGAAAGTGAAGACTTCCCCAAGTTACCCAGACACCAAGGAGCAGAGCCAGGCATGGGGCCCAGGCCTCTGGCCTGGCATCCATCCTCCTCCTGCTGCCAGACAGTGTTTGGTGGTGAGGGCCCAGCCTCCCACCCATTACCAGTTCAGCTTTGGCCTGTGTCCTCACCACTCAGAATCAGGGCCCAGCCTATCTCCAGCCTGTGGGCTCTTGAGGGTAGCTGGGTGTCCAGCCTGAGGGAGCAAAGAAGCTGACATGAGGTGCCCAGACAGGTTGCCCCAGAGCCACTGTAAACCATCTCCCAGCCAGTCATACCAGTGGCCCCACGATGACTGACACTGTCATCCTCCACCATCCCAAACCTGGGGATTGCCTCAGACTCCTGTCAAGTCCTGAGGATTCTCCCTCCATGTTTCCTACCTCAGGTTCTTTCTTTTTAATTTTGCTTCCAAACACCTTTCTTTCTTGCCCCTTCCCTCCCTCTATTCCCCTAGGCCCTCCTTGCTCCAGGCCCTAATATGCACCCAGTCCAGGCATAGTGGAGCCTCCTAAAAGCCTTCTCACCTCTCCTCTCACCCCTCTGATTTATTCTTTGCATTTATAACTACAGCAACAGAAAAGACCTCAGGGCATAAAATCTACCCCCCTCCTTTCACACACAAGGATACCCAAAGACCCAAAATCACATCAGTATGTAGCATTTGGTGTGGGACTGGAGCTGAGGTGCGCCGCCCCCAGAGCCCCTTCCCTCATGCCACATGACCAGCACCAGCTTTCAGAATGACCCTTCTAGTCACAAATCTGGCCAAAGCCTGACTGTCCACTGAGTCAAGGTCAAACAGCCCAGCCCTCATGCAATTCTGCAGGCCCCAGAAAAATGAAGCATCCTCTGTGACTTGGACTCTTCGGTCTCTGGCCTTTGCTCACACGAGTGTGCTGGTCCCTGTGCTCAGAATGCCCTCCCTCTCTTCTCCGCCTCCAAATTCTGGCCTCTGGTTGATTTATTTCTGCTCCACACTGTGCTGTTCCCTTCAGGATCCAGCCTCGGTGTTCTGGTCCAGAGCTGTTGCCCTCTGCCCTTACTTGGAGTGGGCCCTTTCATGTCCTCCCCACTAGACCTCAGATGTGCCCATACTATCTAAAGGTTAGACCGAGTTGCAGGGTCCCACCCTTCTACTTACTGGGAGCTCCCTGAGGGCAGGGATTGCCCCTCAGTTGAACTATACTTCCCTCCCCAGAAGGCTAGGGGTGGAAGTCTCCAGAGATTGGGGGCATACTAGATGTTATCAGGAAGCTGGGCTGGGGCCAAGCAGCCCCATGATCTACAAGTCCAGCCCTGCCCACTGTCTTCCATGACCTGGAATCATTAGATCATTTAATCCTACCTCATTTTCCAGATGAGGAAACTGAGGCTGAAGCCACTTCCCCAGTACTACCCATGAAGCAGAAAAGCCAAGATTCAAGCAGGCCTTGGTATGGAGGGTTTCGGGGAGGTTCCTGGGGAACCAGACTTGCCTCCCAGGATCATTCACATTCCCTGACCCCTGCTGCAACATGGGGCTCATTAGAGGCACTGAGTGCCTTATTGTGTTTCTATCTGTGGAGTCACTGGAAAGAGAAGGGCTGGGGCCTTGATACCACATCTTGGGGCCTCATCCACTTCTTGCCAGCTCCTTCATGGTCCCACTGTCCACAGCTGCCCTTCTCTCCCACTGACCTGTGGAAGGGACACAGGGTCATCCCAGCCTCCTCCAGTCTTGGCACTGCTCTCTCCCTCATTCTCTGCTCTTTCACCCTACCCTTAGAGAACTCCTTGCTCCCTCTGGGGCCCCTAGACTCATCCACCTTCTTCCCAATAAAGCCCAGCCACTCCCAGAGAGGTCTCAGTCCGTTCCACTTTACTTATTGTGGGGCTCCAAGCATCTGAAAGCCCTCAAACCCCGAGACCCCAGTTTTGGGGTCCCCACTCTCCCAAGGGCTCCAGGCCTATGGACCCAAGCACCCATTTCTTTAGGGGGCAGAGAGAATCACCTCTCTGGGACCCCTACACAGCCCCACATCAGCTGGCAGACAAGTCCAATTAGCAGCCAAGGCAGCCTTATTAGAAGCAGTACAGGAAGGAACTTGGCCGGATTGGTGGGGGGAACATGAGGGTGGAGGGAGGCAGAGCTGATGTGGGGGATGGAGGCCGGAGGCACGCAGTGGGGCCAGGCTGGGAGCACAGCAAGTTGGGTTATGGTGGGGTAGGATTCCTGGGATCTGAAGGCTGGGGCACCAAGTCCCAAAGGGGTCTGAGGTGGGTCCCTGAATGGGCTGGACAGCCTGAGACACTGACTAGGCTCCAGCTCTTCTGAGTGACTGGAGCTAAAGGGATGGTGCCAGCTGAGCCAGAGCCTGAGAGAGGGAGGGGAAGCTGAGGCACAGTAATGAAGGTTAACTCCTCACCAGGAATTCTCCTCCCAGCAGCAGAGTGATTCTCTTGGCTTCTCTTGGGCAGTTATCTGGGAAGGGGATGGGGTGGGGTGGGCGGGTCAGCACAGAGACCCCCTTCCTTCATTCCTCTGCTTTGACTGCTCCCCTTGCCCATAGCTCCAGCTACTTCCCAGCCCCACCCTGGCCAGGGCTTTGGAACGTGGGCTCCAGGAACTCGGTTATTTTTCATTCTGATAACTTTCTAATTTCATGTTTACTGTTTTCTGTATTTCAAATCATTATGAGTAGGGATCCAAAGGAGTCCCTGACACAAAATCCTGCTAAGCTCCCCTGTTCTAGGGCATCCTAGCGGCCTAAGCCAATACAGAGCAAGCTTGTGGCTTGATGGAAGTGCCGCTGCCATAGGACCCTGCCCCCAGTCTAGAATGGGCTGCCTTCCCCTGACCTGACTCTGGAGGCCCAGAAGCTGCCACTCCTGACTCACCAACTCCTTAGCCAGGGGTTTCCCCAGGACCTCAGTTCCTCCTATTCCATCCAGGGGCTCTTCCCATGGCTGAGAACCACACAGAGGGTTGAGGAGGCCTGCACCCATCTCTTGTCTCTGAGAGAGAATGAGGGAAATGATCAGGGCAAGTTCAGGCAGAGATGAGAGAGGGATTGGGAAAGGAGGTCATCTCTGGGATGCGGGAGACAGACAGAAGGACAGCAATGGAGAGAAAACAGATGGGGCTGGGGGTTGGGTTGGAGTGTGGGCAGGAGACAGAGAAAGGTGGGTCAAGGGGGGCAGGTCAGAACTAGAGACTGAAATGGGCAGATGTTTGGGCCCAGAGCTGAAGCCTCAGGAGAGTGGGAGGGGATTAGGGAAGGGAATAGGTTGGGGGATGGTTACAGTTGGGGAATGGGGATGAGGCCCGAGTCAGGGCTCAGGATGGGGCCAGACACAGAATCAGGGATGAAGCTCATGTCAGGGGCAGGCCGAGGGGCTGTCAGCTGACTTACTAGCCCCCTCTATCCTTTCTGTCCTGGAAGGCCTCTTAGGGGCCCTGCTAGCCCCAGCCCCAGCAGAGGGATGGAGCCACGGTCCAGCCTTTCCTTGGAGCCCGCTTTGTTCTGTCTCTGAGGGTTTTCTACAAGGAGAGGGGCCTGCATCCCTGGCTGACCTCCTCCAGGTCAGAGGTCAGGATACTGTTCACACATCAGGGCTGCATTGGAAGGGGAAGGGCCAGTCACAGACTTCAGACTGTGACTACCTGTGGCTGGTCAGGGCAACCTGGGGGAGCTGTCCCCTCCTTAGCAGGTGAGTCTCACCTGCTGAATGGCCTTGATCTCCAAGCACAGTGACTGGGGATGTAGTTTTATCCATCCGCCCGCTAGCTCTTGGGTCCCCTCTTGAAACCTGGCCAGACCATTGAGAAGTCCTCCATCCATCATCTTGCCCTTCAGCTTCCCCTGGGCTTCCTAGTCTGGGTCCTCTTCTCCTGTGGCTGCCCCAGGGGCCTGTCCTTTGGGGCTAGAGCTGGGACAGGCCTCCCCTGCCTCCTCCCTCACTCACCCCTCAGGCCCCTCCCGGCTCTGACTCAGCTGCTCCTCCAGGTGGGAGATTTTCTGCTTCAGCTCCTAGGGGTGAAGGAGTACAGGCACCTTCCCCAACTACCCAGCTCTCCCATTCTCCTCAGCCCAACCCCTCACCCAGTGTAGGTGTCCTCTCCTCCCAGTGCAGGTCCCAATCCTGGATCAGGGGTCCCCAAGCCTGTGTTCAGACACCCTTCCCCAGCCCACAGCTGGACGGCTCCCTTCCAGAGGTCCGAAGGCCGAGATGGGGAGAGGGCATTCTCAAGGGAAGCAGAGTGGGGAGAGGCCCAGGGCCCAGGGCCCCGGACCCCACCTGGATCGTGGCCCTGTACTCCTCCAAAGCCTCAGTCAGGTTCTTTGCTCGATTTGTCCGCTGGGAAACCCAGAAGCAGACCCACAGTCAGAAAGGGGAGCGGGCAGGGGTGATTAGCCAGGGCCTGGTGCCCTGGGACGCTGAGTTAATGGGGAGGTGGAACCTGGGAGAAGGGCCTTGGCCTCTGCCCGTGCTGTGAGAGCCCAGGGACAGCCCCCGGCCTCTAGTCCTCCTACCTCAGAGTGAGACTGAGCAGGAAGAGGAGGGGAGGGGTGGCCCGCCTGGCATGCTAACCCCCCCCTTGCTTCCCCCACCCCACTCACCTCTGAGAGGATAGTGTCTCGATGGCAAATGAGGCTCTCATACTCACACAACTGACGCTGCAGGGAGGGAGAGGAGCCAGTCCATCTGTTCATGCCTGGGCTTGACCTGGAGCTCCCAGGAGGTCAGCTTGTCACCCCCACCCATAACCCCACAGCCCAGCTCCTTTGGGGTGTGCGCCCCATTAGGACAACCTGAGCAGTCTTGCCTTCAAACCTTCCCACTGCAGCCGCCACTCCCCTCATGCCACCCCCAGCCCCATCCTCCCACCAGGGAGTTCAGCACCATCAGGTCCTCAAGAAGGCAGTCAGGTGTAGCAGGAATTTGGAGTCAGGAGACCTGGGTCCAAATCCCAGCGCTGCCACTTAGCAGCTGTGTGACCTTGGGGAAGTCTCTTCCCCTGCCTGGGCCTCAGTTTCTCCATCTATCAAATAAGGCCCCTGGCCCCATTGATCACTAACATCCATTCCACGATCTCTCCCAGACCAGGGCCTCCTCAGTGTGAGGGACCTGGCTTGAGGAAGAGAGTGCGCTCAAAGGGGGAGTACCCTCAAGGCTTCCTTCTCCATGGCTAGCTCCTCACTCCTCTTCTTCATACCGTCCCTTTCGGCCAGCAACTTCCCATTCTGGCAGGACACAGAGAAAAGGGCAGGCTAGAGGCTCCCAGAGCAGCCCAGCAGACAGAGATGGCCTCAAGCAGGACTGTCCTACTCTGCGTGGTGCCCCTGGGCCTCCCCCCAGGCAGAGGCCCTGCCTGCCTGCCTGGGCACCTGGCCAGTACCTGCAGTGTGGTGTTCCTCAGCAGCCTCAGGCTGCCTGGTGAAGGGCAGTGGAAGGACAGGGTGGCAAGGTTGCTGAGTCACCACCTGCCCAGCTGGCAGGAGCAGGTATGGGTGGGGGAAGTGGGCAGTTATCCCAAAATTCCTCTGGTCTCATCCCTTCAGCAAGTCGGATTCACCCTCTGGGGCTACAGTAGGGGGCATCTCAGAGTCAGGCCAGGGAGGCCCCAGGATCTCAATGCCCCTTGGCTCCAGTCTCATGATCTGGTGGGGTTGGGGCTGGGCTTGGGCCAGCTGGGTCTCACTTATGGCTCAGGCGTCCTTATGTACCCAAATTGGGGGTCCCAGCACCCCTCTAGGATCTCTCCATAGTGACCAATGTGAGCGGCACCCTGTGTGACCCTCGTGAAGGAAGGGGACCAGACCTTACAAACACCCGCTGGGCTTTTCCTATTTCTCCAGGACCATGTGACCTGATAGTGCCTGTGGCTTCACTGGGGGTCTGGGGTAACTCCAAGAGTGTCTGGGCCTAACACAAAGACTACTCTGCTTTATTTAACAGCAGCTCAGCAGCTCTGGGGGCTTGGTGGCCTTGGGGTCAGACAACCTAAGGTTGAGGTCTGGCTTTGCTTCTCCTTACTTCTGGAAGCTTGTGCCCTGGACCTCTCTGGATTGGCCCAGAAGACTTAAGTGTCCCTAAGCTTGAACCTGGGTTTTGTCTTCTAGAAAAGGGCTTTCTGATGTCTTAGCCCCTTCCAGTCCTAACTCTGGCTTGCTGACTCCATAGATATCTGCTCTTCTGCCCTGGGGCAGCGGTTTGGTATGAACCTCGCAATGGGAGGCTGGAACTCTCCTCTGTCCCCTTGAAGACAGTTAGGGGCTGCCAGGGCCGTACTGGAGCCAATTCTCATCATCTCCTGAGAGCTGATGGTAAATTTTCAGTGGGAGCATTTATGCCTCAAAAATTGGCAAGCCCATAAACCAGTGCTCAGTTGTCTAGGCTTTCAAAGGGGATGGCGAGAATTTTAAGCCTGCCAATGGTGGGTGATGACTGCTGCTTCTGCTCCTGGGGAACCCTTGTTAGATCCTTCAGCCCTGCCCTCTCTCACCTCCCGGGCCTACCTCCTCCTGCAGGGTCTCCACCTCAGACACCAGCTGCTGCTGCTCTTTTTCCTGCCCAGGGATGACAGAGAAAAAAGAAGGCCATCACAGGGGCTCTGGGCTTGGCCCTCCCATCCCAAGCCAGGTTGAAGGAGCTCTTGTGGGACTTAGGCTCAGAGCCACATGAAGCTGTGCTAGTCTGTAGCAGTAACAGGAGTGGCAGCAAGGCCTGCCAAGGACTCCCCCAGAGGACTGATTCCATGTCTTCCCATTGCAGTCTTGGTCCCAGGGTCTTCTCTCCTCTTTTCCCCAGTCACCCACCTGTCTATCTATCCCCTGAAAAGCTCTCTTGGAGGAATCTTGGGAGGCTCTGTGCCAGCGGGGGGAGGATTGGGGCCAGGGGAAGGATGGGCAAGGGCCTTCCTTCAGGGCCCATGGGGCAAGAACAGAACAGCCTGGGACCCCTGCTCACTGTCTGCCGGGCCTGGGCCACAAGGCTTCGATTCTTCTCCTCTAGGCTTTTGGCCAAACTCTTCATATCTTCCAGTTCCTCATCCACAGCCTTGGCGAACTGCAAAGCCTGCTGGGAACTGAGCCAAGAAAGATAAGGGAGAGGTACAGGCCTCAAATGCATGCTAATGGGGAACACTGGGAGGAAAGTTGGGGTGAGAGACAACATGCGAAGGGGGCACAATTGGAGGAGACCCTGGGGGAAAGAGTTAATAGCCACTAGGGGATTTCAGAGATTAGGGCCCTGGGAGTTATTCAAGGCACTTGGGGAGGTCAGAAGAGATGGTCATCAAGGGGAATACTGTGCCCCCTCCTCCAGGGGAAGTGTGGATGGAAAAACTGTGTGGAAGGTCAGGGTAGAGTAGGAACCCTAAATTCTGTAAGAGAAATAGAGCAGGCAATAGCCCTGGAGGAGGTCAGAAGTGGGAGGTCTGAGAGGTTCTTGGGGAGAAGGTCTCTAAGGAAGCATCCAGGGGTCCCAATGGGCTTGGGTCCCCAGGGTGCCGCAGCTTCGTACCTCCGGAGCTGCTTTTGCAGGGAGACCAGCTCCTCCCCCATTCGGGCAGCCCCCTCATCAGCCGTCTCCACACTTCTCTGCAGCTTGGCGTTCTCACCTGCTAGCCTCCGATTGCTGAGTTCCAGCTCCTCCAGGCTGCTGAGCAGCTCAGCTGTGGCCGGCCTGTGCGACAAAGGAGGGACAGCCTGTTTCCCCTTTATGGGACCCCATCTCTGAGAGGGACCTTTGGCCATATGATAATGGTTCCATCCGGGTTTAGGAGGCCTCAGTCTCCACTTGTCTCCTTTTTCCCCTCCTCCGCTTGCCCCAGGTTTTCCCCAAGAGCCAAGGGACTGAGGCCCTTCCTGCCCAAGCTGTGCATATCCACATGCACATGTGGCCTCTCCCTTTGTTCCTGGGAGGCCTGAGCTAACTTCTGTCTCTTATCACCAGCATAGAGCCTGGTGCAGACAGTGCTTAAGGAGCATGGCTGCTCCACCACTGGTTCCCTCCGAGGCCTACTTACAGCTCAGACCCAGGCTCTTCGCCTCCAAAGCTCTCCAATTGGGCAGGGTCTCCTAAGGCAACATGGACACAGATACCCAGGGGATCATAAATGTACCCCAGGAACCGATCTGTGAGACCCTCTGAACCCCACAGTCAAGGAGCTAAGCCCTACACTGAGACAGACTGAGACCTTCCCTGGGAGGAAAATGGGTCACACAGAATCATACATTTAGGGCTGGGAGGAACATTGAGTCATCTAGTGTAAACCCATTTCACAGGTGAGAAAATGGAGGCCCAGAGAAGGGAAGAGTCTTTCCTTGGATCAAAGAGGGTAGCAGACAAAAGATCTTAAGATTCTAAATGCACTGCACTAAGCTATGGAATGAGGGTAAGGCCCAGTAGCAGAAGTAAGGAGAGAGCTTGGAAGGGCCCAGAAGGGATGAGGGACAGGCACCCTCCAGAGGGGTTAGGCTGCAGGAAGGGGAGGGCCCCCTTCCCTGTAGGACCTCATGGGCTCCCTGGGAAGTCCCCCCTGCTATCTGACCCTGGCTGTGCCTGCTTCAGGCTATAAATAGAGTCCTCACCAGATGGCAGGAGGCTGGGTTCCACGGCTGCCTCCTCCTCTTGCTCTAATCCCCTGCAGCAAAGAGAGGAAACTCAGAAAGCCTGCAGGCCTGGCCCTCCTGGGCTAGCAGCAGGAGGAAAGCCTAGGCCAGAGGAGGAGGCCCAGCAGGACGGAGAGGGAAGCCAGATGGTGTGTGAGAGCTCAGGTCCATATGGAAAGGATAAAGGGAAGGGAGGAGAGACAAAGAAGATGGCTGGACAGGGACTAGGGCCCCCTTCCCCCCTCCCAACCTCCCCCTCCCAGGCTTCCATAGGAGGACCTGGGGTCAGACACAGGATCAGGGCCCAGGGGGAAGAGAAGGAGAATGAGGCATAGCACCCACAGCCCCAGCTGGCAGGTGGCGATCCAGCTCTGCATGATGCTGAAGAAAGTGGCCCGGTCTACAATGGTGGTGGGGCCCTCCCCAGAGGGGTCCAGGGCCTGGGCCAGGCTGCATAGGTCACTGTCCTGTGGACCCCGCCCCGTCACTGCTTCCAGGTACGCCAGAATCTGACTCACAGCTACCACACCTGGGGATGGCAGGGAGAGGCCTGTGCTAAGTTCAGGCTTGGTTATCCCTCTGGTTCTCCCAGGGATCCCCAGGCCAGGCCAACCTTGTTCCCAAGGGTCCCCAGTACAGTTCTAAGCATTCCCAGGCCCTCCACTCCCCAAGACTACTTCCCCCTTCCCAGGGCTCCTTTCCCCCTAGAACTCTGTTTCACCCTATTCCTTCACCAGGTCAGTCAGGTCAGTCAAGTACTTTCCCCTAAGGGTCCCTGGTCACCTTACACTAGAATTCTACATTATTTCCCCTTTCCCACAAAGTTCTCAGTCGAGGCCATTCTCATTCCCATGATCTCCCAGCATACCCTCTCCTCACCTTTCTTTTCTGAGTCACAAGCTTCAAAAGTAGAGTTGAGCACTTGTTCCTCCAGGCTGAGTGTAGTTCCGAGCCCCCAGTCCTCAGGTGGATCCCAAAGCACCACTAAGTAGAGAAGAGGGATGGGAAGGGCAAAAACAGGGAGAGTTTTGTTAGGTCCCAGTGCCCAACCCCTCTGCATTCACCAGTGATCCCATTCCTTCTATCTTCTCTAGCAGATCTCCACTCCCTTTCACCCCTACTCTTTGTCTTTGACCTCTTCCTGCCTATTGGCTGTTTCCCTGCTGCCTCCACACATGCCCTTGTCTCCCTCAGCCTCAAAAAAACCTGCATTTGATCCCCTCATTTCCAATCACCACCATTCCTCACCTCCCCTGCCTTCAGTGGCTAAACTCCTAGAGAAAGCCCTCTATAACCTGGCTCTGCTCTTCCTTCCCTTCCACTCTTCTGAACTCTAATCTTTACCAAAGTTAATTGTCTTTTCTTCATGCTTATCCCCTCTTGACCCCTCTGTAGCCTTGGACACTTCATTACTCTCGCCTCGGTTCTGTCTTCCTAGAGAAGGTTTTTGGGACACCTCTCTCCCTCTTTCCTCCTCCTTCTCTCTTCTCTCTCTCTCTCTCTCTCCCCCCCTCTCTTTCCCTCCCTTTCTGTCTCCCCCCCCTTTGCTGGATCCTCCTCCAGATCCTCCTCCTCCTCCTGGATCAGGCCCTCTGGTGGTAGGTGTCCCTCAGGCCTCTGTCCTGGGCCTTCTGCTCTACTTTTTCGATATGATTTCACTTGGTGATCTCCTCAGTGCCTATGAATTTGATTCCTATCTCTATACTGACGATTTTCACATCTGATTATCTGGCCCTGACTTTTCTGCTGACTTCCAGAATGAGGTCTCCAGCTGCCTGCTGGCGTCTCCAATGGGATGTCTCATAAACATCTTAACATGCCTCCAAATGTACTTGTTATCTTGCCCCCTAAGCCTTCTTCTAAACTATTGGCTGTTTCCCTGCTGCCTCCACACATGCCCTTGTCTCCCTCAGCCTCAAAAAACCTGCATTTGATCCCCTCATTTCCGATCACCACCATTCCTCACCTCCCCTGCCTTCAGTGGCTAAACTCCTGTTTAGCCTCTTCTAAACTTCCCTATTACTGTGAAGGGCAATACCTCCCAGTCACTTAAACTGGAAAACTCAATGTCATCTCTGGCTTCTTTCTCTCTCTCTCTCACTCCACCCATAGGCAATCTGTTGCCAAGGTCTGTTGATTTTCCCCTCAGGATGTCCCTTGTATACCACTCAGCCACTTCTCCGATATAGGCCCTAATCACCTTGTGTCTGAACTATGGCAATAGTGTTCTGGTTGGTCTCCCAGCCTCAGATCTCTCCCCATTCCAGGCAATCCTGCACTCAACTTCCAAACTGATCTTCTTAAAAAGAAGGACCATGACCATGTTCTCCACCCCCGTCAATAACTCCAGCAGCTCCCGATCACCTCCAGGACCAAACGGAAAACCCTCTGCTTGGCACTCAAAGCCTTTCAGAACCTGCCACTCCTGCCCTTGCAGTCTGAAGACTTTAGTCCTTCCCATGTGCTCTATGACCCAGTGATGCCTGCCTTGCTGGTCCTCATACAAGAACCTCCAGCTTCCTACTCCAAGCATCTCCCCTGGCTGTCCCACAAGCCTGGAAATCTCCTTCCTCATCTCTTCCAGGTCTCTCTAAGTCCCAGCTTAATCCCACCATCTAAAGGAAGCCTTTCCTGATTCTCCTTCCTTCTAAACCTTCCCTATATTGACTATCTCTAAGATGTCCTGTGTCTGTCTCCCTCATTAGACTATGAGCTCCTGAAGAACAGGGACTATTTTCCCCTTTTCTTTGTATCCCCAGAACTTAGTGCAGACCGACTGACACTGTGTGAAGTCAGAATAAGCCATGGGTGTGGTACCTGTGCCTTCGAGGTCACATGTGGCCTTCTAGGTGCTCGGGTGCAGCCTTTTGACTGAGTCCAAGTTTGACAGAACAGATCCTTTTATGAAGGGGGTTTGTTCTGTGAAGCTTAAATTCAGTCAAAGGGCTGCACTTGAGGACCTAGAGGGCCACATGTGGCCTCCATGATGAAGGTTCCCCAGCCCTGGACCAAGCTGTCCTTCAGACATGAATACCTACATGTCCCTGAGAATGTGGGCCAGTGGAGGATGGGGGGGGGGGGGGAAGGGCAGGGAGAGTGATAAATAATGTCCCTTAAGAAAGGGTTGGAGGAAGAAAGACTAGGGGAAGGGACAATCTGGCTCATTTGTAAGATCCTTCAATATTCTACTCTCATCCCTCTTGCCATAGCCAATAAGACCCTTGAAAATCTCTGCTGGAAGGCCGGGAGGTGGGTGGGTCAGGAGCACAGGATCCTGAAAGAAGCCGAGAGTCCCAAGTGGCAAGAACAATCCAATAACTCTGTAGTCAGGAAGACTGCATTGATCCCTGGCGGAACTGTCTCACCTCAGCCGATGACCGGGGACCTCTCCTTACACTGCCTGGCAGCATTCTGCCCTGTTCAGACGTCCTCAACTCAGAAATGGAGGCAGGCAGGCAAGGAGAGGGATCCTTGGAGTAGAGTCAAGGCCTCGCCTATCTTTGGGCACGTCTCCTGGTGTTTAAGCTGTCTCCTTCCTCCTTCCTCATCTCTGACAGGTCAATGTCCATGTCTCCCATCTCTGGGTCATCTCCTTCATATCTGAGTCTCTGACCCATCTCTGTGCCTCACTCCTCAGGTGTATATCTTTTCCTCTTTTCTCCTAGCTCCGATCCTTTCCCATTTTAAGAGGCTACTTCCTAAGCCTCAGACATTTCTCCTCTCACTGCTGGTATCTCCCACCTTTCTGACAACCTCTTTTATCTCTGTCTTTCTTTGTCCACATATCTGTGCTAATTTCTTTGTCTTTATGGTCTCTCCATCTATCTCACGTGTCTCTGCACTCATCTTCCTCGTCTTTGACTCTTCCTTTTCCTGCTCATCCTGTCCATGTTGCTGAGTCTCCCCCGGCTCTGTCCTCCATCTGTCTCTCCTGTTTCTTTCCCCACCACAACCCCAATTTTTCAATCTTTGTCTCCCACTTAGGACTCTGTGCCTCCCCACCCCATCCTTGTGTCTTTGTCTCTCTGTGGCTCTGTGCATACAACTAGAGCTCCCTGAGTCCAATCTAGAAGAAGGCAAGGACTTCTCTTACTTGTCTCTCTGCCCCTAATGTCTAGAACAGTATCTGCTACACCTCTAGTGAGGGGGAACCCACCACTTCCAGGGGCAGCCCATTCCATGTTTGGATAGTTCTAATTGCTGAGAAATTTTCCGTAAGATTAAGCCTGAACCTGCACCTCAGTAACTTCCACTTACCATTCCTAGTTTTGCCCTCTGTGCCCACGTAGAGCAAGCTAATTAATCTTCTAAATACATAAAACATGGCTATTTGTGCCCTTCAGTCTTCTCTTCTACAAATTAAACAGTTCAGTCCCTTCATAGGATGGGTTTCTCTTAGCCTACCAGTGTTGTTGTGAAATGGGGTACTTAGAACAGGACAGGGTCCTCCAGACGTGGCCAATGTACCCGAAGATCCCGTTTACTTTGGTGGCTGTCTTATCACAACGTGGACTTTTACTGAAAATGCAGCCCACTATAACCCCCCAGATCTTCTTCAGGTAAACCTTTCATCCTGCTCTTGTTCACTTTCCAAACTCGTTTAAGACATGGCATTATCCCTGCTTCATTTCCAGCCTGGCATGAATTTTTGGATCTTGATCTGACACTTCGGACCACTCTTTACTGCAGTGGGTGTCCAGGAGAGCCTCATGGAGACTCTCTCCTCTCTTCCTTTGTACTTTGTTCCTTAGGCCTCTTTCCCCATGCTTGGTTGGAGGGTAGAGAACCTGGATTCCAGTTCCAGTCCTATTGCTTACTGTGTGACTGTGGGCCAGCCTTAGTCCCTCACAGTGGTGGGGGTGGATGAGGTAGTCTGTAAGATACCTTCCAGCTTTAAGTCAATGCCACTGCTATTCACAGATGGTTTCTTCCTTGTGGCTGTACCCCAAGGTTCTTCTCCTACCCTAAGCCTCCTCTCTATACTTTCTCATTTGGGGGCCACAGCAGCTTTCATGGGTTTAATTCTAAGCAGATGACTCCCTGAGCTATATATTGAGAATTGTTGCTCCAATTACACATCTTCTGCTGTGCTGGATATCTGGGAGGTACCAAAGATTCAACACATCCAAAACAGAACTCATTATCTTTCCCCCAAAGCCACTCCTCTTGACAACTGCCCTGTTTTTACTGAAGACAATACCATCCTTCTAGTCACCCAGGTTTACAACTCTGGCATCCCTCTTGACTTTTACTCCCCCTCACTCTCACATATCCAATCAATCGACAAATTCACAGACAATTGACCTTCACAGCATTTTCCTATCTGTCCCTTTCTGTACTCACACAGCTCCTGCCCTTGTCCTCTCTTGCCAAGACTATCATACTAGCCTTGTAACTAGTCTCCCCTTTTCAAGCCTCTCCCTTTTCAGTTTATGTCCTACACAGCTGCCAAAGAGATCTTCCTAATGTGCGGGTCTCTCTCCTCTACTCAACAAATTCCAACGGCTATTTATGGCCTTTAGGACCAAATATCACAGGGTCACGGAATTAGAGAGCTGGAAGGGCCAACTCAGTTCAGAAGATGGCTAGTCCATATCAATTCTTTATTTTGCTTTTAAAGCCCTTCACAACCCAACTTCAGTCTGCTTTTCCTACCCTGTTATATATTATTCCCCTCCGAGAATTCTGAGGTCCAGACAAACTAGCCTTCTCGGTGTTCCTCACATACAACATTTCATTTCTAGTCTCAGTGCCTTGGAACTGGCGCCTTCTTCACTCCTACCTCTTAAAATCTCATTTCCTGGGGCAGCTGGGTAGTGTAAAAGCCCTTGAAGGCAGAAGGACCTGAATTTAAATCAGGCCTCAGATACTTGCTAGCTGTATGACCCTGGGCAAGTCACTTAACCGACTGCCTCCAAAAAAACAAAAAAAAAGAATGAAAAAAATTCCATTTCTGTCAAAGCTCAGCTCAAGTAATACCTTCTATATGAAACTTTTCCTGAGCACTCATCATGTGTTGTAGTATTTATTTGTATATATTTATGTGATCCCATAGAATGTAAGCTCCTTGAGGACAGTGCCTTTCATTATTTTTGTATCCAGAGCACTTAGCAGACTGCCTAGTGTGCAGCAAGCACTGAGCAAACGCTTATTGATTTCATCCGCTGTGCTTGCTGTCCTTCCCAACTCTGTGCCGTCTGCGAATCTGATCACGTCATGTCTATCTTTAGTCAAGGCATCACTACAAATGGTAACCAGCACCAATTCTTGGGGTGCCATGGCGGAGACCTCTTCCTAGGTTCATCTAGAATAGCTCATGCCCATTCTTTGGGTGTGCTCATACAACCTGTTCTGAAAACACCTTGCTGTGCAGCACAGTTTGGCATCCAGCCCGCATCTCTTCATCTAATCAGTTAGCATGGGCGACTGTTAAATTTGGCTAACCTCTTGGGGAGCTTCCCTACCACATTCCTCAGATTTACTCATAGAATAAAGCAGAGCTGAGTCACTCCCCCTACTTCTCTCATGCTGTATCTCCATTCCATTCACAGTGAGCAGCCATCTTACTCCTTCCTTGCTCCTTCTCTTTCCCCCCTCTAGATAGAAGCCCCCTCTCCACTGCCTTTCACATTTACCACGGCCTCAGCCCACTCTGGACTTTAATACTGACATACTGAACAATTTTATACGCATCTTTGGTTGCCTGTCTTTGCTTCCATCTTCTACTGATACCTCTATGAAATCTAAATTGGCTGGCGCTCTCTTTGAAGACCTTTATCCATTTACATGACACTCTCTTTTCCTGTTTTTCAGAAATGTTTCCTTTTGCATCTTCAGAATTTCATTCTTAGGAGCCTGCAGCCCTCCCAGACCAACTGTAGAATTTTATGCAAAGAGAGGCTCCCTATGCTATACCCACCATTTTGATCTGTTCTTCCAAATCCAGAGTGTCAGACTATACCTTGCTTTCTTCTCTGCTATTACAAATTCTGAGATGCAACAGGAACTTCCCCACCCCCTCCCCAAGGTTGCCACTATTTCTGCCCCACTTCATGAGAATTACTTCCAGTACAGCACTTCCCCTCCAGTCCGGCAGCGCCCAGCCTGGCTTTGGCTCAGACACTTGACAGACAGGCAGAGACCTAGCAAAGACATTCCTGAGCTCCTCTGCCCCAACTAGGGGTGGGGAGGGTCTGGAGGGTCAGGAAGGAAGGCTGGTATGGTGGGACTCTGGAGGCTCCTGCCCCGCCCAGCTCAGGCCTGCAGTCTCTGTACGCCCTCTGCAGGCCCAGCGCTGCTTACACCGAGACAAACTCTGGTCTGAGGGAGTCTTAGTGTTAGTGCTGGAAAGAAGCCAGGCCATGGCATTCAGAGCTTGTCTACACCTAGCCATTTTACAGGGAAAATGGAGATCTTCCCCAGGTTAACTGAGGTTAACCTGAGAGGTTAAGTAGCAAGGTCACAGCCAGGAAGTGGAGAGAATTAGGACTTAGAGCCCAGGCCTTCTAACTCTCACAGAGCATTTGTTTCCACTGGACTTCTGCAAAGTGAGCCAGAGAGGAGATAAAACTGGACATTTACCTCTACATGTGCGGAAACTGAGGCCAGGCTTGGCCCCACCCCCTCACAACACTCTTAAGCCTTCCCTAGTTAGAATGGGACGCTGAAGCTCCCCAGCACGCAGGCTGCTTTCCTGGGCTATTTTTAGAAGCCCCCCCCTTTGGTTACGGGTGCCCCAACCTACTTGACCACGTGGCCTCCACACCAGCAAGGATCACAGATCCCAGTCCTTCCACCTCTGAGCCCATCCCCCAGGATGCTGCCCAAAGGGCCATGGGGTAGAGCTGGGGATTGGGAGGAGGGCAGAGCTGGGAACTGTCAGTTCATTCTGACTCCACGTAGGACCTGGTCAACATCTAGGCCCCACAAAATCCCTTGCCTTGGCTCACTCCCCAAATTCATCCCCTAAGAACTTCTTCCTGAGACACATTAGAGATGGCTCCTTAAGTCACATGCCAGGAAACTGAGACCCAGAGAGGGTAACTTGCTCACTGAAGAGTAAACATGCCTCATTTGGCTGAGAAGTAAACTGAGGTTCAACTAAAATAAAATATAGGCCCCAGGTAGGACGGCTCAAAAGAGGATTCTCAGATTGCAGCCTCCAGAGGCACCATCTGGCACCTCTGCTCTCTTAGCTCAGCGTTGCATCTCCCCCCTCTGGGCCTTTGCCTCCTGGGGCTTCACCCATACTGTGCCTTCTCACCTGGCCCACCTTGCTTTCTCCTCTTTGGGGACTGCTTCCTTCCTTCTCTGCACCCCAGGGCCCAGGATGGCTCCCCACCCCATACCCCACCTTAGTCCCCACTGAGCTGAGTCAGCAGCCTGCCACCACCTGTCCAGGGAGCCCCTCGGAGCCAAGCCCCAGGGGTCCCGAGTCCCTAGTCCTGCTCTGGAGGGCATGGGGAGTTACCCACTTTCCTGCGCCAGGCTGGCAGGTCTGGGGGCTGGGCTGTGCACCACTTCCATGTCCATGGAGCCGGCTTGGGAGCCTCTGGAGAGGGGAAGGGGCGGTGAGAAGGGAGGAGGGGCCGGCCCACCCCCAGCCTGCCCACTCCCCTAATGCCCCTCATCTCTGGGAGCCCAGATCACTATCCAGAGCCGGGGGCCCCTCATCCTCCCAGGGAAAGGCTGGTGCCTAGAGGACCCCAGGCCTTCCACCCACAGACTGGGAGCCCAAGGCCTCTTTCCTAAGGGGCTGGGAGGGGACAGCACCTTCCTGCAGGGTTGGGGACCCTCAGACCCTGCTCCTGGCAGGGGGCTATTCATAAGAATCTTTGGGGTCACCAGCAACATTCTGGGGCATTTCTGACAAGGTCTGACATATGGGGCCTCTCTCTGACCAGATCTGGGGGGGGGGTCTCTTAACAGCCTGAGGAATTTCACTAACACTATTGGGGGCCTTCATCTCTCACAGGCTAGGGGGCCCCATTTGTCACAGGCTCAGGGTCCCCCTCTCTCAAAAGATTTAGGGGCCCCCTCTGTCACAGGGTTTAGGGCCCCCCTTTCACAGGGTTTAGGGGCTCCCTTTCTTATAGGCTCAGGGCCCCCCGTGTCACAGGTTTGGGGCCCCCCCTCACAGGGTTTGGGGGCCCCCTTTCTTATAGGCTCGGGGCCCCCCTGTGTCACAGGTTTGGGGCCCCCTCTCTCACAGGCTCTGGGGCCCCTCCTCTCTCACAGGGTTTGGGGCCCCCCTCTCTCACAGGGTTTGGGGGCCCCCCTCTCTCACAGGGTTTGGGGCCCCCCTCTCTCACAGGGTTTGGGGCCCTCCTCTCTCACAGGGTTTGGGGCCCCCCTCTCTCACAGGGTTTGGGGCCCCCCTCTCTCAGACGGTTTAGGGCCCCCTCTCTCACAGATTTGGGGCCCCTCTCTGCCAGGCTCGGGGTTCCCTCTCCCCGGCCTCTTAGGGTCGCCGGCTGTCCCCTCTCTGACACATGTGAGGGGCGCGCCCCTCACCCTGCTGCACAGCCTGGGCTTCAACAACTGGCCGGACGCTGGGAGCCCGCGTCTTTCCCGCCAGAACCAGTAAACCGGGCTTCGAAGCAGCAGCCGTCGTGGATACGCATGCGCTCCGCGATCTTTGCGCTTCCCGCCTCAGGCGTCCCCCTCCCCCCCGGCAGAGCGCAGGCCCCGAATTAGCGTGCTAAGTAACGGTTGGCTCACCATGCGCGTGCGTGGTGGCCAAGGCTGACGCCTGCGCAAAGACCCTCCTTCTCTTCCCTCCCCAGTCCAGCCCGGAGCGGGGCGGGGAAACAATTTCTGTGGGCCGTCGGGGCCGTCCCTTCCCCTGCCCTTTCCTTTTCCTCCTTCCCCAGCCAGGGTCCCCGTCTTGCTTGGGCCTAAGCCTTTCCAGGGACTCTTTAGAGAGTGTCAGGGAGTTTAAGAAGAGACTTGACTGCTAAGCTTAGCACCCTCCCCCCCCCAAGGAAGAGAATTCTCCCGCCCTCCACTTCAGGGTCAGGCGTGGGGGGGAGGGGGGAAGGACCCCCACCCCCATTCTTGCCCACGGAAAACCTCTCCCTCCACTCTTGCCTACCCAAGGGGGACCCCATCCTCCAGTCTTGCCCCAGTTTCCTACAGCCCTTGGAAAACTTAGGGGTTACCCGGCTCCTTTTTCACGGCCCACCCCAGCACCATTCACCATGCAACATTTCTCCAAATTCCCACCATGACCCGTTTAACAAACAGCTCAGATAACTCCCTGGCACCCAATGGGTCTCTGATTTCCAGGGACTCTCCCTTCAGGAAAAAATTGGAGTTTTCCCAGTCTTTGTTTCAACAGCTCAACAAAGATTCCCCACATAACCTGCCATATCCACTATTCACATGATCTTCCCTACTCTTCTGGGGTCTCCAAACATGGGGAAAGCTGGTAGAAACAGGGAGCAGCTCAATCTTCCCTCAGCCTTCGGGCTTCAATGGCCATACAAGATTCGGTGAAGGAAGCTGTGGGGGGCTGTGGGGCTGGTGCCAGCATCAGCCTGAAAAAACATTTAAAAGTAGCATGGAAAGGTCTGTTGGGACCTGAGCTGAGCACCAGAAGGGCCTGGGGGTACCTAGGAGCTAGGTACAATTTCTACAAGGGAAGAAAGCAGGCAAGCTGGAGTGTGGGGACATAATTTCCCCTTCCTCCTGCCGTTTTTTAGATCAGAGGCTCATCCCTGACCCTGAAAAAGGGAACAGATATCATCAACAGTAGGATTGGGGCAGGGGAGGAGGAATTGGAAATTCACATTTACTAAGAGACGGTGTGCTGAATCTCTTCAGAGCTTACTATTAAGCTCTACACTTGTTTTCATTGCAGGATAAGTGTATTTTAGCCAGTATGCTGAATGAGTGAATTCTTCTGGGCTATGCTGAAGAGCTGATCTGGTTGGATGGGGCATGAATCAAGAAGTGTATGAGTTTTTATTGGAATATCCCTACATAGTGGTCCACTGAGAAAACACTAGAAGAGGCTGGGAAGGTGAGACTGCTAGGTACTTTTTGCACCCACACAGGTAGGAGCTGGGGAAGCCAGCTTTGAGCATCATCAGGTGGCCAATCCAGTTATGGCACCTCAAACAGCTGTTTTAAGACACACCCTTTCATGCCAGTAGGTAAAACATTCCTCTTATGGGAACCCCAACTCTTCTGTGAAGGTACAAAAGTGTTTCACAAGGCCTAGAGGGCCAGCTGTCCTGGGGATGTGACAGCAGGCAGGAGAGGACTAGGCATGAGAGATTATAATGGGCAGGAAGTGGGACTGGAGATGACTGACGGTTATAAAGCATGCTAAGATTTGCAAAACACTTCCTCCATTAGCCTTGTGAGGTAGGTAGGGCAAGTTTTGTGCTACCCAGGAGAGAGATGCATTATGGAATCAGGAGGATGGAAAGCAAATGACCTTACCTTCTTTTTATTACTTTAAGTTAGAAAGGAGGAATTTTCTAGCCCTGAGTCTAAGACAACTTCACCAGACACAAGCATTCTAAAGAAGAGAGGATCTCTGAAAGGGGCCATTCTTTTTATTTGGCTGTCCTTAGCTAGGTATGGTGCCTTAAAGCCTTCAGCTCTGGGCTGTGTACCAAAAAAGCTCAGCCTGCCTCTGTCCAGGAAAGGCTTTCTAATCGCTGCATTGAACATAGGAGGGCCAGCAGTTGCCCCGTAAGAGCTGAAATACAACCATACAACTGAATAAAGGAGGTACCTAGCGGAGAAAAGTGTTATATCCTAAGAGGACATAGGCAGCCCTGCCAAGTCACAGGTTGAGAATGGCCCTGGCCCCAAGGGTTCCTGGGCCATGTGCTTTTTCATGTATGTTCCCTAATAACACGTTCATGTGCCCTGGTCTCACCTCTTCTCTTTCTTTCACCACTGGTGTAGTAAGTTGTGAGAGACTGTATCCTACCTGCATTTTCTTAAGTATTTTATTTTGAAGTAATATGTTTACTTTGCAAAAAAGTGCACAAGTCAGTGGAGGATCTTGAATTGTGGTTTTCACTGGGTACTGGGTACTCCATATACCCTGGGGTCATTTTTGTTTGTTTTCTGGAAAGACTGCGAGGGAGTGTCCCAGATCCTACACCTGGTTTTTCTGTAGCTTCTGGCCAGCTGAAAACATTCCTCTCCTTAGCTTAATTTTACTAATGAGGAAACTGCGGATCTGAGGAGTAACTAACCCAAAGCACTGGAGGTGAAGGCAAATCGAAGTCTATTGATTCCTGTCCAAGAACTTTGTCTACTTGAGGCTGCAGTGATGGAACAGGAGGGAAGAGACCCAACTGAAAGAGACAGGACTTTGCTATGCCAGAGACTGGCTGGAGATCACAGCCTTGATACCATTTTCATTGAAGTTAGAACTTCTATTTATTTCCAAAGGGACTGAGGGGCTGATGCAGGCATCCTCACCTTTCATCTCATCTTTGCTAACTGCCGTCAGCCTGCCTCTTTGCCAACCCCGCAGCCTAAAGCTGCTGGGGGGGCCTTAGGAGATAGAGAAAATGGGTCCTGCGAGGCACAGAATGGAAGTGCAAGGGGGCTTTCTCGTGGGCTCCCTCCCGAAGCCCATCTCGGATAGCCTGAAGCCGATGACGCTTCTCGCTGAGCCCGCGGCTTCCAGTCGAGCTCTCAGCCCGGGCCATTCGATGCGGCAGCCTGATGATCCAGAAAGACACTCTGGGCTGGGTTTCCACATGGGAGCTGCTCAGTCCACCTCTGGGGAGAGTGTGGATTGGTTCATCCTCCTCTTCTTCAGCTGCCTACAATCACAGAACCACAAGGTCTCTGAGCTGAAAGGGATTTCTCTAGCTGAGCAGGAAGCCCCCCCCTTCCCCCTTCCCCCTTTCCCCTTCCCTCTTCCCTTTCCTCCCCTCCCTTCCCCTCCTCTCCCCTGACATCATCTTGAAAAAACAGACATTGAGCCTTTGCTTGAAGACTTCCTGGATGGTGAATTCACTACCCCTGGTGGCCAACCCTAACTTCCTCCTTCCTATTTCTGCCCCTGCCATCTCCACCTACTGCTCCTGGGCCTTCCAGCTGGGGCCATGCATTCGCAAGCTGCAAGGGAGGGGAGAAAGAGGGACTAGGCTTGGATGAGTACATCTGTAGGTCAGGCCTTGATCTCACTTCCCCCATCCACAGGAGGAGGTCTCCTAACCCTTTCCCCTCCTACTTCATTTCTTTCTGTCCCACCCCTGATTACTGGGGAGACAGAGGCATGGCCAAAAGGGAGAGCAGCATGAACTTGTTTCTCGGTCTTGCTCCCACTTCCGTAAAGACAGAGTGTTTCAGTCCTCCCATCCTTTCTCCTTGGAAGCCACAAGAGTCCAACACTGAATTTACTGGGCAACAGAAGCATTTCTGACCTTCCAGTCATCCTCCATGTTCCCTTCTGAAGGCTCAATTGCTGCCACCACCTTCTCCGAAATCATCACATCTCCAGTTCGATTATCAGTCACCTGTGTGGATATGTGTATAATATGGGGGTGGGAGGACAGTCAGAGAATGAAACCCATTCCCTTTACTAGTGCCTTTTCTGCCCAACACCACATTTATTTCTCAGCTGTTACCAGTGTTGGTATGGATCAAAGCCAGAGTCTAACAGGTATCGGGACAGAGTGTGAAGGAGCAGAGCTGGTTGGCTGAGTAAATGCAGCCAGGCAGGGACACGGAGTTGAGAGGCTGAGAAGAGGGAAGGAGGCTGACCTTGTCTATCTGGTGGTGGCTGTAGACAGTACTGTTACCCAAGCGGTGGTGTTTCTGGTCCTCATTGTGATAATTGGGGGGGAGGCTCCTAAAATCCACTGAAGGTGTCAAGAGGCTGTCCACGCCCCGAAGCAGATCCTCCTGGGGGAGCCCCAGCCAAGAAAAGAGGAAGATAAGAAGCCAGGGGCAGGTGGAGGAGAATCCAGAAAGGACCATGGAGAAATCAGTGGAAACAAGTTAACTCTCCTCCAGCCTCTCAGTCTCCCTCTCATGAGCTCCTCCTCCCATCCTCTCTCTGATTCTGTCCCTTTCTCCAGCTTCCCTAGCCAACCTTTCCCCCTCTCCTCTATTCCTGAGCCTCAGTCCCTCTGTCCTCCCTCTTTGTCCCCATCTTCCTGTCTTTCCTTCTCTCTGAACACCACGCCCTAGTCCCCAGTTTCCTTGGGTCCTCATCCTTACCTTCCTGTCTTTTACGGTCCCCTCCGTGGCTGAGTCATCTTTGCCCCTCGTTTTTCATACTGCTGTCCCCGCACCTGTCAGCCTCCCCCCTCTTGCCCTCATCCCTGCCTTACAATTTTTTCCACTGCCCCTGTGGATCTATGCTTTTGTCCTTATGCTCGCCCATCCCTCTCTCCCCTTGTGGGCCCATCCCACAGTCTAGCCTTCAGTTTCTTTCCCTTGGACCCTCTGGCATAGGCCCGAGGAAACATTTCACCAGTATTGGTTGCTTGGTTCTCCCGTAGGCCAGGCTCTGTCAACCTCCCTGGCTCTGTCCTCCACACCCCTCAGCCTTCCTTCTGCTCACCTGAAAGAAGAGACGGCTGAGGCTGCGGAGGAGGCTGTGGATGCCCAGCAGGCCCATGGACCCCAGCTCCGGACCCTCGGAAGTGTCCGGACCCCCAGGGGCATGACTGTGCCCGCGGGCATGCTCTGGGACGGATATGGGTGCAGCTTGGTCCTCGGGGGTAGCTGCCAAGAGCAGGAGCAGCAGTAGCAGGGGCTGAGGCCACATGGTGGGGCGGGGCCTGAGTGTGGGAGAGGAGCAGAAGTCGGAAATCCCGCCTCGGAAGACAGGTCCCCGCCCCTCCCCAGGTGAGACTCCTTTTCCTTCCTGACCAGGTGTCCCTCCCGGGCCCCTGGCACTTGGGTCCTCAACTGTGAGACTTCCCACAGAGGCAGACTGCCAACGGGGAGAACTGTCACGCCCCCCCCGCAAACCGCTTGGTCCCGTGCCCCGTCACGCCCCCTCTGCTGCTCGGGGCACTCCTCTCTCCAGCTGGGGGAAATCCCACTTGGAAGTGATCTCGTGCGTGGGCCCACGAGCTATGCCCCTAGCGCCTGCGTCCTTAGTCCCGCCAGGGTTCGGGGCTGCGGTCTATTTGGGCGACGGGTCCTAAAAGCAGTGTAATCCGACAGGATCGGAGCAGGCCAGGGCAAGGGGTCCGGAACTTTAACGTCCAGTCCTCCAAGAACCAGCCTTCCAGGCTCTCCAGAATCTAGGGCTCTTCGGGCTTCCTCCTAGATCCAGGCGTAGTACTTCCTCAATGCCACCCCACGGGCATCCTGGCCTCCAGTTCAGATTCTCAAAGACCCGGGCACCACCTCACTCTGTCACACCACCCTCCAGTTCCCACGCTCCCCAGTCTCCAGTTCTTGCCCTGGAGGATTCAGACGTCCCATTCTACAGAAGACCCTTCAGAGACCTGTGTATTGTGTTTACCAGTTGGGGCCCTCAGCCAGTACCTCTTTGAAGAACTCCGCTCCTGCCTCTGTATCCTGTCAGTGGCTCACTCGACTTTCTCAAGGACCCAGTCGGCCTGTCCCCCTAGGCCCTTGCTCTCTCACACCCGGCTCGGTGGGCTGGTCCTGACGATTGCTGACTGTGTGCTGACTGTGGGCAGAGAATGGGCCCTGCCCCACCCCCGACTGAGCTGAGGTCACAAGAGACGTCACAGAGACTGCCCCTCAATTAATTGAGAGGCTGCTTGGAGTAGGTAGTGGGCCAAAGCCAGGAAGACAGAAATTCTCAAACCTAATCTCTGGCACATCCTGGCTGTGTGACCCTGGGCAAGTCATTTACTTCTCAATGGACAACTCTCCAAGACTCTAAATTTCAGGGGGGGTTCTGGCCTGCATTGGTCCTCTTCTCACCAGGAGGTTCCCTATGCCAATAAAATCCCAGGCCCAGGTCCTAGTCTACTTTGTCCATAGTGCCTTGTACACAGTAGGAATTTAATGAATGCTTGCTGTGAGTTGACAGGTACTTAATTCCCCTAAGTACATACAATGCTACATCCTTTATTCCTTCTCAAAATCTCAGGTCTGGAAAGGATCTCAGAAGCCTTGAATTAAACTTGAAGTCAAATCTTTACAATACACCTGATGTGTAGCCTGGTCTTGAAGACCCCTCAGTGATGGTAAACTCTGTTTCCCAAGGGAGCCAATAAATATCCAGCTTCCTCTCCCACATATACAAACCCAGTTAGAGGTATGAGTAGATCCAGAAAGAAATGAGGTATAGGGCAGCTACATATAGGCAAATGTGATAGGGCACCCTCATGACGGAGGCATGTGATTAGGTCACATGAAGGAGTAATTTATGATCCTGGAACAAATCTCATTGCTATCAGTTGGTCAGTATGTGCCAGGTATTGTGTTAAAGCACTAAGGGTACAAAGACAGCCCTTGCTCTCAAAGAACTCACAGTCTGATGGGGAGACAACAGGAAAACAAGTATGTGCAAACAGGATTTGTAAATTGGAGATATTTAACGAAGGAAGGCATCAACACTGAGGAGAATCAGGAAAGACTTGATAAAAGGTAAGATTTCAGCTGGCACTTGAAGGAAGCCAGGGAACCCAAGAAGCAGATGGTCATTGTGCTGCTCTTTGCTGGACCTCTTCCCTCTCCCCACAGTCTTGGCTTAGGTATTTTGTGCTGGTGTTTATCTTCAGTTATAGCTGTCTTCAGGGTCACCTAACACTTTGTCCAATATCCACTAAGAATGCTGTGGTTAGTAAGCCTCTCCCCTGAAGAGGAGACAGTAGCTTTTTCTTGCTCTTCCTAAGCCTGCTACTGTGCCAACCTTGTTAGTACTATCTACTATCCTGTTGTGTGAGATATGGTGAAGACCCCTCATAAAACTTTTAGTCTAGGGGACCCTCATAGAATTAAAGGTTGGGTTTTTAATTCAGTTTTTCTGTAAAAACAAGCTGCTGACCCTGAAGTGTTCCAGGAGAGGAGCATCTGACCACAAGATGCAAACACATCTGCATGGTTACCCAGGTCAAGAGACTAATGAGGATGGGAGTTGTGTACTAAATCTGTGGGATCATCATATCTGCTTGTTCTCAAAGGACCTGAACTCATCAAGTAGAGAATGTTACAATGCTTGCCTCCTTGCCCAGTGATATTGTGAAGGGCTACGAGATATTCCAGGAACAAGAACAAGGACACAGGCTGCTTGTTCTGTACTTAGCCATGGTTATTGGGGTTGATTTATCATGTTTAGATTGTACCCTCAAAGCTCGTGAGAATGAGTCAAGAGGAAGGGGGGTGGGGAGAGGGATTGCGAGTAGGTAATGGGGCTGGGGCTATAAAAGTATGTATCTTCTCTGTGCCTGGCGCAGTCTGACACTGAGAATGTATTGAGTGCACTCAGTGTGAGTTGTCCTTTTTCTCATGAGAAATCATAATAAATTCCTTTCTACTTTCTACCTTGAGAAGCCTCTGAGTTTAATTTGGGTAAGGGTCTTTGTTACCCCACATACTGTCTTTAGTCTGCTGGAGGTGCAGTGATTAGGAAATTTTGCCTTGATAAGAAAGGCTACAGTTCTCTCGGCCTGTTGGGCCCCCAACCCCCATTGTTCCCTCCTGCTGCCCTCTGGGTGGTCTGTTACATTCCAAGGCGCTAGGAGCCAGAGCCCTGATAAGGCTGTCTGCCTTACCGGAATATGAACTTTGGACTAACAGCATTGAGCATTTTTCATCCAATGGGATAGCTCCCCCCTTCTTCTGGCCCCTGTTGCTGAGGCAGGTGACTTAGTCTGCCCAGGGGGAGATAAAGGGGGAGCGAGAGGAGGGAGAGGGGTAAGAGGAGAGAGAAGAGAGAGAAAGAAGGGAAGAGAAGCTGTAACAATAAAGCTGCATTTTTAAACCCATCTGTGCATGCAGGGAGTTCTGTTTGAGAAGGAAACCGGAGACGTCCGAAGACCCCAGGGAGGGTAAGTGAGGAAGGCGGGCCAGCAGGGAATCCGAGGTGAGTGGATTCCAACATTGGCCAGTATTCTTACTGGAATGACTGTGAAGCTTTCCTCAGTGTTCTGTTAATTTTATCTGGAGGGGTGTTGAAGCCCTTCAGTCAGACTGTCTCAGAATGCACAGAAACCTCAGCTGAGGTCAGCACTACCTTTTGCACTGTTCTGTTTACACTCGTTTATTAACTGCTTCTCCTGCTTCCCTTCTGAACTCTCCTCTGAACAGCTTTGTCCTTGATTGTCTGATCTGAGTCTCTCAAGTCTTGTTGATGCCTTCAGTTCTCCCCAGTTAGCCTATTCCTGATGAAGCCCCCACCGCAGGAGACCAGTGGAAGGAGAAGACCACATCTGCTTCAGTGCAGACTTAGACATCCCTTTCTATAACATGCTAAGGCTCACCTGCATGGCTCTGGAGTCATTTGATACTGTGGAGGTGATTATGATTTTCATAGTAATCAGCATGATATGTATAATGAATACACTAGTAGATGAGATTTCTTGGACTTGCCTCTTCTGTCTTGGGAGCCAGATGCAGCTTGAAATGATCAGTCAAGCCCTTGACAATGCTCTAATAATCACTGCATTCTTGTGTTTGTGGACGTTAGGTGAAGTGAATAAAAGATTGTAGAACCTGTTCCTGTCACAGAGCTCTGGTCCTATGACTCACCAAGTAACAACCTAAAAGGACCTGAAATGACATTGTTCCCACAGAACTTCAGGACGTCTGTATTGTGTGCTTGTTATGAGAAACCACTCAGACCCTATGAAACTATTGTTTCACCTATATTCACCTTCCCCCTTCCCTTCCATTTGTAATTTATGTACATAATCTCTGCCTTCGCTGCAGCAAGGTGGAATTCTGATCTGGAGAATTCCCAATTTGCAAATCTGTTCTTGATAATAAAACTAATTAATTAAATTGCTGCTTGATTACTGGCACTTTGTCTGTGGCCTGCTCTTTCATCATTCTCAGGTTAGAGACTGGCTCAGTAAAACCCTCTTAATAATAGTAAGTTAAACAGGAGCCACTGGAAACCTGTTGTATTTGCCAGGAGAGTACCCGATATCACCCACACACAATGCCCCCGTAAAGACATGGGCTTCAAGGCGAACTGTCTCTGAGAAGTTCTAGGATTTTGTCAGACTAAGTGTGGACCGATAACCGTCCACTGATGGGGGGTGAGGGCTAGAGTTCATAACATCAATATTTCTGCTAAAAATTCTGCTTTAAGTTGATAAATCAAAAAGCACTTTTGAAGTATTTGTGATGATCCAGACACTTTGCTAAGTGCTGGAGTTAGAAAGGGAGGCAAAAGCGGTCCCTGCCCTCAAGGAGCTTCTGTTCTAGTTTCCAAAAGTCTGGATCAATTTTTAAAAAAATTAAATTATTTCTAGTTTTCAACAATCACTTCCATAAGTTTTAAATTTTCTCCCCCTCCCCAAGACAGCTTGCAATCTGATATGGACTATACATATACATTCATTCCTATTAAACACATTTTCACATTACTCATGTTGCATAGAAGAATTACAGCAAATGGGAAAAACCACGTGAAAGGAAAAAAAAAAACAAAATAAAACAAAGCAAAAAAAGGAAAATAGTCTGCTTTGTTCTGCATTTCGACTCCATACTTCTTTCTCTGGATGTGACTGGCATTTTCCATCATGTGTTCCTTGGAATTGTTTTAGGTCCTTGCATTGCTGAGAAGGGCTAAGTCTATCAAAATCAGTCCACAAACACTGTGGCTGGTACTGTGTACAATGTTCTCCTGGTTCTGCTCCCCTCACTCAGCATCAGTTCATATATGTCTTTCTAGGTTTTTCTGAAGTCTGCCTGTACATCATTTCTCATAGCACGATAGTATTCCATTGTGTTCATATACCACAACTTGTTCAGCCGTTCCCCAACTGATGGGCATCCCCTTGATTTTCAGTGCTCAGCCACCACAAAAAAAGCTGCTATGAATATTTTTGTACATGTGGGTCCTTTTCCCATTTTTATGATCTCTTTATGATCTCCTTATGGTCTCTTTGGGATATAGCTGGGTCAAAGGGTATGCAGCCTGGATCAATATTGAATCAACAAGGAGCCATGTGGAGCTCAGGTCAGTGATTCATAAGTGCTAGCATGGCTTCATCAGGAATAGGCTAACTGTACAGTCACTAAACTGGTAGAGGAGGGGAGTCCTGTAGCTATGGGTTACTTAGATTGTAGCAAACTTAGCATCAGATAGCTCAGGCTTTTCGTGGGGAGAAGATGGAGTAATGTGGATGAGATGATTATATAATTAGATTCATTCAGCATCTGGTTGGTTGGGTTTAAAGAGTCGTCAAGGGATTCTGTCATTGTAGAAGAAGGTCTACAGTGGGGTGCCAAAGGGCTTGGCCCTATGATGTTAATTATCAGGGATTTGGATAAACACAGAGATAGTGATCTGCTCATCACATTTGCAGGGGACAGAGACGGGAGGAAGAGTAAACACTAGATGACAGAGGCAGGATTCAAAGGCTCTTGGAAGGTTATCTTCTTGCCACTGCACCCTCTGGACCAGAGACTTGTGTTAGGAGACTTAAGCCTTTCCACACTGGAACTCCTGAGCTTCCCACTGCCCTTTCTGACCACATGGTCCACTCTCCATAGCCAGCCCAACCCTGTTTCACTTTAGATTCCAGTTATCTCCTTGCCTCCCACTATGAGTATGCTCCCACCTCGATTTCCAGCTCTGGAACCATAATCAAATCAAAACTGTCCTTGATACTAGAAAGGTTGCTTCAATCTAATTCTCAGTGACTCCACTCACCATCTCTCTGACTGTCTAGGCCAGTGGTTCTCAACCTTCCTAATGCCGTGACCCTTTAATACAGTTCTTCATGTTGAGGTGACCCCCAAACATACAATTATTTTTGTTGCTACTTCATAACTGTAATTTTGCTACTGTTAGGAATCTATCTGATGTGGAGGATGTATTTTCATTGTTACAAATTGAACATAACCCACAGGTTGAGAACCGCTGGTCTAGGCTAAAGTTTCCTTCTCTGACCCCAATTCCCCTATGTGTATTATTAAAATGTAAGCTTCTAGAGGGCAAGAACTGTCTTGATTCTGTATTTGTATCTCTGGTGCTTAGCACAGTGTTTGGAACATAGTAAGTACTTAACGAATGCCTTTTCATTCTTTCCTTTCTTGTATTATTCATTGGGCTGAATCTAATAGGAAGAAAACACTAGGGATACACATAAAATCATACAATGGTTTACAAATTAATTGCACAAGTTCAGCCTGGGAGAGAGAGATTTAGAAGCTTGAACCAGGATTATGAGTGGACCACAAGCTCAGTAAGTTATGCAGTGTGTGATGGGGCAAATGTCGTCTTGGTCTGCACTGAGAGGAGCAGAGCTTCCAGAAACAAGGATGCATTAGACCATTTGCTCTCTGCCCCATAAGACTATAACTGCACTATTGCGTTCAGTTCTGGGCACTTTGGTTTGGGACAGATGAGCTTGTGGGCATACAGAAGAAAGAAATGAAGGTGAAGAAGGGCCATGACTCTATGTCATCTGAGGATCAGCTGAAGGAACTGGAGACAACCTAGAGAAGAGGAGACTTGAGGCCACGGGTCCCCCACCCCTCGTATGGGCATTTGAAGGATTGTTATGTTGAAGAGGGATTAAATGGATTCTGTTCCACCAAGACAGCAGAATCAGAAGCAACAGATAGATGCTGCAAAAAGGAAAATATAGGCTTGAAGCAGCTAGGTGGCGCTGCAGTAAATACATCACAAGCCCTGAAGTCAGGAAGACCTGAGTTCATATATGATTTCAGATACTAGCTATGTGACTCTGGGCATCACTTAACCCCGATTGCCTCAAAAAACTAAAAAACAAAAACCAAAAGAAAATATTAAAAAACAAGCCAAAAACATCCTTCCTAAATATTACAATAGGCTATTTTGAAAGTACTGAACATTTCATTATCTGTGATAGTTATCAGTTTAATGTAGTTTCCTGTTTTAACCTTTCTTGACTCTGAGTTTTTATTTCTGCTTTTTTAATTCCCCTTTCCTTTTATTTTGCAATACTGGGTTTTTAAAATCACTTGATGTGTAGGAAATTTTATTCCAACCTCTCATTTTTAGTACAAATATGTGGTTTTATCTCTATTTTTTTCATTCATTTATTTTTAGCTTTCAGCATTCATTTTTTTTAGTTTTTAAACTTTTATTTATTTTAGTTTACATCATTCATTTCCACGAGATTTTGAGTTACAAATTTTCTCCCCATCTTTCCCCTATCCACCACCCCAAAACAGCCATCCCATTGTATAACCCCTCTCCCAATCTATTCTCTCTATGTCCTCTCCCATCGCCCCTCTGACTTTCCAGTAGGGCAGGATGGATCTCCCTACCACAGTACCTGTGTATCTCAAGTTCCAGCTGAATGTAGTTAATATTAATAATAATTATTATTGTATATGTATATACATATGTATTTATAACATTTGATTATAGAACTTTAGATTCTAGATTCTTTCTCTTCCTCCCTCATCACCCACCCCCACTGGAAGGACAAGCAATCAAATACAGGCTGAACATGTGAAATTACGCAGAACCTCTCCATAGTGAGCACACTGTGAGAGTCTGATTACATGTCCCTTCTTCCTATCCTGCCCTCCCCCACCCCGTTCCACTCTCAACCCTGTCCCTGTCCCTGTCCCTCTACAGAAGTGTGCACTTCCATCAACCCCCTCC
>CM053582.1:69403979-69454754 GCA_028627135.1 Pseudochirops cupreus
AGAGCTGCAATAAATATTTTTGCACATATGGGACCTTTTCCCACTTCTGTGATCTCTTTGGGATATAATCCCAACAGTGGTATTGCTGGGTCAAAGGGTATGCAATTATTTATAGCCCTTTGGGCATAGAGGAACCAAAACTCTTACCAATATTATTGGATGCCATCCTGTATAACTCTGACATAAACATTTCCAATTTTGTAATATAATGTGAAGTTCAAATAAGTCACCAGAATTGAGCCAAACAAGATAAAACTTTTCCAACTGACAATGAATCCAGGTCAGCCCCCATCACCCTCAGGCAGCATCAGGTCATGACACACACAGCCTGGTTTTCCCAGCCCTTTCTGCGTTGGAGCTTGTTCTGTGTAAACATGAAGTTAATCTATGTATAAGAGTTAAAAATACCCAAATATCTGTTATATTTCTCAACTTTCTTCATTTTAGACAGCACAATAATAATTAAGATCTTAGTTTACAAAAACCTTTGGTGTTACAAAAATGGAAAAGTCTTCATAACTCTGAAAATTGTTTGAAAATTTATTATGTAAACTGTGTGGTGTGACAAACTGATTCTGTTTTTTTGGTTTTTTTTTTTAAGTGGGGGGGTGGGATGGGGGAGATTTTTATATAAAGTATAGAAAACACTGGCTGAGGCCAGGAAAGTTGCTTTGGATTTTGACCTAAGCCACCCTAGTCTGTCTACACTTAAAAGGTCATGAAAAAAGGCCTTTATTGATTGGAAGAGACTTTCTGGGACTCAGTGGCACAAGGGAAAATCAGGAGCCCCTGGGGAAGGGAAGAAGTGCTGCCCTTTAGAAATAGGAGGAAGAAAAAAAGGGGGCTTAAGTCAAGCCTTTCCTCAGAGAGTTGGGTGCCCTTACCTTAATCTCCTTCCCTGTCTTTAAAATGGGGACAAGTACACATCTCACAGGTTTATTCTGAGGATCAAGTGACATAACATATATAATGTGAATCCAAAAATTCATAGCACTAAAAATAAATTGCTGGGTACCAATAGTTGTGTGGTTGTGGTTGTGATGTGTCCTTTCTCCAAGAGGACCATGACATCAAGGAGATGATGACATGACTTGCAGTTGACTCTGAGGGAGGGCTCCTGGAAGGTCACCAGCCTCACTTTCTCCTCCAGAGCCATCAGAGTCCAGTGACCAGATGTAGATCAGGATGACTGGAGATGACCCATGATGCAGTGGGAGGACTTGGCCTTTTTAACCTAAGGTCTTTCCCAATGGTAGTAATAACAAGAGTAATAGTAGTAGTAGTAGCAGCAACCACAATTATAGTAGTAGTGGTGGTAGCAGCAACAGTAATAAATCAACCAATACACATTTACTCAGCCCTTATAACATGCCAGCCACTATGCTAAACTGTGAGGATACAACAAGAGGCAAAAGACAGTGCCTGCCCTCAAGGACTTTACCATCTAATGGGGGAGACAATGGACAAACACATATATACAGAGAAGATAAATAGGAAATAATTAACAGAAGGGAGGCACTGGAATTAAGAGGGCTTGGGGAAGCCTCCAGTAAATTACAGGATTTTAGTTGGACTTAAAGGAAGTCAGGGCAGTGAGCATAAGGAGGGAGAGTGCTCCAGACAGGGGGGCTAACAGAGCTGAGAGATGGGGCCATCAGGGCAGCAGCACTAGGAGGAGCAGGAGCAGTGGGAGGGGGAGTCCCTACTACTACTCAGTAGAGATGAGGGTGGTGGAGACTAGACAAAGAAAAGGGGGAAAGTGGGGGCAGAACAGAAAGTTGGGAGACATCCAGGTGAGGGGGGAGGTCATGAATAGGACCCAGGAAAATAGAATGAGAGAAGGAAAAGTAGGGGAAGCAGTGAAAGGGAAACAGATCAAAGATTGCCCAAGAGCAGGAGAAAGTCTACAGTAACACAATTAGCAGAGCAGCCAGGAAGGACAGGGCTGAGAAAAGGCTTTAGCTACTAAGCCATCTTTGGATGCCTTGAAGAGAGCACTCTCAATTGCATGACAGAGACAACTGAGTAGGATATGAGGAGGAGATGGAAATGCTTGTAAGTCAGCTGTGTAAGCCTTGGCTCAAAGGGCCACTTACATGGTACTCTCTCCTGACTGGTGGAGACTGATTCTTCAACCTTTCATGCCTGGGTTAGGGGCAGGCAGAGGTGGTGAGGGTGGGAGAGAAGAAAGATCTCAGCTTTTCTGGCTTCTAGCATGTAGGGAATGATGGACAATTCCAGGGCCTGTTCTCACCAGCTCTGTCTTTTCAGAATTTTTCTCCCTTCATGGACTGCCCAAGGTCACACAGTAAAGGTAAAAGGTTGGATTTAAAGCTAAGTCAGAAATTGTTTCATTTTCATGATGTATTGTGGTGAAACTGTTTCAAAGAATTCTGATCAGAGACTCTGCTCCATGTTGGGGGGGGGGCGGGAAGTGTGTGTGTCAGAGTCAGAGACTCCACCCACCCAGGGATACCAATAACTGTTGGGGTTTCCTGATGTGTGTGGTGGAACCATCTCAAAGAATTCTGAGTCAGACCACCTCTAATTCAAGTACAGGCATTTACTGAGATTGATGCCCCTCCTGATGTGGGCCGAGTTCCAAGGGGAACTAGCAACTTCAGAGAAAGCAAGATGGATTTTTATTGGGTAGAAATGCAATTACATAACAGAAATTATAAATATTAAAAAGGCAGAAAGGTTTGTTAAGCGACTACATAATAGGGGGAAAGTCCCAGCCACAGTGGAACTGCATGATTACCCACAATGCATATAGAAAAAAGGGGGGTATGTATGTAGGGTGATATTATAACAAGCCTTTCTATGTCACAAGTTCACCTAAAGGACAACTTTTAGTATTACTCCATAAGTGCCTACTTAGGGAAAGTCCCGTCCATTGTTTTGGGGTCCACATCCTGCTTGGGCATCCTGGTGGTGCTGCATTCTGACTGGTTGAATATTGTGGTCCTGAGACTAGATGGATGTGGTTGAGTGCATGGAAATACATGCTGTTTCTGGGGAAATATGAGGAATGGGTCTGGGGGCAGTGGCTAGGTAGAGGCAGGGGCTGGGATCCCATCACATGGACACACCTACTGTTTCTGGGAGAAACAGGAGTTCATGGACATACCTGTTGTTCTAGTGAGCAGTGAGGCATACATGAAGAAGTCAGGGCATTGATGAAAGGGGGTGAGTGGATAGGGCAGTGGCCCTGCTATTCAGTGGGGACCATAAGCTAGAATATTGGGGCTGGGGGCAGATTTATTAGGAGTCCATCACTATGACACTAAAGTCAGTCTCCTTTCTACTGTTGTGCATAACTGGAGGAGATCAATGGAAGGTTGGTTTGTTTCCTTTTAAGAATGAAGGGGCCTGGAAAGGGATCAGAAGATTGGATGAATGATTATGTTTCTCCCTTCTCAGATCACCTCCTTGAAAAATCATCTGCAGCTGGGGCCCCCATTTCCTCTCGCTCTCGTCTAAACTCTCTCTAATCTGGCTTCTGTCATTCGACAGACACTTCTCCAAAGACACCAGTGAAGTCTTTTGTTGCTAAATCTCATGTCCCTTATCAGTCCTCATGGTTCTTCACCTGGCCGCATCAGTTTGGTGTTGTCCACCTTCTGCTCCTCCATTTATTCTGCTCTTTAGGTTTTCATGACACTGTTTTCTCCTGATTGTCCTTCCATCTACCCAACTATTCCCACTTGATCACCTTTACTAGTTCTTCACGCATTTGCTAACTGTCAGGGTCTCCCAAAGCTCTGTCCTGGACTCATTTCTCAGGGCCATTTCCAGTCGTCCTGATGAATATCTGGCCACTGGACCCAGATGGCTCCAGAGGAGGAAGTGAGGTTGGTGACCTTGCACAGCCTTCCCTTCCTCCCTGCAATCCAAATCAACTGCACTCATGTCATCACCCCCCTGATGTCAGGGTCCTCTTTGAGAACAAAGGACAAACACAATTGTTGGTGTCTCCCAAAGCTCTGTCCTGGAATGATTTCTCTTTTCTCTAAGCCCTCTCTCACTTGGTGACGTCCTTGGCTCTCAGGGGTTCAATGCCCTCTATGCAGAAGATTCTCAGATCAATTTATTTAGCCCAACTCTCTTTCCTCTCTCACGGGGCAGAGAGAAGGCTCAGGGGTAGAGCAGCGGGCATGGAGTCAGAAAGACCCGAGTTCACATCCTCACATGTTTACTAGCGGTGACTTTGGGCAACTCACTTCTCTTTGCCTTAATATCCTGGAGAAGGAAACGGGGCAGTATGGTGCATGGGGTCACAAAGATTTAGACATTTTAAGCAACCACAAGCATCTTTCCTCATCCTAAGGCCTATCTCTCACTTTCCCTCTAGGACACTTTAAACTGGTTGTGCTGTAGGTGATAAGCACATCTTTAATGACTTTCTTTGCCCTTAACTGATACTTTCATTGCCCTTAACTAGTCCTTGGGCTGGGCCATCACCAACTGTTTGGATTTTTCTTTTCCCTCTGGATTCCTCTGACTCTGGAGAAGTCAGGCTGATGTCTTCACACAGCTCTGTCTCACTTAAATAGAATTCATACCCTCTGACATCACTGATCTTCTTCATTCAGGAAGGATGAATGAAATGTCAACCAGGATAAGCCCACACCTCAAAATGCACAGGGGTCCAAGTTGAGTTGAATGCAGAAAATCTTTATTAGGAGGTAACTCAGACACTAATGAAGTGGAACTCCCAAACAAAGTACAAAGGAGCCCACCACCTAGGAGCAGCAGGGACAATTTATGCTTGAAAATTATGAAGGGAGGAACAGCTAGGTGGTGAAGTACATTCAGCACGACCCTAGAGTCAGGAGGACCTGAGTTCAAATCCAGCCTCAGACACTTACTAGACTTGTGAACTTGGGCAAGTCACTTAACCCCAACTGCCCTGCCCTTCCCCCTCCAAAAAAAAAAAAAAGAAAATTATAAAGGGGAGGTTCAAAGAGGGGTGAAGGGAGAGAATGGCCAGTCTTTCCCAGGATCAGGTGGGCCACAGAAACAGAATACTTTGCAGGAACAGGCTTTTGAGGCCCACAGCTCAGCCAGGTCAGCCAGCAAACACCAGCAAAGCCTCTGAGAGTATGTTTCATAAGGTTTCTCTCCAGTGTGGATTCTCTGATGAATAACAAGACTGTGCTTCCAGTTAAAAGTCTTTCCACATTGATTACATCCCTAAAGTTTCTCTCCAGTGTGGATTCTCCGATGCTGATCAAAACTATTCTTATGTCTGAAAGTCTTCCCACACTGATTACATCTATAAGGTTTCTCTCCAGTGTGAATTCTGTCATGTGTAGCACAGATTTCTCTCCAATTCACATCAAAGGAACCGTCATCATTCATCAGTCTTTGCTTGTGAGTTTTTTCCACAGAAAGGTTTAGTTCTGCAGTTGTTCCGTTCGTTTCAAGTCTGATCTCTCCTCCTGAAAAAAACGAAAACAAAAACAAACACAGACCCTACACACGCACACATGCCCTTTCCTCCAGCGGCAGAAAATAAACTCAGTTACTTTCTATTTCCCCAGGCAAAGAGAAAACTCCTAAGAGGGCAGAACCAATCATTTTCAAATGCCTCTGCTTCATATTTCTGTGCGTGCGTGCTTTCTGGAGGGGAGAGGGCAGGGCAACTGGGCCTCCTGACCCCAGGGCCGGCGCTCTACTCAGGGGCCGCCTAGCGGCCCTGCTGCTACCTCACGTTCCAAGGGCGGTTTAATTCACAAAGAACGTCATGCACTATTTACCCTGGATCCTCACAACAAAACTGTGACACAGGAGGGGCCATCATTATCATCACATTCCAACTCATGCCGTGAACTCAGAATGCCTGAGTGACTTGACCCAAATCCCAACAACAGAGACTAGAATTCAAACCCCATGAACGGACATACTCTGTCCACAATATTCAACAAACTATCCCCACTTTCGGTATTTCTGCCTCTTTCATTGTCTGCACTTTCAATCCTTTCTTCAGAGATACAATGCCAACTGGTGCACACACACTAAACACTCAAATGATTTCATGAACTTAATTGTAAACACAACGTAATTTCCCTGATCATCACTCTCAATCTTATTTTTTCTGTTACATTACCCGAGGTGATATGCAGAATGCCAACACTTTTGTATTTACCTGAAGCATAAGAGATTCTGTTCTGACCCATTAATTTTTTGAGATAGCCATTACTTATTTCTTTTTAAAAAATTATCTTTAAATGCCTCTGCTCACTAAAGTAAAATCCAAATCCTTCTATAAACACAAATTTAAAAATGCACGGCATTGCCCATGTCTGAAAATATGTGCCTGATACAAGAATTTGGGTTTATCATACTTTTCTACAGAAGAGGACCATACGCTTCGCTACTGATCCTCTTGGACCCCTTCCCCTTTAGAGGTTCACCCCTTGAAGTTGGGAGACAACAGTCCAAGGAACTTGAGCTAAAATTTTGTTAGTAGCACCTTAAACAGTAAATAATTGTCCAATTTAGTAAGTATGTCCATGTTCCAACCTTAGGAAATTTCTTTCTACAATGATTGCAAACTATCCTGATCAGGAGTACTCGGCTTCTGTCAACTGTGCAGCGAGCACATCGGACTCTGCCTACTTCTGACTGTGAGCAGCATGTCCTTTCAGTCTCTCAGCTGTACCTCAGACTATGTCCAAAAGACCCTATCTCCCTGCACCCATGTAGTTCTCTCATTGTAGGTTACCTCATAACCACATCTCACCAAACCTGTCATCACTAGATCAAAGTCTCACTTGGGTTGGCCTTCATGCAGCAGTGAGGGCAGGCTACTGGAAAACCATGAGTGGAAGGCATGCACAGTAGGACTCCTCATGAAATCATTGTGGACCACCACAACCTTTCTACATAAACAGACCTTCAAATGCCCCTCACTGAAACGCCAAGGTAGTTTTCTAATTTGCAGTTATCCTGTTTATGTTTCCCTTCTTCTACTTGGCAGCTTCTCAAAGGAATTGGTTGGCAACATGGGTTAGTCATTCAATGGAGTTCTAATGAAAGTGCTGCCAGTTTACCACTGGTAGAAAAAAAGCAAAATCAAATCTGAAGAAATTCTATCCTTTCAAAAGTTGTTTTGTATATGAATGTTAATTAAAAAAAGAAAAAAAAACCAAAGCAATATTTGCAATTGACCTTCAAGTACATTTGTCACTCAATGCAGTACTTGTCATGAGCCAAAAGAAAAACAAATCTTTTTGATAGTAATTAGAAATTCGTTTTGCCTGGCTAGAGAGTTTTTAAAAAGTGCATTTCCATCCCCTAGCCAGAGCTTGTCCAGTTCTCCTTCCATTTTCTACCTTATACACGTGTGAGCATTTTCACCATATTCTGTTTAAAAATCAGAATACAACTGGTGTTAGAGTGGATAGAAGGCTGGGTCTCAAATCATGAAGACCAGCATTCCAATCCCACCTCTGAAATCTGCTAGCCCTGTGACCCTAGCCAAGTCACAAGACCTCTGTTTTCTTCACTTTCTTCATCTGTAAAATACGGATAAAAGTAGCCCCTAACCCCTAGGGTTCTTATGAGGATAAAATGAGACAGCATTTGCATATTGCACAACACACAGGAGACATTGTATAAAAGCTAGTACTTCTATTGGATTTTGCCTGTTTCCTCCCCAATTCCACTCTCCTTCTTCAGCCATTATTAACCTCACTCCTTTTCTTCCCTTATTATCTTGTTGAACTAAATGCATTTCCATTCTAAAACACTTTTTCCTATATCAGTATCTGTCTGTAAACTAGAATCTTTGCCTTCCATGGGATCCTCGAGGCTTAGCACAATGCCTCAAACAGAAGGAGCATCATCATTGGTTACTGACTCCTTGCAGGGGTCCAGAGCTGACAGCAGGCCCAGCCTCTTCCTCTACTCCCTGCACTCTGGGCTCTCTCCCAGCTGCTGAATGAAGGTTTTAGCCTCAGCCCTCCTTCTGTCCCTTTCTCGTACTCAATCACATTTCAGTAGTCAGTCACCTTTGTCAGGTTCTAACCCTGATGGGAATTCCACTGGACCAGAACCAATACTGAAGACCATAGAGGCTTCTTTGTAGGCTCCTGAAGGATTTTGAGCAATAGGACACTCGTGGGTCTCTATCTCCCAGGTCCCTAAACTGATGTGGTGGTCATGTACATGAACCTGGCCCATGATCCTCCAAGAATGGCAGAGAGATAGGCCTTAGAGATTAGGAAAGGGACTTGGGTTGATGATTTAAGCAAAGTTTAGCCTTGGAAGACTCCCGAGTAAGGCTTCTCTTGTCCGTGGGTACTGCTAAAGGGAGAGAAAAAAGCATTATGAAACCAGGCTGCCAAACCCACTACCAGTTTAGGTGTATAATCTCAGCTGGGGCCTCACTGGGGCAAGGCAATGCTCTGCCACTTTCCTGACTGTCTGTGCCACTCACCACAGCAGCTCTTCCAAATCTTTTCATTCATCCCCAACCCTCCATCACGCCTTGTTAACACTCCCCCCACCTCCCCACCAAAAACCATTTATGAAGGGTTTTCTTTTCCGCCTCATCTCATATATACCAAGTGTCTTTTCCTTTTTCAACCCCGTATCACATGGAAAGATTATTCTGCTTGCTGAAGAAAATCCCCTGAAAGGTGCAAATCATCTCACTCCAGCCCCTCATCTACCTCGGGAGATTCCTCCTCAACTATGTCCTTTTCTTCACCAATTTTCACTGTCCCACACTAATGACTTTTCCTATGGCCTCAAATCAAATCATTTCTTGCTAATCCTGGAAACACCCTCACATGATCCATGCATCCCCACAAGCTGGGGTCTGGTGTCTTTCCTCCATTCTATGGCAGAACTGCTAGAGATGGCCATCTCCATGGGGTGTCTCTAATTCCTTTCCATGGCGTTCTTTGAAATGATCTTTTTTCTTCTTGTACCTTCCTTTTTTTCCCCTCCCCGCCATACTGCCCAAGACACAGTCACCATTACACACATTTGGCACATCTATTTGAAATTATTCTAGATATATGTCTATTTACCAGTTCTTTCTCTGTATGCAGAGAGCATCTTTCTTCATTTCTACTTCATAGTTAATTTGGGTATTTATAATAGGCAAAAGAAAAGAAACTCTCTGCAGTCTTGCTCCCAGTCTCATTGCTGGACAGAAATGCATCTCAAGAGAGTTACCAATAATCTCACAATCCCGGCTGTTCCGGACCCTCTGCAGGTGCTGACGCGGTCAGTCTCCCCCTTTTCTTGACACCTGATGTTTGTTGACTTGAAGAAAGTTTAGGAAAGAGCTCACATAGGAAAGTCTAATCCCCTTTTGCATTTTCGGGAGAATTTCATGACCCCAAATTCCAGAAGATGACTTTTTTTAGGATCACATACGGATCTCTGGAAGGGAGCTGAAAGACCATGGAATCCAAATGCTTTGTTTTACAGATGGAGAAACTGAGGCTCAGTGCTTCAGTCACTGACCCAGGCAGTCAATGCAGAGAAATATCTGGAAAAGAGTTCCAAGGCACGTCTTTTTGCCCCAAATCAAGCACTTCCTTCACCACAACACACAGCAGCCTCGTGCAATCCCAGCTCTCACATACCTGCTTTCCCCTCACTCACCTGGACAGCAGCTCCTCAGGCCTTCTTCCTTTAGCATCCATGGTGCTTCCCTTTGCTCAAAATAAGGGATCACATCTTTTCTGGGAACTGGCAGCCCTGGGCACGTGGAATCAGTTAGCGATGAGCAAGCAAAAGATATGCAATTTAGTTCTCTTTGGGGAAAGGTGTTCAGAGCCAGACCCAGAGCTGCTCCATTTTGAGATTCCCTCCACTATGCTCACATACATGAGTCTGTTCTTCTCATTAGTGCTTGTAATGCAAAGAACCCAAAACAGAATGTGCCTCATTATCCTGCTGTACAACCTGTTCTTATAAAGACCCAAAACTTCTGCACCACCCCCACCCCCCTGTCAAGTAACATTCTGGCAGGAACTCCTAATTCCAAAACTGGGTAAAAAGGGTTATTGTTCCAGACCAGCCTCAAGCCCCAGAAACAGGGACCTTGGTGAACCAGCTCTTATACTGGCCTCCTTGCCTGATCTTGACTCTTTGAAACCTGTAGAAACCTTGCATACTGCCCATTTGGGGCCTCTCTGCCTGTTCAGGTGAGAGTCTCCTGCTGTCAAACTCAATACATCCTAGTTGGGCCAAATTCTATTTCTCGGCTGGTCTGTTATGTCTGGCAAAGCCAAAGCAGGCAAGCAAGGGTCCCGGGGTAGTGCCCCAGACTCCTGAAGTATAGTCTGATAGCATTCATTTTTCTGAGCTTTGGGGAGAAGACCATGGAACCAGGCTGGAATCAGTAAATTTGGTCTTGGCGTACCTTCTTCATAGGAGGGTGGACTCACTGCACACTTTCCATTATGTAGAAATTAGAGGGAGCTGATGGTGCTATGGAGACAGCCCTGGGTCTAGAGTGAGGGATGCCAGAATCTAAATTCAGCCTGTTACTAGTTGTGTGTACCTGGACAAGTCACATAACCTGCATTTGCCTCTGTTTCCTCAACTGTCAAATAGGGAGAAAAATATCACCTAAATCAGAAGGTTATTGTGAGGATAAAGTGACATAATATTGTAAAGAAAGCGCTTGGCCCAGTCCCTGGCAAACAGTAGGTGAAAATAAATTCTTCTTCCCTTCCCTTCTGTTCCTTTCCCACTGTCTATGGTGCAACAGGAAGGAAGATGAAGGACAAACTTGCCATATGGGGGGCAAGTAGAAGCCATGGGCCACAAACTGCTGCTTGTTAAAAAGAACATTCTGAATACCAGAGCCCTCCCAGAGAGAGCGGGCAGAGACGGAATTCCTGCCAGGTGGAAGTTAGACCCAATAACCTCTGAGGTCAGTCCCATATAGGAGATTCTTCCACATTCATCTGAAGCTGCCTAGAAGGGGTAAGAGCCAGCTCCAGGGCCAACAAAGGAAACCCTCAGCTTCCTATCGCAAAATGCGAGGATATTCTATAGGAGAACCAGGCAGCAGGAGGACCCTGTCTCTCAGACACAGGAGACCAGCACTTTTCTCTCTTTAATAAATGATAAATGCTCCAAAGCCCGTATGCCAGGGAATGAAAACATTCCCTTGGATTGCAGACTCTGAGTGGCCAGGTGAAGTGTCTTTACCCAGGGAGAGCAGGTTCTGGGCATTCTCCAGCATGACCTTCTGGTACAACGCCTTCTGAGGAGGGGCCAAGAGGCCCCACTCCTCCTAGGTGAAGTCCACTGCCACATCCTGGAATGTCACCAATCCCTAAATCAATCAAAGTTTCAAGATTTAGAGAAGGACATTTCAGACTTAAATAGCCCGCCTTCATTAATTTACAGAACAAAAGTGAAGCACAGAGAAGGGATCTGCCCAAAGGTCTACCCTTCATGCCAGTCAAGAGTCACCTCTTAAAACCACAGTTGTTAAAAGGCCAAATGAATTTGGGGAATGGCATTTTGTACGATCAGTTGACATAAAACTGGAAAGTACTTCACTCTGAAATACATTTCCCTGGGGAATTAGAGAGAAAGTTTGTTCTCTCTGTGAGACAGGTGGATCTGTGGAGGTGACTGAAAGAGTCTGATGGGAAATGTCTTCCTTAGCACAACTGATAAATGTGCTAGGCTCTTTCTTCAAAAATTATTTTTTTAAAAATTTATTTCTTAGGGGGCAGCTAGGTGGTGCAATGAATAGAGCACAGGCCCTGGAATTAGGAGGATCTGAGTTCAAATCTGGCCTCAGACACTTAGCACTTACTAGCTGTGTGACCTTGGGCAAGTCACTTAACCCCAAATGCCCTGCCCTCCCCCATGGAAATTAAAAAAAATTTATTTCTTAGGTATGCATGGATGATAAATTTATTTCCTTTCATTCTGAATGGAGTTACAGGTAGATTTACTTCAATCCAAAGGACACAGAGATCAAAAAATGTAGAGAAATTATGGATCAGAAGAAAGAGAAGCCCTGTATTGCCAGTGCAATATTTACAGCACTGACTGTAACCACAAATTGTCCCATATAGTACTCAATCACAAAATATAACAGACTCTCTATATAAAGGACAGAACCAAAGCATTTATTAAGACACCAGAAAATCAGGTCCCTCTGCTGGCACTGGGGGCAGGACTCTGTTACTCTGCCTATAGTAGGATCTGGGTGGCAGTCCCAGGGTGAGGAGAAGCACATCCGACCTTACAGCCCCTGGAGAGAAAAGAGTGCTCACGTGTGCTCACAGACCAGAGCACAGGCCAGGAGAGTGGTAAACAAAGTTCTCCTGAGCTCACACTACCTTGGCAGAACTAAAAATGTACAGTGTACCGCCACCCAAAAAGCAGAGCCCCACTTTGAAATGGAGTTAAAATCAATGAACAGCTTGGAAAAATGAGCAAACAAAAAAATTTTTACTACAGAAAGTTATTACGGTGACAATAAGGTCAAATCACACACTAAGAAGAAGACAACAAAGTCAAAACTCCTCTATTTAAAAAAAATGCCTCTGAGAAAAATACAAATTGGTCTCAGGCCATGGAAGAGCTAAGAAAAGATTTAAAAAATAAATTAAGAGACAGAGAAAAAATTGGTAAAAGAAATGAGAGTGCTGCAAGAAAAGTCTGAAGAGTCAACAGCTCGGTAAAGGAGATCCAAAAAAATACTGAAGAAAATAACACCTTAAAAAATAGACTACCTCAAATGACAAAAGAGGTCCAAAAAGCCAATGAGGAGAATGCTTAAAAGGCAGATTTAGCCAAATGGAAAATGAGGTCCACAGCCTCACTGAAGAAAATAATGCCTTCAAAATTTGAATGGAGCAAATGGAAGCTAAAGACTTTATGAGAAATCAAGAAATAATGAAACAGAGAGAAAAGAATGAAAAAATACAAGACAATGTGAAATATCTCTTTAGAAAGTCCACTGACTTAGGAAATAGATCCAAGAAAGATAATTTTAAAATAATTATTATTAGTAGTGTTCCTGGACTACCTGAAAGCCATGATCAAACAAAGAGCCCGGACACCATCTTTCAAGAAATTATCAAGGAAAACTGCCCTCATATTCTAGAACCAGAGGGGAAAACAGAAACGGAAAGAACCCACCAATCCTGAAAGAGATGCTAAAAGGAAAACTCCTAGGAACATTGTAGGGAAGTTCCACACTTCCCAGGTGAAAGAGAAAATATTACAAGCAACCAGAAAGAAACAATGCGGGTATTGTGGAAACACAATCGGGATAACCCAGGGTCTGGCAGCTTCTACACGAAGGGATCACAGGGCTTGGAAAGTGATATCCTGGAGGTCAAAGGTGCTGGGATTAAAACCAAGAATCACCTCCCCAGCAAAACTCGGTATAATATTTCAGGGGAAAAAAATGAACATTCAATGAAATAGGACCCTTTCAAGCATTCTTGATGAAAAGACTAGAGCTAAACAGAAAATCTGACTTTCAAATACAAGAATCAAAAGAAGCTTCAAAAGATAAACAGGAAAGAGTAACCATAATGGACTCATTAAAGTTGAACTGTTTACATTTCTACATGGAAAGATGGTATTGTAGCTTGTAAGACTTTTCTCAGTATTAAGATAGCTGAAGGGAAAATGCACACCCACACACATGTATGTATGTATGTATGTACATACACACACGCACACACACACATATACATATGTATATATAAACAGAGGGCACAGGGTGAGTTGAATATGAAGGGATGATACCTAAAAAATAAAATTAAGGGGTAAGACAGGAATATGTTGGGAAAAGGAGAAAGCGAGAGAGAGATAATAGGGCAAATTATCTCACATAAAAGTGCCAAGAGAAAGCTATTACAATGGAGGGGAAGAGAAGGGAGGTGAAAGGGAATGAGTCAGCCTTACTCTCACTGGTTTTGGCTTTAGGAGGGAATAACATACACACTCAATTGGGTATAGAGATTTCTGTAAGCCTACAGGAAGGCAGGAGAGAAAAGGGATGAGAGAATGGGGCAGAGCCTGCTCAGACAAAGGAGGGCAGATTAGAGGAGCTGGTAATCAGAAGCAGAACGGTTCTGAGGAAGGACAGAGAGAAAGAAGAAAAAGAAAATAGAATGAAGAGGAGAAAAAGGATGGAAGCATATATAGTTATCAACATAACTACAAAAAACTGCGAAGCAAAATTCTCTGATAAAGGCTTCATCTCTCAAATATATAGAGAACTGAGTCAAGATGAAAATAAGAGCCATTCCCCAATTGATAAATGATAAAAACATATGAAGAGTCAGTCAGATGAAGTAATCAAAGCTATCTCCAGTCACATGAAAAAATGCTCCAAATCACTGCTGATTGGAGAAATGCAAATTAAAACAATTCTGAGGTACTACCTTACACGGACTAGATTGGCTAATAGAACATAAAGTGATAATGACAAATGCTAGAGGGGATAGGGGAAAACTGAGACACTAATGCACTGCTGGTGAAGTTGTGAACTGATTCAACCATTCTGTAGAGCAATTTGCAACTATGCCCAAAGGGCTATAAAACCATGCCTACCCTTTGACCCAGCAACGCCACTACTAGGTCTAAATAAAGAGATGCAAAGCAAAACAGCAAAGGACCTATATGTGCAAAAATAGTTAGAGCAACTTTTTAGTGGTGGCAAAGAATTGGAGATTGAGGGGATGCTCATTGACAGAGGAATGGCTGAACAAGTCGTTACATGATTGTGCTGGAACACTACCATGCTACATGAAATGATGCTCTCAGAAAAACCTGGGAAGACTTACATGAACTGATGCAAAGTGAGAGGAGCAGAACCAAGAGAATGCTGTGCACAGGAACAGCAATACTGAATGACGACTGATGTGAAGGACTCGGCTATTCTCAGCAGCATGATGATTCCAGACAATTCTGAAAGATTTAGGATGAAAAACGCTATCCATCTCCTGTGAAAGAATTGATGGAGTCTGAATGCCTATTGAAGGAAGTTAGAATATTGGGGCTGGGGGCGGCTTTATGAGGATTCCATAACAGATATTCTAACTTCCTTATCGGCCTCACCACCCTACCTAGCCATTCTGCACCCCCCAACATCCTAACTTCCTCATATATGCCTCACTGCTCACTAGAACAGCTGTTTCCATGAACTCCTATTTCTCACAGAAACAGCAGATCCTAGCCACTGGCCCCAGACCCATTCCTCATATTTCCCACAGAAACAGCAGGCTTGTCCATTTACTCAACCACAACCACAATCATCTAATCTCAGACAGGACTACAATACTCAGCCAGTCAGAAAGCAGCAGCACCAGGATGCCCAAACAGGACGTGGACCCCAAAACAATGGAACAGTAAAGAACTGACCTAGCATGAGAGAGGCTTATTATAGTATCATTAATCTACATACATACACCCCCCCAGGGGGTTTTCTGCATGCACTGTGGGTAATCACACAGTTCCACTGTAGCTGGGACCTCCTCCCCTATTACCTAATCCATCTTGTTTCTCTGAAGTTGCTGGTTCCTCTTGGAACTTAGCCTGCTCCATGAGAGGTGTCAATCTCAATAAATGCCTGTACTCAGATTAGAGGGGGTCTGACTCTGAATTCTCTGAGATGGTTCCAACACAGCACATTCTGAAACCCAACACTTCTGAGTTGACAGAGAAAGGGGCAGTGAACCTGCCTGGCTATAGCCGCACTGCCTTATTCGGCCTGTCACTAGCAAGGACCCTGACAATTCTTGGAACAGAACCAAAGGAGAGAAAATGTACAAATGGAATAAGGTGGCACACAGTGGGCACATATAACCAGCCCCAATCCCCTTTCTAGTCTCCCTACACCTCACCCCCATCCTGCTTCTGCTCTCTGACCCAGGGACACAGGCCTCCGGACTGATTCTGAATCAAGACCCTCATCTCCTGACTCTGAGCTTTTGCAGCGACTGTCTCCCATGATTGGGAGGTTCTTGATCCTGACCTTGGCCTCTGGGCTTCCTTCAAGTCTCAGGTCCTGGTTCCCTCAGCACTCACTACATTTGATGCTGGACAGAGCTTCTCTGGACAGGGGTTCCTAAGTGGTACTGGGGACAGGGTGCTGCCCTTGGACTCAGAGGGACCTAAGCTCCAATCTTGCCTCACAGACTAGCTGTGTGACCCTGGGAAAGTCAGGCTTAACTTTGTTTGCCTCAGTTTCCCCATCCGTAACATTATCTAGAGAAGGAAATGACAGACCATTTAGCATCCCCGCCAAGACACTTCCATGTGGCGGCAGAGACAAATGTGACTAACAGACAAGAAGCTGACCCTCTGTCTCCAGCAGACCATGAGCTCCTTCAGGGAAAGCCTTGCTTTTCTCTCCTTTGTGTCCACGGAAGTTTTGAACAGTGCCTGGCAAACGTAGCCACTTTCTCAAGGCTCACTGAGGTAACTAGAGTTCCCAGCTGTGTGACCCTGGGCAAGTCACTCCACGCTGTTTGCATCAGTTTCCTCCTCTGTAAAATTAGCTGGAGAAGGAGAGGACAAAGCACTCCAGGATCTCTGCCAAGAACAACCCAAAGGGGCTCATGAAAACTTGAAGCGTCTACACAACTGAACAACAGTAACAAACACTTGCTGACGAGACCCAAGAAATGGTAAATGGGAGGGATTCGGGGAGACCGGGGAAACTTGCCTGTCCTATTCCAGTGAGGGAGAACTTCAAAACAAACAGGGAGGGCAGCACCCTGCTGTGACCTGAAGGGAGTCTGAAGATCTTCCCTGCCCCTTAACAGGTCTGAGGGATCACCTGGAGCCCATGGGGGAGGAGGCTGCCCAACGGGTGCAGCAGGAAGTAGGAGTGAGACAGAGCTGGGAGAGGGAGGAAGCAGGCAGAGCAGCAAAGGGGGAGAATTTCTGCCTGGAGTCTGAACTTGTGTTTGTGGGGAGGCCTGAAGGAGGGAAGGCTTGGGATGTCTGTGCTCCCTGCATTGATGATGTGTATGGACTGTCTTAAAAAGAATGTTGGGGTCCCAGTGCTCCCTGCACTGGCAATGTGTACAGACTCCTTTCTTACTGTGATGGATTTGGATGACTGCTGTTGGAAATCAATTGGAAAGATTTACTATCGTTTCCACGCTCTGGAAAGTGGTTAAGTCCCTTGGAGGAATTATCAATTTCAGTAAAGCAAAGCATACTGTTTTATAGAGAATACAATGCTGATTACACAACCAAAATTTACATAGGAACATGGCTAATATTAGGCAAGAAGAGTTTGTTAAAGGATTAGGTAGTGGAGGAGGGGATGGTCCCAGCCTCAGGGGGACTGTGCATGCATTACCCATAATGCATACAGAAAATCTCAGATGGGGGGTATGTATAGGGGTAACACTATTATAGCAAGTCTCTCCACATCATAAGCTCCCTCTAGGTCACTTCTTTGCCATTCCTGTGCAGGTTTGTAGGTTGGGCCCCTTCTACAGTTTGGTGGTCTAGCATCCTGCTCTACATCTTGGGGGTGCTGTCTTCTGATTGGCTAGTTACGGTGGCCCTGTCTGGTCAAGATGGATGATGTGGCTGAGGCTGAGTGAACGCACACTCCTGTTTCTGTGGCAATGGGTCTGGGCAGTGGCTAGCATCCCATCACACGGAAAGCCCCCTGCGAGTTTGGGAACATGTTTTGTTCTAGCGAGCAGAGATGTGTCCATGAAGAAGTTAGGATGTTGGCCAGGGCTCTTGGTAGGAGCAGTGGGCCTGCTGGTCAGTGGGGCTTATGAGGAAGTGAGAATATTGGGGCTGGGGACAGCTTTACCAGGATTCCATGAGACTCTGCTAGGGATCTCATTTCCTCATCTCACAGTATTCTAGAAAGGTTCTGGCTTCTCCCTGGGCCTTTATCTGCTGGCCTGAGGGGGGGGGGGCGAGGGGGGGGGCGGGGGGGCGGGGAAGACACTTGTATAATCAGCTTCACATTCTCCATAACATTGTGTGTCTTGCCTAAATTAAGTCTCTGGTTCCTCTAAAGGACTCCGTGAAACCTCAAAACGATCACCCATGTTTCCAGCCGCGTAGGAGACCCCCCCAAGTCTCGGAAATTCTTTAGAGACGCCCCTTCCCCCCAGCGCCACCTGAGCTGCAACAAAGCTTCCCAGCCCAGCCTCCAGGTCTGGGGCAATGGCCTCCTTAGCGAACGTAGGTCAAGGCTGAGGAGAGAGTGCACTCACCTGGGGAGGGGGGCTGAGGCTCCCGGGGGCCATGCCCTAGGGCTCCAGGCTCCCTGCTGGGCCAGGCCTGGGTCCATTGCAGGCTGAGCTGGGCAGGAAGAAGGATCCTGGGGGTGGGGGTCTGGCTCTGCTCTTCTGGGCAGCAGGCTGGCCTGAGGGGATACACAGGGTGAGGCCCCAGGGGGGTCACAAAACCCCTGGCCCTGCCCTGGGGGGAGATATTGGAAGGGGGGGGCTGCAGAGAGAGCGGAGTTTGGAAAAGAAGGAGGGTCTGAGCAGGAAGATCACCCCCCTGCCTCTCTCCCGCCCCCTCCCCTCCACTCCTCCCACAGCGCTCGGGAGGGCACAGGGGGCTTGAGGTCTCGGACTGGACAATACCGGTCCGGGCTTCCAGGGCTGCCCCGAAAGAGCCCTCTGCCCTCCCTGCCTCCTCCTCCCCCACACCCCTCCGCCCCCCTTCCAGGATCTCCTTCCACCCCCCCCCCCCCACTCCTCCCCTCTTTTTAATATTCTAAACTTCACTGCAAACTTGAGCTGCATTTGTCTAACTGGGCCGGGGGGTTGGGGGGGGAGCAGAGCCGCGGAACCTGACGAACTCTCCCCTCCCTTCAGCCCGGTCCTCCCGGACACCTAGCCCTACCAAGCACCGCGTCCGGGGCCTCACGTGGCGACCAAGAAACTCCTACTAAAGCACCACCTACTCGCCTGCACGCTGCGGTCCTCTCACTTGCCCTGCCCTTGCCTCCGCCTCAGTGCTTGCGCGGGAGAGCTCTGTTGCCACTCTCCCTGGTTTTCAAGGAGTGAGACTTAGAAAGCTAATGAAGGCGGTCTTCCAACCCAGGACTGAACCCCCGGACCCCTGGGCTCACAAAGCACTCTGCGATGGACCCTTCCTGTGGGCCTGCCCAGGAGATTTGTTTCTCTCTCTCACTTTGTGGGCTCTGTAGCTCTAAAATTTGTTTAGAGTCATATTTTATAGGTATTTGGGGTGGTTATGGGGGGAGCTCACGGAGTTTTCCTGCTTCTATGCTGCCATCTTCTGTTCATCATTTCTTATTGTACAATACATTCACAAACCACAACTTGTTCAGCCATTCCCCAATTGATGGGCATCTCCTCAATTTCCAAGTCTTTGCCACCACAAAAAAAGCTGCTATAAATATTTTTACACATGTGAGTCCCTTTCCCACTTCTCTGATCTCTTTGGGATACAGCCCTAGAAGCAGTATTGTTAGGTCAAAGGGCATGCACAATTTTATAGCCCTTTGGGCATAGTTCCAAATTGCTCTCCAGAATGGTTGGATCAGCTCACAGCTCCACCAACAATGAATTAGTGTTCCAACTTTCCCACATCTTCAAGGAGTTTACATTCCACCAGAGAAAACAACATGTCCACAGAGAAACAAATGCAAAATAAACTCAAAGTGATTCCTGGGGCGGGCGTGGGCTGTGGGAGATGCTAATGATAGCAGAATGGGATGTATGGCCCAGGAAATGAGCCTTGGAGTTGGGACTTTGAAGAGGAAGGAGAGAACATTAGCCTGTACAAAAGCATGAAGGTGAGAGAGGAGGTGTCACGGTAACATGGTAACAAGGAGCAGGCCGGGATCCCTAAAATGGATCATGCACAAGGAACAGCAGGGAGTGTGGTCTGTTGGAGCTGGGGGGATAAAGAACTGCATAAGTGAAATGGAGGAGTTTGCTTTGTCCTAAAAAGAACAGGAAAACCCCCACCAGAGAAGGGACACGGTGAAGGGCCCTGGGCTTGAGGAAACTCTGCCTCATGGTTGTGGGGAGGGGACAGGGAAAGGAGGGAAGACACTGGAGGGACAGAGACCAGTTGGGAGACAATCACAGTCAGCCAGTTCTGTTCTGGGTGATGAGGGCCTGTGCCAGGGTGGAGATTGGGTACCTCATGGGAGATAGAGAGGGAGGACTGGGAGATGGTGAGGGGGCTTTGGGGCCTGGGTGACGGGAAGGAAATAGGGAGAAAAGGGTGGATGTAGGAGAAGGAGCATGAATTAGATGTGGGGGCTCCATGGGCCTCTCCATCTCACTGTTTCCCAGAGTCTATCCTAGACCTGGAGGCAGCCAGAGAACATAGAGCGAATGCTGGCTTGAAGTCAGGAAGACTCCAGTTCAAATATGACCTCAGACACTTTCCTAGCTGTGTGACTCTAGGCAAGTGACTTAATTTCTGTTGGTCTCAGTTTACCAATCTGTAAAATGGGGATAATACTAGCCTCTCAGGGTTAAATGAGATGTTATTTATAAAGTGCTTTGGAAGCCAGTGTACTGTGGATTAGACATGATGTCATAGAGGTCCTTTCCTGTTCTGAAATTTGTTGGGTCTGTGATTCAGAGATGCAGGTAAGAGTAGTGAAAGGAAAAGAAGGTGGGGAAGATGGAGACAAGGTCCTCTCTCACAGACAATCTGAAGAGAATGCAGAGGTGGGGAGGGGGTCATTGTGCTCACACTGAGCAAAATTCTAGGAAAGCAAAGGGAAAAGTGAGTTCATCCCTGCTCTGAAGGAGGCTCCTTTGATCCTGGAGAGGAGAAGACTGAAGGAGAACTTGAGAACTATGTGCTCATCTTGGAAGGGTGACCATGAAGAGGAAGATAGCTTAACACTGTTCTTGGGCCAGGAGCCATGGGGTTCTGACTTAGGCTTCATCTAAGTGTAAGGTGCAGTATTAAGTCTCCAGAGGTTCACTTAACACAGGTAGACTGGCCAGGGGACAACAGAAGAGCAATTCATGCCAGCGCCACCAGATGTCGCACCGAGCTTTAGCTGCTCCAGCTCCCAGCTCCCCTTGGGTGCCTTAAAGGATGCAGGGATGGCAGGTCCCCAAGCCTGCGTCCCCTGCCCATGACAGAAGAAACTGTCCTGGATTCCACAACTCCTAGCCTACTTTGGGGTACCTTGGGGATCAGAGAAAGGTCTCATAACATAACTTTATCCAAATGACTCAGCCCCCATTTTTCATTTTCACGTGACCCAAAGGACCACACACTCAGGTTATAGATTAGATCACAATCACTGAACAGAATTGAAAAGTGTTTTCAGGTTCTAAAACTCCCAAATAAAATGCCCCTTCATTCTTGAAGAAAGATCTGGACTCCCAGCTCCCCAGGGATTGCAGCCATTCCTGTTAATATCAAGTTCTGAGCTACATGTTCCCCAAAGGGAGACCATTTGTAAAGAAAGAGCAGTTGTGAGACTAGTCTGTGAACAATACAGAGTTCACCATGGCTAAAGGTCACCCCAAGAAACCAATGGGAAAGATGTCTGCTTACGCCTTCTTTGTGCAAACTTGCTAGGAAGAGCATAAGAAGAAGAATCCAGAGGTTCCTGTTAACTTTGCAGAGTCTTCTAAAAAGTGTTCTGAGAGGTGGAAGACCATGTCAGAGAAAGAGAAATCCAAGTCCAATGAGATGGCAAAAGCTGATAAGGTATGATATAATAGAGAAATGAAAGACTATGGACCAGCAAAAGGTGGCAAAAAGAAGAATCCTAATGCACCTAAATGGCAACTGTCTGGTTTCTTCCTGTTCTGTTCAGAATTTCATCCCAAGATCAAGACTATAAACCCTGGCATATCCATTGGGGATGTGGCAAAAAGCTTGGCGAAATGTGGAAAAATCTGAGTGACAATGAGAAGCATTTATAATAATAAAGCAGTCAAACTGAAGGAGAAATACAAGAAGGACGTCACAGATTATAAGTCAAAAGGGAAGTTCGATGGAGCAAAGCTTCCAGAAAAAGGTAGAGGAGGAAGGAGGAGGAGGAGGAGGAGGATGAAGACGACAAATGAAACTGTACCATATTTTGTCTCTATGTGAATACCATAGAGTAGGGGAAACAGCTTTAAGCGAAACACCTCTCTTTTGTGATAGTGTCCATTGGCCTCATTAGGCTTAGGATTCCAATCACATAGCTTCTCAAAAGAGCTTCTAGACATCCTTTGTAACTGGTCTACATGAAGTGGCAACGGATATCTCAGAGCACCCAGAAACTGCATCAAAGTTGTACATAATTCCAAACATTTTTAAAAATGAAAAGGTGTTCTCATGTTCTCCTCACTCTGTGTACTTCTGTTGTTGGTGTAAAACAAAAGCATTTACAAATGTTTTCAGGCATTTTTTTTTAATTTGTAAGGTGGTGTTTAACTATATCAGCAGTTCTCAACCTGTGGGTCGCGACCCCTTTGGGGGTCAAATGACCCTTTCACAGGTGTCGCCTAAGACCATCAGAAAACACATATTTCCGACGGTCTTAGGAACTGAGACACCGCTTCTCTATCCATCTCCAGGAGGGTCTGCCCACATGCAGATATGCCCACATATGAGTATTAAAGGGTCCTGGCATTAGGAAGGTTGAGAACCACTGAACTATATGGTTATTGGCTAGAAAAATCTGGGTTATAAACTGCACATATCTATAGATTGTAAAAACAAAGAACTCCACACCCCTAGACAGATTCTTGGGGTAGAGGCATGAGGCTCATCTGCCTTTCCTAGGGGGCTGCAACCCAAAGCCTACACTGTGAGGGTAGATTGCAGATACACTGCAGTGAGTGTCCATTTGGCTTAAAAATTATCTTTCTGTATATATAGTGAAATAGCACCCAGCTCCCATTCTTAGGTATCACAGGGGTGGGGTAGGGGTAGCTGGCATGAGAAAAGTGTCTGGATTTTTGATTTTCTTTTTAATTGAAGTGCAGTAGTTTTAAATAGAAACTGTAGAGTTCTGCCTTGTATCAGTCAAACAGAATGACAGGGCAGTGATGTGAGGGGAAAAAAATCTCCCGAAAAGTCTGTTCTTAAACACAATTTGGAACCTTTCGGGTTGTTTTTTTATATATATATATATTTAGGATGCTGAAATGTCTTTTGGAGCAAGGTAAACAATATTACACTTGTAAAAATTAAAGAAAGAGCAGCTGGGCATGTCCCCAATTTCCCCTGAAAGCCAGGGGACTCTGGAGAGAGGCTTTCCATAGATCTTGATAGCACTACCCTCTGCTGCCCCCAGGCTAGGTCTCTACAAACTAGCCAATCCCCTACTGTGCCCTTCCTGACTCCCAACTTCTCCCCACCCCAGGCTCCAAGTGCAAGTGACTCTTGTTCTCTGGGCATGTTTCCCACCAAATAGGGCCCTGCTCCATCCCCTGATAGCATGACCCTTATTTTGGGCAGCTCCAAGTTAACTCCACATGAACTATAAGGATCTCATGTCTCTTTTAAGCCTTCAAAATGGAAATAATACAGAGAAAATTTGAGGAAAGAAGAGTCAACTCAAAGTCTTTTCAAACACTGGTTCACAAAGAAAAGTGTCCTCCTAGCAATGAGTTGCTCCAAAGTTGGAATGGGCTGCCTCGGGAAGGTGTGGATTCACTCTTACTGGAAGCCTCCAAACTGAGGCTGGAGGACTACCGGAAGTGATAGTGGGGAGTCTTATTCAAGTACAAATTGATTCAGGTGGCAGAGAGTAGCAGATGCTTGGGGGGCACCTTCAGTTCAGAGGTCTTGTGACTGTCTAGCATAACGATGTGTGTGTGGGGGGAATGGAGAGAGGGATAGAAGGTGTCCCTTTTGCCCTCTCCCCAGGAATTCCTAGAAAGGACAGCCCCTGATAGAGTCTGGTGAGCTGCCCAAAGAAGTGTGGCCACCAGGTGACCTGTCCAAAAAGCCAGCCAACACCTACAACATAAGGCTAAACCCACTTAGCCCATGGTTGAGCGCCGGTGTCCTGTCTGTGTGGGCCCTAGGGGAGTGGGGGGGGACACTCCAGGAAGAGGTGTGGGGAGCTGAGGGGGAGAGCCTGCTTGATCCACATGAGCACCTGTCCAAGCCCAGGGCAGCTTGGGAGGATCTGGGGTGCCAGGGACCAGGCTGAGTTCACTTGCAGCCTGGGCATCTCCTTGCCCCCCACTACCCACAGCAAGCCTGGGTCTGGTTTTTGTGGCCTTCATGAAGGCACTGAATATGTTCCCAGGCTTGTTCTTCTGGTCTGTCATCTTCCTGATGCCCATTAACCTGGTGCTGGGCAGGATGGTGGGAATCATGACCTCACTGCAGGTTGACTTCCCCTGCCTATGCCAGTGTCCCCTCACCCTCACCAGTAGACACTGCCCCGACCCCACCCCCTCTCCCTGATTCTAGACCTTCTCCCTGACTCCTGACCCTTGACCTCCAGCATGGCTCTGCATCCTGCTGTGGCCTCCAGTGTGACCCTTCCTCATCCTGAACTGGCTTCCTCCTCCTTGCTCAAGGACCATCTGCTTCTTGGACTTTCTGGGAAGCTTCTTCACTCAGCACTCAGAAATCTACTTTCTGACCATGTATGATGACTTTGTGGTCAACCTGTGTCTCTTTATTATGAACACCTTTGAGAGCATTGGTGTGACCTGGTTCTATGGGGTCAAGGGGTGACCAGGGGCAGAGGAGAGATGGGCAGCCATGGGGCCCCTATTCCTCTTAAGGAGGGTCAGGGAGACCCAGGGTGCTGCCATAGACACCCTGAGAGTTTAGTCAAAACCTAGGGAGACTCTAAAGCTTGGATGAGAGTCAGAGGGACCTGTGGAAAGGCAGATAGCCTGAAGAGATGTTGGCAGATCCTTGGGGAAACAAAGAGAAGCCTGAAGAGAGGAGAGAACCAGGAAGCTCTGGGGAGATTTCAGGGGACCCAGGGAGTCTCCTGCTCTATGGGTCTGCCCCTCACAGGGCAGGCTTCAGGGTCTGCCTCCCCTTAGGTTCCTGGGGGAGGTTTGGTCCATGGGAGGGTGACTCCTATCTGCTGCATGACTGCACCCTGCTCTAGTTGGGGATTCTGATCTCTGCCAGCCTGTTGCAACTGGGATTCAAGCAACCCTCCTACTATGGCTGAGACACCAACACTGAGCTTAGAGTTAAGGGGATGTATCCTAGGTCCTCAAGGACCCAGCTGTCTTCCCTCCACCTGATATTCTCAAGGACCCAGCCCTCTCCTTTCCCTCTTCCTATACTTCCTAGGAGTTCCCTTCCCATCTTCCCCAGAGATCCTTTCCCCCCTGGGATCCAGGGGTAGGGGATGCCCAGGGCCCTGAAGAGAAAGGGAGAGGAGAGGGGGATTCATGGAGGAAAAGGGAAGGGGAGTCCTGGGTCCCTGAAGGGAAGAAGATAGCAGAGGCCCTGAGGGGAAGAGGAAAGAGAAAGCTGGCCAGTTGGCTGTTTCTCAAACCACTTCTCCTTCTCCTTATTAGCAACCCAGAAGGCTGAACAGCCTTGTACAATTTTCTGTCTTGACAGTCTGTTGACACGCTGATCTGGGCCTCTGCTTTGCTTCTCTTTAATCCCTGCCCCTCCTGCCCATCTCTATAGCTTTGCTTCAGCACTGTCCATCAAAAATCACTCCTCTCTTGGATAAGGATAATCTGCCCAGATATCAGTGACATCACCTATTTCCCCAGGGACTCCGTCTACCTAGAGACCAGTAAAATCACCACCCCCTTCCTTTGGAAGAAAGGTCAGTGCCTGAATCAAAGGAGGGAGGCAGAGTGTTTTAGGTGTGGAGGCAAGCCACAGAGAATGCCTGGAGCTTGGAGATGGAGGGGTTGTTTGTGGAACAGCCAGGAATCAGGTGTCACTGAACTGAAGAGTGTTAGGGGCTAAGCTAGGAAGGGCTTCGAGTGCCAAAGAACACTTTGTATTTGTTCCTGGAGGTTAATTGAGTGGGGTGGGGTGGGGTGACATGTTCCAAGCTGCACTTTAAGGAAATCACTTTCGCGGCTGCATGGAGGATGGAGAGGAGGGGGAGATTCTGGAGGCAGGCTATCGCAACAATCAAGGTGTGCGGTAATGAGGGTCTGCAGTGGAGTGAAGCTGGTGTCTGAGGAGAGAAGGGGGAACATTTGAGAGATGTCTTGTTCTTGAGGACTACAGGAAAGTCAGTGGAGTTGATTGAGTAGGGGGTAACACAATCAGACTGCACCAAACACCTGTTCCACAATAAACACACATAGCCACTAGCATATAAACCCATTTATCCAATCAATAGCAAACAAATCAGAGAAGGAACTTTTTTTGTTGTTTTTCAGCCTCATCCAACTCCGTTTGAACTTAGGAGGGATGAGCCTTCCTGACTCCGGCCGGTGGCTCTACGCACTATGGCGTCACCTAGCGAGTATACAGTAAATGACACACAGAGTGAATGGACAAGATGTTTCAGTCTAGGTCTCCCTAGAGGGAAATGATTCAAAACCTCTGGTGTAGTAAGTGGGTCACGATGGAGACACTGGCTCCTCATGTTCAGGGTCCTGAAGGGAATCTGGAACCACATCTCTACTGTCTCCTAGCTGGCAGCCAGAAAGCCAGCATTTCCCTCCTTTCCACCTCCAGCCAGCTGGGCCCTAGAGCAGACAAGGAGACTAGAGTCAACTCCCCCAAAGAGGAAAGTCTTGTGCAAATCTGCTTCGCAGCCAACTCTGCCTTTATCCAAGTCACTGCCAACAGTCCAGGGATAAGCTTAGATTCTCCCCTTCCCCAAGGGACTTCCTTCCAAGACAACAGTGAGTCGTCACTGCCTCCCTTTTGGATCGGGGGTCAAATGGAACCAAAGCCACATCTTTCACTAGTCCACAGGAATGGCACTGGTGATTTTTTCAAAAGCTTTGCTGAAATCTCAGGAAACCATATCTCTGGTATTTTCTTGATCATGCAGCTGTCAGCTGTGGGAGCACCAAAGGGTCTCTATTGCTTCTAGAATAAGATACAAACTCTTTAAAACCTTTCAGATCATGGCTCCAGTCAACTTGCTATCCTTCAAACAGGCTATTCTATTTCCTATGTCCAGATCTTTGACAGTATGGCATAGTGGACGTGGCACTGCACTTGGAGTCAGGAAGAGCCAGGTTCAAATCCTGACTCAGACAATAACTAGCTTCATCCTCTGGGCCTCAGTTTCCTCCTTTGTAAGATCAGGAGATTGGACTAATGGCCTCAAGTCCCTTCCACTTCTGAAGGTCCAGATCTAAGGATCCTGTTGTAGCACTCCAAAGCTCCCATTCCCTTTGGTGGGAAGGATTTCTAGGACTGTAGCTCACAAATCCCCTTCTGGCATGTTCTCTAATATTAGCCACTCAGAGTTGGCTTTTTAAAAGCAGTGTCTACAAAGAAAATGTAAAAATAGTTTGTACAAAAACATCCCCTAGGAAGTGTGGAATACACACAGATGTCCAGGAAAAATTTAGAGAGCCCATGGTATAAAGGGATAACTTACAGCTCCTGATTGGGTAGAAATCCCCTCCCCCCTTTCCTGGAGTCTTTATGAAGTTCCTTAGAGGTAGGTGCAGCTCTTCCTGGGCCCGGAATGTCAGCTTCCCTGTGGGGAGTCTTGAAGCTTCCATTCTGTCTGTGCTCCTTGAAGCTGTCTTTCCCTAGCCAGCAGGTTCGTCATCCGTCAGTTCCCGGCTGGCTGTATTTTCAGTAGTGGGAGTGCAGTACTCTGGGGTAACATCTTCCCTTCTCTGACATACTGAGGCCCAGAGATGTGTCTGACTCAACCAATCTCAAGACATTTCTTTCTCTGAATCATTTTCCTTCTCAAACCTTGTTTACATTTTAGCTTGATTGCTTGACTCAACTGAGGTGCAGAAATTTTTCAGATCTAGCTTATACACTTGATTGGTTCTGTAACTCAATGAAAGAGGCAGCTGGACTTGGAGGCAGGAAGATCTGAGTTCAAATTCTGCTTAGCTGTGTGATGGGGGCAAGGCATAACCTCTGCCCCAGGTTCCTCTGACAATCCCTAGCTTCCTTCAAAGGTTCAATTCAACGGTTATCTCCCACAAAAAACTTTTCCTGAGCTCCTCAGCTGCTAGGGCTTTCCTCCATCTCCTACCTTGCATTTCCTTTTCCTTTAATCCAGGCAGTCTCAAGGCTACATGCGGGTGACCCTCTAGGTCCTCAAGTGCAGCCCTTTGATTCCTCAGGGTTGCACTTGAAGATCTAGAGGGCCTTTGAGGCTGCATGCTCCCCACCCCTGGTTAATCAAATAAACAAGGAAGCCTTTACTAAATGAGTGCTGTGGGCCAGCTGGCCCCTGTGTGTTGGCTAATTGATGTGTGGGGATGTCTGCTGGAATATTGAATGACTGTCACCTGGGTAGATTATGTGTGCCCACATAGATCTGCCTAGATATGGCTCCCACGGAGGCAAGAAAAGATACTGGTGGATATCCAGGGCTTGGATATCCTCCCCTCCCTCCCATTGTCCCAAGGGAGACTTTGGTCCCTGTCCATGAGAGGTTGGAGCCAAACAAAGGCTGACTTCTCTGCTTGCCTCAGAGAGAGGGTGTAACAGGCTAGAATGTTGTCTATCTTCTCCCTTAAATATTAGTTCAGGGGAAATGATTTTTAGGTTAAAACTTCACTCCTGATTGCTGTTCCTCAGTGGGGAAAGGGGCATCCTAAGCTCCCACCAGATGCCAGATAAATAATGAACATATATTGGTTGTTTGTCCTTCTTTCTGAAGAGGGCCAGTGACATAATGGGGGGAATGGGCATGAATTGGGCTTAAGTGATGCAGAGTTGCACCAAGTCATTGGCCTCACTCTCTCTTCCAGAGTATTCAAAGTCCAGTGGCAGGACAGAAGTCAGGATGACTGTCGATGGCCAGGATGCAGTGGGTGACCTTGGTGTCTTTGAGGCCTGACCAAGCTCTAAGCACTGCATGGCACCTGCTTCAGCTGCCTCGGGGGCTATTTGAACAAACTGTTCTCATTAGCCATTCTTCACAAGCTTGGTAGACATTCACCTAACTCACCGGTGGGTTAGAGGTCCCTTAACCTGGTGTAGCCCTTCTGCTGAGAGGTTTTACCAGGGTGTGACAGCTTCTCGGAGCCACTGGTGAGAGCGTCGTGAAAGGCAAAGGACCAGCCCTTGGAGGGCTTGGCAAGCCCTCATGCCAGAGGTGCTAGTCCTTTCTGAACCCCCATATACACCTATGTATGGACATATGTATGAACATATGGAAGCAAATAGAAAATGAACCCATTTACCCAAGCCAATAACAAAATAAATAAGACAACGTATATACAGGAGAATATAAATACATTTATACATATGTGTGTACGTGTGCTTCTATGTGCATGTGTTATGTGTGCATGCATACACATAACATATACCAGCTAATACAGCAAAGAGAGTGATTGCTCTAACTGGGAGCAAAATGATCTCAGACCAACTAAGAGAGAGAGAGGGAGTCTCAGACCCCATCCAAAGGGAAACACCTCCAACGTCTCTGGTGCGGTCAGCCAGGGATAGGGTGCTAGCACCTTTACATGCCTTCTTCCTAAGTCTTTTTCTCCCTTCCTCTAAGGACATGAAGAAAGTCTGGGACAACATGCCTTCTTGCTCAAAGCTGGAAGCCAGAAGCCTAGGATTTTTCTTCTCTCCAGCTCTCACTAACTCATGAAAGCAGGTTTGGAGCACTGAGGGAGCAATCTCAGCGATTGAGAATAGTCTCATGTGACTGGCAGTTGAGCCACAGGTTATAAATGGGGACATTATAATTCAGTTCAATTCAGTAAACATTTATGAAGCACCTACTGGGTGCTAGGCACCGTATTAAGCACTGGGGTTACAAAAAGAGGTCAAACACAGTCCTTGCCTTCAAGAAGCTTACTGTCTATTTGGGGGAGACAATGTGGAAACCAGAATGAAGGCAAACAGCATTCAAGTTCAAACTGTGAGTCCAACAAAGTTTTTTTTAAAGAATTGAATGGAAAACTCAAGTCCAGAAAAGAATAAACAAGCTACCTAAAACAGCAGGACTGGCAGAATGGAAAGCTTTCAGCTATACAGTCACACGAGCTCCAATGTGGATTGAATGTTCAGGGAAATAGGGCCACTTAAGGGTGAAGACCTTCTTTCCTGTCAGATGGTAAGCTAAGGAAGGCAGGAACTGTCTTCTTCTTTTTTTCTTTTTGCTGTTTTTGGAGGGGGGAAGGCAGGGAAATTGGGGTTAAGTGACTTGCCGAAGGTCACACGGTTAGTAAGTGTTAAGTGTCTGACGCTGGATTTGAACTCAGGTCCTCCTGACTCCAGGGCCAGTACTCTATTCATTGTGCCACCTAGCCACCTCTTTCTTCTTCTTTCTGTATCTCCAGCACTTAGCACAGTGCATGGCACAAAGTTCAAGCTTAATAAATGTTTATTAATTTACAGACTGGGCAGCTAGGTGTTGCAGTGTATACAATGCTGGGTCTGAATTCAGAAAGATTCATCTTCCTGAGTTCAAATTCAGCCTCAAACATGTACTCCTCTGTGACCCTTGGCAAGTCACTTAACCCTGTTTGGCTCAGTTTTCTCATCTGTAAAATGAACCGGAGAAGGAAATGGCAAACCACTCCAGTATCTCTGCCAAGAAAACCCAAATGGGGTTGTGAATTGTCAGACACAACTCAACAACAACAACAGTAACAATTTACTGACTGAAGAAAATTACATCAGGTCATCCTTTATGGCAAAATAGACATTACTGTAGAACAGTGGCTAAAACAAAAATTCCAATGCTTTTTAAATGTCAAAAAGTAAATCTTGAAAGTAACTAAGAATTTGATGCAGTATTGCTACAGATAGGCTCCCATGTATAAAATGTTTAAATTAGGGTAGAGAACTAAACCTCTGACTAAATGTTAGTAATTTACTAGACTGGGGGCTCTGAGCTATTGTCATACTTCTCCTAACTTTTCACTTACTATAAGCTCCCTCAAGTAGCAGAGGAAACTATACAGACCTCATAGTCCATAATATTGCTCTAGTTAAAAAGAGCTAATTATTGTAACTTTGTGATTCATTACATCTCCAGAGACCAAGGAGAAAAGTTAGGAAAGGGGGATGTGGATTATCATTGATCACCTTCACCCCGTCCCTCTTTTGCTGAAACACCAGCACCCACTGATGTTAAAAAGGCATTCCTGTGCCTCTCCATATCCCAGGGGTGGGGAACTGGCAGCCTTGAGGCTCTAGGTCCTTGGGTGCAACCTTTTGACTGAGTCCAAGTTTTACTGAACAAGTCTTTTTATTAAGGGGATTCATTCTGTGAAGTTTGGAATCAGTCAAAGGGCCACACTTGAGGACCTAGAGGGCCACATGTGGCCTTGAGGCCATAGGTTCCCCACCTCTGCCATATCCCCTCCCCCAACACTAACTAGTACTATATTTTATTATCATATTATCATACTTGCCAGTTGTGGTATGCAGCAACACTTTAAGGTTTTGATGAGCATTTATCTTATTTTTAGTGATTTAGATAATTCTTTTACATATATGTATTCATATATATATATATATTCTTCTTTTGGAAACTTAATATCCTTTGATCATATATCTATATAGGAATTCTTTTTGGTCATCTCTGTTATGTTTTGGGTATAAGACCCTTGCCAAACATATTTGATATGAAATTTTTTTCTCTAATTAACTGCTTTTTTATTCTAGATGCATTAATTTTCTATAAAAGTTTTTCACTTTCATGTGTAATATAGTAATATGGGTAATACATAACAGCATACGCAGACTTATCTAATCTGGTATCTAGAGTCAACCCAGATTGGATGTGAGACAATTCCTTTTCTTTGCCCTGCAGACTTTGACTGTAGGTGCTGCCATGCTCGGCCATGGGCCAGCAGCTCTGGCATTTGTGAGTTTTAATGACCTATTACCTTTGATTCCTTTCAGTAAATGTTGTCTAATCTACAATGCGTGTGAGAAATACTCTTCCAATCAAGTCAAATTAGGAAGGAGATAAAAATTTCAAATGGAGTGGGGGTAAATTGAGCCAAATGAGTTATGATTTCTATACCCATGCCCTAGACTTAAACTTCAGCAGACGAAAAAAGGCTGGTGCCTTTTGCCATGCCCAAAGAAGAGGACTTGGAAGCTGGTGAAGTTTGAGTTTGGAGGTCCATCTGGTGGTTTACACAAATTGTATTCTGAATATCTGATCCACCCCTGATCTACCCCTAGGAGGAGCACTTACTTGGACTCTTAAATCTTCCTACCTTTAAGTCTCTTGAAGCAGGTGCTCCTGGCAAGGAGAATACTTCTGTAAAAGCATCCCACCCCCCAAATCTGTGATTAATGACTAAAAATTCGATATGAGTCAACTATGCAAGAAAGCAGACAAAAACACAAGTGGGCTCTTTGGCTGCATTAAGAATGACAGAATTTGAGGTGGCTAGGTGGCACAGTGAATACAGTATAGGCCCTGGAGTCAGGAGGACCTGAGTTCAAATCCGACCTCTGACACGTGACACTTAACTAGCAGTGTGACCTTGGGCAAGTCACTTAATCCCAATTGCCCTCCTCGCCCCTCAAAAAAAGCACAGCAGAATTCTAGACTTGGAAAGGATCCCAATGGTCATCCAGTTTCTCATTATCTGTACCAGAATGCCCGGCTAGAAAATGGTCACACAGACCAGATTTTGTATGAAGACCACCAAGGATGGGTATTTATTAAGCACTTTGTGCCATGTGCTAAATACTATGTACCTTCCAAACAAATGAGATAAACCACTTAGCACAGTGGCTGCTAAACAGTGGGTGCTTTTAAAAAAGTGCTTGTTCTCTCCCCCCTGAGTTAGCTCGTTCGGAGAGCCCTTTTCATAGCTTCCAGGACTGGGAAGTGATAGAGGGAACTCTGTGCCAGGGACATTATTGCAGACCAATTGAAAGATGCTTCTTGGCTAATGTCAGCTGCCCATAATCCTTTGAAGTGAAGGACTCTTGGGGGTTGCTGGAAAATGCCTGATTATCTGTTTTACATTTTGTGACTACGTTCTGGGCTCTCCATGACCATATGGGTCCTGGTGGGGAGGAGAATGCCCTTCCATCCATAAAACATTTGGAAAACCTTTAAGTCTCATGTGTGTTCTGGCTTGTGTCCTATGCATTTGGTCTAGACAAGTAAGGCACGAGCTGTAGGTGATTTTTATCTGTTTTGCATAATGCTTCTGTGTGAATTGTAAGTGTAGTGTACTGGTTTCTAAATTGAATGATATGTCACAGGTCCCTGCAGGTCTACTGTGTAGTTGCAATTATTATCTCTGATTACACTACAGTCTAACCACTTGATGTATATTTTTAATACAAAATGTATACAAATGTATCCATGTACCTGGGGTGATTTGCAGGGACTGCAGATTCTTTGCTGGGGAGTTATTTAAGGGAGCAGTATGTCCCTGGCCAAAGAAGAGCCATGGTCTTCTGATTTTTTTCTTTTTTTTGGAGGGCAGTTGGGGTTAAGTGACTTGCTCAAGGCTTTCTTTGTTTTTGTGTTAAGTGTCTGAGGTCGGATTTGAACTCAGGTGCTCCTGACTCTAGGGCCAGTGCTCTATTCACCGCGCCACCTAGCCACCCCTGAGCCATCGTCCTCTGGTAGTCCTTCCCCCTATGACTGGCATGACAATTCCCACTCAGCTATGTCAATCTAATGAATGCAGGCTGGTAAGCAGTGGATGAGGTATTGAATCTAGGTAGAGGGAAGAAATGATCAAGTCATGGTACATGGTGGAACATATGTTGAGAAGTTGGATACAAGTACCATTTTGTGGCTTCTGGGGTTTCTTCAGCTCTGTGATTTTGGGACTCTGCAGTCTTTCACAGGACCCTCTAAAAGGGTGATAGTACTCATCACCATGCCCTGAAGGAGTGTGCGACACCCCTAGTCATTAGGCAGATTAACTCTTACCGATGAGTTGATGTCACATTTGGTCCTTGTGGAAGGAGGTGATATCCTAGATTCCTCAGGTTATTTGCCATTACTGGGCATGGGGCAGATCCAGTTCTTGGAGGAATGAGCGATGTCACTAGTCAGTAGGAAAATTTAGTTCTTCAGGAAAGGAGTAATTGCTTGGCTGCTGATTCACTGACGGGGGGATGGGTGGCGTCACTAAGGTGTGCAGGTTTGTCGCTTGAAAGAGTGACATTAGTTCCTATTCCAGAATCCTTTGCTTTAGGATGATCGAGTCATGCATCAGTCTCAGTAACATTTAATAAGAAGGAACAGCTTTACCTCTGGGGGAACTGATTTCAAGAGTGCAAGACAGAGGAAGTGAACAGGTAGGCATTCATCTGAAAAAGATCTGAAAATCTTAGCAGACCACAAGTTCCTCGTGACTGACAATGTAACATTATCAACCAAGGGAGCTCACGTTATCTGAGGTTGTGTATGATACCCGGCACAAGACAGATGGTCCCACCATACTCTGCCTGTGTCAGACCTCCTCCAAAGTGTTTTGTTCAGTTCTGGGAACCTTTAAAAATGACATTAATAAGCTGAGGAGGGAGCTATCCAGAGAAGGATAACAATGATGGCAAATTACTGAAAACTGGGCAGAGTTGGCTGGAAAAAACTTAGTTGAGGGAGTGGGGGAGGCAGTGGAAACCAGAGCACCGTCTTCTAGTACTTGAAGGGCAGATGGAGGAGGGATGTCTCCTTCTGTTTGTCCCTAGAGGGAAGGATCCAGAAGCCAAGGTAACATGTCTCAGAGGCCAGAAAGAGCTTAACTTCAGGAAAAAAAACTTCCCTCTAAGGAGAGTGGCCCCCAGGCGGGATGGGCTGCAGAGGTAGATGGGCTTTAGACAGAGGCTAGAAGACCTCTAGTTGGGAAAGTGTTCTTGTGTAGGTAAGGGGTACTGTAGACTATTGTGAAGACTCTAGCCCCAGGAGGAAGGGGAGGGAGGGTCTGGATCCCTGGGATGTTTTGGGCAGAGGTTCTAGAGTCCCATCTCTTAACATGCCCAACAGCTGTTCCCCTTAATTTTCAGGGGACTAAGACACGGGGATGTTTCCATGGCCCACAGGCCTCCTCTTTTGTCTCTGCACCCTGGGCCTCAGAAAGCCTTGCAGTCTTTCTGGAGGAGGCTGCTTGCTGATTCTGGGAGTGGGTTAGCGACAAGGGGGTGGAGGGAGTTACTGAAAGCTCAGGAGAAGAATCCTTAAGCAGTGGCAATATGATTGGCTGCTTTGAACCCTTTAACAGGCCCACCAGGATGAACAGGATGGGCAGCAAGATGAGGCCACTTCCCACGATCACAGCCCATTTCAGAAAGGAAAGCCTTAACTCTGTGAACTGTGAAGACAAAAGGGGAGAATTTCACTCAAGGTGCTGATGGTTCAAGACTAGACCCTGAAAACATTGTGTCTGAATGGGGGCTCAGAAAGGGTGATTTCTGGGAAGAAGAAAGTGAGGAATACATGGTGAGAGATGGGGAGAGAGCATGCCTGGACCCCTGGGAGGAGATGATGGGCAGGGGGTTGCCTGGTTCCCTGAGGTGAGGGATGGGGAAAAAGCATGTCTGGGTCCTTGGAAGTGGTGAAGGATGAGGGAGCTCCTGCCTGGGTGCCTGAGGGTCAGGAGGTGGAGAGCCCTTGGCAGCTCACAGAGTTTTTATCCCAGGCTCTATAGGTGGGGTATTTCAGCAACATCTCCAACAGGTTGCATATGAAAAGGATCAATAAAATCGGCAAGGTGACATAGCACAGCGGGTACTCATGTATGAGTGAGACGTTGAACCCCGTTATATCCCATGCTTCATTCATAAATCTGGAGGTGGCCATGCACAAGATGCTGGGATGGGGGGCTCCCAAACCTCAGGGGCAGGAGGGCAGCCTTGGGCTCCCTGGGTTGTCTCGTTTCCCCAGATCCCTCCCTTCTCCCTGGCTTTCTCTAGCCTTCATAAAGTCTCGGGGCCCCCACTTCCCACAGGGTAGATCTAGTTCTCCCTGGCTTCTCTTTGGATTTCCCATTGTCTCTAAAGATCTGACTCTCCCCAGATTTCTCTGCGTTTCATGGAGCCTCCCTTGGTTTTCCCGGATCTCCCTCATCCTCTTGGTTGTCCCCTGGTCCCCTTGGTTCTCTCTTGGTTTGCCAGAATCTCCTTTGGTCCCCTAGGATGTCCTTTGTTCTTCCTGGGACTCTCTTGTTCTCTTTGGCTTTCTCTGGATCTCCCCACATCTTTTGGGGCTCTCTGGTTCTCCTTGAGTAGCTCCCTCAGTATCCCTGGGTAATTGTGGTTCATAGTCACCTCTTAGCCCCGTAGATCCAGGCCACACCAATGTTCTCAAAGAGAACATAAGCAGAGGCAGACTAACAGCAAATTCATCAAACACATTTAGTAAGTAGAGGCCAGAGTGCTGGGTGAAAAGGAGGCCAAACAGGAAGCCCAGGCAGCCAATGGTCACTGACAGGCAAGGGGAACCCACATCAGGAAGGGACAGGGGCAGGTCAGAGATCAGAGGTCAGATATGCGTGGGCATAGCATGAGGCAGGACTGGGGGCAGGGTCCAGTCAGGTATCTTCTCCAGTTAGGAAAAGGTCAGTGAGATGGTATTTGAGAGCGAGGCTCTCATTGTTCAACAATTTTAAAATTCTTTTCTCTCTTCTACACTCTCCTGACCTGGCCGAGGCTCTACTCCCACACTTCTCTCAAGAACTTACTAAACAGAGAGCCTGGCAATGAACCGCCTCCTCTCTCCATCACAGATCAAAGCTATCTGGCATCATCCCCACCTTCTCTTCCTTCAATCTAGCCTCTGATGGTTTAGTGACCTTCCTTGTCCCCAAGGATTCCAGCTCTCAACTCCATCCTCTCCAAAGTTCCAAACAAATCCCTTTTCTCAGTGCTCCTCTGTCTTGATCCCTATGGACCCTCCTCCTGGAAACTCTCTCCACCCCCAATTTGGAGTCCATTGCTCTCTCCTCACTCCATCTTTGGGAGAGTGACTTGTCTCTGATTTTGAGAATGATATTTACAGCACAGTGATTAATCTGTGAAATGTTTGGCAGAGGATGGACATCAGTTTGGTCCAGAGAATTTTTCCCCTTTGGAAATTCATTTATGACTTGCTCAATTTCTTTTTCTGAGATTGGGTTAAAATATCTATTTTTTTGCTTTGGGGAGGTTGGGCATTTTATATATAAAGATATGCCCACAGGGGGAATGGGCAACTAGGTGGTATAGTGGGTAGAGCACTGGGCTTGAAATCAGGAAGACTCATCTTTATGAGTTCAAATCCAGCCTCACACACTTACTAGCTGTGTGACCCTGGGCAAGTCACCTGTGTTTGCCTCAGTTTCCTTATCTGGAGAAGGAAATGGCACACCACTCCAGAATCTGTGCCAAGAAAACCTCCAAATACAGTAATGAAGAGTCAGATATGACTGAACAAGAAGAAGCCCCTTTTAGACTTTATTGAAGCCGAAGGACATATAGGCAAGGACAGAGACAAGACAATATAAAGCTCAATTTCTTTCAGGTAGCATTGAGTCATTCTGCTATTTATAAAGTATCTGAGGCTTTAAGGGATTCATTTGCATATAAAAGCTAACATTTTATGCAGCTGCTTTCTAAATAGCATCTCATTTGATTCTCCCAACAATCCTGAGAGGAATGGTATTATTTATCACCATTTTATAGATGAGGACCCTGAGGCTGAGAGCAGCCAAGAGACTTGCCCAGGGTCACACAGTTAGGAAGTGTCTAAGGCAGCAGGGCACACAGATCTTTCTAACTCCAGGCCCAAAGCCCTATCTATTGCTCAAATTTTTAAAACCTGAGAAATCTTGAACCCCAAGAGCAGGCTGGTTGGTTAACAGGCTAATGGTCATTATCTGGTTATGGCCTAGCCTGCAAAGGTGAAGATTTGGGAAATTTCCAAGATGGTTGCCATATGTTAGGATGAGATCCTTCACCAAGGGAAACCGACCCTGAACCAGAGAGAATGGCAAATGCAGAAGCTGTATCTTTCCCACCTTCTGCCAGGGGGCTGACTAAGCCCAGAGCTTCAACTCAGTTATTCAACAGAATAACTGATGCTTCTGCCAATGTGAAGCCAAAGTTCTCTGGCTCCCAGTTCAAAGAGCACAGTAGCTACCACGGCCCATTTGAAGACTCAGTTCCCTAAGGGCAGCAAATACACCAGTCAGCAGAGATACTGCACCCTGGGGGCAGCAGTATTAACCCCATTTTATGGAGATCCCCCACATGGGGATAGCTGAGCTGTGAATGGACCATCCATCACACCCAGAGTGGCTGGGAGGAGTCCGGTCACTGCCGGGAAGGGGGGGGAGGGGAATACTATAGCCGGCGTGGCTTCTACAACCCCGCCCAGTTGGGGGGAAAAGGTCTTTGAAAAGCAGGCAGGCAGCCACAGGGGGCTGTTTTCCGTTTGGAAACCTTCCTGCTTACATCCGCACCTCCTCATTTGCCCCACAAACGGGGATCTCTAAGCACTTAAAGCCTTTTCTTCCTTCCCAACTCGACACCCCCTTCATCTCGTGACGTGCAGGGTTTGGGAGGGGTCTCTAAGAGATAAACCACCTCCTAACTCCTTTTGTTCCTCTGCTCTCTCCTCCCCCAATTCTGACTTGCCTAGGCCGACCGATGCTGTGTTCGGTCCAAGCGTCGAGTCCCGGGAAACTTTATTGATCCCTGTTCGCAAATTTGACACCAATGGACAATTGGCCAAATTTAGCGCTGGTGGGGATGAGGGCTCTTTTTTGACCTTTGGGACAGACACCCTGAGTAACAATATTGATTCATGGGGGAACGGACCTGAATGACAACCGCCTTTCTGTAGGGCTTGAAGGACTGCAAAGCTCTTTGACGGGTTCTACCTAAGCAACTCCTTCCACTTCCCCTATAACACAGAAGAAGCTGAGACTCAGAGCTGAGGTATTCTCGTGGGGTAATCGAGCTAGAAAGTATCAGAGACAAGACTGAAACCCTGGTCCGCCCCTGATTTCCAGTCCAATAGCTGACGTCGGACTACCCTCCAGTTGGTTGAGGGAGCAAGGGGAGGGAGGAGTAGAAGCGGGGAGGAAGGAGGAGGGAGAAGGAGAAGGGAGGGGGAGGAGGAGGGAGGAGGCAGAGGGGAAGGGAGGAGGTAAAGGAGTTCATACTTTGGATTGGTTGGTCAATTGATTCAATCAAGGTATCTGGGCCTTTTGAGGTCATATGAATTATATATCCATTCTTACACACATACTACAATTACACATACACTCACCCATCCACACATACATATTAAATTATTTCGACTCTTACATATATGTTTATACAGTCTACACTTACATATATAATCACATCTATCCATCCACATATATAATCATATTTAACCTTACAATCGTTCCTCTACCCTTAAATATATAATTCTATTTTATCTACCTTGACATATGTATATAATTGTATGTCTACCTTTACCTATGTAATTGTTTATCTATCCTTTCATGTGTATTATGTATCTACCTTCACATTTATATCTGCAATGCAGTTTCACCCTGTTTTATTCTCTAAAATAGTTTTTAGTGATAGCTTTTGTTTTTTCCCTTGTCTAGATGCCCCAGCCCTGCCCCTCCCCCCCACTCCCTCTCCCAGAAACATCCTGTCTGGTTCCCTCTACAATAGGGTCTTTGAACTGGATCCCTTGAGATAAACGATTCTGTTGGGATCTTTGGCTTCTTAGGATTAGGGGTTACATCAGAAATAACCACCCAGATTACTCCTGGGAATCTGTAAAAACTATTAGGTTATGTGCATTCCTCAGACCTCTCCCTAATCAAGGTGGCTGGTGTCACGGTGGATAGAACGCTGGGGATGGGGCCAAGAAGACCTGAGTTCCGATGTGACCCTCAGACACAAGGCCTTGGCCCTCTGTTTTCTCCCCAATAAAATGGGGCTCACCTACTGCTGTAAGGAGTAAATGAGATAATATTAGTAAAGACCTTCGCACGTTGGCTGACACTTATGAGCCTTGAATAAATGATTTGCTTCCTTTTGCTTTGTGTTTCTGCACAATGATGCCTTGTCATTCCAACTTGCCTCGCTCTGGCTGGTAGGGTCCTTAGGTGACACTGGCCAAGTTATCTCGGGTCATTGTATTGCTGAGAAGGGCTAAGTCATTCACAATTTATCATCACACAGTGCTGCTATTACTGTTTGCAATGTCCTCCTGGTTCTGCTCACTTCACTCTGCATCAGTTCGTGTACATTTTTCCAGGTTTTTCTGAAATCACCCTGCTCATCATTTCTTATAGCACTATAAGATATTCCATTACGATCATATATCACAGCTTATTCAACCATTCCCCAACTGATAGACATCCCCTTAATTTCCAATTCTTGGCCATCATGAAAAAAAAAGGTACAAACAGGGGCTTTTCCCTTTGCGTAATCCTGTTTTTTAAAAAATCTACTTTATGTATGGAAATACTTGTTTTATTTAGTATTTGTTCTCAGAATAAAATTATAAAATAAAATTTAACTGTACTCCTCCCCAATCTCCAGTACAGTTTTAGTGAGGAAATTTTGTGTATCTGTCAGGTTCTCACTGATTTTTTGATGTCAAATGTGCCAGCTCTTTGGTTAGGTTAGAGGAGAAGGTCTTAGTGCTAAGAACAATGTGCTTCTTACCAAAACATTGGGCTGAGTAGATTGAAGAACAATCTCATTGAAATAGATTAATATAATGATTTCTCTTTCCCTCTTTCCTACCTATCTTAACTCTGTGAGAGTTGGCTTTTGATACAAATAGTTCCAGGGTATCTCTAGCCCAATATGAATTGAGTTATTTCTTACATTAGAGGGAGGCTAACTTGAAATATGTCCCTTTAGTCTATGAACCACTGACCACATCTGGGATTTGGTCAGTATCAGCTACCCCAAGCTGTCAGTGAACTTGACTAATAATTGGACCTGCCTTGGTAGCAAGGGGGCCTGACAAAACCTCCTGATGCAACAGATGTGGAATTGTTCTTTCCTTCCTTCCTTATTATTATTGTAAGAGATAGAGAGAGAGACATGGTCTGAGACTAAATGTCTCTGGGGTCAAGATGGAACAGAACTTTATTCCTCTGGTTTCAGAAAAACCTGGGAAGACTTATATTAATTGATGCAAAGTGAAGTGAGTAGAACCCAAACACTGTACACAGTGACAGCAACATTGTAACAATAATCAACTGTGAAAGACTTGGCTACTCTGATCAAAGTAATGATCTAAGACAATTCCAAAAGACCCATGATGAAGAATGTCATCCACTTCCAGAGAGAGAGCTGATGGACTCTCAGTGCAGATCAAAACAGACATTTTCACATTCTTTATGTTCCTGGCTTAATTTTTTTTTGCAACATTGAAATGTGTTTTGCATAATTTCACATGTATAATTGATATCATACCACTTGACTTCTCAGTGGGTGGGGGAGCAGAGGGAGGGAGAAAATTTAGAACCCAAAAAATGTTAAAATCAACTTCTCTTCCTCTAGACAGAATATGAATCCTGCAACAGGTTGTCTCTGAGAGAACATATAAGCTTTCCTTAATCTCCTTTTGTCCCCTAGTGTGGAGTACAAGCCCATGTGAGATGAATCATAAAAGCTGGGCTGGGGGAGATGTTTTGCCAGAGGAAAGAGGGACATCTTGATACGATATGTTTAGGTGCGACAGTCCCAGGGCATGTCAGCTATTTGGATAAATGGATCTTTTTCATGTGTGATACCCACCCTCCCCAATGGTCAACAGATAACAAGCTTAGACAAAATCAAGCATTTGGAAAGACTTAAGAGTCCCAGGGGCCAATGATCCAAAACAAACAATGAACGACCAATGATGACCAATTGTAATTTGCATGAGGAACCATGGAAAAGATGACTGGAACTCTCAAGCACAACTGCTCAAGGACTCCTGAAAGAAAATGAAGGGAAATAGTCATAAATGCCTTAAAATAAAAGTACTGATGATCTTACACATTTGAAACAAGCCCATTGTTTCCTCACTTGGTATTTCAACAAAATACCAAGCATGAAACAGCTGAAGACATGATGAGATTTTTTTTTTCTACTAGTACACCCCCCTCCCCACCTTATCCCCCTAAACAACCCACTCCTGGTTACTCCAACAGGGGCAAGCGACCTGGGGAGGTTGGTGATTTCAGTCTCCACTTGGAAGAGCCCAGGCAATCCTGCTTCCAGAAAGCCATGATGACATGGAATGGAAGGAAGGAAGCATCTATTAAGTGCCTATTATGTGCCAAGAACTTTACAAATATGATTCCATTGGATCCCTTCAACAATCCTGCTGCTGTAATCCCTATTTAATAGTTGAAGAAACCTAAGGTAGACAGCAGCCAAGTCAAGTGACTTGCCCAGGGTCATACAACTAGAAAGTGTCTGAAAATGAATTTGAACTCAGGTCTTCCCAACTCCAGGTCCAGTGCCACACCTAGCTGCTCCCCTTCACTCCGTGAAATCTGAGAAGTCAGCCAAGTGATGTTAATATTCATACAAAACAGCCCATCAAATATCTATTAGAAACACAATAATTAAATGCAGTGAGAGATTCCCTTCACAGCTTATTTATTATTGCTTTGTTAAGTCAGACGCTACTCTCTTACTTTTTTTGCAGGGGGGAAGGCAATGCAATTGGGCTTAAGCGACATACACGAGGTCACATGGCTTGTAAATGTTTCAAGTGTCTGAGGCAGGATTTGAACTGGGGTCTTCCTGACTCCAGGGCGAGTGCTTTATTCCCTGCACCTCCTAGCTGCCCCAGACGTTACTCTCTTTAGGTACCAAGGCAATACAGTTCGATACATACATTTTGCCTCCCAGTGATGGGGAAGATTTTTGTATGATCTGTTCCTGCTAAATCATCTCAGGAAATATCCCTTTGTTAAAGCTAATTGATGTTAATTGGTTAAATGAAACTGGGGCCCTTACCGCCACTGTTGCTTCACAGCAGGGAGAACAGACTATCTCTAGAAGCCTGATCTGTGAATCTGAACTGGTAGTGCACAGCTGGACAGGAGACTTAAGCATCCCCCCACAGACACCTTGGTTGCTATAGCAACGTAATCTTTTGCTTTCTTTGGAGAGTCTGGGAGGAAAACAATTTCCAGGCCAGCAGGAGGCCCCAGCTGTTTTCATCACCCTTAGGACCATCTTAGGAGGCAGCAGACAGTGTGTTTAAACCGAGTTCACTTTGTGACGTCAGAACCTGGCTGGAATGCACCAGGACCCTGATGATCTTGTCTGTACAAGAAGGAAAAACAGTGTGATGTCATGGAATAGATCTCAAAGTAAAGAGTTAACTCTTCTGCTGTCTGCAGGAATGAGCAGCGGCTGCCAAAGGCTTTGTCTTCATGCCTTAGGCATGTTTATTGACAGAAGGTGAAGCTTGTTCAGGGAGAAGAGGAAAATAAAAAAAAACACCCCTGATAAGGTTGGAGTCAGCTTAAGGTGGGAAATGGAAGGTGGGAAGTTTTGATTTGTTTCTCAGTCATAAAACTTCTCCAGATTCTTTTTTTCTTTCTTTCTTTCTTTCTTTCTTTCTTTCTTTCTTTCTTTCTTTCTTTCTTTCTTTCTTTCTTTCTTTCTTTCTTTCTTTCTTTCTTTCTTTCTTTCTTTCTTTCTTTCTTTCTTTCTTTCTTTCTTTTTGAGGGGGGACGGTAGAGCAATTGGGGTTAAGTGACTTGCCCAAGGTCACACGGCGAGTAAGTGTTAAGACTCTGAAGCCAGACTTGAAATCAGGTTCTCCTGACTCCAGGGCTGGTGCACTATTCACTGCGCCACCTAGCCACCCCCTCCCAGCTTCTTTAATGGGACTAGAATTCAAATCAAGTAGATTCTCTTTTCATTCTTCCCTTCTGATTTGGCCAATCATAAGAAAGTAGTAGTTAATAATAATAGAAGCTAATATTTATGTTGGGCACTGTACTAAGAACTTTAATAATAATAATGATAGCAGCTAAGATTTATACACCCCTACTATGTGCTAGGCACTGTGCTAAGAACCGTGATAACAATAATAATAGCTAACATTTATGGAGTGTCAATTACGTGCCCAGCACTGTGCTAATTAGAATTATTATTTCATTTGATCCTCACAAGTGCTATTATTATCCTAATTTCACAGATGAGAAAACTGAGGTGAACAGAGTTAAGTGACTTGCTCAGGGTCACACAGGTAGTAAGTGTCTGAGACTGAATTTGAACTCATGTCTTCTTGACTCTAGGTCCAGCACCCTATCCACTGTGCCACACAGTTGCCCACAGAAGATATGGTGGGAAAAAAAAGTAAAAATATTTTTACTCTTGAGATTTGTAATAGGAACTTAATTTATGATACCACAAAAGTAAATATAGAAATTAAAATCTTCTGATTTTATGAATATGAATTTATAAATTGTCAGACCAAAACTTGGGTTTATATATTGGATTTCTTTTAAATTTTTGTCTTTTTTATTATGAACTGAATCATCAAGAAACACAAACATCTTAGTATAAAAGTATAAGAAAGAGGATTATATAAGAACTGTGAACTCATATTGTATCTAGTTTTTTAAGCATATATGTGTGTGTGTGTTTATATCTATATCTATACATATGTATGTGCTTGTGTTAAATTTCCCAAGGTAGTAACAAGATTGCTTTTTTCATTTGCAGCCTCTTCTGTACTTTTTTTGGACTTTCTTCTATGAACTAAAAACATTTAGTGACACTTTATTGTTCAAATCTCTCATTACTCAGTACCTCACCATGCAATACTCCAAGGTGAAACAGTCTCCATCATTGTGTCTCCAAGGCAATAGTCACAGCATTGGTGAATATGCCAGTGTACTTCTGAATCACAAATTAAAACATACTCTCCATGTAGAAGACAGAAGCAAAACATTTATTCAGTCACCGGAAAACCAAATCCCAACACCAGAAGACCAAATCCATCATAGCAACAAAGAAATTAACACATGCTATCACTGAAGGAAGCCACACCATCCCAAAGCCTCCCTGCTGCTCAGGCCTTCCCACAAACACTCACAATCCTAGTTGTGTGCCTTCCTATTTCCAGTCTCTCCCTCTGCACTCAATGCTCTGACTAATTTCCTGCTCCACCCATTCAGCAAGCTCTTCCCACCACAGGCTCCCTGTGATTACGTTTGGCCTATTAAGGGGCAGGAAAGGTCTTCAAATTACCACTGCCATTACAATCATATTGAATTTCTTAGGGAAGTGACTCTGGATTCATTGCCATAGTCTTGTTAAATTGAGGATTAAGGCACTTGAAGATTTGCCATCAGCTTTGAGTGCCCTTTTTTAATTGACTGACTGACTGACTGACTCTCTCTTCCCCTGAAGTCAGGAGTTCATGTGATCACCCAAGTGATTCTGAAGTCCCTTCAGATTCTGTCAGTAGATAGTCAGCCTTGAGTTGCCTTTTCTTCAATCAAAGTCCACTCCTGTCTTCATTGTGCATCCCCAGAATGGAAGCAGGGTCGGGGGGAGATATATTTAATGTTCTGTCTCATCCCAGAACTGTGGAGTGTGGGATTTATTATCACAAGCTATTTAATTTAAGCCTAATTTGTTTATGACTTTTTATATCTAGCCCACGCACCCATTTGGTATGAGTCATTATTCTAAACCCAATTCCTGCCAGACAGTTTTTCCTAGCAATTGTTTACTAGCGATTTTGGTGGAGTGGTGAGTCATGACTCAAGTTATAACTCCACTAGACTGACAATGAATCCCATTTCCTCAACTCTTGGCAGAGAAGTTGTGAGTTACAGGTATGTTGCTCTTGCTGTTCAATAGTGTCCAACTCTCCATGACCCCACTTGGATTTTCTTGGCAGAGATATCTGAGTAGTTCGTCATTTCCTTCTCCAGCTCATTTTACAGATAAGGAAACTGAGGCAAAGAGGGTGAAGTGACTTGCCCAGGGTCACACAGCTAGTAAGTATCTAAGGCCATAATTAAACTCGGGTCTTCCTGACTCCAGGCTCACCATTCTATCCCCTGCGCCAGCTCATTGCCCTAGGTTAGAAGTATAGCAAGAGATATACATTCTCAGATGTGGTCAATGAATGGATTTGCCTTGTGTGACTATATTTGTTTGCAGCAAGGAGTGTTTTTATGGTTTGGGGGAAGGGGCACTTGAGGGCTAGAGGTGCTAGTAATAGTGAAACTAGAAAAAAAAGTCAGTCTACAAGCGTTTATTAAGCACTTACTGTGTGCCAGGCACAGTGAAAAGAGTGTTAATGAAACACTAAAAAGATGGAACATAAGAGAGCAGCAGGAAATTCAGGAGGGGAGACAGACATTCAGGCAAGAGGAAAAATTATCATGCTAAATTTTCATTGTCTATCTAATAAAAAAAAAACAGAGCTGTAGGTTGTATAGATTGCTGGTTGCCATTTCAGTCATCTCTCTTAATGTTTTTGCTCTGTTCTGGCCCAAAATTCCGAGGGTCTTCCCTCCCAGACTGATATTTTTGCAATGGTAAATTGGGTCATTTTTTGGTCTCAATTCTTACCTAGACCTTAGTCATTGAATGGGTGTTGCCTCAGACAAACTGAGACTTGGCAAGACCTTGATTTAGAAAGGACAAGGTCACCCTCTTCATTCCTGATGTCACCAGTCATCCTGACTTTTGTCCTGTCAATGACTGGAGGAGACTGTGAGGCTGATGACTTTTTTAAGCTCTGCCTTGCTTAAATCCAATTCACAGGAAAGTCAAGACATCATCCCGAGATGTCATTGGTTCTCTTTGAGAAAGAAAGATGAAAAACAACAAATTTTCCTCAGTATGCTAAAGTTCATTTTATCACACTCCTGTTTCAAAGACATACCTGTAATTGCTGTTTCTGCTGTTTGTCCTTCACTTTGGAAGGGGACTGTGACATCAGGAAGATGATGCTGTGGCATGTAAGTGAATTGGATTTAAGTGAAGGAAGGCTGTGCAAAGTCACCAACCTCACTTTCACCTCAGGAGCTTTCTGGGTCCAGTGGCCAGATATAGATCAGGATATTTGGAGATGACTCAGGATGGTGTGGATACTTGGCCTTTTCAAGCCAAGGTCCTTAACAGGGCTCAGTTTAACTGAGACAAAATCTATTCAGTGATTAAAACTTAATAATAGCATATAACATAATAATAACAGCAACCTGTAATTCCATAAATGTAAGTATGAATGGAAGAGATTCTCCTCATATTTGAAAACAACTATCAGTAGATAAGGAGATTTTAGAATCTTAATAGTGCAAAGGGGCTGTTCCTGAATTTGGAAACAAACTGGAGATAAAATTTAGAGACATATTAGAAATGCTGATTCCAGCACTTGTCACTTTAGAAAGATAAAGTTGGAGGATTTAACCCCATTTGAGGTTAACATGGAAAGAGAAGTCAGTGAAAGGAATTCTGGACTTGGCTTCAGGAGAGAGGTGGTGGCTTCAGGCTTTCCCTCTGAAGCTCATTGGCCCATGCCAGGATAATGGATTTCTTGATAATCCCTTTCCTCATCTGCAGCTCACAAGGATGTGGTAAAGACTGAATCTAAGAGCATATGGGGAAAGTAGACTGACCACTCCCAAGGCATCATATTTTTTCTTTTTTCTTTTTGATTTTAAAAATTGATTTGTTTACTTTTTTATTGTATGTTTATTTTTAGTTTACATAATTCATTTAACAAGATTTTGAGTTACATATTTTCTCCCCCTCTTTCCCCTACCCACCATCCCAAAACAGTGATCCCACTGTATACCCCCTCCCCCAATCTGCTCTCTCCTATATCCTCCTCCATCCCTCCTCCCACTTTCCAGTAGGGCAAGATGGATCTCCTTACCCCACTACCTGTATATTTTATTTCCCAGTTGCATGTAATAATAATAATAATAATACATATTTTTAAACATTTGATTTTAAAACTTTAGATTCCAGATTCTTTCCCTTCCTCCCTTATCACCCATCATTACTGGGAAGATAAGCAATTCAATATAGGTTGTACATGTGTAGCTACGCAAACCATTTCTATAGTGGATATATTGTGAAAGACTGACTATATTTCCCTCCATCCTATCCCGCCCCCCCACTTGTTCTACCTTGATCCTGTCCCTTTTCAAGAGTGTGTGCTTCTAAGTGCCTTCCGCCCAACCTCCCCTCCCCTCTATCATCCCCCCTCTCATCTCCTTTCCCCCTACTCTCCTGTAGGGCGAGATACCCTATTTAGTATGTATGTTATTCCCTCCCTAAGCCAAATTCAATGAGAGTAAGGTTGACCCATTCCCTTTTGCCTTTCTGTTCTTCCCCTCCATTGCAACAGTTTCCCCTTGCCTCTTCTATATGAGATAATTTACACCATTCTGTCTCTCTCCATCTCCTCTCATTATATTCCTCTCATCTCTCAATTTCACCTGTTAAGTATCATCCCTTCCCGTTCAACTGATCCTGTGCCCTCTGTCTATGTATACCTGTACACATATATACACACACTCACATATTCCCATGTATCCTCCTATATAGACATATATGTATGTATACATATATATATATATACTACACATATACACACACATTTATATTCCCTTCACCTATCCTCATAGTGAGAAAAGTTTCATAAATTACAATTATCATGTTTCCATGTAGGAATGTAAATAGCTCAACTTTGATAAATTCCTTATGATTTCTTTTCCCCATTTTACCTTCTCACGCTTCTCTTGCTTTTCATATCTGAATGTCAAATTTTCTATTCAACTCTGGTTTTTTCATCAAGAAAGCTTGAAAGTCTTCTATTTCACTGAATGACCATATTTTCCCCTGAACCCAAGGCATCATATTATTGTTATAGATGAGTTTTCCATTACTTAAAGAACTATTTCCCTGAATGCCATAATAGCAGGATCTGTCTTTAAATCTCCTGCAGAACACTTACAGAGAAAATAGGAGGTGGCACTTAGTGCTTAGGACATCTCAGGAGCTTGATAAATGTTCATTGACTTCTGTGGATTTGTGGTTAATCTTACAGATACTGTAGTCATTACAGTGGAAACAGCTATCTGGGGACGTGGTACCCTCTCCCTTTGGCAACTTATTATCCAAATGTAAGTGTTTGGAGTCCAAGGTAATCTAGTTCTGAGAAACAGTAAAACAGATCTTGGAACAGCTAGGGGGCACCATAGTATACAGAGCTCTGGACCTGGAGTCCAGAAGACTCATCTTCCTGTGTTCAAATCTGGTCTCAGATACTTACTACCTGTGTGACACTGGGCAAGTCCCTTCACTCTGTTTGACTGAACTTCCTCATCTGTAAAATGATCTGGAGAAGGAAATGGCAAACCACTATAGTATCAACCCCAAATGGGGTCACAAAAAGTCAGACATGACTGAAAAACAACTTCACAGTGACAAATAAACCTTGGAAAGCCAGAAAACCCTCTCAGTTTCTGACTCTGTAAAGTAGTTTCTATAAGAACTGAAACATTCTAAATCAATTTTTAAAATATTAAAAAATTTTGAGGGGCAGCTAGGTAGTGCAGTGAATAGAGCACCGGACCTGGAGTCAGGAGGACCTGAGTTCAAATCCGGCCTCAGACACTTGACAGACTTACTAGCCATGTAACTTTGGGCAAGTCACTTAACCCCAATTGCCCTCCAAAAAGCAAAAACAAAAAAACAAAAAAAATTTTTTCAATAAAATATGTACTTACATTATAACTTGTTTTCAACTATGATTAGAGAATTGGTTTGGAGATTTAAAAAGAGTTTTCCAATTTATTTTAATTAAAAGGGTATATGGCATTTTTACAAACGTATGCATCAGAATATGAATTTATTTATTTGAAAAACTTCCATCTCTGCAGAAGGCCTAAAAATACATGAGCCTGACTTCTTTACACACCAGAATAATGGGATGGCAGTTCTGTGGTACTTTACTGAGTTTGATTCACCCTAATTTCAGGCATTCTAACAACTTTAAAAAACTTTCATAGTGATAAATTTAATAATGCCAACTTTGCAATGCAAAGAATAATGATTAGAAATAAAAGAGTCCACAGGAATTGGAATTATTTGACTCCAAACACTGCAGTAAAAATCCTAAATAGGTTGCCTAGGCAGTACTTAAATGGTGAATTTTGTGACTATCTACAATATCCTTGTATCTGTATATGTACAATGATGCAGCCAATTCCTCAAGTGTCATACTAACCCTAAATACTGAATAAACAACAAATAATTGAAAAAAGAAGACAATGTTTAACTCCATCAAAAGTAAAGTACAAGCAAAGCTTAGAGAGATGCAGGATCCCTGGCTCAGAAAGAAGGCAGATGAAATTCAGTTTTATGGTGATAGTAGCAATCCAAAGTGCTTTGATGATGCCCTGGAGGTAGTTTATGGGTCACAGACCTATGCTGCATCTCAACTAGTCAGGGCTGACAGAGCCACACTGCTTTGTGATAAAGTCATGATCCTAGAAAGATGGGATGAATACTTCCATAGTGTTCTCAACAGACCCTCATCAGTCAATGTCAAACCTCAGGTTGAAGTCAATCCCTCCCTACCTGAAACTCCAACTGAAGAAGAAATTTTGAATGCCATTAGGGTCCTTTCATGCAGTAAAGCCCCTGGTGCTGATTCTATTCCAGCTGAGATTTACAAGGCAGGGAGTCCATTGCTCATAAAAAAGTGTTATGGGAATCTGAAGATCTTCCCTGCCCCTAGGCCCTTTGCTAAAGTGGCTATGTGAC
>CM053582.1:69455254-69482579 GCA_028627135.1 Pseudochirops cupreus
ACCAGACCCTGCTCACCTGCCCATGCCCTTACACTGAGGGTATTTTTAACTCATGTCCACTGAGGGCTCTCAGCTGGAGAGGACAAGGAAGCCAGAGGATGTCTGAGCTGCACTCATTGTTGACCTCATCCCCCTACCCCAGCTAGAGCTCCTAGCCTGGATCTGACTGTGCCACCAGCCAGGGCACGATGTCCCCAGAGACCCCCTCCTCCTCCCCAAAACCCCTGGATGTTAGCTGGACCTGAGGCCCAGGCAGGAGAATATGCAAGGAGAGGAGGGGAGGGCAGGGCCTGGGGCCAGTCCCAGAATAGACACCGCCTTGGAGATAAAATTAGCCCAATGAGAGGGTGGGGGCTGAGACTAGCCCACTGAAGCTGAGCTCAAAGGGCATCAGGACTTCGAGGAGACAGAGACCCAGAGAAAGGCAGAGTCAGAAAGCAACAGCCAGTGATTGCTGGAGGGACAGACAGAGGAACTGTTGCTGTCCCGGAGGGTCAAGGAAACAGGCCAGAGAGAGACTCGGGCTGAGACAGCCCAGAGAGGACAGGGACAGAGAGAGCGAGCAGAGCCCCAGGCTGGGCCCATGGTCCCAGCTGACACCATGGGTCCCCTTTGGCCATGTCTCCGCTTCATCCTCTTCCTCATCCTGCTATCAACCTCCACGGCCCCCAGGGGCCTCTCCAGAGCCCAGGCCCAGGACTTCCCAGTCCCTAAGTCCTTAGGGGCTATCCTGAGCCCCCATGGAGGCCCCAAGGATGGAAGCCAGCCCGACTACATAGCTGCTCAAGGGCACAGTCCACGGGATCACAGGGAGGAAGAAGCAGACACCTCCACTGAGGCTAGGCTCTGGGGTGCCCATCATGAGGAGGGCAAGCATAGCCCCCCTGGGGACGTGTATGTGGAACACGGGCACTGGGGGGGAGAAGAGGAGAAAGAAGAGGAGGAAGAAGATGCCTCAGAGGAGCAGAGTACTGAAGGCCATGAGGATGAGGATGATGATGACAGTAAGAATGCCTCAGAGGAGCAGGACCCCTGGGGTGGCCACAAGCCCCTTGTCCCAGAAGAGGAGAAAGGGGACGGTGTCTCCACAGAGCACAAGGACAGAGACTTTGGGGACCGGGGACACGAGGAGGAAGATGATGTGTCGGCAGAGCATGGGCACTGGGTAAGCCACAGGGATGACCCCATACAAGAGGAACACTTCAGTCCAGTGTCTGCCAAGCCTCCAGGCCAGGAGGAGCAAGAAGAAGAGCAGGAGGAAGGGGAAAAGGAGCACAGCCACTGGAGAGGCCCCAGGGGCAGCCAAGGGCCCCAAGGCCAGGAGGAGGAGGCAGAGGAGGAGGAGGAGGGGGAGGAGGAGGAGGAAGAAGAGGAAGGGGAGCACAGCCACTGGGGAGACCCCAGGGGCAGCCAAGGGCCTCGAGGCCGAGAAGAGGAGGAGGAGGAGGAGGAAAAAGAGGAGGAGGAAGAGAAGGAGGAAGAGGAGGAGGAGCAGAAGGAGCAGAGGGAGGGGGAAGGGGACGAGGAAGGGGAAGAGGAGGAGGAAGAAGAGGAAGGGGAGCCCAGCCACTGGGGAGGGCCCCGAGGCCAGGAGGAGGAGGAGGAGACGGATGAAGCTATCTCAGCTGAAGCTCAGCACTGGAGGGGGGCCCCAAGTCACAGAGAGTCAGAAGAGGAGGATTCTGCCGAAGTGGGGCATGAGGAAAGTCAGGAGGACCACGGAGAAGAAGGCGGCAGCATCTCTGCCCAGCGTGACCATGAACCTCCCGGCCCCCAGTGGGAGGAGGAAGACACCTCCGTGGAGGAGGGTGGGCACTGGGGAGGTCTGAGGCTTGGGGCCCAGGAGGAGGAGGACGAGGAGGAAGGCCACAAGAGAAGCCAGGAGGAGACTGAGCAGGAGGAAGTCTCCACCGTCCAGGAGTCCTTGAGGGCTGAGGTCCGCGGTGAGGACCAAGGAGAGGAAGCTGAGGCCGGTGTCCCAGAGGCCAGAGACAGCTCTGAGGAAGTGGCCAGTAGGGCCCCTGGAGAGGAGGGCCTGGAAGACAGCAGCGAGGAGCAGGAGGAGGAGGAGGAGGCCAGAGGCCAGGGTGAGAGATCAAGGGACCAGTGTGGGGGAGAGCGGGAGGGGGTGCGGACCGCGGACATTTCTGTGCCGTCTTTTCACAGGCCAGCAGGAGGGTGAGGAAGAGTACCAGCCCGGCTCCCTGTGCCAGTACTGCGGCTTCTGCAAGGTGCCTGAGTGTTTGTGTGTGTTTGGGGGAGGGTCCCCGTTCTTTCTGGGCTCTGTGCTTGCCCGAGACCCCCGCCTGGCGCCCCGTCTGGGCTCAATCTGTGGTGGTTACCATGTCTCTTTATCAGTATCTCTCCGACGCTCCGACTTCGCGATGTCGCTCTTTTCTGTGTCTCTGTATCTCTTGGTATGTCTCTGCCTCTGACTCTCCGTGTCCCACCACCCCCTCTCCTCAGAGATGCACTGAGTGTGAGTCCTGCCGCTGCGATGAGGAAAACATGGGAGAGCATTGTGATCACTGCAAGGTCAGAGAGCACCCCTCCCTGCCCCACCCCCAGGCCCGCCCCGCGGACTTGGCTCCTCTCACAGCCCGGTCTGTCTCTGTTCCCACCAGCACTGCCAGTTCTGCTATCTCTGCCCTCTGCTCTGCGAGACTGTCTGTGCCCCTGGTGAGCAAGGGCACTGGGGATGGGGGGTGGGACTGCCCTGGGGGCGGAGACAGAGTTGCTCTGGAGGCAGGGCCAGGAGGCCTCTGGACGTACTACGGAGGAGATTCCTGGGGGCGGGGCTACTCCGGAGGCGGAGCCAGGAGGCCTGTGTATGATCTAGGGAGGAGCCTTGCGGAAGCGGGGGTTCTCTGGAGGTATGGCCAGCAGTTCTCCGACCTCCTCTGGGGAAGCTCTTTGGCTGTTCGTTGGAGGAACCTCCTTGGGGGCAAAGACTTCTCGGGGGGCGGGGCAAGACACTACCGGAGGTTCGTGGGAGGAGCCTCTCTGGGGTTGGGGCCAGAGATGTCCATATGCTGACCACAACCCGCCTGTTGCCTTTAGGAGGCTATGTGGACCACTTCTCATCCAACCTGTTTCAGTAAGTACGAGTGTGGCTGAGACTGTGTATGTGGGGGCGGGTGGAGGAGGGCAGGGACCAGCCCTTACCCGGCCCCCCATCCTTCCCAACAGAGCCTTGGCCGAGATGGTGGAAACTCCAGAGCCGTGATGAACTTCTGGACAAACGGCAACCCCTATTCCCGGCTCCACCCACTTATTTATTTTGAATAAACCCTATCCTTGCAGGAGAGTGCCAAGGATTTCTAGGATTCTGGGCGAGGACCATCTGGGGTTCCCCCTCCCCCAAAAAGGGAAGGGCTGGCTGGATCTTTGAAGGGAAGGGGAGAGCCCAGGGATCCCTAGGAAATAAACAAACGAAGACAGGTCTTTTGAAACAGTTTCTTTCACCAAGATCACTGACATCTGAGGTGGGGGCAGGAGGAGGGAGGGGGCCCACGGCCCACCCCTCCCCAGCCTTTGCCCCGGCGGATTCTCCCATGCAAAAATATAACAAAACAAAACAAAAAAAACAACAACAACAAAAAAACCAAAACAAAACAAAAACAAAAAAGCCGGAGCCCGCGGGGAAGACCAGGAACGGGGGGGGAGGGGGCCACCTGGGTTCCTTCTCTCCCTCTATCCCACTCCCCGGAATAACGGGTTAGGGGGAGGGGAGGACGAGATCCAGGGAACGCGACACACACAGACCGGGAAAGGGGCCCCCAAGCCCCACCCCAAAGATGCCTGCCTTGATAATCGGGACCCTGAGGTGTCCCGGATACTCGGAGACAATGAGGCTTCCACGTTCTTCCCACCCCCACCCCCAAGGAAGGAGAGAGGGGAAGAGAGGACGGGGCAGGGCCTGTAGCAGCGAGTCCCCCGCAGGGGTGTACCCGAGAGGACCGGGGCCCCGGGGCTGGAATGGGGAGCGAGGAGGATGGAAAGGAAGGAGCGGGGTCGGGCCACGCCCCGCCCCTTGCATGCGGCCCCTGGGGAGGCGGGGTTGCGTCCCCTCCCCGTTCACTCGGAAACAAATAAATTACAAAGTAGCAAAAGGGAGGAGGAAGATTCCAATCCGCCCCCTCCCTTCCCGAAATCCAGTTCACATGGATTGGCCAGAGGCTGAGACGCGCCTCTTACTCCCGGTCTGTACAAAATGGTTCAGTGCAGAGAGCCTCTCTAGTCTCTCCGAACCCGGTCCCTTTCGAGGGCGAGTCCATTCTCCTGGAAGGGGGAGCAGGGCGGACCTTTATCTTCCCCTACTGAGGCTCTTCTTGGGCACGCCCACCTGTACCGGAGGAGGGGGGAGGGCAGGTCAGGAAGTTCGGAAAGCCGTGGCTCCGGGACTCCGGAAGGCACCCTCACCTGGCTGAACACTAACAAGAGTATGTCCGCACGGAGACTCCGCCATCCGCCCGCGGGCTCCCAGAAGGAGGACCTAAGATCGAGGCAAGGGACAAGGTCAGAAGAATCCTCTCTTCCTCCAAGTTGTGAGCCAGTTGATTTGATGCATTCCTACTCCGTCCCGTCCACTTCCAATCAGCAACTTTATTAAGCAATTTCTGTACGCAAAAACGCCCGAGACACCCAGGGAGTACCGAGTTTGGGGGAGAGGGACGGGTGCCTTTCCTTGAGAAGTTAGTAAAAGATGTCAGTAAAAGTTCTCTCGCGTGCCCCATCGGTTTGCCCAGGCTACTATTCCATAGCCCTCGCCCCCCAGCACAGCTGTCTGTAACGGATTTACAAGGGTTCCTGGGTAGTCTCTCTTTCCTGCCTCATCTCCCCCTTTTCTCAAAGGAATGACTTTTCAGAGATCAGATTCCAAGAATGTACCAGGGTGCCCTACTCCGGTTTCTCTCAAGAATGGGGGGCGCCCCAGCACTCCGTACTACACCGTCCAAGGCCCGTTTCCCTTCACTAAATAATGGGCTTTTCCAAGACCCGAGAGGCACCTCGGGTGAGTCCATCTCCGCCCTAATGGGGGGAGCCCCGACGGGTCGTAAAGAACGCACCGTCGGGCTGCAGCTTGCGCAGAGGGAGGCCAGGCGAGCCTAGGGCTCCCGCGGCCGCCGAGCGGAAGTTGGGCGGCAGCATCTCAGCAGAGTCCGGGCTCACTCCGCGCAAGTCCTTCTCCCGGAACATCTTCCGCCACGACGGGGATCGGCTGAAAGACTTGGCGCTGTCCTGCGGAAGATAAGGGCCACTGAGCTGGCTGGAGCAGGGGCAGCCGCGCAGCGCTTTCTCTCTGCCCTGCCGCCCCCCAGCCCCAAGCCTGGGACCCCTACCTCATCCAGCCTCCGGTCGGTGCCCATGGAAATGAGGTTACCGAACTCCTTCTCCAGCAGCTGCCGGGCCTGAAGAGCGTCGAGGCGTGAGCAGGAAGCGGACAGCGCTCGTGCTGGCCACGCGCGAGCTTTCATACCACCCACTCCCCCATCCCACTCCACCCCACCCACCCCCACCCCGGCTGGCAGCCGCCCGACCTGCGAGTTCTGTGTCGGGATCTGCAGCAGCAGGGCCAAGTCCGAGCAGTCGAAGGTCTCGTCCAGGGCCAGCAACGCCCCGTGCACGCCGCTCTCCGACAGGTTTCCGGCAAACTCCTTCAGCCCCAGACCTGACACCCAGCCCATCACCCGCTCATTGGACCACACCATCACGTCTGAGGAAGAGGGAGGGGGCCTTGAATGCCCACTCCAACCCAGCCCTCTCAGCCCATGGGGAGGGGGGGGTGCCCTAGACACTGATTACTGATCCTTGTCGGGGAGGGAGGAAGGGAAGAGATTTAAATGTCACCACCAATGCCCCCGCCCCTGCCCAGCTCATTGAACCACAGCACTGGATCGGGATGCGGGAGCCTGGAATGCTGAAACTGACCCCCATATCCTCCTCCAGCTCTTCCAACACTGACGCCCATCCTCGCTCGGCTTTCCCCCTACCCAGCCTGCATCTTTGAGAGAGGGGTCCTGAGCCCTGACCTCCAACCCCAGCCCCCCGGCCTCACCTCTCACGTGGCTCTGACTCTCCTCTCGCCTCCGCTCCAGGTCTTTTCGGTCATAGTTGAGCCTCTTCAGACACATGATCCCATAGTGGAGACTCACTCTGGGGGGCGGGGGGGAAGGGGGTTAGGGCGAGACAAATGGTTAGGTCTTGCCAAAGGGAGGAGCCAGGCACAAATCCCTTAGGGGGCGGGGTCTCCTCAGAAAAGCTCCCCATTGGCCGTCCCTCCCCTAATGGGCGGGGCTTCCACGAGGTGGTTCCCATTAGCTACTATGTTCCCCGCCCAGAGCGCTACTTCTCAGGCACTGCCTCCCATTGGTCACTATCCCCCCATGGGTGGGACTTACAGGAGGCTGTTCCCATTGGACAGTGTATTATATCTCCCCCCCATGGAGATTACTATTCAGGCACTGATTCCCATTGGCCTCTGTACCCCCCCCCCATGGGCGGGACTTCCCAGGAGCTAGTTTCCATTGGTTACTGTCTTCCCAGGGCCGTGCCAAGGCCGGCCCGCACCTGTGGAAGCTGTCTACCATCTTGAGCTGGCCCCGAAGTTCTTTCTTGTTGAGGTGGTCGAGCATACGTGCATCTACTAAGGATTCCATGAAGTAGCTGCGGTACTGGGGCAGCCCCAGGCTGGGCAGCCAGTCGTTCCCCACCCATTCGTGGTTCATGTCGCCGTAGGCCAGGATCTGGGGCCAGTGGGGAGTAGGGAGTGGACAAGCTCAGGAACAAGGATGGGATGAGATGGCCAGCATCTCCCCCTCTTCCGCAGTGGGACTTTCCAAGATCTCCCCCCTCTCAGGGCAATGGAAAGGTCCTTGAGCTAAGTCCCCTCTCACCTAATAGAACAGTCCACTTACTCCCCCATCAGTACAATGGGATAGTCCAGGTGGTCTAAAATTTCCCTCACCACTTCCAAAACCTCCACCCCAGGGGAAAAAAAAAATAGGTTCAGTCTCAATCTCGATAGAATGAAGGCTCGCTATGGAGAGAATGAACTAATTCACTCCCTCCCCCACGAGGAAACCATAGACTAGTTATCTCTTTCTATACTGGAAGGATCTTGACGATGGTATCTACCAGCGTTTCTTCCCCCTCCACCCGCGATGATGATGGAACATTCCAGAGCTCAGGCACCATGCAACCCGCGGTGATATGATGGTTCAACCCAGAGTGATCCTTCCCCCTCCCTCGAAGATAATGGAACGTTCCGCGGCGCAGTAGTACAGGCAGAGGAGGCGCACATAGATTCTGATGACAATGGTTCGGTCCAGAGCATCTCCCTCCCCTGCTCTCCCCGCCCCTCGCCCCCAGCCCACGATGATAATGGAACGGCTCAGGCAGGGGCAGGAGCGGGGAAGAGGTGGAGGAGCCATGCAGTCCGCGCGCAGGCGCAGACGGGATCACCTGCTCCCAGCTGATCTCCTTGGGCTCCTGGCTCAGCCACCGCGGGGAGAGCGAGGGTAGGGGCGAAAGAAGGGGAAGGGGTGGGTTACGGCGCAGGAAGGGCCGGGATGGAGGCCGGTCTCCTCCTCCCTCTCCTCCTCCCCTTTCCACCTTGTCCCCGCCCTCCCTGTCTCCCAGGTAGACTCACGGGCTTAGTGGCTGCCGTGAGCGACTCCATCTCTTCGTGGGTCATCCAAACATTGCCCGTGCACTGCAGGAGGGGGGTGGCATTGAGAGCATGGCCCCGGCCCGGCCAGGCCCCTCCCTGGACCATGACGTGAGACCAGGAGCACTCAGGGAGGGGCCGGGCCCTGGCGGATCCCTAAAGCACTATGCAGGATTCTTGCCCAGTAGGACCCCTGGGAGATCCCTGAGCTCAGCCTTCTCTGCCCGTCTGTGTTTGCCATCGTGACCCTGTCTGGTCCTCTGGCTTTATTGTCTCGGTCTCTGCTTCTGTCTCTGGCTCTCCCTGGCCCTCGATGGGAACATAGATTTTGAGCTGGAAGGGAGTCTTAATCACCTAGACCCAACCTTTCATTTTACAAGTAAGGAGACTGAGACACAGGGAGAGTAAGGGACTTAACCAAACTCACATAGATAAAAAGTGGCGGAACTAAGATTTGTGTCTGCTCTGTGAGGCAGCGAGTGGTGCGGCAAGGAGAGCGAGGCCGGGAGTCAGGAAGCCACTAGCTGTGTGACCCTGGTCGAGTCATTTAAAATTCTATCTGCCTCAGTTTCCCCAACTGCACAATGATAACAATGACACCTATCTCCCAAGATTGTTGTGAAGATAGACTGAGATTATATTTATAAAAAGTGTTTAATTAGAACGGTGAAGCATTACACCACTCCTGTCCTCACCTGGAGGGAACAGGGTGACTATCCCAGGGATCCCAGAATTCACCTCTCTCTCTCTCTCTCTCTCTCTCTCTCTCTCTCTCTCTCTCTCTCTCTCTCTCTCCCCTTCCTCCCTCTCTCTCTCTTCTTTCTCTTCTCCCCCTCTCTCTCCTCTCTCTCTGTCTCTCTCTCTCTCTGTCTCTCTCTGTCTCTATCTGTCTTGTCTGTCTCTGTCTCTCTGTCTGTCTAGTTCTGAGAGGGGTTCAGGGGTGAGGTCTGAACATGAGGAAAAAGCTTTGGGAGGAACACTCTTCTATTGGAAGAAGCTAAGCCTGAGTAGTAAGAGTAGTACCAGGGTCCCAGAATGCCACCTTGAGCATAAAGGCTGGCTCACCGTTCTGGAGGAGGCTGGTGCAGAGGGTGAGGTGAGGGATACCATCTCCTGGATGGCAAGTCGAAGCTTGAGCCGGTGCAGGGGGTTGCTGATGCCAATCTCCCGTTGGATTTCCGTATCAGACAGGTTGGCCATGATGGCCCCACTCTTCACATTGGCCCGGCAAGCTGCCACGTACCATGCTGGCATCCCCACCCACAGCTGCCCTCAGTAGAGAGACAGGGAGACAGGAACCAGAAACGGGGGGGGGGGGGAACACAAAATCAGACAAAATTAGGGACAAGAACCAAAAGACAGGAACCCAGAAACATGCAAGATGAAAAGAGAAGGGCAGGAGACAGAAACACACACACACACACACACACACACACACACACACACACACACGACAGGGAGAAGGAAAAGAAATACAGAGATGGAGAGGACAGAAAAGAGATGAAGAAACAGGGACAGGAGGGGGACACAGAGTAGTCAAGAAGGAGAAGAGAAATATAGGCAAGGAGGGAAACAGAGGTTGGGGGGAAGAGATGGAGAAGTTCGGTCACTAGTTTCTGAGTCTTTTCCTCCTCCCTCTCCTTCAGGGGATGCTGCTAGAATGTAAGCTTCTCGAGGGCAGTGACTGTCTCTCTCTGACTTGTGTTGCCATGCACACACACATTCAGGGCATCCAGTAAACATTAGCTAGATAACACTCACGGCAATATTTACTGGAGTTCTTGATCTGGGGATGAGGATGCCATACCTCCAACCAAGAGACAACAGTTGGTCCATCCCAGGCAGCAAAGGGCAGGCCCTGTCGACAGGCTTCCTCCAAGAGTTCATGCCTAAGGGTTCAACAACAATGGAGAGGAACTCACCTTCCATCTCTGCAGCAGCACAAGAGAGCTGTCCTTGGTCCTCCCATCAGTGAGACACCCTGAGGCTCCCAATCTCCTCAGGATCACCAGGGACAATTCCTTGCCACCCAAAACCCCATCAGACCAATGTGGGGTCTGGATGCAGCATTCATCCTCCACCCCCAGGCCAAGCCCTGCTCACTTCCTCTTGTTCCTCCGATCCTTATCTCCAGGAGGTCCTGTGAGCTTTGATAGCCCCAGAGGATCAGCAGGGGACATCTCATCTGAGGGGGTACCAGCTGTAGGGCAGAGAAAAGGTGGGGCAGGAAGGATGGGGAAGGTGAACCTGGTACATGGGCTCCCTTCTCTAGGGAATTGTTTCCCTTTCCCCGCTATGCCATTATCAAGAATAGGGAAACCTCTCAAAAGAGGTTCCTGGACCTACCCAGGGAGGGCCCATCTCGGCCTGGAGGGCCCCCCAGGCGGCCCTTCTCCTTCTTGCCAAAGAGGCGGCCAATGGAGGATTTGATGCTCTTCTTCTTGGGGGCCTTATGAAGGGGGTCTGGGGTACCCTCACTATGGGAGGGGGGAGAGAAAAGAGGTGTGATAAGGGTGGTCCATTGCCCAGCCTTCCCTCCCCCCAAATAGGAAACAGCTCCAGATAGGCAGTTCCAGTCTCCCCTCTGCCATTAATTTGATATGTAACTTTAGGTAAGTCTTTGATCCTCTCTGGACCTCCGTTTTCATTGATATAAAATGGGTGTTTGGACAAGATTTCAAAGGTTCTTCCAAGTCTTACATTCTGTCATGGGCTTAGGAGATTGAAGTCCCAGCTCTGTCATGACCACACTGGGTAGCCTCCAAGTTCCTGCCCTCCCTGGACCAGTTTTCTTCCTTGTAGAATGAATCTTGTGAGGGGAGGGGTCCTTTAAATGACCTCTGAATCTCTGGCTTCTAAACCTCTGGACCTGTGATCTCCAGACTGAAGCATTAACTAGGTTTTTTTATCTAAATGCCTTCACCCCAAATGAAACACACACACACACACACACACACACACACACACACACACACACACCCTTTGTTCACCATAGGTGCATAATAAGGGCTGTTGAATGAACCAGTAAATGTATAACTTAATAAGATTCCAGCATTATTCTGGAGGGAAGCAGGACCCCTGCTACTGTTGTTCTGCCTAACCATGGCGCATTATGTGACTGAATGTGGTCTTACCCCTCCTTGGGCCTCAGTTTCCCTCTCTATAAAATTAGAAGTCTGTCACTTCTAGATATCACTAGGGCCTCACCCTGTTCTGAGCTTCTGAATCCTAGTATGGGAGTCAGGACACCTGGATGTGAATCCTGGGTCACTTCACTATTATGTGACATGGGTGGGGGAAAGCAAGACACAGCTACATGAATCACCTCCCTTCCCTGATCCCAGAGCAGCTAACCTGGGTCGTGCAGGGCTCCCATCCTCCAGGGAGCCCCCAGCCTGCAGAGCTAGAGCCTGGGTCATCCTTTCAAGGCGGGCAGATCTTGGTGTGGGGGGTGGTGTGTCCCCAGGGACCACACCGTCCTCTCTGGGCACATGGTTCTGTAGACAGAAAAGAATCCCCTGGTCTCAGGGAAGGAGCCCCTGACCACCAAGGTGCCTAATCTGACCTTACTGGGTGGCCCCTGGCTTTAGTGGGACAGAACAGGGGCTTAGGTGGGCATTTCTCTGGTCTGGCCATTGCTCCCTGGGGCTTCCACTTGGAGGGTTTTAATTCTCATATTTCCTGATCCTGGAGCTGCAGAAACCACGTCCTCCCAGTCTGGTCCAATAATGTCTCACAGGGACCCCGTTTGAGGGAGTTGGGACCTCACAGCTCACAGAAAGGTCCCTGATTACCCAGAAAAGTCATTCCTCTCCAGGACCTGAGGTGTCTGGGACTTGCAGAGTCCCCACTGGGGAGGTAGCTATCCAACCCCCCCCCCCCCAGTAGTCCCCAGTTTGTGGTAGAACCTGGACCTAACATCATTACCACAGACTTCTCTCATCACCAAGGCTACAGCAGCACTCTCTTTCTTCTGAGGCTCCTTAAGAACTCCAGGTTTTGGGTAGTGAGAACCCAGACAAGTGGCATTCCCTTTCTCCTGACTGAAGGCCAGTCATATGTGGCTCACCCAGGCCCTGCTTTTTGGGACTTGTGCTTTCCCATTCTTGTAGGCTTAGAGATGGAAGTCAGACTTTGCTGTGGGACCTTGGGGTTGGTGACTTTCTCCATCAGGGTCTTGAGATACTACTGACTCACTAGGGGCCACCTCTTTCTGAGGAGTTTGGCCTCTTCACTCTGGGGATACCTACATCACTTGTAGGGCCCTTTTGGGGAGTGTCTGAACCTCTAGAAGAGCATCCCATTTAGGGGAATGGCCATCCTTGTTGTGTGGTTTGAGTGGGGGGGGGGAGAGGCCCTTCTCTGACCCAGTGGAAATCTGGTGCTCCAGGTCCCTAACTGTGGGTTTGGGAGCTCTGAGGTCATCCAATTTTGAGAGAGAGGCCACAGTCTGCATGTGACCCCTGACAGGCAGGCAACTATCAGGCCCTCTCTGGGGGCCAAGGGGGCCAGGGACTCACAGGCTTATCTGCAGCGTTGCTAGTGCTGTTGGCTGGGGCTTCCCGGGCAGGGCTGGGTGGGGCAGGGCGGGGTGTGGAGTGACCAGAGCTGGGGGGTGAAGGGCTGGCCAGGGTGGACGTAGTCAGGGAAGGCGGAAGGGAGCAGCTGGCCCGGTAACGTCCCAAGGAATCCAGGCCAGAGCCAGACACCCGGCTCTCCAGCTCCTCTGCCCGCTGCTCCGTGGTCTCCTTTTCTTCCTGAATGAGCCTGGAAGAGAGGAGCACAGGTGCCCAGGATCAGGGTTCAATCCCTCCGACTTCTTGGAGGCAGCGTCCTGAAGGGAGGAGGAGGGGCTGTCTGAGAGGCAGCACCCAAACCCCCTCCCAGCACCCGGGACTCGCACTTGATTTCCTTATTGATCGCCTCCAGCTGCTCCTGCAACATGATAGCGAGGGTCTGCACATCGGCCTGCCCACTGGGAGACAGCAGCTCGGGTCCGAACAGGCCCTCAGGCTCGTCCTCGTCTGAGCCCTCCAAGTCCGCCTCGAAGGCTCCTGCGCCAGGGCCTGGCCCAGTCCCGGAGCCAGAAGAAGATTCCCGGCCAGTCACTCGTTCCGCCCATTCCTGAGCCTGAGGGGAAAGGAGCTGTCCGTCATCTCGAGCTCCGCCCCCTCATTTGCTTGGTGCTGGACACTGCCCCCACCAGCCTAGGCTCCCCATCTGGTCCACAACCTGGGGTTCGGAGGTTGTGAGGTTGTAGGCGGTCAAAGATGACCTCCTCTTCTCTGCAACCCCTGCCCTTGACCACAAGGGTCTCCTCCTCCAAGCGTCCCCCAGGAATCAAACCTTGGCCGGCTCGTCCTTGGTCGCAGGCCAGCGGCCCCCTCTCTTGCCGACCCGACCTCCGGGGCCGCCATAAGGGTCCAGGTGGGCGCCTGAGGGCAGTGTCGGGGCCTGGGAGTAGCGCAGCTCCAGAGCGCTGCCCGGGAGGGACCTAAGGCAGATAAGGGAGAGACACGAGAAACAAGGAAGATCCTCCAGACCAGCAGGTAAAACCGGGAGAGAGCAAGGGCACTGGCCACGTCAAGTACACAAGCTGGGTCCAGGAGCTTTTGTCTGGGCGAATCCCCAGCGGCCTCGAGGTTCCCAGAACACAGAGACTGATTCCCAAGGACCCCTAGCAGCCTCTACTGAGTCCCAACTCCTGGCTGCCCTCGGGATGAATGAGGAGGGAAGTGAAGCAGAAAAGCAAGAGAGGTAGAAGAAACAGGAAAGTCCTTTGGAAGCTGGGAACAGTCCCTTAGCTGCGGTCCCGAGGCGACCCACGCTGCCCTTTCCCAGTTTCTACTGCCTAAGGCTCAATCCCCCTCCCCCAGTCCTACTCCCTCGGGACCCAAGCAATTCAGCCCCAATCACAGGCCTCATGGGGTTTCTGGACTCACCTGGAGTAGGAGGAAGGCGGCCTCCCCCGCAGCTGGTCAATTTCCATCTGCATCCGCTCCATCTCTGCCAGGAGCTGCTCCTGGAGGACAGAGAAGGGGGACCGAAAGCGGGGCTCAGCGCAAAAATCCTTCCCCCAGCCAGGATCCAGCTCCTCTTCATCCCCCTGCCCTCTCAGCGAACGGTTTCTATCTATTCTGGCCTCATCCCGCTCCCGCCTTGCTCAGGCCACGCCTTTTTCTCCGATGGAACCTCTCTCTCTTCTTCCACCAGTCGCGGGTTCAACCTCCTCATAACTCTCCCGAGGCCCGGCCCCGTGCACAGCCCCGCCCTCGTCCCCTCTTGGCCCCGCCTCCCCAGCCTCTTTTTTTCCCCAGGTCCCGCCTCTCCAGGCCCCGCCTCTGGTCTCACCTTGTTTAGCAGCAGCTCATCCTGAAGCTTTTTCATACTGGCAATCTCCTCACTTAGCGTGTTCTGAAGGGAGAAAGGTTAGTTAAGATCTGGGGCTCAGCAGAGCTCGGAGCGGGGCCCCAGGGCCTTTGATGTTCTCATGTATCAGCTGATGCTGCATGTAGACAGCAGTGGGCCACTTCCTTTGCCTCCCTCTCTGGGAGAGACGCCCTATCTCGGGATCTGGAACCCTATCGGAGCGTCAGCTGGGGACCCCAGGAAAAGATTGACAGAGTCAGGCAGACCCTACTTTCTGGTTCCCTGGGGTTGGGGGGGGGGGCTCCAAGGGCCTGGAGTATTCCCAGTCCGGGGGAGAAGTGGGGCTGTTCAAGAGAAGACAAGATGGCCAGTCCCCATACCCTCCCAAGGGGTCACAGGCTGGAGAGAGGTTGGAAAGAGCGGAGCCCTCAAAAGGAGGGACAAGTTTTCTGACACCCCCCCCCTTTCTCTTTGAATCCTCCCATTTTCTCCTGTGGGAGACTGGAAATGAATGGGAAGGAGACTGACTTCCCACAAGCTGCCCGTAATCGTCTGGAGGGGGTACCCTTCCAGTCACCCCGAGTTCCAACCTCAATAGCTTCTTGGACTTTCCAGTCTTTACTATCTCCTCAGTATCTCACGGGAGCCCCCTAGTTCTTACCCTTCCTGATCGCCTCTCACCTTGACTATTGCTGTCACTTTCTCTTACTTTCCCTGCTCTGTGTGTGGTGTGTCTCTATCTGTCTCTCCGACTCTCTCTTTGTGTCTCTGTCTCTACCTCTGCCTGTCTGCCCCCTCCTCTCCTCTCCCCTCTGTCTTTCTCTGTCTCTGTCTCTATGTCTGTGTGTGTCTGTGTGTCTGTGTGTGTGTGTGTGTCTCCCTTCCAATTAATCCTTCACAGAGCTTGGAATCTCTAATTTTCCTCAATTTTGATGTCTGATAGTGTCATTCAGTAAACTCTGGGGCCTCTCATGCTTCTAGGAACAAGGGAAAAAAATCTGGCATTTAAATCTCTTCAAAACATATGATACTTATTGCACCTTACACCACTGTCCAGCCAAACTAGCCTTCTTGTCTTTCTTCATACATAACATTCCGTATTCCACCTCAGTGCCTTTGCATTGACTGTCCCTTATACTGGGCATGTGCTCCCTCTTAACATGCACCTTTTAGAACCCCCCTCTTTTCATTCAGCACGCTCACATGAAACCTTCGACATGAAACCTTTCCTGATGCCTCCTCAGCCGCTGTGCGCCTTACCAGAATGCCTTTGTATCTTTTTTGTATATATTGGTGCATGTGTACGAAGACTAGATTGGAAGCTCCTCGAGGGCAGGGTTTGTTTCCCCATGTCTTGGTATCCTCACTCAATGCCGTTGGAGCCATTTAATAAGTGCTTGCTTTTTTGATGGATCCAGGCACCACGGGTTTTCCTTAAGGCATTCATTGGACCCTCGAAAGGAGCAGAGGACGCACCTTTTCCTCCAGTGCCCCCATGCGCTCCTTGAGGTGCAGCTGCAGCCGCTCGTTGGACTCGCTCAGCAGCTTGTCCACCGTGTCTGAGAGACGTTTGTTGTGCTCATCGTTCATCTTCTCCCGCTGCCGGGCCTGGAGAAGGGGGGGGGGGCCCTCAGGCTTTAGGTGACCAGCGAGTAAACTGCTTCCACTCCTTCCTGCTGCCCCTTCCCCCTCCTCTTCTTTCACTTCCTCCAATCCCCTTAACGAAGCCTGGTTCCAGGGCCTCTCCCTCCAGTCTTTCCTCCCGCCAGCTATACCCACCCGCTGCAGCTCCTGGTTCTTCTCTTCCAGTTGTGCTTCCAGCTGCCTCAGGCGCTCCTCAAAGTTCCCATGGCGCTCCTCTGCCTGCAGCGGGAGAAGCTGAGTGGCCTGCTCCTGCCTCCCTGGGCCAGGCTCTCCAGGGGCCAACCTCAGACCCTCCGCCCCCCTCCGGAGCCCTGTCCCACCTTACTGAGGGCTGCCACCCTCTGTGCCAGCTGTGCCTCAATCTCAGGCAGTGTTTCAGCCTTCTGCAGTGTCTGCGCTAGCTTCTGCTTCGCATCCTCCAGCCACTCCGCCAGCTGGCGGCCCTTCTCCTCACTCTGCAGAGCAGGCGGCAGTGAGTTGGAGGGGGCCACCACTGGACCCAGAGCAGCCTACATACCCAAACTGGTACCCTGGCCTAGCCCAGTTTGACAGGAACTTCTGGCTGGCCACCATTAGATCCAAGCCCATCCCCAGGTCTCACCATAGCCAGATCCCCTTTTGCCAGCCCAAGTCCTGACCCAGCCTCCACCAGGAGGTTCAAAGACCCTAAGGTGGCCCTGCCTCCAAGCCCCACCTGGCGATACAGAGATTCCTTGCTGGCTAGCTCATTCTCCAACTTGTCATTAGCATCATGGAGTGAGGTGGCTTCCCGCTGTGCACTCAGGTAACGCTTCTCCAATGTCGTGATTCTCTCTTCCATATCCTCCCTCTGTGCCAATGCCTGTGGAGGACATAGGTGGTTTGGGAAATGCAGTCTCAACCATTCCCATCCACCTCCTTTGAGAGATGCTGGGGACCATAACTTCCAGGAGCTCTTGGAGCAAACAAGACCCAGAATCGCCGCTCTTGCAATAGGGAATGTAATCCCAGGCCAGGAAGGGAAAAGAAAGAAGGAAAAATGCTTTGTTGAACTACTATGCTACAAGCTAGGCAATTTACAAACACCTCATTTCATCATCACCAAAACCCTGGTAGGTAGGTGCTAGTTCGCAGTTGAAGAAACTGAAGCAAACAGGGCTAAGTTACTTGGTCACACAGCTAGCAAGTGTCTGAGGCTGGATTTTAACTCAGGTCTTCCTGACCCAGTGCCACCTAACTGCCTCGACCAGGAATTTTATAATACCAGTCTGAGGGATCATAGGAAATGGTGCAATCGTTTCCCACTCTTACGGAAGATGCAACTTCCCCATTCTACCCCTAGAGGGAGTCAAGGCTGACTAAAACCAAGAGTTTAGAAGCTTCCGCCCACACGTAGTTTCTTCCAGGATCAGGGCATATCTAATCTGCACAGCTCAGCGCTGGCTGCTGGCTTGGGAAGGAGGAGAGTACGCAGAGCCCCCAGAGACATCCCAGCCTCACTCACCTCCTTGAGGTCTCGCTGAAGCTTGAGGCCAGCTTCCTCGGCTTTGCCCAGCTCCCTGTGGGCTGCCCCCAGCTCTTCCTCCAACTGTCCCATCTGACGGCACAGGGCAGCCAAGCGTTCCCGAAGCTGCCCAGTTTCGGCCCGTTGTCGCTCCAAGGCCTCTTCTAGCTCTACCACCCGGCGGTTGGGCTCCCCTACGAGTCCGTTCACCAGAGACTGTGCCCAAGGAGGACCAAGACCCAGGAGAGGATGAGAGAGACAAGAGAGGGTTACAGGGAAGGAGAGAGAGACACAGAGAGAAACAGTGAGACAGAGATACAGAGAGAGAGACAGAGAGAGACAGAAACGGAGAGGGAGAGAGACAGAGAAAGATCAACAAGACAGAAACTCCAAGAGAGACACCAGAGAGAGATACAGGTGACAGAAATATAGAGTGGCAGAGCCACCGAAGGAATGAGACAGAGATAAAGATGGGGAACAGAACCTGGAGATGCAGTTCAGTAGAGACTAGGAAGGCCACTACATGGGGTCACAAAGGGGGTATGGGGCCATTAAATGTAAAGACTTATGTGGGGTGATGAGGCCAGTAGGATTGAGGGAAGGCACCTCTTACATAACCTGGATGCCAAGGAGGCCTCACCTGCCCATCTGATTCCTTCCCTGCTTCGTCCAGTCCAGAACGTCGGCCCCTGGACAGCTGCTCCCGCAGATTTAGGGACTGGAGGAGAGGGGCAGGGAGCAGGGACTTTGGGTCAGGCGATGGAGTCCTCCTCTTTCCTGCAGCCTCTTCCCTCCCCTAACCCTGAAGCCTCCCAGCCAGACTCCGTCCCCGTTTACCCCTGGATCCCTGCCCCGCACCCACCTCCTGGCCGCTCAGCTCCAACTCTTCTTCCAGCACAGCCACCCGCTCCAGGGCTAGCCGGAGCCGCTCCCGCACCTGATTGGGGGAACAGACAGAAGTCAGATCCCGCCCCTCCTTTGCTCTCCACCCCTTCCCAGACGTGGAGTACTGCTCTCTGCTCCTCGTCTTCTTAGCCCCGCCCTCGGTCAGAACTCCCAAGCCCTGAGGCCGGGATCCTTGGTCCTTAGCCACTCCTTCCATTAGGTCCCGCCTCGTCCCCGTCCTCCGGGCGGAGCCCCTCAGCCCTAACCACCTGTTAGGCCCCTCCCCATCCCACCCTCAGGGCAGAGCTCCCTTAGCACCTCCCGCAGCCCTCCCTGGGTTCCACCCACCTTCTCATCCAGTGCCTTGTGATGTTCGAACAGAGACTTGAGGGCCTTGAGCACCTCGACCTCAGAGGAGACCCCAGCTGGGGACTGAGCCTGGCGCTTCACGACAGTCATACGTAAGGAGCGCTCGTGTCGGGACACCAGGCATTCCAGGTGCTCCAGCAGCAACTGAGGAGGCGGTGAGGCCAGACGTCAGACGTTGCCCTCCAACCCGCCTCAGCCCCATTGTGCAGTCCCATACCGGGGTGCCCCGCGCCTGCTCCTGTAGCCTATCCGGGTGTTGTAGCCCTACCCGGGTGTTGTTCCGCTCGGCCTTCAGCTCAGCAATCTCCTCCTCCCGCTCCAGCAGCTGTTCCCGACACAGGTTCAGTTCCTTGGTGAGGGCAGCGAACTCCTGGCCCGGAGCCAAAGCCACCACATTCAGTCCCTGTAGTCTGGCGAGGCCCCATCAGACCCCACCACCACCATCACCCTCTTGACCCCCTTAGCTCCCAGTCTAAGCTTGCCCCCTCCCCTGGGCCCCATCCAAGAGAAGACTCAACCCACATACCCAGCTGGGTACAAAATGGGGCATCTTCAGATCATTTAAAGCTCCATTTTAGTTCTGGTCTCATCCTTGGATTGGAATGTCTGCCCCTTCCCAAACTAGTGGGGTCACATTAATACCCATCCTCCACCCTTTCCTAGTCCGGCAGGGACCCTTAATCCTAGATAAAGTTTGGTACATGGGGGTGGCTAGGTGGCACAGTGAATACAGCCCCACCCTGGAGTCAGGAGGACCTGAGTTCAAATCCAGCCTCAGACACTTAACAGGAAAAAAAAACCCTAGCTGTGTGACCTTGGGCAAGTCACTTAACCCCAATTGCCCTACCTCCCCCCCTCCAAAAAGAAAACAAAACAAAACAAAATAAAGTTTGGTACATTTCCTGTTCATCCTTAACTCTTGCTAGTCATGGGAATGAGGCTAGGAACTGTGATTTCCCTAATATAAAGAACTCTTGATAAGAAAAAGCCCTCCAACAATGCAGGTCAACCCCCTGTCTGAATCCTGTGGTCTTCTTGGTGAGCTGCCTAAATCAGGGTCACAAAACCAAGCGTCAGAAGCAAGCCTTGAATTCAAGTCCTTCTGGTTGAGGCCAACTCACTACCCACCAAGTCAAACTACTTCTCAAATGTCATTTAAAATAGTTCTGGTCTTATCCTCTGATTAGAACGGATCATAGGATTGAGAGCAGAGGGAGGAGGCTTAGAAATAAGCTAGTTAAACCACATCATTTGAAAGATCAGAAAACTCCTGCCCAGAGAAAGTCATTTGGCCAAGGTTTCCCAGGGAGAGGGTAATTCTGGGATGAAGACTGACTGAGTCCTCTGACCTCAAAGCCAGTGTTTCCCACTATCTTGGAAGGCCTCTGTTAATAATCAAAATCTAATCTATTCGCATATTCATTACATATACCATTTTGATTATTGTAAAAATCAGAATTCCCTTCACACCTGTATATCACTTGCTTTCACTCCACACCTCTCTCTTACTCCATTGCTAAATACTACCCAGTGCCATTCTTTAATGCTTAACTAATCAGCACTTAATGGAATATTTGCTTCTTCCTAGCTTGAGAGTGCCCTTTCCCCTCACCCTGTCCACAGCCAGCTAAGACCAAAAGAAGCCTAGTCCTTCTCACCCACAGCAGGGTCCCCATACCTGGGGCAATGCTATGCTGAGCTGCCGTTGCAATGAATCCTTCTCGTGGCCCAGTTCACGAAGACGCAACTGGGCCGTGGCCAGTCCATCCTGAGCCTCACGAAGGGTCTCCAGGAGGCGCTCACGCTCTGTGAGCATGGTGACCATGAGACGCTCCAGTTCGCCACCTGCTGCCCCTCCTGCCTCCTCTGGGCCCAAGGCTGAGCCCCGCCGGGCATCCTCACTGATGGTTGGCATCACTTCGCACATCATGGTGGCAGTGCCAGGCCCGCCAACTGGGGGCACTAAGGAGGAAGGAGGGAGAAGCTGGAATAAATGCAGAGGAGGAGGCTTGGTGTGAGGTAGAAGTCTGGGGGGGGAGGGGGCACTATAGAACAGAGGCCAAGGCAGTGGATAAATTATGATTAATTATAATTTAATATAATCAAATCACAGTATCATCAGATGATGGAAGTGGAGTTGGAAGGGGTCTTAAAGGCCACCTAGCCTGATCTCCCCATTTTACAAATGAGCACAGTGAGGCCTGGAGAGTTGAAGGGAGTGTCCCAAGGGCGAACAGGTAAAAGTGTCCCTGGATTCAAATACCAGGGGTAGAATTTGAACCCAGATCCTCTTTAGCCCGGTCTGATCCTTTCAGGTTCACTCTTCCACGTATCCAGCTCCCTCAGGGACCCAGTAGGAATGAAGCAAGGGGAGGAACTCTAGGGAGGAGTGGGTGTGGCCTTGGGAATGAGGGGAGCCTGTCTATCCACCCTGTGGTGGCATCAGGTCAGACGGGTCTGGTTGGAGACCAGGAGGGTGGAGGAGGCCAAGACTTTCACCCTGTTCTTTTCTCCTGCAGTTCAACCGGTCTGGGGAGTCCCAGGGGTGAGTTCTGCCCCACCTGTACTTTGGATTCCCAGGCACTTGGTTCCCTGAGGATGCTGGGCTTCTGGACACTTGTTCCAGGAAGGAATGCCTATGCTCCCAAGGGGTTGTCAACTAAATTCTGCCATCCTCTCTTCCTCCAAATTCTTCTCCATTCAAACACCACCAAAGAATAGAGCCTGTATACATTCCCTTCCAGGGCAGTAAGCAGAGCACAAGTGGACAGTCCCAAGCCAGGGAAATGTGATATTCAGGGGGTCCGGCCTCAGAGAGGGTTCTTGAGTCTAGAGTCCATAAATTCAGCCTGGCAACTCGGGACAGTTTGGCATCTGGCATGGAACCCAGTACATAGAATGCATATAGCTGGGGCACATCTAGAACACAGGACATAGTTAGGATGCCTGGAACATGGCACAGGACTAGGACCTGGCTAAAACATGACCTGCGACTGAGATAAATCCAGAATGTGGACCACAGCTGGATCATATTTTTTAAAAAGAGCATATGGTTAGGATGAGTCTAGAACACAGAAAGTGGGTGGAACACATTCAGAACATGGACATATATGGCTCAGCCCTGAGGCTCTGCCCTCCCCCCCTCCCCAACACACGGGAGCATCCCTTTAAGGCCTTAAGTGAAGGAGAGACCAATGGCTCAAGTAGGGCCATAGCCTGGAGTGGTGATCACTCAGACCCAGGACACTTGGGGCTGGGCCTCTGTAATATGTCAGACCTGAGGGAACACCTAGTTGTCTGAGAGGCCAAAGGGGCTGGGGGAAGGGACGCCTGTGTCCCTAAGGAGACAAGAGGTGGAGGATTTGACGCCTGCTTCCCGGGGGGGAGGGGGGGGGCAGGTGGCTGTGGCCCAAACCTCTAGGTACTGGATGGCCCAGAGCAAGCCTAAAGACTGGAAGCTTGAAGGAAAAGGGGGAAGGCAAGGTCTAGGCAAGTCGGTTTCACCATGGACAGCTCCAAGACCGGGCCTGAGGCCAGAGCCTGTGACCAGCCAGATGATCCCGCCTAAGGGCCTGAGTCGGGGTTCTAGAATGGGGCCGCTGGCCAAAGATGGGCGGAGATGAATGAGGCGGGTGCGGCCGGGGGGAAGCCAGGACGCATGGGTCCGGGAGAAGGGAAAGATGGAAGTGAGGGAGCAATACCGTGGGGGCTGGGGGAAGGAACCACAGGCTCGCTGAAGGGTAGAGGCTGGGGCCCGGATGTCTGTGTCCCTGACGGATTCTGAGGAGTCCAGAATGTCTGGGTCCCTGCGAGGTCCCAGGGACGCCTGGACGCCCTGGTCCCTAAGGGGCATTGGGGCAGGTAGGGAAGCCTGCCGGGGTGCTTGCGGGATATTGGGGAGGCCGGGATGCCTGGATCCCTGAAAGATGTCAGAACAAGAAGGGACGCCCGCCCGGATCCCTGCGGGATGCCGGGACGCCTGGGTCCTTGCGGGACGTCGGGGGGGGGGGGGCCGAGGCGCCTGGGTCCCTGCGGGACGGCGCGGGGCCAGGACGCCGGGGTCTCCCGGACTCCGTCTCTTACCTGATCGGGCGGCGGCGCTGGGCGTGCGGCGGCGGCGGGGGTGGCGGGAGCCCCGAGGAGGCCGGGAGGGGCCCCCGCCTTCTTGCCTTCCTGCCTTCCCTCCTTCCCCGGCTCGAGGTCTCGCTGTCTCCCCTCCCTCCTTCCCTCCCTCCCTTCTGCTCTCGCCGCCCTCCCGGCGCTGTCTCTGTGTCTCGGCGTCTCTGTCTCTCTCTGTCTCTGGGTTGCTGTCTCTGTCTCTGGGCCCCGGCTCTGGCTCCCCCCTTGAGGCCGCAGCCACCCCCTCCCCCGCCCCCCCCCCGCTTCCCCAAAAATTCAGCAGCCCCCTCCCTGGACTCCCGGAGCCGCGGCCCCTTTAACAGTCGCCTGACGGACGGTAAGCTTGAGCCAATGGGGGGGCAGCACTGGGCCCGGCGCGCCCGAGGGACCCTCCCCTTGGCGGGGCGGGCGGGGGACGGGGATAGAGCCGACCAATGAACGTGTAGTGGGGGCGTGGCCTCACTCGGAGCCGAAGCGATGATGTCACCGCGGAGGAGCGCGATCCCGAGGCTCCCCCAGCCCCTCCCTCGTAGAACTCGGGACCGAGCTGCGGGGGCGGGGGCGAGGAAGGAGGGGAAGGTGCGGGGATTCTCCCATAATGCACTGAATGCTCCCCTCCCCCCCAACATCAAGCATCTTCTGTCTGGGCGGGGAGCCGAAGGAGCGGACGTTGATTGGATGCTGGGGGAGACCCAAGGCAGGGAGATGGGGGGGCCTCCTCCCATGGTCCTGAGGGTTTCCCCCCCTCAGACCAGAGGTTTCCTCCCTCTGCCTATGGGCTCCCCCTTCTACACAACACCCAGCCCCCGAACCTCTTCCCTTGCTCCAGGGTCCTCCCCACCTCTAGCACCAACCCTCAGCACCTCTTCCCACAGACCTCAGGACTCTCCCCACGCACTCAGCGCCTCCTCCCTCTGAATATGGCCTCTCCCACGCGACCCTGACCCCTCTCCCTCCAATATCCCCTGTCCTCCAACATGGACCTTCCTCCCTCTGACTATGGCCTCCTGATGAAGACCCGGGGACCATTCCCCTCTGACCCTGTGGCAGAAGGACAGACAGGCAGACACAGAGCGGGAAAAGAAGAGCTTTAAATAGGGTCTAAGGAAGGACTGGGCTAATAAATACTGTACAGAGGGACCAGAGTGGGACGAGGGGGAAAGACGATTGATAGTCAACATTTGAGACACAGGAGCCAAGCCAGGAGAGCTCAGCCTCGGGACTCCAGGGACCTGTGGGGAAGAGAGAGATGGTGAGCAGGAGCTTTGTGAACCCCAAATGGCTTTGTAGGTCCAAGGGCTATAAAAGCAGGAATCAGCCCATATTTCTGCAGTAATGTTTTGTATGACTCAGGCCATTAGTGTCTCCCCCTAAGGCAGTCACTAAAGACCTCATTGATCTTGATTTTGCCGAGGAGGTAACCTAGACTCAGAGACATTAAGTGCTTGGCCTATTGTCTGTCAGCTAGTTAGTGTCTCTGCCAGGATCCAAGCCCAGATCTTCCTGGTTCCACATCCCCTGACCTCTGGAGGGCTTATGGAACTCTCAGAGCCTCTGGAAGCTCTCAGACGGGTTAGTTGAGACCGCATGGCCTGGTGCAGGGGCTCTTAACCTGGGGTCTTTGGACAGATGTGGGGGATCCTTGAACTTAGATGGGGGAAAATTAATTCCATCTTTCTTTTCTCTAGCTTCTCCTTGTAACTTAGTACTTCCCTTCATTGTGAATGTAGGTCGATGAGCCTTAGCAGACTGAGCCAAAGATCAGTGTCACTCACACAAAAGGCAAAGGGCTCTAGACTTGGAGTGATGAAGACCTGGATTCTCTTCTACCCTCCGATACTTACTAGCTGTGGATTGCTCTGAGCTTCAGTTTTCCCTTTGGAAAATGGGGGTGCAAAGACCTGAAGTATTTGCAGTCTGTTAGATCACAGTCTCCTCGAGGGCAGGGGCATGTAGACAGCAAGCAATTCAGAAATGCTAGTTATCTGACTGAATGACCAAAGTACTGGGCTCTCTGGGTTACTATGAGAATGAAATGAAATCATGAATGAAAAGTGGTAGATCTGAGTCACTGCTCTTATCAGGGGCCTGGGAGGTTCTGAAGGGTCTTGCAAGCTCTTAGGGGGCTTGATAAAGGCCTGAGGTGCTTTGCAAGGTTTAGTAGGTGCTTAGGAAGAGGCAAAACCCAAGGGGTTTAAAAGGGCCTAAACTGGATTTCTTAAGCTCTAAGGGTCTTGATAAGGGCTAAAAGTAAGAGCTAAGGGAAAAGTGGTAAGAGTTAATTTGAATAGTAAGGGTTAATGAGCATGGTAAAGGTTAAGGGACATAGTAAGGGCTAAGAGTAGCTTAATCAAAGGAAGATTTGGTAAGAGATAAAGGAGTTTGGTAAGGGTAAAAGGGCATGATAAGAGGTAAAAGGCAGCATGTGAGGGCTAAGGGCTTGGTGAGGGCTAAGGGGCATGGGAGGAGCTGAGGGGCTTAGTGAGAATTAAGAGGCATTGGAAAGGCTAAGAGGCATGGGAAAGGTGGGTTGGTGAGGGCTAAGGGGCATGGGAAGGGTTCAGGGCTTGGTGAGGGCTAAGAGGAACAGTAAGGACTAAGCTCTCACGAGTAGCTCTGGTGCTGCTGGCGCCGCCGAGCTGAGCGCATCTTCTCAAACCGGGCCTCCATCTCCTCCAGCACTCGAGGTGTATACCGGACGACAAGCTTCACAGTGCCTTGAGCAGCCTTGAGCAGCTCCACCGCCTTCTCATGCTGCTCCCCTTCCACACTCTGCCAGAGGGGAGATCCCATCCCACCAGGCCCACTTGGCCCAATCTGGACCAAGCACCAAACCCCCTAACACTATCCCCAACCTGCCAGCCCAATCTCTGCCTTCACTTTACTGTGTAACCCTCCCTGGGCAACAGTGTGCACATTCGTATGGTGGGGGTAAGGCAGAACACAGTTTAGTCTGGTGACCTTTAAGCCTGGCAGCTCTGCATCTAGCCCCCCACCAAGAATTTCTGCTGCCACCAACTAGAGACCTGAATTACATGATGCCTAAGCTCCTCCTGGTCCTGAAAGCTAATGTCATGCCTAAGGTCAGCCCTTCTCCAAAGAGCCCTCCTTGACAGCACAGACTTCTCCCTCCTCCAGACCCTTCCCACAAGAATGGGGACCAGGAAACTTGGGTGGGAACTCTGATCCAGCTACTGACTCCCAAATTAACAATAGGTGAGTCACTACTCTCTCTGGACTTCAGTATTCCCATTTGGGAAAGGAGAAGGGGGAATTTAGTGACCCCTAAATCCCTCCTCAACTCTATGGTGCTTGTCTTCCTCTTCCAAGTCTTATTCTAGCCTTCCCAATCCATCCTCAGACTCTCCCACCTGGGACCCCACCCCCACCCTGGCCCTTGGGGGCCTGAGGCTCACCACCCCATTGACGGAGAGTAGCTGGTCCCCTCTTTTGAGGCCACCGTGTCGGTCAGCCACACCACCAGGAATGACTCGAGAGATGTAGATGGGAGAGTTCTGCTCTTTCCCTCCCATGATGTTGAAACCCAGGCCTTCATCTGTCCTGGGCAGTTCCACCACTCGGGGGTGGGCATGGCCCTCGCTGGCAGCAAAGGCTGCTACTGTGGCCTAGAAGGGACAGGAGCCAGAGGCCAAAGTCCCTGAGGGAATAGGGGCTGGTGGCCATTTGAAGGAGCTTGAAGGTCACAGCTCTTAAAAAGGTAGAGAGCTGAGGAGGCAGCTCATTGGTCCCTGAGGAAATAGGGACCTTTGGGAAGGGAGAAATGGGTCCCTGAGGGGCAAGGGCATGGGAAGGGAAGCCTGGATCCCTGAGGAGCTGGGAGATTGAAGAAGTTGCCTGGGAGAGGTAAGGAGCAAGGAGAGGGACCCAAGGGAAGGGGAAGTATTGTGGGAGGGAAGAATCTGGACATCTGAGAATGTGGATATCTGGGGGGTGGGATATAGGGAAAGCAAAGGCCTGGGGCCTGAAAGGGATGGATTCACCTTGGCGGTGGCATGAGCCCGGATCTCTGCACTGCCAGTGATATCAAGAGTATCATAGAGTTGTTCATACACCTGAGGAAGTGGAAACTGTCAGAGACACAGGGGTGCAGTGTCCCAACCCTCAGCTCACTCTAGGACCTGAAGGACACTCAGAAACTACAATTCTCATAGAGTTTCTAATAAATGGTCAAGCAGGCCTGGGCTCTATACAGATATAGGCCCTTCCTCTCAGACCAGAGGACAGCGGAGGGGGGGACACAGGTGTCCCCACTCCACCCAGCCTTCCTGGAAGGGGAAGGGAAGAAGCATTAATGAGCACTGTGTATAGTACTTAAGAAATAGGACCTCATTTAATCCTCACAACTCTGGGATATAGGAGTTATTATCCTCATTTCACAGTTTAGGAAACTGAGGTAGACAAGGGCTAAGTGACGTGTCCGAGGACACATGGCTAGTAAGTGTTGAACTCAAGCCATGAACTCACGTATCTCCCCTCCCCGCACCCTCCGAGACCCAGGTGTCTCCCGTCCCCGCGACCACTCGGGACGCAGGCAGCGCCCCACCCACGCAAGAGGTAGCTAGAGAAACTACAGTTTCCAGCAGCCTGTCGGCTAAAGAAGATGGGGAAGGGGCTTGAGTAGCGCGAGGCTTGCTGGGACGTGTAGTCCGGCCAGCCAAGGGGTGACTGGATTCAGGTACTTGCTCACCTCTCGGATAGCTGAGCAGAAACGACTCTGCAGGACCCGTTGGAGGGCCTGCAGCTTCTGGGGAGGCAGCTCCCCGCTG
>CM053582.1:69482679-69548849 GCA_028627135.1 Pseudochirops cupreus
GGCAGGGGGAGGGTGAAGGAAGGGACATAGAGGAGACGAAGCAAAAGACGAGGACAGAAACAGAGAAAGACAGAGAAAGCAAGAAGGACAGAGCCGGGGAGACAGGGACAGAGCCACCGAGACACAAAGAGAGACCGGGAAAGACAGGTACACGGAGACACACAAAGAGAGAAGAGGAGAGCGGAGTTGGGATTCCCCAAGGCCTTCCGCTGCCAGGCTGACTCCCACGTTGGGACGGACCCCTGACCCGCCCTCGTCCGGCCCATCCCGGCCTTACCCCGTTCCAGCCCTAACGGCTCCGCGAGCGCGGCCATGTCTGCGCCTCCACCGGGCCCCGCCCGCCCGGGACCGGGGACTGAGGGACTGACAGAGGGAGGGAGGGACTAGGGGGGAAGAAGCCCCGCCCCCCTGCCGGTCAGGAACGCCCGGGCCGGAGACGCTGCCTGCCTGTGGATGGCTCCAGCTCCCCCCTCAGCCCAGCCCGGCTCTCCTCTGCTTCTCCAGACTCTCCGTCCTGTCTCTTCCCCCTCTCCTCTCTGTCTGTTTTCCCTCTCCCAGCAGCCGGTTCCCCTTTCCCTCTTTCTTATTCCCCATTTCCAAGGGGTGCGTCCCCCTCTTCCCGCTGCCTGTCCCCTCTTTCCCCGCTGACTGTCCTTTCTTTCCATCCTTCCCCATTTCCGCTGGGAATGTACCTTCTCTCCCCGCTGCTTGTTCCCCTTGTCCGTCTTGCTGGTTCCCCCTCTCCCCCTGCCGGTCCGCCCTCTCTCCCCGGGTCCCTCCTCTCCCTCTGTCTCGATCGCCCAGCACTCTGTCTGGTGCTGTGTCCACGGTTCCTCAGCCTCCCCATCGGCTGCCTATCTGCTTGGCTTCTCCACGTGTCCTTCCCTCCTGTCTCCGTCAATCTTCTTCGTTTCCTTCTGTCCACCTCCTCCATGCCTCCGCTCTCTTCGAACTGGCCCCAAGTGAAAGAAACAGAAGGTAGGGATGAAAGGTGTAAAAAAGGCTTGAGGTGAGGGGAAACCCCTCTTGACAAGCTGAGCTGTCCAACGTAGAAGGCAGTGAATTCCTGGTCCCTGGAGGGTTTCAGCAGAGGCTGGGTGACCACTTGTCGGTGTGTGGTAGTAGAGACTCCTTCTAAGTATGAGCAGCTAAGGTCTCTGCCAATTCTTCCGTGATCTCCCTCCCGTGCATCTCCCTCTTCCCTCTTCCCAGCTGTCCTCTGCACCCTCTATGGCTGTTACCTCTTTATGCTTGTCGTTACTTCTGCTTCTCTTCTCCCTCTCTCTGTCCCCATGGTGCAACAACCAGAGGCATCTACCCACTTTCTTTCTGTGCTTTCTCCCCTTACTGAGTCTTCTCCCTTTTCCTACTCTGTCAACTCTTCTCTCTCTCTCTCTCTTCTGGTCAGTCCTCTGTCTCCTTTCTCTGTCGTTCTCCTTTCTTGTCTTCTTTGGCTCGTCTGTATCTGTAAGGTCTCAGGCTCGATAGGAGAAGCTAGGTGGCACAGCGGATAGAGAGCCAGTCCTGAAGTCAGGAAGGCTCCCCTTCCTGAGTTCAAATCCAACCTCAGACACTAAATGTATGACCCTGGGCAAATTAATTACCCCTGTTAGCCTCAGTTCCTCATGTGTAAAATGAGTTGGAGAAGGAAATGACAAATAGCTCCAGTATCTTAGCCAAGAAAACCCCTAATGGGGTCATGAAGAGTCAGAAACAAGGCTCACTGTAGTGCCTGGCACATAGTAAGGACTTAATAAGGGCTCATTCATTCTACCTGCCTGTTCTCTCTATTGACTTGTTCCTTCCTGTCTGTCGTCTTCCTGACCTAAAATCTGTGGTCTTTCTCCCTCTCTAAGGAAGCCTGTCCTCCCTATTCATCTCTTCTCCCCTCCCTATATTTCTATCTCTCTACATCTCCTCCTCACTTTTCTTCCCCTTTGTCATTCTCTCCAATGTTGTCTTCCTAAACTTCCTCTATTTGGCAATCTTCTTTCTACCCACAGAGAGCCATCTTCTTGTCTTTGTCTGGCCTCTCTGCTCTATCTTCCCCAGATCTCCCTAGTTTTGTGTCCTCTCCCCACTCTGTTCATCCTCTTTGTCCTCTGTCTGTCTGTCACAAGATCCCACACTCTTATAACTGGAAGGCCATCTAGTCCTGCCACTGCCAGGACAAGATTCTTTTCTGCAACATCACTGACCTTGAAGACCTCAAGAAAGAGGGACAATATCCTTCTCCCTACCATTTTTGATACTTCAGACTTAATACTTTAATGTATTTCTTTTCTCTATAAGTCCTACACTCACACTTCATTCTTACTATGGAAGTTCCCTCAAACATCTTGGCCTCCCAATTCATCACCCTCTGCAACTCCTGTGACCTGTGCCCACCTCAGGCATCCATCAAGGTGGCCATATCCTGCCTTGAACCATAATTCTGGATGTTCTGGACTTTGAAATACCTAATAACAACTCTTCTATCATCCCAACTCAGCCCTTTACCTTACTTGTCCTAAGTGCATCATCCTCACCGTGACCTCCATCTTTTCATTGCTCCTTCCTCTCCCAGTCCATCGCCCTTTTTTTTCGTTTTCGAAGGGGGAAGGCAGGGCATTTGGGGTTAAGTGACTTGTCCAAGGTCACATGGTGAGTAAGTGTTAGGTATCTGAGGTCATATTTGAATTCAGGTCCTCCTGACTCCAGGGTTGGTGCTCTATTCACTGCGTCACCTAGCCACCCCTAGTCCATCACTCTTGCTCTGACAGTTCTTTCTGTCAGAGTCTTGACTCTGTTGTTGACAAGTGAGCCCCTACCTGTGCTTTTCTTGCCTTCTTGGCCTATGATCAACTAGCCTTTGCAAAACACCAACCCTGGGTTACCCACACCACTACCCTCCTCATCGCATACCACTGTGCTGCCGCAGGAAGTCTCACAGCCATACTGATGGGGACCACTGCAAATGTGTAGTATCTAGACTCCTCTGAGTTTTCACTGCTGGGAGACACGTTGCTGCTGTTATTCCTTCCTGATTGACTTTCAAATTCTGCAGTGACTAATCCATACCTTTTCTTCTCTTTTAGAATCTTCCCACCCTCCTCCTAATATAGGACCTCAGCTCCTAGCTGACGTTACAAAAAAAATAAAAAAACAAAAACAACTATCCATTATGACCTCTATTCTCTTTCCTATTCTAGACCTCAAGACTGTGACAGGGAACTAATCAATGTGATTCCACCATTCTCTCCCCCAGTGTTCTGGTCTCCCTGAAGAAGTGGCCCTTTTCCTCAAAAGACCTATCATTTGTTCTTGATTCCTCTCACTCCCACCTCTTCTGGGAATTTGTCCTCTCAATCATTCCTTCCTCAGTCTCTCTGTATCCACTAGTTCCTTCCTAGTAACCAATGACTCCAATCACTGTGATTTTCCAGGTGGAAACCTCTTCCAACTGTGCCCAAAGGACTATAAAACAGTGCATATCCTTGGATCCATCAATATCAGTACTAGGTACTGATCCCAAAGTACTATCCCAAAGAGATAAAATAAAGGAAAAAGACCTATTTGCACAAAAACATTTATAGCAATTCTTTTTGTGGTGGAAAAGAATTGGAAACTGATTGGATGTCCAACAACTGGGGAATGGCTGGACAAGCTGTGTGGTATGTAATTGTGATGAAATACTTTTGTGCTACAGAGAAAAATGACAAGCAGAAAAACCTGAGGTTTTTAAAATGAACTGAACCAGGAAAACATTGTATATAGTAACAGCAACATTGTAATGAAAAGCAACTGTGGAAAGACTTAGCTATTCTGATCAAGATAATGATCCAAGACAGTTCCTGATGAAAAATGCTATTCATCTCCAGAGAACTGATGAACTCTGAGTGCAGATTGCAGCACACTGTTTCCAATTTCTTTATTTTTCTTCTTTTGGGAGCATTATCTTTTGAACCTGGCTAACATGGAAATATGCTTTCAATGACTTCACACACATAATCGATACCATATGGCTTGTTCTCAATGGGTTGGGGAGGAGTGGGAAGAAAGGCGAGAATTTGGAACTTAAAATTTTTTTTAAATGAATGTTAAAAGTTTTCAAAATATAATTGGAAATATTTAACAAAGGAAATAAAAGTAATTTTTTTTAAAGCTGGAGGGAAAAAAGAAACACCTCCTTGGCCACCATTCTTTTATATGTTCTTTTTCCCATTAGAATTTAAGTTCCTTGAAGGCAAAGACGGCTGGATTTTTGACATTTGCATTCTGAGTCCTTAGTACAATGTCTGGCATATGGTAAGTCTTAAATCAGTGCTTTAAAAAAAAGTTTAAGGAGAACATTTAATTTTAATAGCAACATCAATAAAATGACAACAAGCAAAAAGACGGTGATCTCCAGATGATGCTTCTCCCCTTCACTTGCACTGTTCTCTTCCCTCTTTCAAACACTCTGAGAGAGGACCTCACATAACACAGTGTTTCACCACTCACGATTCATCACCTCCTATTAAATCAGATTCTCCCAGTGCTTACCATGCTCTCTTATTTTAATTTAGATATCCTCAGAAATTGCATTAAATTGCTTTCAGGAACACTGCCAAGATGTTGAAAAGATCAAGAAAAGGCACTGAGCTGAATTGGTTTATAAATTACCAGGGGAGATCTGGCATAAACTATGAATCCAAAGGACTGAAGATGTATAGCCATCATAGCAACTTTAAAGGGCATTAAATCAGCTTTGTTTTAAAAACTACTTGCTTTGATATTTCTCCCTCTCACTCCCCCCAAGTTGAACAATAATAAAAAAAAACAAAAAGGAAAACCCACATTACACACATTGTAATAATCCCACAAAGCAACTCCCACATTGGCCATGTCCAAAAATGTGTGTCTCATCCTGCATTTTAAGTGCGTCACTTTTCTGACTGACGGGAGATAGGGAGCGTGACTCATCTTCAGCCCTGTGGATTCACAGTTTATCATTATGTTCACCGATCTGCACGCCAAAGTCTTTCAAAGCTGTTTTTCATTATAATGTTGTCGTTGTATAAACTGTTCTCTTGGTTTTGCTCACTTCACTCTGCGTCACTTCAAGACATCTTCCTGCTTTCCTCTGAAATTATCCATTTCACCATTTCTTATGATACGATAATATTCCATGACATCTCCATACCAGAGTTTGCTTAGCCTTTTCCCAACAGATGGGCACTCCTTGGTTTCCAGTTTTTGACTACTTCAGAAAACGCTGCTATAAATATATTTAGTATTTCCTTTTCTTCTTTCTTTGCCCTCTTTGGGACATAGGCCAATAGTGCTATGACTGGGTCAAAAAGAATGCACAGGTTGGTAACTTTCTAACCATAGTTGCAAATTGTCTTCGGAATGGCTGAAGCTATTCATAGTTGCTTCAAGAGGGCATGTGTATCTGGTTTCCCAAAATCCATCCACTTGTCCTTTTTCTTTTTTTGTCAGTTTTTGCCAGTCTGATAGTTGTAAGATAAAATCTCAGAATTGCTTCAGTTTGCATTTCTCTAATTATTAGTGATATGAAGCATTTTTATATGGTTGCTGTATGTTTGTTCATATCCTTTAACCAAATATCTATTGGGGAATAGCTCTCAGTCTTATAAATGTAAATCACTTCCATATTTATCTTGGATATGAGACTTATCAAAGAAACTTGCTGCAGAGGTTTTTTTCAGGTTACATATTTCACTTACAACTTTAATAGTTTTGTTTATGCAAAACCTTTTTAATTTTATAAAATTAAAAGTGTTTTACTTCTGCAATCCTATATCCCTTGGTTGGTCATGAACTCTTCCCCTAGCCACAGATTTTTCAGGGAATTTCTCCCTTGCTCCTCTAATTTATTTATAATATCACCTTTTCATGGTCTGAGTATCATATCCATATGGAGTTGTCTTGGCACATAGAGTGAGAAATTGATTTATACCTAGTTTCTGCTTTCCAGTTTTCCCAGTAATTGTTGTCAAATAGTGAGCCCTTTCCCTAGGATGCTTTAGGATCTTTGGGTTGATCAGACACTGTATTACTGTGCTTGCTATTGTATGTTATGTTCCCATCAATCCCAGTGACCAGCGCCTCTGGTTTTTAACCAGTACGCGATAAACTGAATGACCACTATGTCAGAATTTGAGATGAGGGAACTATCTCTTCCTTCCCATTTTTAAATGATTCCCCTTGAGATTCTTGACCTTTTGTTCCTCTGTGTGAATTTCACTTTTTATTATTTTTAGCCCTATAAAAATAATTCTTTGGCAGTTTGGTATAAGACTGAATAAATACATTTAGGTGGTATTGGAATTTTTATCATATCAGTTTGACCTACCCATGTGTTTTGTAGTTGTATTAATAGCATTTCTGGGTGTCTTCTAGTGGTTAAATTCCCAAATATTTTTATGCCTTCTGTAGTTATTTGGGGCAGCTATGTGGCACAATGGATAGAGTTCCAGGCCTGGAATCAGGAAGATCTGAGTTCAAATCCAGTCTTAGATGCTTACTATCTGCATAACCCTGGGCAAGACATTTAACCCCTTTTGCCTCAGTTCCTCATCTGTAAGATGGGGACACACTGAAAAAGGAAATGGCAAATCACTCCAGGATCTTGTCCATGGGTCATGAAGAGTCAGATACAACTGAAGGACAACAACAAACTATTTGGAATGGAACTTCTCTTTCTAGTCCTTTCCAATGGATTTCATTGGTAATATACAGGAATGCCAGTGACTTAGGTGGAATTCTTCCATATCCTGAAACTTTTGTTGTCTATTGTTTCACTTAATTTTTTAGTTGACTCTTTCAAGATTTCTTTGTAAATCATCATATGATTTGCAGTGCAGAAAGTGACATGTTTCCTCTTCGCCTATGCTAAGTACTAATAGTGATAATGGTCCCCTTATTTTGCCACTGATCATTCTGGAAAGGCCTCCCACTTTCCTCCATTACATATAATGTTTGCTCTTGGGTTTATTATATGCATTTATTAACATACTATCCAGAGGTTGTTTGTTTGTTTTTAACAAAAACAGGTGTTGGACTTTTTCTAAGGCCTTTTTAGCATCTATTGATATGATCATATATTTTTATTACTTACATTAATATCATTTATCATATTTAGTCTTCTTTAAATTGATTTATAGTCTTTATATTTGCTAAAGAATATTTGTATTCTTTAGAGAACATATTTATATAAAAATATAAAAGAATATTATATAATATAAAAGAATATATTTATTAAAAACATTTATATTCTTTATATATACATCAACCCTGAGTTCTTGATACAATACCAAAATGGTCACAGTACATAATCTTTCTAACATATTGTTATAGCCTATTTGCTAATATTTTATTTAAAATTTCTGAATCAATGGGCATTAGGAATATCAGTCTAAATTTTCTTTCTTTATATTATCACTTCCTAGTTTAGGTATCAAGACCATATTTGTATCCTAGAAAGAGATCATAAATATCCCTTCTTTTCCTACTATTGCAAACTTGTCACATAATGTTGTAATTAATCAACAACAGAGGGAAGACACTAGAATTAAGGGAGCTTCTTGTACAAGGTGGGGCTTTAGGTGGGACCTGGAAGAAGATAGACACCAGGGGATGGAGATGAAGGAGAGTGTTTCAGGCAAGAGGGGTGAACCAGAGCAAATGCTTGGAGTTGGGAGATAGAGTGTCCTGTTTGCGGAATGTCAATGAGGCCAGTGTCACTAGGTCCCCAATTACATGTGGAAGTATAAGATGTAAGAAGACTGGAAAGATGGGGATGATGGTGGGGAGGGCTGGTTATGAAGGGTCTTGAATGACAAATGGAGGATTTTGTATTTGATCTTGGAGGCCACAGTGAGTCACTGGAATTTTTTGAGTAGTGGGATGACATGGTCAGACCTGTGCTTTAGGATGATCACTTTGGCAGCTGAATGGAGAATGGATTGGACAGGGGAGAGACCTGAGGCAGGCCATTGCAATAGTCCAGGGTATGAGGTAATAAGGGCATATACAGGGTGGAGGCAGGGTCAGAGGAGAAAAGGGGGCATATCCAAGAGATGCTACAGAGTCAAAGTCTACAGGCCTTGGCAACAGCTTGGATTGGGGAAGGAGGGTAAGAGATAGTGAAGAATCCAGGATAACTCATAAGTCACAAGCAAAAGGGAATGGAAAGATGGTGGTGCCCTTGCCAATAATAGGGATATTAGGAGGAGGGGAGGGTTTGGGAGGAATAATAATGAATTCAGCTGAGGGCATGTTGAATTTCAGATGTCTACAAGACAATTCAAAATACCCAGCAGGCAGTTAGAGCTAGTAGATAACTGGAAGTCAGCAGAGAGGTTCGGTCTGGATAAATAGGATTGATAATCATCAGCATAGAAATGATCATGGAATCCATGGGAATTGAGGAGATCCCCCAGTGAGGCAGTCTAGAGGAGGAAGAGAAAAAGGTCCAGGACAGAGTTCAGTAAAAGGGCATGACCTGAAGGAGGATCCAGCAAAGGAGATAGAGGAGGAGACATCAGGGAGGGAGGAGGAGAAACAGGAAGGGGGGGGGGGTAGTGGGGAGGAGAGAGAGACAGAGAGAGACACAGAGAGAGAGAGAGAGAGAGAGAGAGAGAGAGAGAGAGAGAGAGGGAGAGAGAGGGGGGGGGAGGGAGCCAAAAACATAGACAGAAGAGAATGTGAAGGAGAAGATAATGCTCAGCAGTGTCCAAGGCCACAGAGGGGTCAACGGGAAGAACTGAGCAAAGGCCATTAGCTTTGGTAAACATGTAGAAACCCATTCAGCTGAGTGAAGGCAGAAGCTAGACTGTAGAGAGCAAAGATGAAAATGAGAAGAGATACCTGTGATTGTTGGCGGCTTCTCAGAGTTCAGCCACAAAAGGAAGGAAAGGGGACAACAGTTAAGAAGGGACAGAAGAAAGGAGCAAGATTCTTTGTTGCGGAGAGGGGAGACACAGGGATGTCGGTGGGCAGCAGGAGCTCTTGTAGGCCACGTGGCCAGGAGGTCTTTTTTCTTGGGAGTTTCCTTGGAGTTATTATGGGGTTTGCTGAATGTTCAGCATTTTCATCACCTGTTCATTTCAGCAGCCCCAGCATCTGGGTTGGGGAACATGGGTCCAGCTTTCCTCTGGAGCTCTTGAATGCAGTGGGCAGGCCCTGTCTCATGCAGACACTAGGCCCCTCTTTTCTCAGGCGTTCTCATTTCTCACTGCTTTGTCCTATGCTGTGTTTAAGGCCCAAGCAGCTGGGATGTTGCTCAGGGCTCCTCCTCTGATGTGACTAGAGCTCTGGGGCTTTTTTTTCTTTTCCATTTAATAGTATTTTACTTTTTCCAACTACATGCAAAGATAGTTTTCAACATTCACTTTTATAAGACATTTAGTACCAAATTTTTCTCCCTCCCTCCTTCCCCTCTCCCCTCCTGAAGACAGCATGCAATCTGATATAGGTTATACATGTACAATCATGTTAAACATATTTCCACATTAGTCGTATTGTGAAAGAAGAATCAGAACAAAAGGAAAAAAACCACAAGAAAGAAAGAAGAGATAGAGAAACCAGTACTCTTCGATCTGCATGCAGACTCCATAGTTCTTTCTCTGGATGTGGATAGCATTTTCCATCATGAGTCTTTCAGAATTTTCTTGGATCTTCCCATTGCTGAGAAGAGCCAAGTCTATCAAAGCTGGTCATCATACAATGTTCTCCTGGTTCTGCTCATTTCACCCAGCATCAGTTCATGTAAGTCCTTCCAGGTTTTTCTGAAATCCACCCACTCATCAATAGGGAATCCTTGACTTTCTCTATGATGCACCAGAAACCTCTCCACCCTGAAAGTTCTACATCATCACTGGACTTCTCACACTGGAAGTACCCTGTGCCCCTGAGGCCTCCCCTTTGATTGGGGGGGTCCTCCCATAACCTCCGTCTTTAAGGAGGAGGCCCAAGCTGTCCACTTCTTCCTTCTTCTCCCTCTGCTCTCCTAACTCTCCTAGACGTTCTCACTTTCTCTATAACGCTCCCATATTGGGATACCTGAAATCCCCCCCATTCCTGCCCCCTTTTCTGCACTGTCTTCTCCGGCTTGGATGTAAGCTCCCTGAGGGCAGGAACTGTCTTTCTTTTGGCTCGTAGTTGTGTTACAACACTTAGCCCAAGGCCTGCCCCCAACACAGAGGAAGTCTTTAGAAAGGCTGGGTGGCTTATTCAACTAGCTTTGATTAAGCACCTCCTCACCTTGTGCCAAGCAAATACAAGAAGTGTATGTGTGTGTGTGTGTGTGTGTGTGTGTGTGTGTGTGTGTGCATACAGCTAGGTCATGCAGTGGATACAGTACCAGGCCCAGAGTCAGGAGAACCTGAGTTCAAATCTGGCCTCAGGACAAGTCACTTAACTCTGTTTGCCTCAGTTTCCTCATCTGCAAAATGAGCTGGAGAAGGCAACGGCAAACCACTCTAGGATCCTTCCCAAATAAACTTCAGGTGGGCTGGAAAATAGTCAGATGGGGCTGAAATGCCAGAACAAAGACAACATATCTATGTATATGTAAGTGGGGGAAGGACCTAGATTAGGCTAGATAAAACATTTACCAAGCACTTACTGGGAAGATCAGTAAGATACAGATGAGAGGTCACTGGAAAGAGCATTTTCTGTCTCCAGCAGGACAAGGAGTCAGATTCCAAAGGCCTAAGAAGTGGGGAAGGGAAGACAAGGAGGAGGTAATGACACATTGAGAGCAATGAACAGGACAGCTCCAGACAGCAGGGTCAAGTGGAGTTTTCTGGAGGAAGAGGAGGAAGAAGAAGAGGAGGGGGGAAGAGGAGGAGGAGGTGAGGAAAGGGTTTAAACCAGACAGTGGGGGTAATGGGAATTACTTCAGGAAGAGATGTAGGGTTGCTGTGTAGCAGGGAGAGCCCAGCTGAGATGTGGTGACAGGTAGGCAGCAAGGCTGTGTGTCTCACACCACCAGTACCAAGCAGCCACAGCTGCATTACTACAGCATTTTAGTCTGCAGATTGTTTTGTAAATATCTTACTGATTCTCACTTCTCTGGGAATTAGGTGCTACTGTTGTCCTCACTTCAACAGGTGAGAAAAATGAGGGAAGTGGCAGTTAGATGACTTGCCCAGGAACACATAGTTAGCGTCTGAGGCTGGATTGGAACTCAAGTCTCCCTGACTCCATGTCCAGAGCTCTATGCATTGCACCATCTAGCTTAGTCTAGGCGAACTTTCTGGCTCTAAGATCAAGAAACATGGAAGCTGGAGTAAGGGCAATGGACTGGAGGCAAAGATGGCAGAGAGACTGGACGTTGTGGTGAAGGTAAGTAGTCCAAGTGTATGGCAGAAGAAGAGGGGAAAGATAGGAGGTTGGGGCTAAAGAGAGGAGATTCAGAATTCTGGACAGTGGAGGCAGGGCTGCAATGGGTCAAGTCAAAGGTCTGAGCATCCCTCTGTGTGGCTGTGGAGCAGAGATGAGGATCCTGGGCACTAAGGAGGCTGAAGGATGTTTGAGGGAAGATCAGTGTGTCAACAATTAAGTCCCCACATATAAGGGCTGAGGATGGGCTCAAAAGGGAATCTGGGATAGGCTCCGACCTCCTGAGAAAGGAAGGGAAATGACCAAGGGCAACCAGGATCTGGATTGTGTCATGTAGATGGAGGAATCATCCAGAGGGAGGCAAGATGTTAATGGGGTAGTGACAGGAGGGGTAGGGCTGAGGCAGGTGGAGAGGGGAATACAACCAGGCATCTGCCCACCATGGCACAGGGACATTCTGTCTGACTGCTGCTGCCACACCCTGGGGTTCTTTGAGGAGAAGGGTGGTATTGGTGCACTCTCTGTCCAGCCTTACAGGAAAAAAGGAAAGGGTCCATCATGAGTCTGTAAATACCTGGAGCCCAAGAAAACTCATATGGTGGGGGATGATGCCCACTCCCTGCATGGGGGAGATGGGCTTGGCTCTTGATTGAACATGGTATATGAGGTCCTCCTGGACGAGGGTCTGGAAGCAATATTCCTTGGAGCTGAGGTTCTGGTTCCTTCTAGGAAAGGCCCTCTGGGGTCTGATGACCTAGTCTTGAGAGGTGTCCTCCAGGTGAGAGGCCTGAGAGGGTCGAAGGCTCTAGTTCTGGGCAGAGATCCGGAGATGAGAAAGCTCATGTCTGAAAGTCTGGTCCTGGGAGAGGTTTCCAGCTTTTAGCTTCCCAAAAGGTGGCACCGGAAAGTGAATGCAACATTCCTGATGGGAACTGACTGGGGCAGAGGACAGCAGCGTCACAACCACCTCTTAAGGAAGTTGGAAATTCCTTTAGCTTGTGTGGTCTGACAGATAACTCTGTTGGAACACAGGGTTCACTATGGCTACTGAGGCACTTCAGCCACACGCTCCTCACCATTTTGAGGAGGGAATTAAATCATTTCTGTCTTCTGTTTTCATATCACCTTCACTTTCTAGCCTATCCCTCCCCAGTTAACCTTGCCTTATAACAAAAAACGACAGGAAAAAGCCCCTCAGCAAAAGTAACCATCTGACAGTTTACAATCTCCCACTTCTGAAAAGGACGGAATCCGCATTTATTAAATATACAAGTTTATGTGTGCTAAGTGCTTTACAAAGAGTATCTCATGAGATCCTCCCAACAGCTTTGAGAGGTGGGTGCTGTTATTAGCCCCAGACTTGGCCAGTCTGCCTGACTCTGGACTCAGCACCCCGTGCACTCTGGTGCCCCCTAGTGGCTTTACAGGAGTCCAGAGCGGTCATTCCTCTTACAGAGGGTGTCCAGGGTTGGTTTTCTGGTCTTTCCCTTTCCATCCTACCCTTCAATCCACGGAGACTCCTCATGACACCCCTAATCCATCATTCTTCATGGCACAGGAAGCTTCCATCACACATAGTTACCACAATTTGCTTGGCCATTCCCCAATGGCTGGGCATCATTTTTCTGCTCCATTTCCATCAGTACCAAATAAATTATGGCCAATAATGCTTAGGTGTCTATGGGGCCTTTCTTTCTGTTTGACTTCCTTAAGGACAGGGCAGGAAGGGAGTCTATATATGCCTAGGAATGAGCTCTCTACTAGCTACATGACCTGGTGAATCAGCAGTACCAGTAAGGTACACAAAATAAAACCACAAAAATCCACAGCATTTTCTATAGAGTAATGACAAAACTCAGAAGCACATGACAGGAAAGAAATTCCCATTCAAAATAACCACCAAACACCTACGCTATCTGGAAGTTAATCTACCAAGACACATTCACTACTTGGATAAACACAATTACTCTCTGACTCTCAGACTTCAATCATTGGAGGCTTGATCAGTGCTCACACTCGGACCTTGGGCCACAGCAACAGAAGGGAAATGACAACCCTACCCAGATTAATACACAGGGTGAGCGCCATGCCAAATAATCAAGGGGTCACTTTGCAGAGCTGGAAAAAAGGAACAAGGACAAATCGCTGGCAGGAAAATGGTTAGAATATGAAGGGGAAAACTGAGAAAAGGTAGGAACCAGAGGATGGGACCATGACATCACAAAGCTGAAGCACCCTAAATGAGAGAAAAAAGGCAAGCCACCACCATCTTTCGTAGAGCAGGAAACAGCTCCAGACCCTTAACACAAGGCCACCAGAGTTAGCAGTGCCCTGCTGACTGCTGGTTCTGTTTCCAGCCTGGGCCCCGGTGCCATCTTTGAGGACATGTGCCCCATCAGACTGGGAGCACCCAGACAGCAGAACTGGCTTATGACTCAATTTGTAACCCCAGCCCTCAGCACAGCATTTTGTACATAACCACTCGATAAAGGGTTGTGTTTTTTCATCCATTTATTCATACCAGATTCAAAACTGTATTAAAACATTAACCACCAAAATTATTTCATACTACTTAACAAATATAGATCAGGGGAACAAAATAGACAAGGAAAGATCAGCAACAAGAAAATTCAATAACCCCGTGTCTGATAAACTCAGTAACATCAATTAACTGGGGAACAAGTAGTGATCAGAAAATTGACAAAAATACGATTCAGACCAGCAAGTGTCGATTCAAAAAGAAATGAATCCCCGTTCATCTACTGACTTAGAAAACCACAGGTTAGCATTGCCTGCACTGTACTGTAACTGCACTTGTATTCACTTTGTTCGGCACTTCCCAGTTGTATTTTAATCTGGTTTGGGACATACTCCAGAGCTTTTCAAGAGCCACGTGACACCTGTGGTTTAGATCAGCGCTACTGTTTTTATTGTTCAATCGTTTTCAGTCTTAACCTCGTTTGGGGTTTTCTTGGCAGAGACCTGGAGGGGTTTGCCCTTTCCTTCTCTATCTCATTTTACAGAGGAGGAAACTGAGGCAAACAGAGTTAAGTGACTTGCCCAGGGTCACTCAGCTAGTGTCACAGGTAGATTTTAACTGAGGTCCTCCTGACTCCAGGCCTGGCATTCTATCCACTGCACCACCTGGCTACACCACTATGTGTGTGTGTGTGTGTGTGTGTGTGTGTGTGTGTGTGTGTGTGTGTGTGTGTGTGTGTGAGCGTGTGTGTAGATATACATACATACATATATGTGTGTGGATATATATTCACACACATATGTATAGATACATATACATATGTATCTATACATATATGTATATGTGTGTTTGTACGTTACGACATTCAGTCATTGTTCAGTCATGTCCAACTCTTTGTGACCCCATTTGGGATTTTCTTGGGAAAGATACTGGAGTGGTTTGCCATTTCTTTTTCCAGTTCACTTTACAGATGAGGGAACTGAGGCAAATGGAGTTAAGTGACTTGCCCAGGGTCACACAGCTAGTAAGTGTCTGAGGCCAGATTTGAACTCAGGAAGATGAGTGTTCTGACTCTAAGCCCAGCACTCTGTCTTATATACCATATGCCACAATAACTCAAAATGGACATACATAATCTGAATATTAAATTAAATATTGGAAAAGAACATGCCTTTTACAACTATGAATCATTTGGGAAGAATTCTTAACCAAAAAACTGATAGAGATGACCCAAGAAGATCAAATGGATAATTTCAATTACAAAAAATTGGAATGCTTTTGCACGAACAAAATCAACGCAGATGGGATAAGAAGTAAAATTACCCATTTGGGGGAAACAAATCTTTGCATCAAATCTCTGATGAGAGTCTGCCTGATATCGAAGCTCATGGGTAATTAACATATATATGACCAAGAGTCATTTCCTAATGGCTAAGTAGGCAAATGAATGAATGAAAATGCATTTATTCATTGCTTCCTATGTGCTAACCATTGGAACACAAGTAAAAGGACCAGAGAATCCCTGCCCTCCAGGGGCTCACCTTCTAATGAGTGAGATAAGATGTGTACATTTCTACCGTGTGTCATGTCTGAAGGAAAAACCCCATCACCCAGGTGAAGTAGGTGCTAAGTCATTTCTTCTGATAATGTTGCATCATTTGACAACACCAAGGACTTTGTGGAGAGAATGTCCTTTCTCAGGTCTTTGGGAGCTGGGGCTGCTAAGGAGGTGAGAGTTCCAGTGCCCACAGAAGCCACAGTCAGGTTCATCTCCATGGGGCTTTCTTCCTAGGATGACCGATGGCTGTAGGGACAGGGCAGGGGGCAGAATTGGGAGGTTCTTAGGGCCTGAGGATTTACCTGCCCAATAAGCCATAACTGCTCAGCAGCAAGTCCTATCAAAGGACATGAAAGTAGTTCTGGAAAAGAGGCTTGCAAATGCTTAGCAACCATTTCAAAGATTACTCCAAATCACAATTGTGAAGTTTCAGATCATGTCCCATGACTTGGCAGAGAAGATGAAAGATGGAGACACCTGTCCCTCATCTTATACCTACACTCCTAACGCAGAAAGAACAGCAGTGGCTACACCCAGAAGACACATGCTAAGAAAGGAGCCAGCAAGGAATGAAACCCATGGTCTCAGGAGTCTATTCCTAAGTGCACAAAATAAGGGCAGGAAGCAAAATGAACTAATTATTTCTAATGAGGGTAGGGAAAATTTGATTTCTTTATTACCAGTTAATTCATAGGATAAGGCCAAGGCTGCGCTAAGGTCCTGGAATAGTCTATCTTGTTCAAAAGTAACAGGATAGAATAAATCAAGGGTGGGGAACCTGCAGCCCCGAGGTCATATGTGGAGCCCTACCCCTTCGAAGGACTGCACTTGAGGACTTAGAGGGCCAAATGTAGCCTCAAGGCCGCAGGTTCCACACCCCTAGAGATGGTGGAGCAATACTGACTAGTAAGCAGATACACACCCGATCCAACCCAATCAACACTTATTTAATGCCTATGATATGCTGAGCGCTGGGCTAATACTGGGATATGTTAAAACGTGTGTGTGTGTGTGTGTGTGTGTGTGTGTGTGTGTGTGTGTGTGTACAGAACTTATAATTTAAAGAATTCCAGAAACCAGAAGTGGGGCAGGGAGCAGAGAAGGGGTGAAGGTCATCAGGAATAGGAGAAGCAGTATTGTCTTCAGGGTATACCACAAATCAAACACCTGTACAGAAAGAGTAAATAGCTGGAAATAGATCCAAAGCCTAGCACAGAGGCATGTTATGGTGATAAGGGACGTTTCTCTTTCTCTCTCTGTCTCTCCTTCTCTGTCTCTGTCTGTCTGTCTCTCTCAAATAAAGCAGCTAATATTTTCTTGCCTTGTCTTAATAACAGGTGAATCCTTCAAAAGGTGGAGGAAGCCATGAGCTCTTTGCCCTGGATATTCTTACTTAACACGGAAGAATTTGTGACTGCCTGAGCTCTGAGAATGTATTAAAAGAAGCCAAATGTCCATTAAGCAGGGCATTCTCCAAGGTGCTTAGAATAAGAAAAGTTCCTCCCCAAGGTACTTAAATTAGGGGAAAGACAGAATAAGGAAAAGGAGATGGGTAAGGATCCCAAGGACTGAGATTCTGCAGAGGAAGTCAGAATGGGAAACTCTCAGGAGTGAAATTCCAAAGACAGAAATTGAAGTGGTGTTGATAAGGAGAATAAAGGGAGTTGTCTAAAAACAGACCGCTGTCCAGGGAGCCCATTAAACAAACAAATGAGTGATTAATGAACAAGGGAATAAATGAATACAGATTTCACAAATGCATGACAAGGATTTCAAAGAGCATTCACTGTCTACCCAGTGGACGCCCCATGCCTGGGCATGGGGACACTAAAACAAAGTATTTCCTGCCCTCAAAGAGTTTACTTACTTTCTGGGGAGGGGGAGGAGGCTCTGCTCTGGTCCATATGTATTTGTCTCCCCCACCCACCCTCTGCATTCTCTAGATCTCAGAATGAGAGAGCAAGGCAGCAGCAAGAAGGGCCTGGGGGGAGTACCATAAAGTCAGGCCTTTTGTGCTTTTCTGAAGTGATCCTCTCCCTCTTTCCTTGTGCAGGCTGCGGGATGTCAGGAGAAGCTCTGGAAAAAGAGGGAGGCTGCCCGTTTGGGGGAGGCTGAATGAGGCCCCTGAACACCACTGGCCAGGAGGCACAGAGCTAAAACATGACTATGACCCTGCTAGGACTGCTATCCAAGGCTCTGGCGAACCTCAGCTACCACGGCCCGGGTAAAGAGGGAGGAGCCAACAATCCAGTATGGGAAGTTGGACACTGAAACTCTACAATAGCAGCCATGGTCCTTAGCCACTGGGCCATTTCTTGGGACCCTTTGCTTTTGTTTTAACACTGTGACAAAAGGTACTGAACCAATGTGCTGTGAGAGCTCATCCCAAGAAGAAAAAGAACTGGGGGAACAAGTGAGTAGAAGCATGAACAATGAAGGCTGGGAGTTATTGATGAAAGTTAATCCGTCCCCTTTATCCCACTACTTCCTGGGATTTCTGATCATCTCATATTGCAATACTCAAGACACAGCAAGACTTCGGGGATACCCTTTATTTGCAGAAAAGACCATGGCAGCTCCTGCCTAGGAGAGATTTAGAGAACGCTCACAAGGAGCTCAGTAAGGCCTCCCAAATTAAATCGGTGTGTGCCTTCATCCGTTGTTCAGTAGTGGCCAATTTGTGACCCAATTTGGGGTTTTCTTGGCAGAGACACTGGAGTGGTTTGCCTTGTCCTTCTCCAGTTCATTTTACAGATGGGGAAATGGTGGCAGATGTAAGTGAAGTGACTGGCCCAAGGTCACACAGCTAGCAAGTCTTCCTGACTCAGGCCCAGCGCTCTGCATACCATGCTATCAAGTAACAAAAGGGGGAAATGATCATATTTTAACATTTGGGAAATGATTTTTTGCCAATATGGAAGTCATTGGTGAATCAACAATGCACCATCAGACCAATTTTTCACAGCAAAAATTAGAATTAATATTTTGTCTGAGGGATAAGGGTGAAGGTTAGATTGCAAAGGGCAAAGGTAGGGTGCGAGGAGGGGAAAGGGTGATATTGGTACATGGATGGCTTGTTCAAGGAATGTGGCAGAAAAAGAGACCAGCCATTGGAGAGCCTGAAAAGCTGGTAGGGTCTACTAAATTTCTAAGGATAGCAGAGAGACTTGGGCATGTTTGAAAGCAGCAGGGAAGGACCCAGGAGAGATGGAAAGGTGGGACAATTAGAGAGAGACCTGCTGGGATGGATATGATGGCCTCGGTGAAGAGGTCTGAAGGAGGAGAGTGGCAGATGAGAGTGGGCAATCTGGGGGGGTCTAACATGAAGAGAATGAGAGAAGAGCAAATTCACATGGAATGGTTGCCATCTTCCCAACATTTAGTAAAAGCTCAGAGAGGGGGGACCTTTGAGAAGGTCTGAAACAGCTTTCATGGGAAGTCACATCTGGTATAGGGGACAGCCAACAGACCAGGATGGTTGGCACAAAACAAGTGAGGCGGAGTGACAGGACAGGATCGAGCCAGGTGGCAAAAGGCTTCATAAGCAGAAAACTTTGTCTTCTATCCATCCTAGAGGCAAGGAGAATCTCCCAAAAGTCTCCTGAGCAGGGGAATGACCTCCTCAGATCTGAGCTTTAGGAATATTAATTTGGCATCTCTAGGGAGGACAGACTGAAGAAGGAAGAGACTGAAAGCCGAGATCAATTAGCTATGATGGTGAGGGAAAAGGAAGGGTAGGCAACTAAGAAGAAATAAAACATTGTGGGACAGGACATTAGGATTGTAGCAGAAGCAATGAAACTCAGAAGGAGAGAGGACTAAGCACAACCAGGGGGCCAACAGAGACTGGACTCCCTCAAGCAAGAACAATGAGAAGTGGAGTGATGGCCACAGGCCACATCGTCCACCAGGATGTCAGAAGTGGGACTCAGACCCATGTTTTCCCAATGTAAAGGGTAGCTTTCTCCCCACCACTCCCGAGTCTGAGAGAACTGGCTTGTTTAACCTGGCATTCTTCTTCTGTCTTTGATAGCACAGTGCTGTCTACACCCTACCTACTCACTCTTAATCCCTTACTGTATGGCTTCCAATCCATGGCTTTACCGTGTGTGGGGTGATCAGGGAGGCCTAGTGCAGTGATCAGGGAGGCCTAGTGCAGTGACCACAGCCTGGTAAACCATCTCATAGACAGGCTAAACCAGGCTGGGGGTAACAACATACCTCAAACCCACTGCTGAGTTACGGGGATGTCTACCCCAAGCACGTGAAGATGTCCCCCTGTGGAATGGGCGGATGAGAACAATTTGTTCCAACAGTCAGGAAGACGTCTGAAGCAGGAGCTATGGAGCGCTTAGAGCCTGGGCAGACACTGAGGATACCAAGGGTGTCCACTGCATCCTGGGCTCTCTCAGTCGCTTCTGTCAGTGGACTCTGATGACTCTGGAAGAGAGAGCAAGGCCGACGACTCTGTGCAACTCTGCCTCACTTCAAGCCAATTCATGAGCAAGTCCAGACATCACCCGTGACCTCACTGGTCCTCTGGCAACTGAGCCCACTCTCTCAGAGACCAACAATCTCTTAATGGCTAAATCCAATGGCTTTTCCCAGGTCCCTTCTGCTTGACAGGTGTTGACTGGCCTCTGTTCTTGGACGCTCCCATCCCACGGCTTCCAAGACGTCACATTCTTGGCTCTCCTACCTTCTGAATGTTTTTTTTTCTAAACTCCTTTGCCAGGTCATCCTCCGATTCCCCCCTGCGGAGCATGGGCACCTGTCTCTCCAGGCTCTGCCTTGGGCCTTCCCTCCCCTTCCCTCTTCTCTCTTGGGGTTCTCACTGGTTTCCATAGTCATCTTGATCAGGGTGATTTCCAAATCTCGGCCTTCGATTCAAATCTCTCCCCTCACTCCAGCCCTGGTTTGTGAACTCCTTGGACAACTTGGATTGTTCCACCGGCACCTCAAACTCAACCTATTCTGAACCAGACTCCTACACACCCGTCTCTTTTCCAAACCCCCTCGTGCTGTTGGCGACGCCGCTATCCATCCAAGTCACCTAGGTTCATGACCTCAAAGTCACCCTTGACCTGCCCCTGCACCATCATGTTCACCCTGCAAGGGCGGTGACCCCTGACCTCTCCCAGACACCTAAACCTGATGAAATGACAAGGGTGTGCTTCGCAAAGGACCCGGGCACATATATACACCCTGGTCCTTGGCTGAGAAGCCACAAGGAACACCTCCCACTGATCTCCAGGGCTGCTTCCAAGAGGGTGAGAAACTGCACTGGGAGGACGGTCAGAAGACTCTTTTCCCCATGGTCCAAAAAAGGAAGCTGAGAGAGTAAAGATTAGGTGGGAATTTGTTTTGCTTGACTTACATCTTTGTGAGAGGCTTTGTTTTTTTTGTCTTCCCAATAGTGAGGTGGGGATAGGGGAGAAAAAGAGACAGGGAGAGAGAAAGTGAGAAGGAGGGAGAGGGGAGAGAGAGAGAGAGAGAAGGAGGGAGAGAGGGGAGAGAGAGAGAGAAAGAGAGATAAGAGAAAGAAAAAGAGAGATAGAGAGATGGACAGATAGAAGGAGGGAGAGAAGAGAGAGGAAGAGAGAGAGAGAGGAGAGAGAGAGAGGAGGAGGAGGAGGGAGAGAGAGAGAAAAGGACAGAGAGAAGAGAGAGAGGAGAGGAGAGAGGGAGAGAGAGAAAAAGAGAGGGAAGGAGGGAGAGACAGATAGAAGGCTGTTCCTTTGAAAGTAAATTTTAAATTAAAAATAAAAAACAAAGAAGAAGGTGTGTTTCTTTCATGTTTTCTGCCCTTTGCCCCTCAGACTTCTGGTCCCCAGGAAGGGAGGGGGATTTCTCTCTTCCCCAACTCAGAAGCAGAAAATGGCCATTACCAGTAAAGAAATAGGGGGAATTACTTAAGGTTGTCCAGGTGGCCTGAGAATGAAGGCTCAAATTCCTAACTGCCTTCTGTTTTGTTCTTCAGGTCACAAGTCAGAATGGACTTTAAAAAAAAGCAGTACTCATCCCTTTTGTTTCTACAGCCACCTCTGTTCGCCAATATATGCCTCCCTGCCCCAGCCAATGAGCCATGCCCCCAGAATAAGAGAAAAAAATAGTCTGGCCAAGCCCTGAAGTCCATAATCCCTCGCTTCTTCCAGGAGGAGGAAGAGGTATATTTTCTCATCTCTCTTCTGGATCCACATTTGGTCTTGATGACTCCAAGGAAGACTGACCCCCAGTAGCAAATTTATGGGAGATGGCTAAGAGGGGCATAGAATGGTCAGGCATGGATGGGGCATGAGCTGCAGCCATGAAGGAAGGCCACAAGCTGCTGAGAATGCAGATGCCTCTGAGATCTGAGTAGGGAAGAACTGGCAAATGCTAAGTGCTAGCCCCAGGTGCAATGCGTAGGCTCAGGTAGGCCTGGTTTCCTACTCCCTGGGTCATCCTGCACAGCTCCCAGATCCCATCAGGAGGGATTCCCCCAACCACGACCAAGGATCTACAGCATCTGCGGTATGGGGTCCCATGTCCAGCCTCTTCCTCACTTCCCTTCTCCTCTGCCTCTTCCTGAGTGGCCCCCTGGCCAAACTCTCCTTGGGTTTGTCCTACACTCGGCTTTTTTTCCCCACTCTCCTGGAGTGCTGAGAGCCTTCCTTGGCAAAGGAGAAGCCCCAACCAAGACACACCTCAGGATCCACACAAGCAACTACTAGCCAGACCATGACATCTCCAAGTAGCACCAAGGCCCTGCCAGAGCCTGAAGCAGGGCAGAAGGGCTGAATCTCAACCAGTCCAACTGAAACAACTATGTAGGTATTCTCCCCAAAGGCCCCCCTAAACCCAAGGCAAGATTACCCCTCATCGAGGCTCCTTTCGCCACCACACACAGTGGTATACATCTCCTACCAGAGGCCACATTTGGAGTGGCAAACTTCCCAATATCCTAGGGGCTGTTTAATTCAAAGCTTGTATTTTATTTTCCTGATAAAAATTCCTGGATTCAAAGGTGAGACCATACTTTACTTTGGCAAGTGCCAAACCTAAACATAAACTAACAAAACAAGATGGCTCCTTCTCCTTTTGAGCTCTCACCGTGGGCAGACACCAGCTGTCTGAGTAGGACACCTAAGACCTGACATCTCTGTCAACATGAAGGCTTGCTTATCAAATCTGCAGCTGGCAAAACACTGGGAGGGGGCAGTTAACATGTTGAGTCAGGATTCAAAGGGGATCTTGGCAGGCTGCAATACTTAAAATCTTATACCACTTACAAAATATCCCCTTCACTGACACAGGAGGGGCACGTGTGACTGGCAGCAAAAACTTTTCCTTAAAAATCTGGAGGGTTTGACGAGCGTCCAGGCACAAGGACAGAACAATCCAAGGGTCAGAGCCAGGTGGGGTCCTAACAGTTAGCTTAGTCAAGGGAAGCCGGCAACAAGTGACCTCAGGAAAGGCTGTGCCATGTCTTCAGAGAGGCTAGATTAGTTGTGCCTGGCCCTCTACAAGACTGGAAGGGACAAATGCATGTAGCCAAGGACAGTCAGCCTAACCTAATAAAAAAAGCCTCTCGTGTACCACCTTTGGAGGCGGTGGTCCCCCAGCTCCTGCAGGCCCACTGGTAGCCCGCTTTGGTCCCTTGAGATTGGTCAGCCACAGGTTACAGGGCTCAGGCAGAGGACAGTGACTGGGCCCTGTAACGGGGTAAGACGAAGGGTGCAAGGAATTATTCCCAGACCTAGAATGTCTAGCCTAATCTGTAACTGAGAAAGAACCCCCTCTGACATGCAACAAGGGGTCTTCCAGCCATTATGTGAAGCCACCTATAAAGAGAGGGGCCAAGCCAGAAGACACCCAAGATCCAGCCCAGCTCTCAGGTCTTCCAAGGACTCCTCCTGTTCTCTCTCTTTGGGGTACCACATCCCACCCAACCACCATGACGCACGGACTTTTGATGTGCCCATGAAGAGTCCCTTCCCCTTAAGTCAGACTTGACTTCAGAGGTGGAAGGGACCTCAGTGACCAGGAGGGCAGCCAGCCCACCTCCCACCAAGCACTCCCAGATCTGCCCTCAGGGATTAAGACGCTTTCCTGGCACTCAGCTGCCTCTGGTTTTTCTCATTATCCTTCAACCATGGAGAGCAAAACCAAACACATCACACCTGAACCAAAGATGTCAGGTTGATGAATTACACAGGATTCCTTGGCTATCACAAAACCATCCTACACAATGGGTAGGACATCACTACCCCCTTACAGCTTGGTGCCATTTGTTAACTGGATGAGAATGCTTTTTAAATCTATGTCCAAGTCATTGATAAAAATGCCAAACACATACATTGCAAAACTACAAAGAAACAAGCCTGGCCCCAAAGAGATATGAGAAGACACTTCTGCAATGGGGTATGGAATATTACCTTGTAACTTCAGATTTCTTTAATACATTGCTAGATTTTGCTGACTGTTTACATTGTTTGTTGCATGAGATGACTCTCTAGGGGTTGGGAGGTGTGGGGGATACAAGGAGAAATTTAGGCAATATTAAAAATGAAATGTATCAATAAAAATTTTATTTAAAAAATATTTAACAGCACAAGGCCACATACAGATCCCGGGGGCATCACACTGGAGACCTTCCGTGTTGACATCAAACTACTGATGACTGTTTTGCTGAGGTCTGCCCTAAAACCATTTCTAAATGGATTTAATTCTACCATCATCTAGTCCTTGTTTCCCCATCTATGCCACAAGAACACAGAGCATGACACTGTATGTTTTCCTAATACCCAGGCTACATCAATAGCACTCCCCTGACTTGCCATCTATTAAAAAAAAAAACAACAAAAAAAAACCCCCAACAACTAAAGAAAGCTAGTCTGGCACACATGCTCTGTGCGAAGCTTTGTGGACTCTGTGTGACTGCTTCCTTTTTTAAATGTTCAGCAACAATCCCTTTAATCTAAACCAAGACCATCACCTTGGAAAACTTCATCCCCCTCCTCTTCCCCCTTTGGAACATCCTCCTTCTCACATGAACCGTTCTGAAGAAGCTAAGTCCCTACCACACTGTCTGGAAGGGCGCAGCAGTCTCGATGGAGGCCCCCCCCAATGCCAGCAGAGCCCAAAGAGCCCCTGGGGAGCAAGCCTAGCCCCATCCTGTCCCTTTGCCAGCCACACAAGCTGAGGGACTTGGCAACTTGACCAAGATCCTACATGTAGACTCGAAGTCGCAGCCTCTGAGTCAAAGTCCAGGCTCGTGCCCAAGGGTCAAATGGGGGAAGACAGCTCCTCCAAAATACCACCCAAGCAACCTCCACAGGAAATCCATTTTATTGAATAATCAAAAGGGTATGGACAGAGGAAGCCTTGGGGGGGACAGGGGCAGAGACACATTCACGTGATTGGGAGAAAACGGGGTGGTGGTCTTTTTTTTTATTTTTCTTTGGGGGGTGAGGGATGGTGGTCACTGTTCTCTTGCTCACTCTGGCGCTGGCTCCATCAGGTAGCCATTCTCAGGAGCCAGATAGCCATCGCCAGCATCAGCCTCCAGATAGAGGTCCCGCCCATCAGCCCCGAGCCCTTCGAGCCCGTTGTCCTGACCACCACTGCCGCCGCCGCCACCCCCGCCACGGGGGGCCTCGTCCCGCCTTTCACCCCGATCACCTCGCTTGTGCTCACGATCTCGATCCCGGTCCCTCCGCCGTTCCCTCTCCCCCCGGTGGCTGCGGCGTCGGTCACGGTCCCGATCCCGGCCCTTCTCCTCTGGGGCATCAGGTCCATCAGGGCCAGGCTCCCCCAGGGGGCCGTCATCAGGGGGTGCATCACCTGCCTCTGGGGGCTCGGGGCCCTCCCCGCCCCGAGGCTCCTCCTTGCGCTCCCGCTCTCTCCGAGCCCGCTCTCGGCTCCGACTGCTGCGGCGCTTTCGCTCACGGTCCTTGTCCTTACTCCTCTCTCGTGAGCGTCTCCGCTCCTCTTTTTCCCGGCTTCTGGAGCGCCGTCGCCGGTCCCGGGACCTCGAACGCCGACGGTCCCGCTCCTTGTCTCGCTCACGGCTTCGCTCTCGGCGCTCCCGCTCACGTTCCCTGTCCCGGTCCCTTGGAGGACAAGGCCAAGAGAGAAAAAGCAGAAATAATCCTAAGAACAGTGGTTTTCTCTGGGGACCCAAAGACTATTATTTAGAAGCTCACAAGGAGAGCAACAACCAGGTTCCTCCAGCCCTCCAACTCCCTCACCTCTCATCGTAACGTGAAGTGTCGTCGCGGCCTGAGTGCCGGATGTTGACATCGGCGCCCCCACGTCTGGTGCCCCCAAGGCCACCCCCTGAGGAGACAGACATAGGCACACATGTGAGCGCATGGCTCAGGGAAGAGAAGTGCAGGTGACAGAGCTCCCACCCAGACTGAAGGGAAAGATGTGGGAGAGGCCCAGGCCCAGTGGGCCTACTCACCAAGCCTTCGGGGCCTCCAGCCCTTCACAGTGCGGCCTCTCTCCACATCAACCAGCACCCGCCTGCCGTCGATCTTCTTGCCATCTGCATGTTTGTAAGCCGCTGTAACAGAGGAGGGGGCAGAGACGAGTCCCCGGGGGGAGGGGAGCCTCCTGTTAGGACCAGGCCCGAGATCCTGGCATCCCTTCTGTCCTCCCCAACCAAGGCGCGCGCGCACGCGCACACACACACACACACACACACACACACGCCTACCAGTGAGCCACGCAACTTGACAGCCGGACTTCTCCATCCACCCAGCCCCCAATCCCTGGGGCAGAAGGGCCTGCTCCATCGGATCCCTTTCCTTCCATTCAGCCCCAATCCTCACTGAGGTGGGGGCAAGGATCCCCCTCCCCTGCCCATCTCCCCCTATCCCCACGACGGAGCAGCCCCCTCTCAGCCCTACCAAGAAACACTGCTGCAAAGGAAAAAGGTTAAATAAGTGCTGGTTTCTTCAGGGGTGGGGGCCGGGGCCACAACCAGGCCGGCCCAAGACACAGAGACAGGTCCCTGACATGCAACCTGAAGCAGGCAGCAAAGACGAGTTGCCCAGCTCAGCACCGCCCCTCCTTTTCCCCCAGTTACAGCAGTCAGTCTGTCAGGAGGGAACAGAAACCAGAGCCAACAGTGAGAAGAGGAGGGGAGGAAGTCCAGAGCATGGAGAGGCAGCTGGGGCCAAAGAGGAGAGCTACGGGCTCTGGGGACTGAGGGGGTCCTGGCCTGGGCCCCTCACAGACGTGAGGTGGGAGGAGAAGACGTGCGATGAATGCGATTCCACCCTGCCTTACCTGGTGGCCCTCAAGCCTCTCAACAATCCCACCCCTTGGCATGGAACCAGGTTTCTGGCTCCCAAACCTCACCACTCCCCTCCAAGTGGGCATCTGCTGCCGCAAGGGGCATGGAGAAAGGGCAGCTCTAAGGTGCCCCGTTCTGGTCCCTCCCTGACCAGCCAGCCACCCACCCCCCACTAGCTTCCCTACCCCTCCCCCACCCCCCAACCCCCAAAAATAACAACAGAGGAAGAGAAAAGGTGCAATTTACCAATGCCGGCTTTGCGAGTGTCCGACCAAACCGAGCGGGATGGGGGGGGCTCGGTCCTCCTGAGGGGCCTGGCGAGGAGGAGGCTTCCCGGGGGGGGACACAGGGCAGCTTACCTGGAGCCCCCATGCTTACCTGCACCCTTAGCGCGCGCATGGTCCCCCCTTGCCACCCCCCACCCACCAGGGCAGCTACACTACAAGGGTGGAGTAGCGGGCAGAGAAGCAGTCCCATCTACAAGTATGTCAAGCACATCTCACCACCTGGAGACAGGGGGAGGCAGGGATAGTCCCAAGGGTGACTTGCTAGAGAGGGAGAATTTGAGGGGAGCAGGGAGGAATTTTATAAAGTCATCCGTAGCAAAAGGCCCGGAGACTAGACTTCAAAAACTTGCCAAGCCCCCTCTCTACCCCCAAAGTCACAACAAAACCAGGCAGCCTGTCTCCTACACATATAATTAACACTTAAGCCCCCCAAACCAGGGTGCTAGGAGGGGGGAGGGGTAAAGAGGATCTAGACAGTGGCTAACATGGCTCTGGGGGGAAGAAAGGGACACTTGGCCCCTGGCCCCCAACTAGGGAGGGAGCAGGAAGTCAAGACACCCTCTCCTCAGAAGCCCCAAGGACCCACATCTAGCTCAGCGCACAAGAACCCAGAAAAGCCCAGACCAGGGGACACAGCGAAAACAAAGGGTGATGTGTGTCTGTGCCATTTACTCAATGTTTCTCTCTCTCTCTCTCTCTCTCTCTCTCTCTCTCTCTCTCTCTCTCTGTCTCTCTCTTTCCCAAATTCCACAAGGGGACAGGATTTGAATTGAAGGTCACAACACAACTGACCTATTGGCCTCCCCCCAATTCTGTGCAGGGGCAGAATGCTATACACCCAAGGCCCTAGGCCCAGGAGGGTGTGGGGCAGCAAGGGAAGCTCAGACTGTACCCCCAAAAGAAGCTCCCTACACCCATGACCTCTCTTCTTCCTGGGCAGGTAAGGGGCAGTAGCCTGCCTAGCTCTCAAACAGCCATTCCCACCACCCCTGAAAACAGCATCTCTAGACCCTGTGAGGTGGGCATGGGCCCAGCCCCTAGCAGGAGAGACGCTTGGAAACGCTGCCCTGGCTCACCCTGCCTCCTGACCTCCAGAGAGGCAGGGCAGGAGCCTAGAGAGGATGAAGGAGGGAGGGGAAGGGTAAAAAGGCCCTTCCCCCAAGGCCCTTCCATGGGAAGTTTGCCTTTTCCCCACCCCCTCCTCCTCCAGCCTCCTCTGCCCCTGCCCAACAACTGGGCACCTGGAGGCCAGGGGGAGGGGGGAGTGGGGCCAGGAGTTTGGGGGGGCTGGGGAATGGGGTCAGAGGAGGGGGCCAGGGAGGGGGGCCTTTCTGCTCCTAAGCTGCCTGGCTAAGCTAGGCTGGTGTGCTGTGGCGAGTGATCTTACCCATGATACAAACCCTTATACCAACCATAAAATGAGATGTTGTAAGGGGAGCGTTAGCATCAGCTGCAAGCCAGCTGCGTGGTGGCTGCAGTGACAATAATAAGAACATACAATTAATACGCCAGCCCCTCCACACGCCACACCCCCTCACCGCCACCCCCACAGGACCAATCTCCCTTTGGGGGCTTTTAAACCACGTCAGGCCGAAATCGAGGAAACACAGACAAGACCCAGACAGGCCACTGAGCGTGGCCCCCGCCCACCCAAGGCATCCCTACTGGGGGCCAGGGGAGGGGGGGGAAAGGGGGGGAAAGGAGGGGGGCGACCGAGGGCTCCCCGCCAAGGCCACGGGGAAGTGAGGCGGAGAAGGCGAGGCTGGGGCTCCAAGTTCAGCCCCCGAAGCCCCTCCGGCCCCAGCCAAGCCCCCTCCCCTCCCCCCAGCCTTCACCCAGCCCCACCACCAGGCTGCCTCCATCCCCAAGAGTCAACGTGTGGCACTTACCTCTCCCGGCCCCCCGGGCGCACACACACACACACGTTGAGGGGAGTTTTGGTTTTTTAAAAATATATATAAAAAAAGATATATAAGAGACAGAGGAAAAATAAGGAATGAGTGTTGATGTGAGGAAGTGAGGAGGGTACGAAGGGCAGGGATGGGAGGGAAGTGCCGAGGAGGGAGACACTCACAGTGCATGTCCCGTTCGTGCTCATACTCGATGAAGGCGTAGCCCCGGGGCTTCCCTGACCGCTTGCTGTAGACCATATGGATCTGCGCAGGCACATGGGGACAAGGGTTAGCACCCTGCCAGGAAGAGCCCCCGGACCCCACTCACAAACACTCACCCTCTTGATGGGACCGTACACCTCAAACTCTCTCCGCAGTTTTGATTCTGTTGTGTCATAGTTCTACAAAAGACAGAAAGTTAGGGCACAACACCAAAGCATGCAAGCTTTTTCCCCACGCTCCCCCAGGCCCAAGAATAGTTAATGTATGTATATGTGTACGTACACACACACACACACTCTCTATTTCAAGTCCCCCATTTTACAGATGCAGAAACTAAGGCAGGCAAGAGACAAAGTGCCTCACCCAGGGCCACAATGTCCAAAGTATCAGGTCCTCCTCACTCCACTGCCCACCACCCACTGTCCACCCACCTGCCAACAAGAGGTGGGCACTCACCACTCGGGCCACAAAGAGAGTTTTGAAGGCATCACCCTGAGCATTGGGGTCATTGTGAGGGTCCCCTGTGAGGCAGGAAGAAGAGGGAGCATTAGAATCCAGCCCAAGAATGACAAAGGAGAACAAGGCAGGGCACAAACGGGCTGGGACAGAAAACAGATTCTTGCAGGATGCACTTTGGGTTTTGTTTGGGTCAAGTGGCAGTGGCAGGAGCTGAGGAGGCAAAGGCTTCACCCCAGCCCAAGGGCCCCAGGAAAAGCAGGCTCCTGCCCTATGTGACAGGGCGGGCAGGGATGAGTCAGAAGAGCCCACGCCAGGGCAACATGACTTGAGACGTACACATCTTCAGCTCTGTCTCCACCTCCTGCTGCCGCCGCTCTATCTTTTCCCGCCTCTGTGAGAAAGGGAATAGAAACAGGCATGGAGAAGGTGAGTCTGGCAGCCTCTGCCTTTGGTCCCCCTGCCTCTTCTCCTCATGCTGAATCCCTCCCCGGGGGATCCTTTCAGCCCAAGGCCCCCTCCCTTCAAGACTTAGTGATCTGGTGTGAGCCTCCCTCCTCCAGCTCCCTGGCCCAAGTGCAGACCTGCTTCCTCTGCTGCCCATTCCCTAAGGCCTTGTTCAGCTCAGCTCCAAAACTGACCTTGAAGCTTTTTCTTTCCCATAGCTGCCTCACTCACACAGACCCCAACCCTCCCCTCTGAGGTCCCCAGAACTCCATGAAGAAGAGCCTGTATTTCCTTCCTTCGTCTTTCTGCCAACCACCAGGTCCAAATGGTCACATACCTTTCTTTCCATCCGCTCCTCCCTCGTCTCTGCTCGGGTAGGAGGAGGGGCATCCCGGGGGTCCTGAGGACAAAACAAGGGCTTAAGACACAGCCGGACTAAACTGAGATGCCACAAAGATTTCCTAAGGAAGGTCCCTTTGCTACCACCTGTGCCCAAACAGCCTTCCCAGAGTCTACAAGGTTGCTTAGCACCACTCACCTGCTCTGACCCCCTCCCTTTCCCTCTTGCCCCCACTCTGCTCAGCTGTGAAGCAAACCTGCCAGGGCAGTATTCTAAGGTTCCGGTCAGCTCTGACTTTCTACCCTCTATAATTCTACTTTCAAGCACAGGGCATCCTGGTGGAGTCAAGAAAACTTCAATTCAAGTCTGGCATCAAACACTAGGGATAAATCACTTAATCTCTTCCTGCTCTGTTTCTTCACCTGTCAAATGAGAATAATAAATAACCTCCTTGGGCTGTTGTGACAATCAAATGAGATAAGTTTTGAAAAGCGTTGTACAAATCCTAAAGTGCATCAGAAATCCTAGTGACTATTACAAAGGGATCTCGGTGACCAGGATGCCTCGACTACAGCATCCCCCAAGTGGCTGTGCAGCCTCTGCCTTAAGAGGAATCCACTACCCACCCCCTCGTGAGCCTCCAGAGGCCTCACTTCTGTTCTGACCCAGTGCCCACCATGTACGTGAATCCTCACTGCTCATGAACTCAGACAGAGGACAAGGTGACATGAATCACCTGCCTAAGTGGCTGACCCTGGGCCCAAGACCTGGTCACCCAGCCCCACTGAGGGTGGGAATGACAAAACAAAACCCCCACCCAAGCAGTGCTTTCTACATCACCTCCCTCACGTCTTGAAAGCCAATTCAAGACTTGGTGCTTGTCCCCACAACACTTCATTTTATTCTGGCCAGCATGATAGTCTAGTTTATTAAGACTTTTTTGGTTCCTGATTCTGTCGCCCAATACATTATCTCCTATCTCTGTGTCACCTACAAACACGGTTAGTAATGCACCTGTGAAATGACTCCAGCCCCTCACTGATGAAGGCTCTGGGTCACTCTCCATGAGGCCCCTACTTAAGGCATCCTTCCAAGATCAAAAAGAATCCCTCTGACTACCCTTGAGGGCTGGTATTCAGCAAGTGCCAAACACGTACAAGTGCTTCGATTTCAAGACCACCTCTTGCCACCTTTAGTGGCAGAATGGGAAGCCAAAGCTTTGCATTAGATTTCAATCTAGGTGAACTATGCTACAAAGGCCGTAACAAAGAGAAAAACGTTGTGGTGGTTTCTCCCATACAAAAGCAAAGGAGCCCAGGGGTCCCAGGTGTTTCCCAACCATCCCTTGGACAGCAGCTGGCAGCAGGCCAGGGCACCCAGTGCTCCGGCGCCATCCTCTGCCCTCCTTGGCATGAACACATGTCCCACCCAGTGGGGGCTCAGCAATCACCAGGGATGCTGGTTTAAAGGAAGCACCCAGGGAGGTTCAGAGCAGCCTGCCCAGTCCACAGGCCTGGGGGGCTGGGGGTCACTCACCTCAAACTCCCGGATGTAGGGGGCGATACCGCAGTAGGGCTGGTTGTGGTGTTTCTCATGGGGCAGCTTCTCCAGGGGAGGGAGGTAAGGGATGGGGTCTCGAGGAGCAAAGAGGGCCAGGAGATTGGGGGGCAGGAACTGCGTCATGATGCCGGGTACGCAGGGTCTGCAGGCAGAGAAGAGGCCATCAGAGCCCGGCGAAGGCACCAGGAGAGGGGAGGGCCCCGGGGTGACTCGGAGGTGGGCGCTGGGCCCTCCAGGGTGGGGGTCCGGGGACACTCACAGGAGCTTCTGGGAAATGGGGGGCACGGGTAATGGGGGCGCAGGGAGCCGTTGGGAGAGGGGGTCGGCAGGCCGAGGTGTGGGGGACGGGGGTCTTGGTCAGGAAAGGGAGTGGCGAATACAGGGAAGGTGCCACCGCACCCGCAAAGCACTGCGGAGACAGGAAGAGGGTCCTGGAGACTTCAGGGACTTAGGAATAACTGGGGAAGGGTCCCCGCCGATCATAGGGCATTGTGGGTAAAGGAGGGAGCTGGTGCTGGACGGGCTGGCGCAAGGACGTGTGGGTAGCGAGAGGGATCCCGGCGGCCGCAGGGAGTTGTGGGTAAGGGGGGGGGGTGTCCCGGCGGCCGCAGGGAGTTCTGGGTAAGGGAGGGGGGGGTGTACCGGCGGCCGCAGGGAGTTCTGGGTAGCCGGCGGGGCACCGGCCGGGCCCGGAGGACCCACAGCACTTACCGGCCGCGCGGCGGCAGCGGCCCCCTCGGCCGGGCGGGGCTCCCGGGACGGGCGGCGGCAGCAGGGGCGGCAGCAGGAGCGGCAGCGGCGACGGCTCGTCGCCCTGCTGGAGCTCGGGGGCCTTGTGGGGCGCCGGGGCCAAGGCCGGGGCCGGCGGCGGGGCCGGCGGCGCTGTCGGCTCCGGGGGGCTCGCTCCGTCACTCTGTCACTCCGTCCGTCCGGGTCTCGGCTCACACAGGCACCCGCGTAGCCAGGCGGCGAGAGACGCACCGACCGAGGGAGGCGGGTCTCGCGAGAGCTCGGCGCGAGCGCGGGCCGGCGGGAGGCGGGGCCACGCCGAGATCCTTGCGCGCCCGCGAACCACTGCGCACGCGCAGACCCGGCCCGCGGGGAGAACGGCAGGGGAAGAGTCCAGCGCGCACGCGCCGATCGTCCCCCGCTCGCCCTTTTCCTTCCCGGTCCCGGCCAATGTTGTCAGGGCGCATGCGCGTATTGCTTTCTCCGCCCTCTTTCGTACTCGGTCAACCGCCGCCTGCCGCGAGCTTATCGTATGACACCTTTCTGCCCATCCATAAGTGTCCTTCCACCACCAAGAAAAAAGTCCTCCATGTGACATACTCTGCCATTACAATCCAGCCCCGCTTTACAGAGAGAAAGTGGCGTCACGTGACCTGAAGGTCGGGGCCGAGATTCATCAGAGAATGTGGAAACTAAAGAATATTGTCAGGGCGCCCTCCTCCGGGGCTTCAGGGAGTTTGTACCCCTTTCAACCATGGTAGCCCTGAGCCCCGAGTCTGCACCACTTCTAGAGCCTGGGAGGCTCTCTGCTTGACCTCCGCTTCATCTCCAGCTCCACAGAGCCCCGAGACGAAAGGTCCCAGCCAGAGAATGTTCCAGGACAGTGTGTAGCCTGGGGGGAAACAGGCACCTGAGCAGAGGAGCCCCCTTGTTCTTGGGTCTTCCTACCCATTCGACCTCTGATGATCCAAGTACCCCAGCAAAGCTGGTCGCCCTTCCTGTGCTTCAAGGACTCCAGATTCAAAAAGCCAATCTAGGGGCTCAAAGATGGCTCCTTCTCTCTAAGTTCCTGAGAGCATCATGGCCTAGTCCTTCACATGTGGGCTTTGATTAATTCCAGAAGTTTATAGGTTCCATTGGTGCCCAATTGGATAGTTTGATTCAATCAAAATGTGTTCTCACCTAGACTCACCTAGACTAGGCAACAAAGACAAATAGGATCTTTTCTTTCCTTTAACTTTCTCTAAGAGATGTTTATTTTAAAGCTAAAGCAAGAACAATCTACAAACTCTTCCCAAAACAAACACTCTGGGCACACCCTGCCCAGTCGCACCTTGGTCTCTGGGGAGAATGGGCTCACTCTTGGCACAATTCTAACATAATATGGATCTGATCAAGTTCATGTCCAGATATAGTATGACTTGCTCTCTATCGTAGGACCACATGGCAGACCTATACGGAGGCTTCTTCCCCTAGAGTACTTGCAATCCCGCACCCTCACCCATTTTATTAAGCAAATGCATTTTGTAAATCTCTTGTGTTAAGTGTTGGGAAGACAGGCTAAATAATGATAATAATAATAATAATATCTAATATATAACATTTTAACATTTGCAAAGTACTTTACATGAGTTAACTCACTTGATCACAACAATCCTGTGAGATAGGTACTGTTGTCCCAATTTTACAAATGAGGAAACTGAGGCAGAGAGAAGTTAAATGGTGTCCAAGCTCACTCAGTCAATAAATATCTATCAAGGGCTTGATACTTGCCAGTTGTTGTTCAGTCACTTTTTCAGTCGTGTCCAATTTTCCATGCCCAGGATCATATAGCTGGTAAGTGTCTGAAGCCGGATGGGAACTCAGGAAGACCAATCTGACTCCAGCCCCAGAGCTTTGTACACTGTGGCACCCCCTGGCTGCCTCTACTATGTGCTGAAAGCTGGGAATAGAAAGAAAGGGTTTGTTTTTTAAGTGTGCTCTCAAAGATCTCACAGTCTAAAGGGGGTGACAACATGCAGACAATTATGTACAAACAACCTATAGACAATACATTGGAGACAGCAAACAGAGGGAAGTCAATAGAGTGAAGAGGGAACAGAACAGGCTTCTTATGGAAGCCAAGAAAGGGGAGCCAATGAAAATGCCTGAAGTCAGGGGGTGGGGGGCAGGGATAGAGTGTCTTACTAGAACACAGCAAGGAGGCTGGTTTTACTTCATTAAAGAGTGGGGATGGGGTGATGTAAAGTGTAAGAGACTGGAAATATTGGGAGGGGTGCTTCTGAAGGACTGTAACCACTAACCAGAAGATTTTATATTTGATCCTAAAAGCAATAGCAAACCACGGGCGTTGTGTAGTAGGCAGGAGATATGGTCAGATCCATGCTTTTTAGGATTGGAGTGCGGAGAGATTTGAAGGAGCACAATCAGCAGGCTATTTCAAGAAGCCAGGTAAAACATATTTATAGCAGCTCTTTTAGCAGTGGCAAAGAATTGGACATTGAGGAAATGTCCATCAATTGGGGAATGACTGAACAAGTTATTGTATGTGATTGTGATGGAATACTATAAGAAATGACAAGCAGGGTGCTTTCAGAAAAACCTGGACTTACATGAACTGATGCAAAGTGAAATGAACAGGACCAGGAGAACATTGTACACATTAACAGCAACATTGTATGATCAACTGTGAATGTCTTAACTATTCTCAGAAACAAAATGATCCAAGACAATTCTGAAGGACTTAGGATGAAAAATGCTTTCCACCTCCAGAGAACAAACTAATGGAATCTAAATGCAGATCAAAGCAGACTTTTTCTTTACTTTCTTTGTTTTTCTTGTTTTGTTTTGCTTTGTTCTTTGTAGTCTTCTACAACACGACTAACATGGAAGTATGTTTTTCATGACTGCACATATATAACCTATATCAAATTGTTTGCCTTCTCAATGGAGAGAGGGGAAGAGAAAGAATTTGGAACTCAAAATTTTATAACAAATGTTAAAAAAAATTTTAATGTAATTGGGGGGAAATGAAATGTTTTTTTAAAAAAGAGTCCAGGTATAAGGGGCTGAGGGCCTAACCACAGTGGTGGCAGTATTAAGTGGGAAGGAAGCATATACATACAAAAGAGGTTATGAAGGCAAAATTGACAGGACATGACAACCCATAGTTACGGGAGGGGAGACATTAAGATTAAGGAACTGAGGATGACACCAAGATTGAAAGCCTGAGTAACTGGGATGGTGGTAGAACCTGAACAGTTATAGAGGAGTTAGGAAGAAGAGAAAGTTGAGGGGGTGGGAAATAAAGAATTCTGTTTTGGACATGTTGAGTGTAAGGTGTCTCCAGGACTTCCAGTCTGACATGTCCAACTGGTAGCTGGAACTGGGGAACTGGAGATCAGCAGAGAAGTTAGGACTGAAAAAGTCAGTTTGAAAACCAGCAGCAAATGATGGAATCTCCAAGTGAAACAGGATAAAGCAGGAAGAGAAGAGAGCCCAAGACAGAGCCCTATGGGAGACAAGGGATTAATCTCCTGGATGAAGATCCAGCAAAGGAAATTGAGAAGGAGCCATCTGGTAGGAGAACCAGGTTAGAGCAGCACTAAGAGGTTGATTGACAGTGTTGGCAACTGCAAAGAAATCAAGGAAGATGAAGTTTGAGGAAAGGCCATTCTTTTGGATGAGGTTGGCAGCCAAGCTTCAGTTCACAGACCGAGGAGGAGGACCTGTGGCTTTTGAGGCTGCCCATTCTACTTCTACATGGCACAAACTCTGGGGATGGTTTTCCTGACAGTAAGTCTAAATTCACCTCTTTAAAACTTCTGCCCATTGTTCCTGGTTCTGCCCTCAAGGACCAAAAAGTAAGTCTGGTCCTTGCTGGACCTAAGAGTCCACATTTGAAGAATAATTGAAATACCATATACCAGCTGAATCTTCTCTAGGTTCAATGTCCTGAATTACTTTGACCAATGCTTATGTTGGGCTCAATATATATTGACTCATCATCCTGGTTACCCTCCTCTGTACCCTCTCCAGCTTATCCTTGTCCTTGGTAAACTACAGTACCCAGACCTGAACCCAGTACTCCAGATGATGTCTGCCAAGGGCAAAGGATAGAAGAACTGTCACTTTCCTATTCCTGAAATCTACAACTCTCTTAAGGAAACCCAAGATCACAAGGAACTGTTATCACTGCCATGTCAACCAATTCACTCATATCACACTTGCAATCCACTAACCCCCCCAAAACAATCTTTTCCAGGATGTCCGTCTAAATGTGTCAGTCTGATAGTACATTTATGTAGAGAGGCATATAGGAGCGAGTCCAAGCAGGGACACATAGAAAGACCCAAGGACTGCCACACTCAGCAAATGTTAGACATACTGACCCAGAGAGACAAGCAGAAAGATAGAGGGAGGGAAGCAGTGCATGGGCCAGGACCAGAGAGAAGCACACCAGAAAGGCCCACTGAGGAACACACAGACAGACCCAAAGAGAACCACACCATATAAAGGCCCAGATAGGAACATGCTGGAGGATCTAGGGAAGGACATGAAGCAGACAAAGAGAGACAGAAAGCTGGACTTAGAGAGTGATAGAAATACAGTCCCAGAAAAATACAGAAACTCAGAGAGATACAGATATAACCCCAAAGAGGGACACAAGGACAGACACAGAGAACAAGCAGGCTGATCTAGAGAAAGATACAGGGACAGTCATAGGAAGAGACACAGGATAAACATCATGAAGGATAGGCAGACAGACACAGGGACAGGGAAGGAAAGGCAGAAAGATGGAAAGAAGGGAGGGGAGGAGGAGAGAAGGGAGGAAAGCATTGAGCATCTAGTAGGTGCCAGGCACCATGTTAAGCACTTTACTAGAATATCTCTTTTGATCCTCACAGCACCCCCCAGGGAGGGTTGAGGAGGGAGAGATACTATCATTAACTCCATAGTAGAGTTGAAGAAACTGAGAAAGACAGAGATTAAATTATTTTCCCAGGGTTACACAGCTAGGAAGTACCTGAAGCTGGATTTGAACTTGGATCTTCCTGACTCCAAACTTAGTACTCAATCCACTGAATCACCTAATTGCCTTTAATGTCTTGGAGAGGGAAATATGAGAGGACAGACAAGACCAGGTAGAGCCTAAGAGACAAATCCAGAGAAAGGAAGAGAGACTGTCTTATAGAACAGCAGACATTGGACTGAAAAAAATAAGCTATGCAGAGACCTATCCAAACAGGGACAGACGCAGACAGGCTGAGAGAGGTACCCAAAGACAGAAAGATGACCTGGAAAGTTGTAGCCCAGTAAAACTAAAAGAGAGTCAGAGAGACCTGGGAAGGGGCACGCAGACAGACCAGAAAATGACCAGGACAAGAACTCAGAAAGAACTAGAATCTGCACTTTAAAAATAGACTCCAAGAAGGAGGCAGTTAGACCAAGCATGACAGAGAGATCTAGAGAATGACAAATTAATTCAGAGAGGAACCCACAAACAGATCTAGAGAATGACAGGAAAAACAACCCAGAGAGGGAGTGTTTGCAAATGAGATACACAGACCCAGAGTGAGATTGAGATAGATTCAAAGAGAGACAAATAGACCCATATAAGTGAGAGAAAGGGAGGAGGAGAAGGAGGAGGAAAAAGGGGAAGAAGAAGATGGAGGAGAAGGAAAAGGAGGAGGAGGAAGAGGAGGAGGAGGAGGAGGAGGAGGAGGAGAAGAAGAAGAAGAAGAAGAAGAAGAAGAAGAAGAAGAAGAAGAAGAAGAAGAAGAAGAAGAACTCAGAGAGGAACAAAAGGATCAGACTGATCAAACTGGGCAACAACTGTAAGGTTGAGATTTTGAAGGAAGGAAAATAGGGCCAGAAAAAGTGTGGTGGAGCTGGAGAAGACCCAGGCGTGGAGTAGCTCAGGGTGTGTGTCAGGGACTGGGTGGAGATGAGAGGTGTGTCCAGCAGCAACAGTGAAATGAATAGCTCAGGCTTCAGTGTCTTCCCCATGCCAGTCAATTAGCATTGATTAACCCCCTACTGCATGCCTGGCACTGCGCTAAGTGCTGGAGTTACAAAGAAAGGCAGGCCCCTGCTCTCCAGTTACTGACAGTCTAATAGTGGACTTGCAAACAAATCGTATACAGGATGAATTGGGAATCGCTTCATAGGGAAGGCACTAAGATTAAGGAGATCAGGGAAAGGCTTCCCTGCTGAAGGTGGGATTTTAGCTGAGACTTGAAGGAGGAAGAGGAGGCAGAAATGAGCAGGGATTATGCTTCAGGCATAGGGGCAGGCATAGAAAATGGCCAGAGTGGGGAGTTGGCCAGAATTACTGGATTGTAGCAGGTTTGTAGAGCTGGGGGGAGGGAAAGGGGAAGGGTCGATAAGGACTAATAAGACTGGAAGCAGTGTGAGAGGAAGAGGTCTACAATGAAGGAAAGGCATATTGGAAGGAGGAAAGAGCAACCTAAAGACTTGGGAGGGCAGGGCTGAAGAGCATGGAGATGGGGTTTTAGGGAAGGCAGTAAGGGAAAGGGAAGTTTGAGATCCATGTAGCTGGAGACTTGGAATTCCACCCAATAGGTAGGAGTTTGCTTGACATAGGGCCCAGAATATTAGAGCCCAAGAGAGGTTATGGACAGAACTGTACAGTGACAGGCAGATCTAGAGGGCAGTCTCGGTAACAGACAGATAGACCCAGAAAAAAGACACTCTGAGTGGTTCTAGGAACCTAGGAACAGATGTGCTTTTCACAAAGAATAAGTTAGAGTTACCATTTAGTGACAAAATGAGAGAGACCCAGAAAGACAGTGACAGCGATCCCCAGAAGGGACAAAAGGATCCAGTGACAGCCACTCTCAGAAAGGAACAGAGACTGAGGAGACAGAAAGATTAAAGAGTACACAATCGGAGAGGGACAGAGAGCCAGGAGAAGGACAGAAAGATCCGCAGAAAACGAGAGTTACAGACTCTCAGAGACACAGATAAAACCAGAGAGCGAAAGACAGATGCCAGAGACCGGTAGAGCCGGAGAAATAAATGATGCTTGGGAATGACTGCAGACCTAAAGAGAAAGATCCAGCCTGAGAGCCCCGGACTGCGTGAAACAGGTCGGAGAACCTTAAAGGGGGAGAATGACAGATGGCCCTAGGCAATGATGAAAAGATGAGTAAGCTGGTGGGGCTCTGCCTGCCCGAGCTGGCCCCGAGGACAGGCGCAGAGGGGGCGGAGGAAGGGTCCTCCAGCCGGTGGCCGGTCCCCCCTCCCAGCAGAGGGCGCCCCGGGTCGCCCCCAGACCCCGGCCAGCTGCCCCCACCCCTCGGGCCGCGGGGCCCGCGGTGTCTATTTATACCGGCGCGGGGAATCGGACACCGGTTGGCTGGCTGCGGCGTCGGTGCCCGTCCTCTGCGCGCTCCCTGGCCGGGCGGCCAGCCCTCGGGGGCCATGGACCCTGACTCGTGCGGCTGCTGCGAGCGGCTGGTGCTCAATGTGGCTGGGCTACGCTTCGAGACGCGAGCTCGGACCCTGGGGCGCTACCCGGACACGCTGCTGGGCGACCCGGGCCGCCGGCGCGCCTTCTACGACCCGGCCCGCGGCGAGTTCTTTCTGGACCGCCACCGGCCCAGCTTCGACGCCATCCTCCACTACTACCAATCCGGCGGGCGCCTGCGGCGGCCGGCGCACGTCCCTCTGGACGTCTTCCTGGACGAGGTGGCCTTCTACGAACTGGGCGCCGACGCACTCGCCAAGCTCCGCGAGGATGAGGGCTTCGCAGCCGAGCCCGAGCGCCGGCTGCCCCGGCGGCCCTTCGCGCGCCAGCTGTGGCTGCTCTTCGAGTTCCCCGAGAGCTCGGCCGCAGCCCGCATCGTAGCCGTCGTCTCAGTGCTCGTCATCCTTATCTCCATCGTTGTCTTCTGCCTGGAGACCCTACCCGACTTCCGAGACGATCGCGACGGCCAGCCCGGGGCTGCCCCAGGATCGGTGAGCTGGGGGACAGAGGTCAAGGATGGGAGTTAGAGGGGCCAGGGGCCGCAGGAGGGGCTCAAGGGCGGGGTAGAGAAGGTCAGACAGGACTAAAAGGGGCTGAGGAATCGGGTCAGAGGAGAGGGGAGGCAAGCCGGTGGACGGGGCTGAGAAAGGCCAGAGGGAGCTAGAGGGTTGAGGGGACTGGAGGAGGTCAAAGGGGGTCAGGGAGTAGAGGCTGGGAAAAGGTAGATGAGGCCAGTGGAGCAGAAGAGGTGGGGTGGGGGGCAGAGAGAACTGAAAGAAGACAGAAATGGGAAGAAATGTAGCTAGGGAAGAATAGAGGGAGGTGGGGGTGCAGAGAATCAGGGGGTGCCAAAGGGTAAGAGGAGATGAGAACGGGCTGGGAAATGGGGGGGGGGCAGGGGACAGAAGGAGCTGGGGAACGGTGGGGAAGAGGGGGCCTATGGTAGAGAGAGGGAGCCTGGGGAGCTAGAAGTTGAGGGGAGAGGTCAGAAGGGGTTGAAAAAGGCCAGAGGGGTGGGGGTGGGGAGACAGAAGGGACTTGAAAAAGTCAAAGGGGGCCAGGGCCAGAGGGTAGAGGGGTGAAAGGCATTGGAAGGGCCCAAGACCAAAGAAGCCTGGTTTAAAGTGTGAGACAGAACTAAAGACAGGATGGGGTTTAATGGGGTCAGGAACATTGGAAGGGAGGGGGGAGGGAAGGGAAACTTCTGCTGCTCTGCTCAGCCAAAGACAGTGGAGGAAGTAGAAATATATAGACCCAGTGTCTCCATTCTCAGCCTCCAAGTTGGGGTGGGGGGATGGAATTAGCCTTGTTCCCATGGGGAAGTCCTTGAAACCCCTTGGAATTTTTTCCAATGCAGACTCAGGTCATTTCCTCAGGATCTCTCTAATCCTGGCATCTAGCTCTCAACCACCAAGTCCTGAGAACCTCTACTATCCTTTCCCCCAAGCCTTCACTAACCCAAGGACCTAGGTGCCTGTACCCTCTGTAGGCAGGCTGGGGACTTGACCTTCTATAGACTCCCACCTTCTGACTGACCTGCTCCCTCCCACAGCTCCCATCAATGCGGTCCAATGGCTCCCACCCAGAGCCTCCACCTCTGAGGGCGCCATTCGATGACCCTTTCTTCCTGGTGGAAACGCTCTGCATCTGCTGGTTCTCCTTCGAACTCCTGGTTCGTCTGGGTGCCAGTCCAAGCAAGACGGCCTTCTTCAAGAATGTCATGAACTTTATTGACTTTGTGGCCATCCTGCCCTACTTTGTGGCCTTAGGCACAGAGCTGGCCCGGCAGCGGGGTGTGGCTCAGCCTGCCATGTCCCTGGCCATTCTTCGGGTCATACGCCTGGTCCGAGTTTTCCGAATCTTCAAGCTGTCCCGCCACTCTAAGGGTTTGCAGATCCTGGGCCAGACACTTAGAGCATCAATGCGTGAGCTGGGCCTGCTCATTTTCTTCCTCTTCATTGGGGTCGTTCTCTTCTCCAGCGCAGTTTACTTTGCTGAGGTCGATGGGCCCCCCGATTCAGGCTTCACCAGCATCCCTGCTTCTTTCTGGTGGGCTGTGGTGACCATGACAACCGTGGGCTATGGGGACATGGCACCTGCCACAATGGGTGGCAAGATCGTGGGCTCCCTCTGTGCCATTGCTGGTGTCCTCACCATAGCTCTGCCCGTGCCTGTCATTGTCTCCAACTTCAGCTATTTCTACCATCGGGAAACAGAGGGAGAAGACACTGGGAGATACCGGCATGTGGCTACCCAGCCCTGCTGCCCTCCTGAGGCTCCTGAGGGCAAGGCTAATGGGCTAGTTGGAGGCAGTGGGAAGCACTTGGTCACAGAGGTGTGAGAGGTCCAGTCTAGGGTGGGAAAAGAAGTCGGCATGGTAGGAAGGAATGTGAAGATTACAATAGTGTTGGGCTAGAGCTGGGTTGTTAGGTGGCATGGGTGATGGGACCTGGACCCTGAATTTTCCCATACATTTCAGCAACCCATCAGTGGCAAGTCTGGCAGGACTTCTGAAGTCGTTTTGTGTTGGCCCATGGATTCTAGGAATCCCAACGGGACTTACTAGGTTTTATTGAATTCTATTAAATCATGTTGGTTTCTTTCAAGTTGGTATGAGTCCTGTTGGGATATGTGAGTATCTGTGGGGCTATGTGATTGAAGCAGGTTCAGTTATGTTGAATGCAGTGAATCTTAAGGTGATGGGTTAAGTGTTTGGACTGTTCAAGTCTTTGGGGGCCTCATGGGTTGTGTGGGTCTCTGTGGTGCCGCTGGTCATGTGCCCTATGTGTCTAGGGCCTTGTGCTTTTTTTGCATTGCATGAGTCTCTGAGGGTCAGGAGCTGGTGGTTCTGTTGGCTTCTGTTAGACTCTGGTTGGCTTCTGGCTGTCTTGTATGAATCTCTGAGGGCCTTGTGGTTATGTTGGGTTAAGTTGTGTTATCATCCAACTTCAGAGCTTAAGGAAACCTCAGAAAGCATCTCATATAACTTGTGTCTGACCAGAAATCTCCTCTATACCATCCAAAAAAAAAAGTATCTATCCAGCCTCTGTTCGAAGACTTTCAGAGGTGTGAAACTTACTACCTCACAAGGGAGCCCATTCTACTTTTGAATAGCTCTCAGCAATCTTGCCATTACTCTCACTCTGCCTTCTGGGGCCAAACAACACAAGTCTACTTCTTGTTCTTTAGAAGATTTTCAAATATTTCAAGACTGTCTCATGTCTCTAAGTCTTCTCTTCTCCATGAGAAATAGATAGTCCTGGTCCCTTCAATTCATCTTGCTCTGACATGGTCTCCAGTCTTCTCATGGTTCCAACATCTCCCTTTGACACTGTCCTGCCTGGAACTGACCACCAGACTCCTGCCATGGTAGGAGTAGGGCAGAGAACAGCAAGGCTGTCACCTCCCTTGTCCTGGCCATTGCCCTTATTAATGCTGCCCAAAACTGCTGAACATTGGGGGCTGCCCTGACTCGGGTTCCATTTGCAGTCTCTCCAAGACCCATAAAACCCTTTTACCAAAATGGCAGTATAACCATATCTGCTCCATCCTGTGCCTTGCTAGCTGATTTTTTTTTTTTACCTCTAACTCATTCTTGTTAAAGTCCATCTTACTAAATCTGACTCAGGGTTCCCAAATGTCATGATCTCTCTAGATTTCTATTCTCACTTGTGTAGATATCTTACATAGGTTTTTTGTTTTTTTTTGTCATCTGAGAATTTGATAAACTTCTATTATATTCATCCAAGTCATTAATTAAAAAAAACAACAACAAACAGCATGGTACTGGGGAAAGATCCCTGGGACACTGCGCTAGAGACCTCCTTCCAGGCTGAAATAGATCACTTAATCAGCACTCTTCACCCAGCTAACCATCAGCATTCCAACCTTCCTAACCACACTATCAGCTAGCACTGCCCTCTTTTCCTCCACCTCATCCATAACAATAGCATAGAAGACTTCCATATGGCTTGGATTGAGTCAGCTTGAATCTAATTGGTTGGGTGACTTCATGGAATTTCTGGAGGGTCTTGTTGAGTGGGATGGAGGAATTGCATCCTGAGTTGTGTGAGGCCTGGATAGGTTGAGTTGTGCTGGTGTGTCATGAGTCTCTGGAGGGCTTGGGAACATTGAATGGTTGTACAAAGAGCTCTTTGGGAACCTGGGTTCTAGGGCCATCTTTGCCACATGCTAGTCTCTAATCTGTCCTTGTTGGAGCCTCTGTACTGGTCACAGTCCTTTCCAGATCCCAAATTCTCCTCTGTTCTTCAGTTGTGTGGCATTATCATATTTCATTGTGGCTGTACTGCTCTGTAAGGGACATGGATGTGTATGTAGCATGGTGTTGTGTTTGCATAAGGTTATATACGACTCTACTGCATGAGCTGCCTAAGGTCTGTGTATAGTTCTGTTGGGGTGTGTATAGCTTTTCTGCATGGTGCTGGGTTGGTTGGTGGGTTGATGAACTGGGTCTGGGTCTTTTGGGTTGTATGGTCCCAAACTGTGGCACCCCCTTGTCTCCCTCAGTCTCTTTCTCTTCTGGCCCCTTTTGCCCCCTCCTCAGCTACTCTAAGCTCCAGTCCTTGAGGAAATATGTCATGGAGAGAACTTTCCAGCCTTCCATCCAAGTGGCTCATACATCTGGGTATTCATAACACTCCCAAGTTATCCTGAGCCTAGCCAGGAGCAACAGGGGGAAGTAGAGTGGTGATAAAGACAGGAAAGACTCAAAGGCAGAAGGGAGAGAGAGAGAAAGAGAGAGGGAGGGGGAGAGAGAGAGAGAGAGAGAGAGAGAGAGAGAGAGAGAGAGAGAGAGAGGTGAGAGAGAAGGAGAGAGAGAGATAGCAAAGATGCTTTCACAAACTCACTTCTGGTATTGGTCCAGAGCTGTCAGACTATGGTTGGAGTTGGAGTGGGGGGCAGGGTGGAATTCCTGGAGGCATTGCCCTGGAAGAAGAACTCTGGTGGGGGTAGACTGGAGCTGGAATGGACCTAGTTCTCCAAATAAACAGCCTTAGCTGCCCCTCTACTGGCGTTGCCCTTGGCTGAGAAGAGCAAGGGGGACCCAGTCAGGGTGGGGGGGAGAACCACAACCTGGGGACACCCAGCCGCCTGCACCAGGCCTAAATTTAGGGCTGGGATGGCCCCCAGGCCAGGGTGTCCAATGTCCGGCACCTAAAAATAGCTGGAAGGGGGAAGGGAGGAGAGGAGTCCCCAGCGTCTGGGTCTCTTGGTGTCTGTCTGTCCCTCCATCTCGCTGTCTCTCTGTCCTGAATCTTCCTCATCTCTGTGTTCGTCTATGCCTCCATCTCCATCTGTGTGTATGACATATCTCCCTGCCCCCCCCCAGGACTGCAAGCCCCTTGAGGACAGGGACTCACCACCACATCCCCAGAGCCTGGCTCCAAAAGCTGGACCTTAATAAATGCTGGTTGAATTGGATCTCCATGTCTCGGTGTTGTTGTGTTTCTGTCTTGGCCTGCCTTGCCATTCTGTCTGGCCCACTTAAGCCTTCTCGGCTGCCCTCCCTCCCCCTCTCACTCTCCCCCTTCCCCCCAGATCTTGGGGAACTGGGGAAGTCTGAGACTGGAGTTGGGGCCTGGCCAGGGAAATGGGGCTCCTGTCTCCCCACTTCTGTCTCTGTCTGGGCCCTTATCTTTCCCGGGGCGCCTGGTTTGTGTCTCCCTCTGGGAAAGGCCCGGAATGGGGGGTGGGGAGACGAGCTGCCCCAACTGACACTTCTCTGGCACAGCAGAGAAGGAAGCTGGGGCCAGGACGCCTGGGTCTAAGAAGATGGGGAGGGGCGGAGGGACGGAGGGACGGGTGGAGGCGGCGTCTGAGTCCCCAAGAGGAGGGAGGTGCTTAAGGCCAGATTCCTCCGCAGCCAAGGTGGACGGTGTGGGCGGGACTGCTGGTCACTCCCCCAGATGGGTGGGGTTAGCTTAGTGCCCACCCCCTGTCCCGGAGAGGGCGGCACCGCGCGCGGAGCCCGGCGCCAGGGAGCAGCGGCCGTCAGAGCCCGGAGCCCAGGCGGGTGTCCCAAGTAAGGTCCGGGCCGAACGTCGGGAAGGAGGGAGTGGGGTGGGATCTAGGAGTTCGGGCCCTCCCTGGGTTCAAGGGGGCGGGCCCCGCAAGAGCTTGGGAGCAGTACCCGGCGGGGAAACTGAGGCAGGAGTCAAGCAGGGCCCAGCCCAGTCTCTGAGCAGTTTGAGGGAGTACTCAGGCGTGCAAGAAGGCTCAGACCGGGATCCGCTTTGTTTTTCTATCCCTTTTTCCCGTTAGCTGGGCCGGGCCGCCTGGGTCCCCAGGGGGCGGGGGCTGAGTCCTGGGTCTCCCGGGGAGGACTAGAAATTGCTCCCACCTTCTTCCTCCCTCCCTCCCCTACTCCTTTCCCGCCTCCGCCCGGGCGGCAGCTCCAGGTATGTGCAACTGAAGTCCTGGGCGGGTCCTGGCCTGTCCCAATTCTGAGGGAACATTCCTGGGAGACGCCTCAGGGACCCAGGAGTCCAGCCCCCGCCCCCTTGGGGTCCAGGAGTCCGACCCCAAGCCCCGCCCCCTGTGGTCTCAGGCGTCCCTGCCCCTATGGGACCTAGAATTCCTTGTCCCGCCCCCTTCAGGGATCTTGGTGTCCCCATCCCCCCAGCCCGAGCCCCTTGGGGACCCCAGCCCCCTCCGCTGTCTGGGAGATGGATGGGCCGTGAGGGACATAATCTTTTCCAGCCCCTGAGCCTCATCCGTCAGCCGCTTCCCCTCCCCGACATCTGCTTCCCATCCCGGCCAGGTTCCCGTCACCTGGGAAGGGGCCTGCGCAGAGAGCCCTGGTCTGGGGGAGGGGATGCCTGGGTCCTTCAGGGGGACATGGGGAAGACTTGGTCCCAAGCTTCCCTCCTTTTTTCTCCTAGGTGGTCGCCCCCCTCTCCGTCTCCTGGGATGGCCAGGAGGAGGGGGCCCCGGGAGACCCTGACAAGGGACCCTCAAAGCCCAGGAGCCCCCAGCCCAGGGCCCAGGAGGAAGTGGCCCTGAGAAGTCTGGTAAGCCCGAGCCCCTCCCCTGCTGGTCTTCCTCCTCTTTTCCCTCTGTGCCCCGAATCAGCGCCGAAAGGGGGCTTAGCAATCAGAGTCCAACGTCTTCCTCTTGCAGATGGGGGAGTGTGGAGGCCTCGGTTGGGGCAGAGACTTGGCCAGCCCCGATATCCCTGGACCTCGAGCCTTTCCCCCGGGCTCCAGGGCTGCTCTTCTAACCACCGCCCTCTCTTTACCAGGTGGCCACAGAGATGGTTCTCCCATCCAGCCCGATCCGCATCTGGCTCTTCCTCCTTCTCTGGGTCCCATCCGGCGTGGTCCCCCACGAGTCACCACCACTGCCCCCATTCCCAGGACCCGAGTGGGACTTGCTGTCCCCACGGGTGGCCCTGTCTCGGGGGGCCCCCTCAGGGCCCCCACTCCTCTTCCTCCTGGAGGCCTCCCTGGCAGCAGCCCCAGCCAACCGGAGCCGACGGGAGGCTGGGGCGGGAGCGGAGGCTGGCCGTCGGGGCGAGCTGGCTGTGTGTGACGCAGTAAGCGGCTGGGTGACCGACCGCCGCACGGCTGTGGACCTTCGGGGCCGCGAGGTGGAGGTCCTGGGGGAGGTGCCCGCAGCAGGAGGGGGGCCCCTGCGCCAGTACTTTTTTGAGACCCGATGCAAAGAGGCAGGGGGCCCTGGAGGCGGGGCAGGCTGTCGCGGCGTGGACCGAAGACACTGGGTGTCTGAATGCAAAGCTAAGCAGTCTTATGTTCGGGCGCTGACTGCAGACGGGCAAGGCCGAGTGGGCTGGAGGTGGATCCGCATTGACACTGCCTGTGTGTGCACCCTGCTCAGCCGGGCCGCTGCTGGGGGGCGGGCCTAATTCCAGACTGGCTGACTGTGTGACCTTGGGCAAATGCCTCCCACTCTCTGGGCTGCGAGGGGCTTCCCAGGCTGACCGGGGCTTACGAAAGCTCGTAGCTGAGAACTTCATTTCCATTCAAATTAGAGATCACCGGGTCCAATCTGGCATATTTTACACAGGGGAAGACTGAAGCCTTGAAAGGGAAAGAGGCTAAGGCACCCCAGGTCACACCGCTTGACGTGGGAAGTTTCCTTCTCTCTTTGGTGGCCACCTGGTTGAACTAAGGGGTCCTGAGGGGAGTCAACTATTCGAGGTCAAGTTCGGGAGCTAAATGCATTTAGCCCACAGAAGACTACCTACCCCATGCCCACAGTACTCAAAGACCCAAGACAGAGGCACAGATCTGGAGCAGAGGGACCCGGTGCGCTATGACCCACACTTGAGGGCAGAAGCAGGACCCATAGTGGGGATAATTGCCAGCACTCCGAACTGTCCCACCAGGAGCCCCGATGCTTGGAGAGGGAGTGAGTCCCCTGTCCCTGGAAGTATTCAAGCAGAAGCTGAGCAGCAGGGACTTCTGGGCAAAGGGAGTGTGAACTGGATAATGTCAAAGCTCCCGTCCATCTGTAAGAGTCTGAATGGAGGAGCAGATTTGACCCTACCAGAGCCAGACCAGTGGGAGCTGAGCAAATCCTAGATCAGGGGATGAGGCCCATGGGACAGGAATCAAAGAAGACTGGTTCTGAAAGCTGCAGTTTTCATACCCTCCATCCTCCAATTTAAGGGGCACTGGATTTTGCCTGCTTTGGGGTCCACCAAGACCATAAACCCTGAGTCTAGTGGGTCATGCCCCATGCCCATCAGGGCTAAGGAAGGGTGACCGGGAGCTCCAGCTCTGTCTCTGGGTCCCAGATTTCTCAGGGTTTTTTTGTTTTTTGTTTTTTGTCTTTATATCTCTCTCCCTCAGAGTGCATCTCTGGAACTCTCCCCAATGTTTTTGTGGGGTTTTGTCTACAATGTTCTCCAGACCCGTGTTACTTGTGTTTCTTTATCACATACATAGGTAATATGAGTATATACATAGCCGTCTCTAGCTGGTGGCTTCTGTGGGTCCTTTCTCTCTTGTCTATGTTTGTACATCCATGTATCTCAGTCCCCCTGACCTCCTGCATTTCTCCAGGTCTCTGGCTAGCTCTGTGTCTCTAGATATTTGTCTCTGCCTGCCCCTCCCCCTTCCTTCTCCTTATCTCAGAATCTTTGTCACTCTCCCTCTGTATTTGCCCTTCGACTTTTTTTTTCTTTCCTCTCTATCTTTCTCTCATGCTCTGTTCCCGATCCTTCTTTACCTGGACTCTTTCTGAACTTCTCTCCCGTCACCGTCCACTCTCTCACCCCCACCCCCTGGCCCCCATTGGCCAGATTCAGGCTTCGGCGGCTTCTGTCTGTCTCCCGGGCAACGGCATCAACAGTGGGGATGGTAGAGAGGGGAGGCCAAGAAGGAGGCCAGGCCTGGTTAGGCCATGGCCGGCCTCACTCGGCCGTCACACTACGGCCTCCTGGGCACCTCCGTCGAGGGTCCTGGCTGTCAGAGGTCACTCCGGCCCGACCGGCGGCAACTCAGCAGCGGTGTGGGCGTCCCCCCTGGTCCAGGCACCACCCTCCCTTTTCCCCCATATAACGTGCGGGTGAGCAGGACCGTTGGCTCCCCAAGGGATGAGGGCCAGAAGAGGAAACAGCAGCTGAACCCCCTCCCCCAAGTGCCGGGGCTGGGGAGAAACCGACTGGACTCCCGAGGGGGGCGGGTCTGGGGGAGGGAGTTCAGCTGGGGTAGGGCGCCGAGGTTTTACACTCTGCCGTAATCCTTCCCCCTCCTCCTCCCCAAGACCACGGTCTCCGAAAGCCTCCCCCCAGCGGCCGAGCAAGGCTCCCATATCCTGGACTTCGACGAGGTCTTCAGTCGCTGGGAGACGTCCTCAGGTGCGGCGCATGGGCCCAAGACTCAAGGGGATGTGTACGCGCAGCCTGACTACCCGCTCACGCCCAGGGTCAAAAGGACACTAGGGATCGACTTAGGAGAGAAGGTGAGGGGCTGGAACTCCGAGGGGCGGGAAGGCGAAGGGAGGAGAGGGGGTGAGGCTGAAGATTCCAGCTTCCCCCTCCCGTTCCTCAGCTCCAGCTCCGGCCCTATCGGCACCCCTTGACCATGGCGAACCAGAAAAGTGAGATACAGGAGAAGTACCAGGGCTGGCCCAACTTGGGCCCTGAGACCATCACACGGGCAGGGCCCCAACCTTGGGAGCTAGAGAGTTACCACGCCCAGGGGCCCAGCCAGGTGAGGCCGGGCTCCCGGGAGGGGATGGGGCGGGGGGAAGGTGATGGTGACTAGGGACCCTGGAGGACATACTGAGTCCTGCGCGCTCCCCTTCCGTCCAGGCCATGATTTCCTCTAGCAAGAACCCAGCCCTCTCTGGGCTGCCTTTCCACGTCCCGGAGCAGTTCTACCTGACCACAACCGCTCGAGATTTTCGCTACTACACCAGGTGAGCGATGGCCCTGTGTCCTCCCCAGCCTTCCCTCCGTGGCATCACCCCACTTGCCTCAAAGGCCTTGGAATGGCCTAGGATCTGGAGGACCCAGGCGCCCCTTTCTCCAGGAGAGTCCCCTTGAGGATTCAGGAATTCCTGGCCCTTTCGAGGATCCTGGCGCTCCCATTCCCCATTCCCTCGAGGACGCTGGCGCAGCTCCCCCTCCACCTCGGGGAAAGACTATCACCCTTAACTTGAGCTGCGTCTCCGCCGGGACTCAGGTGGCCCCTCCTCCTCCGTCACCCCCTCGGGGAACCCTGAGTTCTGACCCGGACTCATCCCGTTGGTTGAGCAGGAAGGAACTGGCCAGCCACTCCCGGAAAAAGTGTCTGCCGCACCAAAATTTCTGCGAACAGCCTCGGTTGCTGATGCTCGAGCCTCTGCACCCACTTCCTCAGACGACCCGCCTGGGCCAGACCCACCACCAGCACGTCCCCCATCACGGGGCTCTGTCCCTGACCAAAGAGTCCTACAGCACCCTCCAGCACCCGCTGACTGACCGATTCTGCCCACTGAAGGCTCCCTGGATGGGACCCCAAGTGCAGCCCGTGCCCAGCCTGCAGCCTAAGCCCCACGTCTACCGGACCGAAAACTCTCTCTATGGCAGCCTCAAGCCCGCCTTCATCTGAACTCTGCTTGCTGCGCGCTTGCAGGCTGGCGGCAGCCGTCCGGCAGGGGAGGGGCGGGGCCCCTGGAGAACACGCCCCTGAGGCTGCGGCAAGCTACACCCCCTTGGGACTGGGTAGGAGCCCCTGAGGACACCGCCCTTGTGCTGGAACAAATCCCGTCCCCACTATTTGGGGCAGGGTCTGGGAGGCCTTGCCCAGCAGACTGGAGCCTTGGAGGGCTCACCTGCATGTCTGCCCTGGACCTTGGGCAGACATACCTGCCCTGGGGGCTGGGCCTACCTGCCCTCTGCCCCAACCCACTGTCAGAGGTGGGTCCTCTGATTGGTCCTTCCTTTGTTCTGGCTTCTGGGCAGCCTGAGGAAGGCTTGAGCTGAAGATGAATGGGGACAGGTGGGCCAAGGCTGCTGAACCATTTCTTCTCCCTACTACATGACCTTTGAATTCTGCCATTTGGGTCTTGGTTTGGGCCTGAATCCCGGGGTGCACACCTTCAAGGATGGGTTCCTTCTTTTTACATCTGAGGCTTCTGACCCAACCCCAACACAAACCTAAAGAGGCAGGGCCCCAACACTTGAAACTAAAGAGAGGTCCACTCCCAGCTCTCTAAGGTGGCTGTGGCCTTGGGCTAGCCTCATGTCCTTCTCCAGATTGGGGACAATGCTCCCTGGCCTGCCCACACCCCAGGGCTGTTTGGGAACCTTAAAGCCACCTAAAGCCTGGCCTGTATGCAGGCCTTTAGGTGACCTCGGCTCGGCCCACCCCCGCCTGCCTTGGGGATTAGTGTCCAGGTTACCTAGCCAAAAGCAAAGAGCCTGGTGGCCTTGCCGCCCCCACTGCCTGGGACCTATAAGGTGCCTAGGCTTCAGCCGGCAAAGGGGAGTGCAGGATGGAGAGATACCAGGTCAGAACCCAGGACCCAAGGAGCCAGACACCAGGGAAGCCCGAAGGGGTAGTAGAAGGGCTTCCAGACCCCAGGAGCAGAGGAGATTCCCAAGAAACCCAAGGGGGAAGTGGGTGGGGAGAGGTCTCCAGGACCTAGGGGACCACATGCCTGGGAAGTCCACAGGGGTAAGGGGAGGGACATTCCAAGGCCTTTAAGGCAAGTGGGGGCAGAGAACATGGGGCCCTAGAGAGAAGGGGTAGGGTATGGAAACCCATATCTGGGGTGGGGGTGGGGGGGCTCAAGTCTCTGAATGTGAAGAGGCTGGGGGCAGGGGGGTGTCTTGGGATCCCAGATGCTTGGCTCCCTCCTCAGGACACTGAGCTGGGCTCTGCACCCTCTCCCCAGGAGCTGACAGTGCTGCTGCTGCTGCTACTGCTGGACGGAGGCTCCTGGGGAGCCAGCCCCCTTCGCCCCCTATGCAGACCAACTAATGCCACCCTGGCTGCAGAGAGCGATGCCTGCCCAGTGTGCGTCACCTTCACCACCACCATATGTGCAGGCTACTGCCCCAGCATGGTGAGGCTTGGGGGTGCCCAGGGCTGTCAGAGGGGCTCACCTCCAGGCACTCCCCTCACTGCCATCCCACCCCTCCCTGCCCAGGTGCGGGTGCTGCCAGCTGCTCTGCCTCCCGGCCCTCAGCTGGTCTGCACATACAGGGAACTGAGCTTCTCCTCCATTCGGCTGCCTGGATGTCCCCCTGGTGTGGACCCCATCTTCTCCTTCCCCGTGGCCCTGAGCTGCAGCTGTGGATCCTGCCGCCTGAGCCATTCTGACTGTGGGGGCCCGAGGGCCCAACCCCACCTCTGTACCCAGCCCCATCTCAGCCTCCACCTTCTCTAGAGTCCAGAGCTGGGGCCCTAACCTCTCCCTTCACCAGGGTGGCACCTTCCAGTCCCTCTCTTCCCCTTTTCCATCCTCTCCCCCCAAGCCCCAATAAAGATTTCTCATCTCACCCCTGGTGTCCTGTCTGCCTGGATTTGGGAGTCGGCACCCCCTCCTGCTGACTCCTGGGATCACCTCACCCCCATCCCCCCAAAAAAACAACCACAAGGCATGAGGTTTCCAGAACAATTTTATAGAAAGTCAGAATGTCATAACCCAGGTAGAAAAACGGAGGGCAAGCGGGAGGGAATTTGTGCGTATCTGTCTAGGGTGCTCAGGAGGTATCCATGGTCTCGCCTTCTGTTGAAACAAGGAGGAAGGGGAGGAGGGTGAACAGAGGCTAGCAGGGAGAGTGGGCCCCAGCTACTGGAGCCAGCCCAAAGGAGGAAGGTAAGAGGACCGAGGAAGACACTCACTTAGCTCATTAAAGAGAAAAGCATCCTGGTACTCCTTCATGTACTGTGTAGACCGAGACTCATCCAGGAACAGAGAGTACACACGCTTAATGTCGTCAACCTGCACCTCAATGCCCTGGGGAGAGGAGAGGGAGGGGAGGAGCTGAGAGCCCTCCTGTGGGGGTGTCTGCCCAACCTGACTGGCCCTGCTGCCAGCCCATGGGTGGGGGGGGGGGTGTCTGCCCAACCTGACTGGCCCCGCTGCCAGCCCATGGGCAGGGGGGGGGGGTCTGCCCAACCTGACTGGCCCGCTGCCAGCCCATGGCAGGCATGAGCAGGACAAAGGCGCCCACCCACCTTGCGCTTACGGCACACCAGGCTGGCTGCTGTGATAAGCTGGATGGCATAGCGCAAAGAAGTCTCCAGCCCAATCCGGGTCAGCACTGTGTAAGCGTCTTCACTCATTTCCACATCTTCCTCCTCACACCTGCAGGTCCAGCCACGGCTCAGCCTGGGCCACCCCCACCCCACCCTGGTGATCCCTACAGAGCCCTCTCAAGTCAAGGACTCAGGGCTCCATGCCAGGCTCTGCCCCACCTGAAGAGACGAATCTGGGCAAGAACCCTCAGCCCCTACTAGTTTTCTCAGCTATGAGCAGGCTAAGTGGCCCTGGGGGCAAAACAGTCTTTAGAGCCCAGGGCCCTGCCCAGGCAGTGAGGCACCAACCACAACAGCTCAGCCTAAAATACCATTCTAGTGTGTGACCCCAAAGCTCACTGCCCTCTGGCTGGCCCTCAGCAACACCACAAAATCTGCCTGCCTGGCTTTCAGAGTCCCTTTTCCCCCAGGCTCCTCCTGAAAATGGTAACCAAAGGCCCGCACTCCTGCTGGGGTCCTGCCCTGATCCTCTCTCACCGGATTCGGAGAATCTGCTTTGTGTCCTTCTCACTATAAGGAGTGGTAGAGACGATGAGCAGCCGGTCCAGCAGGTCAATAGGAATCCCATGGGGGCTCTGGTAGCTGGTCCCCCGGATCCTGAAGAGTGGGTGTGAAGCTGCCATAATCAACTTCTCCCTAGGCCAGAGCTGCCTCCCCCTCCCCAAGCAGGCCGCTTCCTTGGCATCTGCTTCCCTATGGGTCCCCACCTCCAGGCTCTGCCCTGACCTAGTGATGCCACGGTTCGTGGCCATAATAAGCACAGGGGCCATGTCACTCTCCAGTGCCCGGTTGAGGAAAGAGAAGCTCTCGATGTCAAGCATGTGGACTTCATCTATGAACAGCACCTGGGCAGCAGGGATGGCGGTCAGCACACCAGCCATCTGCACCCTCCCCCAGCCCACCCCCAACGCCCTGGGCCTCACCCCTGGAATGATCTCCGCTTTGCCCTCCTCTCGCCACTCAGCCACCTTGGCATTGATCTGCTCCCGCACCTCTGACTTGATCTCCCCTGTGTCACCTGGGAAGTGCCTGGGGTAAGCGGATGGGCACGGGCCCCACCATGGGACAAGGACCAAACCAAGAAAAGAGGACACATGGTGGTGAACCCAGGGATGAGAGCCAGGATGGGGAGGGCCAGGATGGGGGGGGGGCTGGGACAGGGAGCGGGACTTGGCACCCACCTGAGAAGAGTGCCAAGAAGCCCTGTGTGCGCGAGTTGATGACGTCAATCTCATGGAGAGATACCGTGTGCACGACCTCCTTCCTCTTCTGAAGTTCCCCATCTGGGCACTGAACAAACTTGGTCTGTAACAAAAGGGAGTCAGAGGAGAGATGCCAATCAGAAGGATCAAGAAAAAGAGAAAAGGGTGCGGGTGTGGGAGAGACAGGAACAGAGACAGGCAGCCAGGGAGCAGCCCAAGGCCAAACGTCAGCCCTGCCCTGAAGAGTGTTCAGGGTCCCAGGATGAGAACCTCTGGAAGACTAGGGGAAGAGGGGGAGACTGTGAGGCACAGGGACATGGTAGAGTGACTGAGTGGACCTGGGAGACATGTGGAGGTGAGTTATGGAAGAGAGAAGCTGACCTGACAGTCAAGGGAGCTCTAGATGATATGTGAGTAAGAGGGTGATGGCAGCGCTAGATGAGTGATGAAGCAGGCACTAGAACAAAGGAGGGGCGGGGGACAGGACTGATAGAGAGAAGTAAGATGTCACCAGGGAAAGTCAGGTAGGTAACAAATACTTCTTAAGCATGCCAGACACTGTGCTAAGCACCGGGCATGTCAAAGAGATAACAAGCGATGGGGAGACCAAGGAGCTACACAGAGAACCCACAGGAAGAAAAACATTGGCACCAAGAGGAATGGGGAGGCTTCCTGCCCGAGCCAGGCATGCAGACGAGAAGGCAGGCATGGTACCTGGGAGCCCATGGCATCGTAGTCCCGGGCCCGGGTAAAGGAGCGGCCCAGCTTGGAGATCTTCCCCGTGGCCTTGTCGATGGTGATGACGTCCCTGGGAGGTGAAATGGGTGTGGAAGGACCCTCAACCCTGCTCCCCATCCTGCCCTCCTCCGACCCCTGGGGCCACCCTCTGCTCACCCTGCTTGGACCTTCTCCTTGGTGAGAGACTCAATCATCTTAGTGCCCAGATCATAGATGGTCTCCATCTCCGTTGTCTTCAGGGTCAGCTTTCCTACCTTGGAGCCCTGGGAGGGGGAGGACAGTAGGCCCTGAGCCTACCCTGTCCCCAAAAGAAGGGCACCAGAGGCAGGCAAGCAGTTAGGACTCCAGTCCTTCTGCCTTGCCCCTGCCCTGACCTCTGTGGGCTGCTCCTTCCTCTCTAAATCATGGGGGTGGGTTGGCATGAATCCTGACAGACCCTTCCAGCGCTGGGATTCTAAAACCACCCAGGATTTCTAATGAAACCTTCCCATCCTGCTGAGACCCCCTTGCACCTTCCCCAGGCTGAGACTCACGGTGCCTGTAGCAGGACGATCAATCTGGATCTCTACCACCTCCCCTTCAATGATTTCTGTTTCTTCCCTGGCAGGCAGGAGGAAGGAGGGTTCAGAATGGCTGAGGTCACCCTTTCCCTCCCCTTACAGCCCCTCCAACCAGGCCTCAGCACACTTACTTTATTCGGACCCCAATGGACCTTCGGAAGGCCTGGGTCAGGGCCTCTGTCTTGCTCATCTCCAAAGAGAAGATTTCACTGCCAGCGATGGCAGTAAAAGGTGTGTCGGGTCCCAGGGCCTGGGCCATGCCTCAGAGAAGGAGAGAAGACAGACAGCTTGGAACTGCTGGCCCTGTCTCCACCCACCTTGGTTCAGGACACAGAGGAGAGGCCCAGAGACACCAGGCCCAGAGCATCTAAGGCCTGTTCAGCCCTCGTTCCTTCTGACTCACTGCATGGCCTTGGGATCCCACTCAACAAATGCAAGGTAAGACCCCTCCAGCTCTAAAGATGCTCAGTGGACCCACAGGCTTGGGCCCTGCCCCCCCACTCCTCCTCCCTGCCCTGCCCTCTGCTGCTTACCCATGGCGATGGCTGTCTTCCCTGTACCAGGCTGCCCAGCGATGAGCACTGCCCGACCAGCTATCTTTCCCTCCCGGATCATCTCCAGTACCACGCCAGCAGCCCGCCGGGCAGCCAGCTGCCCCACCATTCCCTGGGACACCTGAAGGGGAAAGGGACGGCAGAGGTTACAGATGCACTTGTGGAGAGCCCTCCTTACCCACTCCGTGGCCATGGCCCCCTAGCTGTCCCTCCTCTTTCTCTACCTGTCTCGGCTCCAGAGCATCATCCAACCCCAAGCCTCGGATGTGAGAGTGAGCACCTAGTGGGCAGAGAACACACACAGCCACCCACCGATGGGCACCCAAAGCATCAAGGGTCCAGGGGCCCTGGCCCTCCCCATGCTGAAGGCTGAATAGGCAGAGATCACACAGTCTCTCTCTCTCTCTCTCATACACACACACACACACACACACACACACACACACACACTTCCCTCTAAGCCCAAGGCAGGGACAAAAAAATCAGGGAGACAAGAACAAAGTGCTTCATGAGTTCCCCTGGGAAGTTCCTTACTGAAAGGAATGTGGGCAGGAGGGTGGAGGGACCAGGGAAGGCTTCCTGGGGGTGGTGGCCCTGGATGGAGCTAGGGAGAAAAAAGGCAGGGGCAGAAGTGCACAAAGACGCTTTGGCTGGAATCCACAGAGCAAGCTGGGGAGCACCGAGGAGATGAGACCCCTCCCCCTGCTTCCTGAGACAGCTGAGACACTGTGGCTAAGCTGTGACACATTAAAGCCAGGTTTAGTTTTCTAGGGTGGCACACGTGGGAAACTTTTTCTATTTCGTGCTAGGGTTGAGGATGTTGGGAATATAAAAGCAAAGTATACCAAAAGAAACGTTTTTAAAAATTAAACATGTTATGCTTCAGTAGAAAAATAAATAAACCATGGTAGCACTAAGCAGCACAAGCCACAATGGGAGTCAAAAAAATCAGAGCACTAGTGGCAGGCAGTAGGAAGCCACTTAGGACTTGTGAGCAAAGAAGTGATTTGAACAAAAGAGTGCAACAGGAGGTCTATGCCAGAATGGGGCTGGGGCACAAAGGATGATTGGGGAGAAAGAATGACAAGGGTCAGGAAGGCTCATTAGAAGCTGGGGACCCCAGGAGATAGAGCCCTGAGTCTCGAGGCAAGAACACTTGAGTTCAAATTCAGCCTCAAACACATCCCAACATCCCAGCTCTGAGGCCCTGGGCAAGTCACTGAACCCATTTGCCTCAGTTTCTTCAACTGTAAAAGGGTTTTACAAAGCAATTAGCATACCTTCAGTCACTATCAAGTCTAGCCAGTAATTTTGTTACTGGAAGATCCAGAAGACAAAATACAGGCTGCTGGGGGAGGGCGGGGGGGGCACCAGCTGGTCCCGGAAGCAATGCAGCAGGGTGCAGGGAAAGGGTGGCCAGGTTGGGGGTCTGGGGAGTCCCGCCACCCGGCCACCCCCCACTCACCAATGCGCTCAATCCGGGTCACGTCCCGCACCTCAGGAACCTTGGTGGTCGCTGCCTGGGGCCGGGAAGAGGTAAGTGAGCCCAGAGTCCCGGGGTGCCTCCACACCGACAGGCGGGGGTGGCAAGAACAGAGTGCCCCCCCCAGCATTGCCACTGTCCTGCAGCCCTAGGTACCACAGGAGCTGCGGGCTGGCGGCTGGTGCCTTCTCTAGGGGCTGTCCCCCTACCAGGCTGCGGGCTAGGGGTTCCCCAGCCTTCATTTGGATCGGCACCCCGGCCCTCGGCACACAGCAGGTGCCTAATAAATGGCCTTTCGGGTACTCATGTGGGGCACCTCCGCAACAGCTCTGAAGGAAATCGGGGGCTGACCAGGAGCAGGAGCGGGGGCAGGCAATGGGGTTCCCCCGTTCTAGGATAGGCACACAGCAAGCGCCTAATAAGTGCTCTTCCGGGTGCTCATGGGGGGGTCTGCATCAGCTCCGGTACAGGGGCTGCCCCCACAACGCGCGCGCACACCCCTCTCTCCGCGCCCGGCCCCCCCGCGCCCCGGGCGGCTTCATTCTCCCTCTCGCTTCCCATGCCCGCCCGCCCGCCCGCCCGCGGAGACAAAAGGACGACGAGTCCCTGGTCCCCCCAGCCCCCGCCTCCCAGCAGGTGCCCTAAACCCGCAGGTCTGGCGCACCGTGGTTGCCATGTCGCTCTCCAACAGCCGTTGATCAGGCCGCTGAACAGGAAGCGGAAGCGTCCGCTAGCCCCGCCCCCCCCCAGCGGCCTTGAGGCTACTCTAGGCTGAAGCGGTCTTCCGGCGCCTCTCTGTGGAACATGGGAGGGTGGGGGATGTGGCTTTGTGCGCCAGCGGGCGGAGAAATGTCGAAACTTCCCCTTTAAGATTCGCACGTCCCCCACGCGCCCTTGCGCCTCTCTTGGCTCCAAAGAGCAGCCTGGGCCCACGGCCCGGAGACAGACGTGAGCCCTCGGCCAATCGGTGAACGAGCCCACAGCACCGGGCCCCGCCCCGTAGGCATCGAGCCCAGGACTCTGACCAATCAGAGCACTAAGTGCGTCCCGCCCTGCCCCTGCCGGTTTCATCCGGCCGGGGACGGTACGAAGATTGCAAGCCAATCAGGCGGCGCGGTCCTGGGCGCCCCAAGGGCGGGCCAGGGGGCGGGCCGAGGTCCAGAGGGGCAGAGGAGTCCGGCTGCGGCTGCGGCCCGAGGCTCAGAGCTTCTGCCTCCGCCTCGGGCCCAGGCCGCCTTGCCACCATGCCGCTTAACCGCAGCTTGTCCGTGTCTTCGCTGCCCGGCCTGGAGGACTGGGAGGACGAGCTGGACCTGGACAACGCCGTGCTCTTCGAGGTGGCCTGGGAGGTGGCCAACAAGGGTGAGCGCCCCTCCCCCGGGGGGGGAGTGGGGAGGGAAGGGCGCCCCCCCAAAAAGGGGAGCAAGGAAGGCGACACTCCCCGCGGAAGGGCGGTCCCCAGCGCCCGCTGCTTCTGGGACACGACCTTTGGGAGGGAGTTGCCTGGTCTCGGGAGGAGGGGGGAGGGGGCGGAGGCTGGAAGGGAAGGTGGGAGCCCCGGAGGACCAGGGGGTCCAGGAAGCCAGGCTGCCCGGGGCTGGAGGCTGGGGGTCCAGGCCCGCAGCTCTCTGGGGGAGGCTGCGCTGGGACAGTGCGCAGTGGGGCGGCAGGCACGCCCCTGGGGGCCCTCAGGGAGCCCAACCTTGAGGCCAGCCCAGTGTTGAGAAATCCTCGGGGCAGCTCGGGGGCAGGGATGCCAGAATGACAGGGAGGGGAGGGGGCCTCAGGGAAGGTGGCACCCGGCTCCACTTTGCCCAGGAGCCCCCCTGGACTCAGGAGTGGAGAGGAGGTAACTGGCAGGGCCAGCCCCCTCCCTCAGCACCACCGGAGCCCAGGCTGACCCCAGCTCTCTGGCAGTGGGGGGCATCTACACCGTGCTTCAGACCAAAGCCAAGGTGACTGGCGATGAGTGGGGGGACAACTACTACCTGGTGGGTCCCTACACTGAGCAGGGTGTGCGGACCCAGGTGGAGCTCCTGGAGCCCCCCACCCCAGCCCTGCGCAAGACCCTGGACTCCATGAACAGCAAGGGCTGCAAGGTAGGGGCCCCCCAGGAACATGAGGGGAAACTGAGGCCCAGACAGGGCCAGGGGATCACTTAAGATCACCCAAGGGTGGTGTAGACACAGCAGGCTTAGCGGTGAAGCTCAGTGTGTAGCTCTATGTGTGCCTGTGTTTGGGTGGGTGCCAGGGAACTGTCACACTGGAGTTTTCTGAGTGTGCTCCGGACACCAGGGGGGCTAAAGCCTTGGGTGCAGGCCTGTCCCCAGAGAACTCTAGGGTGCACCTACCCCCCCCCAGGCAAGTGCTGGCCATGTGATGGGAGGAGGGCAGGGTCACCGCCTAAGAATAGCCCCCCCTCCCCCCTGCTGTGGAAAGGGCAGCAAACAGCTGGGAGGGGGGAGGGGCCCTGGTCTCTGCCTGGGGGGAGGCCCAGATTTAGAGAGGGCAGCAGGCAAGGGAGGCAGGGGACACTGCCACAGGGAAGGGTAGTGGCAAGGGATGGAGGCTGGGATGGATTGAGGGCTGGGGTCAGCAGGTGCCTCCCAGCCTCAGGGAGCCTGAGGTAGTGGACAGTGAGGCTCTCCTTATCAGCCACCCTGGCTTGAACTACCCTGATGTGATAGAAAAGGAGGTCTTGGGAGGGGATGGAGAAGAGGGGCACTGGGCCCTGCCCACATACCCACACCCCTACCCCAGGTGTACTTCGGCCGCTGGCTGATTGAGGGCAGCCCCCCTGTGGTGCTGCTGGATGTGGGGGCTGCCGCCTGGGCCCTGGAGCGGTGGAAGGGCGAGCTCTGGGACACCTGCAGTATTGGGGTCCCTTGGTACGACCGCGAAGCCAACGACGCAGTCCTCTTTGGTTTTCTCACCACTTGGTTCCTGGGTGAGGTAGGGACCCAAGGGGCCAGTACCCTGGCCCTGCTTCCTCTCCCCCCGCAGCCTTCCTGCAGGCCCTGGGGCTGAGGGGGCACAGACCAGCGGGGCCCTCTGTCTCTTCCACAGTTTTGGGCTCAGAGTGAAGAGAAGCCATTCATTGTGGGTCATTTCCACGAATGGCTGGCAGGGGTGGGCCTGTGCCTGTGCAGGGCCCGGAAGCTGCCGGTGGCCACCATCTTCACCACCCACGCCACACTGCTGGGCCGCTACCTGTGTGCCGGGGCCGTGGACTTCTACAACAACCTGGAGAATGTGAGGTCCCCCCCCCGGGGGTGGGGGGGTGGCCAGGAGAGGCCTGAGCCACTGAGCTCCTTCCTCCTCTCTTTAGTTCAACGTGGACAAGGAGGCAGGAGAGCGACAGATCTACCACCGCTACTGTATGGAGAGAGCAGCTGCCCACTGCGCTCATGTCTTCACCACCGTATCCCAGATCACGGCTATCGAGGCTCAGCACCTGCTGAAGAGGAAACCAGGTGAGGAGCCTCCCAGCCAGCTCTCAGCCCCTCAGGTGACCCTGGGCAAGACCCCCAAGCCCTACCTGTCTGCGTCACTTTCCTCAAGATGGGGGTCATGTTAGCAGTGACCAAATTGTCAGTGCTTAGTGTTTGCTCCCAGCAGCTCCTGCTGCTATCCCTCTACCCCAGATCCACAGTGTGCATGGTGACTAGGGGGGTGGGGCTCAGGCCTAGGCTCTGGGAAGTGGGCCCGGGTGCCCTGGTGGCCACTGGCTCTCCTTACCCCAGATATCGTGACCCCCAATGGGCTCAACGTGAAGAAGTTCTCAGCCATGCATGAGTTTCAGAACCTGCACGCCCAAAGCAAGGCTCGGATCCAGGAGTTTGTGAGGGGCCATTTCTATGGGTGAGGAACCCCCTCCAAAGGGGAACATTGCTTCTCCCCTTGCATCTCAGTGCTGGGCACACAATGGGGCCCTTCAGCAATGCCTGCTGATTGATCTGTCCTGGGGACTCTGGGAGGGGCTCAGTGGCCAGCATGGAAGGGGTGACCATGGAAGTACTCCCACCAGCCACCTGGACTTCAATCTGGACAAGACCCTGTATTTTTTCATCGCCGGCCGCTACGAGTTTTCCAACAAGGGCGCTGATGTCTTCCTGGAGGCCCTGGCCCGCCTCAACTACCTGCTCAGGGTCAGGCACCTGGGACGGTACCATGGTCAGGGATGGAAGGTGCCCACAGGGGATGGGAGGAAGGCCCTAACCCCATTCCTCCCTACTTCCCTGCAGGTGAATGGCAGTGAGCAGACTGTGGTGGCCTTCTTCATCATGCCCGCGAGGACCAACAACTTCAATGTGGAGACCCTCAAGGGCCAGGCCGTGCGGAAGCAGCTCTGGTTAGTCCTGCCCCCTGGCCTCCCAGCCAGCCCAGCCTCTGCTTCCTCTTGTGCCAGGCTGCTTCTTCCTGTCTCCTTTCCCCATCTTCCACCTACCATCAAGGACCCCTTTGATGACAAAGCCTCTATTATCTCCTGCAGGGACACGGCCAACACAGTGAAGGAGAAGTTTGGGAGAAAACTCTATGAGTCTCTCCTGGTGTGAGTGATGGGGCTGGCAGGCTGGGAGGGGGCCCTACTGTCTTCTCTCACCAGCTCCACTTTACCCTCTGGCTGCTGCCCTGACCCCTGCCCCTGCTCCCTTTCAGCGGCAGCCTCCCAGACATGAACAAGATGCTGGACAAGGAGGACTTCACCATGATGAAAAGAGCCATCTTTGCCACGCAGGTACAGTCGTCCCTCAGGTGCCCAGTGCTGGGGGTGGGGAGCTTGGGGCCACGTGACCCCTGACTGGCTCTCCTGCTCCCCTTAGCGGCAGTCCTTCCCCCCTGTGTGCACCCACAACATGCTGGATGACTCCTCGGACCCCATCCTCACCACCATCCGCCGCATTGGCCTCTTCAACAGCAGTGCTGATCGGGTCAAGGTGTTGAACTGCAACCCTCCTGGAAGAGGCCCCATCAGGGGGCTGCCTCACGGCCCTCCTGGGGTGGGGGGGAGGGTCACCTTCAAAATTAGCTAACCTGAGGGAAGGGAAGGCCCTTGGCCCTACTCAGTCCTCAGTAAAGCCAGGAATGCCACCTCCTGTGCCCTTGGCTTAATCACCCTCCCCTTCTCTCTCTCCCCCTTCCTCCCACCACTGTCTTTTCCCCCTCTTTTGTCTCTTGGGCTTTTTCCCTCCTCTTCTTGCTCCTTCTCCCCCTTTACTCTTTTTCCCTCCTCTTCCTCTCCCATTCTCTTCCCCCTTCCCTCGGTCTCTCAAACCCCAGGTGATCTTCCATCCCGAGTTCCTCTCATCCACCAGTCCCCTGCTCCCAGTAGACTATGAAGAGTTTGTTCGGGGCTGCCACCTGGGAGTTTTCCCCTCCTACTACGAGCCCTGGGGCTACACTCCTGGTGAGCCCTGGTGAGGGCTGGGGTGGAGGCTGGATTGGGGGCTCCAGGATGCACTTCAGGGGGTCTATAACCAACCCTCTTCCTCAGCGGAGTGCACTGTCATGGGGATCCCCAGCGTCTCCACCAATCTCTCTGGTTTTGGCTGCTTCATGGAGGAACACATTGCAGACCCCTCTGCCTATGGTGGGTACCCTCAGATGGGAAAATGCGGGCCAGAATTGAGTCTCTGAACTCCCTGCCTGAGTGACCCCTCATATCTCTAGGTATCTACATCCTTGACCGGAGGTTCCGGAGCCTGGATGACTCATGCACCCAGCTGACCTCATTCCTGTACAGTTTCTGCCAGCAGAGCCGGAGGCAGCGGATTGTTCAGCGGAACCGCACAGAACGGCTCTCGGATCTGCTGGACTGGAAGTACTTAGGCCGGGTATGAGCCCTCCCCCATCCTCCTCTGCTCCTCAGCTCAAACCCAGACATCTGCTTCCTTGCTAATCACCCCCTCTTCTCTTCACCCTTCAGTATTACATGTTTGCCCGCCACATGGCCCTGGCCAGGGCCTTCCCGGATCACTTCACCTATGAGCCTCATGATGCTGATGCTGTGAGTAGCAAGAGCTCCAAGGGAGGGGGGGGGATGCCTGAAAGAGGACTGGGGGTGTTAAAGAGAGTAAGGGGCCTGGGCCTAGGGGCCCTGCCGCGGCCTTTCACCACCCCTTTACTCCCCCAGACGCAGGGCTTCCGTTACCCACGGCCAGCCTCGGTGCCTCCATCACCTTCACTGTCCCGCCACTCCAGCCCCCACCAGAGTGAAGGAGAGGAAGAGGAAGAGGGGGAGGAGAATGGACCCCACAAATCAGGCTATGAGGACAGTGAGCGCTACAATGAGGATGAGGAAGCTGAAAAAGACCGAAAAAACATTCGTGCACCTGACTGGTCCCGGCGGCCCTCAACCGGCAAGCGGGGCTCTGTGGATACAGCACCCTCTAGTACTCCCAGCACTCCCAGTGAACCCCTCAGCCCTGCCAGCTCTCTGGGCGAGGAGCGAAACTAAATAAGGCAGGCAAGGCTCTCCTCCCCTCCTCCTGGCCCTGGGCCTGCCGGTTCCTTCTAAAATCCAGACAGCCTTGTCTGCTGTGTTCTCTTCTAGAGCCTGTATCCTGAGGGATCCTGTGATTGAGGGTCCCCAAGACCTCCCACCCTTCTAGCAGTCTCTGCTCTAGAACCCCAGGGCTCCAAGGGCCCAGGACCACTGTTCTAGAACTGAGCCACCCCCTCCATGTCTCCTCTGAGAACCCTATCACCTACATTCTAGAGGACAGTTGGCTCCTGTGCTACACTCCAGCTCCCCACCCATCCAGGCAAGGACCTGCCATCTTCTCTCTGGTGGCCCCCTATCATGCACTTCCCCAACCACACCCTGTCAGTCCCCCACCCAAGGCCTGTCACCACTCCCGGTGGGCCTGACTGTGCTGCAGACCAGGGGCCTTATGTGTGTGTGTATGTGTGTGACATCCCCCAGCCCAGGGCAAGGGGCTGATGCTTGATTTGCTGTGGATGTTGGTGGCTTAGGATCACTCACCCCAAGGGTTGGGGAATTAATTATCCCTCCAGGGATGAAAAAAAAAGGGCATATATATTTAAAGAATAAAAGGATTTCCACTTCCACTAACCCCAGGCACTGACTGCCTCTAGTGCTGTACTTTGCCCTGGCCCAACTTCCCCCAGCTCTCTGAAAACTACCCCCCAGGGCCTCCAGAAGCTTGCCAATCCTGCCCAGCCGGTCCTTCCCCCCACCCAGCCTGCCAACCGCCCACTGCCCCAAGTAATCATGCAGAGGCCCTGGGACAGCAGCTAGCTTTATTGTGGACATTCTCGGTCTGGCCCTGGAGCTGCCTGCCTGGGCTGCTCCCCCTAGTCCTGCTTCAGGCTCAGCCTCTCAAACAGGTACTCGCCGAGCCCGGGCTGGGGGTCTGCCTGCACATGGCGCAGGGTGGTCAGGTGGTTGCCCAGGCGCTTCAGCAGCTTCACCTCCTGGCCCAGGTAGTAGTTCTCCAGGAAGTCACAGAGCTAAAAGAGGGGAGAGGGGCCAGTGAGGGCTGGCGCCTGCAGCCAAGCCCCCAGTCCAGCAGATAGGGGAGTCTGAGGGGCTACTTACGTGTGGGTCCCCTTGGCTCGAGCCCAGGGCGTGCAGCTTCAGGAGAGCCTCGTTAAGGCCCTTCTCCATGTTTAGGGCTGCCTGCATGGCATCCAAGCTGCGACCCCACTCGTCTTGGGCAGGTTTCTGGGAGGGGAGAAAAGGCTCAGGAAAAAGAAACTGAGGAACTTAATTTCCCCGGAACCTGTGGGAGTGGCCCAGCGGTTCCCACCAGGGGGGGTGTCCGCGGAGGCTTCTGGGAAATATAGTTTTG
>CM053582.1:69548949-69581893 GCA_028627135.1 Pseudochirops cupreus
GACGTGGAGTGAGCGGGCTGCGCGGGACCACGTTCTTATAGCAAGCAGGCACGGGGGCGGGGCTGGGGGGCGGGATCTACGGGGCCATGGCCCAATCCCGCGGCGCGGAACAAGAGCCCGGGGATCAGACTGCCAATGGGGGAGCGTGGACTGGAGGTGGGCGAGGAGACGCGGGAAAGGGGGGAGGGGAGCCGCGCACGGGAAGAACGTCACGTGTGGGCCCAGGGCAAGTTCAAAGCTGAAGGGGGAGCTGGGAGCTGCTAGTCTGGGGGACAAAGGGACAGGCTGAAGAGCAGTCTTGTAGGGCCACACTCCAGCCCCTCCTGTGACCCAAGTGGAGGGTGAGACCCCAGAGAAGGGTCTGGACTTGCCCGAGGGAACAGTGGGCATCAGAAGCAATTCTTGAACCCAGGTCCTAGGATTCCTCCCTCAGTGAGCTCAGCATCCACTGTGACCGTGGCCTCCCTGGACAGAGGGGCACCGAGGGATCAGGGCTGAATATGGGTAGATGGCGAACTAAGGAGTCGAAAGGGCTTAGCCTTAGGAATTGGGGGTGTCTGAGCTGAGTCACGCTGAGATCAGGGAGAGTGGACATCACTGAGTCATGCTGAACGCAGCTGGTGGGGGGATTCAGTCATTCCCCACTAATGGGAACTTCCTCTCTGCTGTTTTGGGAGGGAGGCTGCGCTAGGGCGAAGACTGGCCCTGATGGAGTTTGAGGGTCTCTTGCTGCCAGGGAAGCCTCCAGCCCAGCCCTCCAGGATGCTGATACTCTTCCTTTGGGTCAGTCTTCATTTGTCCGTGGGGGGCTTTCCCTCCAGCCCTGGGCTCCCTACAGATTGGCCTCTCCTTGCCCAGCTCCCATTTCCAGTGCATAGTCTCATACACACTTCTGTACACATATATTTGTGTGTGTCTGTATAGGGGTCTTCTTCTGGAGGCCAGGGTCTTTGTGTCCTCAGCCCCTGGCACAGAGCCTGACCCCCACAAAGCAGGCCCTCGGGGAGCCTTCCTGGTAGTTGCCCTGCTGAGCCTTTTAGGGACCTCTGCCTCTCCAGCCCCGGCCCAGAGAGTGGCTCTCAGTGTCCAGCTCCCAGACTTTCTGGATATCTTTTCCCTCTGCCTCCAAGCCTGAGTATCAGTTGGGGCTGCTGAGGGCAATTGTCTTGTTGGTCAGAAGAAGGGAATAAAACAGCTTCGAGTCTCGGGGTTCAGGTTTATTCATTGACCAACCTCCCCCCCCCCAAGTGATTCCCAGCTGAGACCTTCCTGCCTGGCCTTTGACCAGAGGCAAGCCCCACCTTCTACCCCAGCCCCGCTGGAGCCAGGAGCCAACCAGGAAGTGATCTGGGCCAGGCCCAGATGAGGGAAGCTCCCTGCCCACTCTTTTACCCAGAGCTCACCTAAGATGCCTGTCACACTCTGGGTACTCTCTATGCCAACTGTGATTCATTTTTGTAGAAAAGGATAATGGAGGGGGCTCCTCAAACACAAAGGCATTGAAGTAGAGTCTGCTCCAGAGCGGGAGTTTATTAGCCAAGGCTACCACTGACTCCACCACCCTGTGCCAGCAGCTTGAGAACATCCAGCTTGGGGGATATTCCCCAAAATAATTACAAAAGTAAGAAAAATGTTTCCCTCCCCCTCAATATTGGAAAACCCATAATTTATCCTAAAAACAGACAGTCCAAGCAGAGCTGGAATGAGGGGGGCAGCCAGGCCCCCAACCCCTCCCTAGGACATCTTCCAGATGGTAAGCGAAGCTGTAAGGATGCCAGCCACGAAGATGGTAACTGTCTGCCAAGTTGGTGTCCCAAAGTAAGACAGAAGACCATCCTAGAGGAAGACCAAGGAGATTACTAGGAAATTAGGGCTGTCCAGGAGGGGAGAGGGAAGGAAGACTGGGGTGGCCAGGAGGTCAAGGAGAGGGGCTAGAAAAAGGGGGGGGTCACTTGAGGTCACTGGGAGGTGGGGGGCAGTACTCACCCAGCCACCCTGCTCCTGGATCCAAGTGAGCAGCCGTTCTCTCAGAAAGTCTAGGGTCCAGCCCACAATGGTTCGGATCAGCTCCGGAACCTTGGTGCAAAGCGCCTGGCCAGGCAGAGGAGGAAAGGAGGTCGGGAGTGCAGCCCATCCCAGCCCCCCCACCCTCCACCCCCGGCAGCAGGGAAGATCCGCCCCGCCCCCAGCCCCTCCCCACCCCCGCCCCCTCACACCTTGAGCACGAGCTTGCTAGCAAAATAGAAGAGGGCCACAACCCGGCCCCAGTTGAAGTTGCCGTCAGCGAACATCTCAGCGGCCACTCGGAAGAAGACCTCCCGGGGAGAGTCGGTCTCCACGGCGGCGATCATCCTGCGGGGGGAGGGAGCCATTCACGGGGGGCTGGGGGCGGCGGGGGCCTGCAGGGGCGGGGGGAGGGGGTCAGGCAGAGGTACCTCTGCAGCTCCATGTTGCTGTCCAGCTCGTCCCCGATCCTGCGCAGGCACTCGGTCAGCCGCTTGGTCCGGGGGTCCGAGGGCAGCGGGGCCGAGTCTCCCATGGAGTCCAGGACCAGCTCGGGGGCGCCCCCGGCCACCCTGCCCGCGCGGTCCTGGATGAACCTGCGTGGAGAGTGGGGGGCTCAAGCGCAGCCTCGGCGCTTCTGGCCCCCGGAGCCCCCTCCCGGCGCGGGCGCCCCCCGCCCAAGGCTCACCCATGCAACAACACGGCCCCGGTCCGCATGATCTGATCGCCGCTCGTGGGCTCTGCGGGAAGGAAGACACGGAGGGTTGGGGCGCCCGCCCGGCCCGGGTCCCCCGCCCCTCCCTCGCGGCGCCGCGCCCGGGGCAGCGGCAAGTCCGGGCAGGCCCGGCCGGCTAGGGACCCGCGGGCCGAAGCCCGGCCGCTCCCGCCCCCGCTCCCCGTACCCAGATCCCCTCCGCCTCGCGGCTGCTCCCCGGAGCCGTCCATCGCGCCGCCGCCGCCGCCGCCGCCGCCTCCTCTAGCCGGGCGCGCCCGGGAGGCGGAGAAGTGCCCGCGGCCCGCCCCGCGCACCGCCCCCGTCACGTGACGCGGCCGGGCCAGCCAGCGCGCCGCCCCCCTCACGTGACGCTCCTTTCCCCGGGTAAGCAAACTCTGCACGTGTCTGCAGGAGCCCCGCCTCCCCGGGGCTCCCGCGCTTTTTTCTTAAAGGGGCCGTGCCTTTGTTCATTGTGACCTCCACTTCCCAACCTCCCCCGGATGTCAGAGGCCTGCAGGCCGGCGCGGGTAGCCACCTGGGGATCCCTGGTACCGCCCAATCTGTCGGGCAGCCAACAGGCACTCCTGTAGTGCCAGTCCCACTCCCTCCGGTCCATGCCGGGGCCTTCCCTCGGCTGATCATCCTCAGTTTGGCCCGCATTTCTCTTGGCCGTGCTTTGCTCGGGATTCCCCGCGCCCCCAGGCCAGAGACTGGCCGGGCCCTTCCTGGTAGCCTCAGCGCTTAGCACCGGGTCAAGCACACAGAAGGCGCAAAATAAATGCGTGCTAAACCCGCACGGGGCGGGGGCAAGAACAAGAAGAGCCGCGTGGAGGGGCGGCACCTCGAGGCGACGTCCGGCGGAGCTGAGGGCTCCACACCTACCCCCGGAGCCTGGCTCGGTCCCCGGGAAGCCCCGGCCGCCCACGGGTCTGGGGGTGGGGCCCTAGGCTGGCCGCCCTGCCCGCAAGTCCTCCAGGCCGCACCGGCTCTTCCCACATCGCTGGCTACAAAGTAGCTACAAAGTAATGTAGTGTAGCCTTTTATAGGCGGTACCGGCATCTGCGCGAAAACTGACTTGCAATCAGATGCAGAAAGCAGAGCAATTAAATGCATCCTTTTCAAACCGTAACGCAATAAAAACGACGTTTAATAAAGAGCCGAGGAAACATGAATTAAGAAGTCATTGGAAACCAAATAATCTAATTCTGAACTAGGTCAAAGAGCAAATCATAGGAATGGTAAATAATGTCATTAAAACAAAAGACAACAATGAGCCAACATATCAAATTTTATGGGATACAGACAGCACTACTTAGGAAAAAATTTGTATCTCTAAATGCTTAAGGCATCAATAAAATAGAAACAGCAGATCAATGAATTGGGAATGCAGCTAAAAAAAAATCTAGAAAAAGAACAAATTACAAGTCCCCAATTAAACACTGAATTGGTAATCCTGAAAATCAAAGGAGAGATTAATAAAATTGAAAGTAAGAAAAACATTGAATTAATAAATAAAACTAAGGGCTGATTTTATTCTTAAAATCAATAAAATTAGATAAACCACTGGTTAATTTGATTTTTTTAAAAAAGGAAAACCAAATTACCAGTATCAAAAATGAAAAGGGTGAATTCATCAATGAAGAGGAAATTAAATCAATTATTTGGAGCTATTTTGTCCAATTATACACCAATAAATCTGACTTTTTTTTTTTTTTGCTTTTTGGAGGGGGGGGGGGAAGGCAGGGTAATCGGGATTAAGTGACTTGCCCAAGATCACAGGCTAATAAGTGTTAAGTGTCTAAGGCTGTGTTTGAACTCAGGTCCTCCTGATTCCAGGGCCTATTCACTGTGCTCTATTCACTGTGCCACCTAGCCTTCCCTAAATCTGACAATCTTAATGAAATAGATAAATATTTACAAAAATGTAAATTGGCCAGATTAGCAGAAGAGGAAATAAAATACTTAGTACTATGTTTTAAAAAGAAATTAAATCATCAGTGAGCTCCCTAAGAAAAAATCCCCAGGATCAGATGGATTCACAAATGAATTCTATCAGACATTTAGAGAACAATTCATTCCAATATTATATAAATTATTTGATTAAATAGACAAAGAAGGAGTCCTACTAAATTCCTTTTAGAAAACAAATATGGTGCTGATATCTAAACTAGGAAGAGCAAAAACAAAGAAAACTATAATCCAATTTCACTAACAAACATTGATGCAAAAATTTTAAATTAAAATACAAGCAAGGAGATCACAGCAATATATAACAAAGATTGTACACTATGACCAGATGGGATTTATATCTGGAATGCAGGGCTGGTTCAGTATCAGGAAAACTATAAATATAATTGGCCACATCAATAATAAAACCAACAAAAATCATGATTATCTCCACAGATACAGAAGAAGCTTTGGACCCATTCCTATTTAAAAACAGTAGAAAGATTAGGAATAAATGGAGCTTTCCTTAAAATGATAAATAGTAATTATCTAAAGCCATCAACTAGCATCATGTATAATGGCGATAAGCTAGAAGCCTTCCCAATAAGAAAATGGGTGAAGCAAAGATGCCCCTTATTTCCACTATTATTCAATATTGTACTAGAAATGCCAGCTATCTTTAAAAGAGTAGAAAAAGAAATTGAGGGAATTTGAATACTCTTTTTGCAGATGATATAATGCTACACCAGAGAATCAACTATGGTTGTTGTCTTTCCTTCTCAAAGAGGACCAAAATTGCACCATTATGTTGGAGTCAAGTTACAATATGTCTCACTGTGACTGATCAGACCGATATGAGCTCAGAATGCTCTGCCACAGGTTGGGCAAAAATAGTTCATGTAAACATTTGGGGTGGATTCTCTAAATTTGTGTATCTTGTGTTTCTTTTGAGCTACTTCAATTCTGCTTTGCTCATAGACCACAGCACCTTCCCTGCTGAGGGTACACCATGCTTTGTGGTCCTGTGCCAGTGTCTCCCATGTCGAATAATCAATTCAAAAGTTCTTAAGAGAGACCTTGAGAGTGTCTTTGTATCACCTCCTCTGACCACCATCTGATTCCTTGCCCTGAGTTCTCCATAAAATAGTCTTTTAGGGAAGGGTACTAATTGAAATAACTAACAACTTTAGCAAAGTTGCAAGATTAAAAAAAACCATAAATCAGCATTTCTACATATTATAAACAAAGTCCAACAACAAGAGATTGAAAGAGAAATTCCATTTAAAATAACTAGACAATATAAAATACTTGGGAGCCTACCTGCCAAGAGAAACCCAAGAATTATATGAACACAATTATAAAACATTATTAATACAATTAACATCAGATCTAAACAATTTGAAAAATATTAATTGCTCATGGTAAGCTAAGTCAATATAAGAAAAATGATAATACTACCTACATTAATTTACTTATTCAGTGTCATTTCAATCAAACTACCAAAAAATCATTATAGAGCTTTCCAGAGGACTGCTGCTGTGAATGGCTTCAAGGTTCTGATTACATAGTATAACGAACTCTCTATTTATTCAGTAATAAGCTAAGACCAAACATTGACAGAAATCAAAGTCCAGCATTTACAATGTTAAAACTTAACAACATCACTAAAGTGGCCACATAGTTTTCACCAAAGTGGTCACATAGTTTTAAACAAAGTACAATCATTTAGCAAGTCTTTAATTCAATCATCCTTAAGAAGCAAGCCTCCTTAAGGAACACAAAGTACAAAGGTCAAAATTCTCCACCCCTAGGTCACATTGTCTTAATCTTTCAGTCAAAAAGTCTTTCTTCTTAATTGGAGATTAGTTTCCAATCATCCTTAATTTAATCATCCTGAAGAGGTACAGGATAGAGAGTACAAAGTCCTCCCACCCCTAGGGCACAGTAAATCATGATCTTCTCAGTTTGCATTAAATACCCAAAAAGAAATCTTTTCATCTTGACTTGGGGCTGGCTCTCAGTTTCCATGGTCCCAGCTCCTGCCTGAATCTACCCGACTGTCTCCCATTCAAAGGCAGGCAGCTCTCAGTTCCTTGTCCAGCTCCTCACCCAGTTCCTCATCCAGTTCCTTGTCCAGTTCTCATTCCATACTGAAGCTCAGTGTCCAGTCCACCTCAAGTCTGGTGTATTTGTATATTTCACAGTTCCTGTTTCTGGGAAGACAAAGCTTAACAGAGCCAAAACAACATTCACACACATTGCCAGCACCATCATCAATTCACTATCTGCCTGTGAAATCAATAGAGACCCACAAACAAGGTCCAAGAGGTCAACACAAATCATCAGTAAAGTCCCAGGACCTCCAAAACCCTCCTCCAGGACTTCTGTAAACATACAACCAGAAAATCCTCTTTCAGGGCTTCCAGTAAGGTCTCAGGGCTACTGTACAAAGTATCATAAACAAACATCAACACAGACAGAACAGACAAACATAGAGTGCCAGGATACCACAAGTTTTCTCCTTCTTGACTCGGCCACCACAAGAGTTCTCTTCTCAGTTCCTTTCAGTTGTGCTCAGTTCTCAGTTCTTCTCTCTCCAGCCCGGGCCTCTCCTTATACATGGTCATTAGCTCCTCCCCTTCCTGTTGCATTAGCAACAGGAGTTCACAAGTTGTGGGTTTCACCAGTTCTGCTTCTCAAACGAGACTTGATACAATAATGGACAAGAACTGAAACAAGGTGTTAACTACTTCACTTGCTATTAAAAGAGCTAGAAAAAAAAATCACAAAATTTATCTGGAAGAACAAATGGTCAAGAATATCAAGGGACTCAATGGGGGGGAATGTGAAGGACATATAAAACACAGCTAAACCAGATCCCAAACTGTACGGTAAAACAGCAATCAACCAAACAATCTGGTGCAGGCTAAGGAATAGAATAGTAGATCAGTAGGATAAAACCAGTATGCAATACACAGCAGTAAATGACCTTAGTAATCCAGTGTTTGATCAGTCCAAAGATCCAAGGTTTCAAGACAAGAACTCATTATTTGATGAAAACTGGAAAGCAGTTTGGCAGAAACTGGGCATTGACCAGTGTCATGCCATATAGCAAGATATGGTCAAAATAGGTGCATGATTTAGATGTAAAGGGGGATGTCATAAGCAAATTAGGGGAGCATGGAATAGTTGACCTGTCAGATCTATGGGTAAGGGAAGAATTTAGGACCAAACAAGAGACAGAGGGCATTAAGAAATGTAAAATAGGTCATTTCTATTGCATTAAATTACAAGATTGTTGCACATTACAAAACCAATGAAACAAAGATTAGAAGGAAAGCAGAAAATCGAGTGGGGGGAAGGAGAATTTTTAAAGCAAGTTTCTCTCTTAAAGTACTCCTTCTCAAATATATAGAGAACTGAGTTAAATTTACAAGACTACAAGTTATTCCCCAATTGATGAATGATTGAAGGATATGAAGAGGCATTTTTCAGAAAAAGAAATCAAAGATATCTATAAGCACATGGAAAAAATACTGTAAATCACTGTTGATTAGAGAAATGCAAATAAAAACAACTCTGAGGTACCACATGTATCAGACTAGCTAACGTGACAGAAAAGGAAAATGATAAATGTTGGAGTGAATGTGGGAAATTTTGGACAATAATGCAGCATTGGTAGAGTTATGAACCTCCAACCATTCTGTTAAGCAATGTGCAACTATACCCATAGCATCATAAAATTGTGCATACCCTTTGACCCAGCAATACCACTGCCAGGTCTGCAACCCAAAAAGATGAGAAAGAAAGAAGGACAGAAGGAAAGAAGGAAAGAAAGAAAGGAAGGAAGGAAGGAAGGAAGGAAGGAAGGAAGGAAGAAAGAAAGAAAGAAAGAAAGAAAGAAAGAAGATCTATAAGTGCCAAACTACAGCAGCTCTTTTTGTGGTGACAAAGAATTGGAAATTAAGGTGACGTCCATCAATTGGGGAATGGCTGAACAAATTATGGTATATGATTGTGATGGAACACTATTGTGCTATGAGAAATGATGAGAAGGATATTTTTTAGAAAAACCTGGAAAACATGAACTAATGCTGAGTGAAGTGAGCAGAATCAGGAGAACATCGTACACAGTAACAGCAACATTGTACAATGATTAACTGTGAATGACTTGACTATTCTCTGAAATACAGTGATCCAAGAGAACTCCTAAGGACTTATAATGAAAAATGCTATCCGTCCCTAGAGAAAGAACTGATGAAGGTTGAATTCAGATCAAAGCATGGTTTTTTAATTTTATTTTTCTTGTTTTTTTTTCCTTTTAGTCTGTTTTCTTTAGCGACATTGCTAATACGGAAATATGTTTTGCACGACTGCACAGATATAAGATAGGTCAAATTGATTGCCTTCTTAAGGAGGGAGGAGTGAGAATGTGGAACTCAGAATTTTAAAAAATGAATGTTAAAAATTGTTTTTACTTGTAACTGGAAAAATGAAATATTAAAAGCAACAACAGTATTACCCAGGGACAAAAGGAATATATTCTAGAGGCTGGGGAGGAACCGGGCAGCACCACGCTAGCAGCTAGGAAGAGCAGCAGACAATTGTTTGGAGAAAAGAAGCAGCAGCTGAAAAAAGCTGAGCTGTAGAGGGAAGAGGGTGGGGGCAGGAGGGATGACCACATCAGCCTGGAAAGGGGTCATTAAGTCAAAGACCTGCTGGGGCTGGGGAGCTCCTTGAGGAAAGGGATTATTTTCTGCTTTTCTTTGCATTGCCAGCTCCTAGCACAGCCCGGCATACAGTGGGTGCTTAATCAGTGTTTATAGAGAGACTAAAGTAAGGCAGCTGCTTCTGCTTTATGTGCAGTTCTCAAGGTTCACAGTTTTTCCTGATCTGAAAACTAAATCCACCTACCAGCAATTTCCATCAGCTGCCCCTGAATAGGAAGAGTCAGCTGGGAGAAGCCTTGGCCATCATGGGATCTAAATCTTCCCTCACTGTGCCCGCACTTTACAGGGCCTGGAGTGCGGAACTGGCTCTCCAAAGCACACACTTACAATTGAGCATTAGAGTCTGAGCCTCACTCCAATTATGCAGAAAAGTACATTGAAGCCCAAAGGAAAGGAAAAGAAAGGCCCAGATTCCCACAGTAAAGCCAGTAAAGCCCCTGCCTCTCTTCCCTTCTTCCAGTACTAAAGAAAGTCAGTCAAAGAGGGCTTCAAGAAGGAGGTGGGGAGAAGGGAGAAACTCAGGAAGGGACCACTGAGGCAAGGATGCCAAATGATTTAGTGGAAATTGTTGGACTTTATCTTGTGAGTATGGAAGTGGAAGGGGAGAGGAGAGATCCTATCTTGATTTTTAAAAAAATCCTCAGCCTTTTTTTTCTTTCTTATTTAATCTACTTACCATTTATTTTTTAAATTGATTTTTTAGAAACAACAACAATCCACCTTCTCTCCCCCAACTCGTTACCCGTCCCCCAGTGAAAATGAAAGAAAAACAACAAAACCCCAGACAAACAGGCAGATGGCAGACAGCAAGAGGGAAGGAGGGAGACTGGGAGGGAGAAAATCAGAGAGAGATAGAAAGAGAAAGAGTAGGGAAAAAGAGAGAGAGAGTGTAGGGAGAATCAGACAGAGAGACACACACACACATACAGAAACAAGAGAAACAGAGAAGGAGGCACAGAGATCGAGGCAGAGAGAGCCAGAGTAAGGAGAAAGACACAGAGAAACACAGAGAGAGAGCAGAGAGAGACAGAGACAGAGTGAGAGCCCCTCCCACGGGGCAGAGGGAAGCTCAGGTCTCAGCCTCGCCCTGGTCAGTAGCTTGTGGGCTTAGGGAACATTCCCTGCTGCTCATGCCCTGGCTCCTGCCACCCTCAGGGATGCAGGGTTAGGGGCCCTAGTCCCAGCTTTGGTCAGCACTCCCAGACCTCCTTCTTGCTGGAATGCAAGGCTCTTCAAACTGGATCTGGCATTCTAGTTCTGAATCACTGCCCCAGGCTGGGCTAATCAGGATATTCAAGGCCCAAACAGGAGGGGCACTGTGGTCCTGGAAGTCCCTATCACTAGTCCAGGAAACTTAGTCACAGCTCTGATCATCAGTTCACAAACTTGTGACCTCAGCTTGGGCACTGATCTACTGATTGTGTTGGGTTCTATCAGGAAGGGAGAACACCAGGATTCCCTGTAAGCTGACTTTCATGGTGGCATGGGCTTGGCTGCCTTGGCTTCAGTAACAGGCAGACAGCAACAGTGTGAGTCCCACATGAGGGCTTAGGTAATCTCTGAGAGACAGAGGAGATCTCTTGGCACCAACTGAGAGTGGAAGACAAGAAGTGGATGGATTATCAGCGATTGCTCCATCAGCCAGGGATTTCAGTGAGGGTTTTCTAGGGTGTTCCCTCTGATCATCTGATTGGAGCTAGGCTGCTCCCCTTCAGATTTGAAGTGAGGAAGGGCATTTCTCCTTAATTTTGAAATGAGGGAAAGGTGTTCTCCCCTGAAAATCCAGCCCTTATCTCCAGATGCAGGGTAGATGAAGGGCCATCCAATGTTCCAACTTTGGGCCATCTTCACAATGATGGCTTTGTACCAAAAATGGTAGCCTATCACAGGACATGGGGAGGCCAAGACATGGGCCAGGGGGGCAGGGAGGAAGGGAGGCAGACAGATAGTAAGTTTCCACAGCAAATTAAAACCATGTCACAAGACAGAATAACAAGATGGGCCCCAAGCAACAAAACCACACAGGAAAACATTTCTACTACACCCTTGTTACAAATTATGTAGTCAAATAAAACCAATTCCCCTATGGGCCATGTCCAATAGAGAGTCTTGTCTCCCTCTGACCTCCGAGGCCATGGGCTCAGTATCTCCAGGCAGCCAGTATGACCCAGCATGAGCCCTCTGGAATCAGGGTTGGTCTTCATAGCATCCTCATGGAGTTCCTAAGTCTCTGAGTTGTTTATCTTTTTGATCATGTTGTTATTGTATAAAGTGTTCTCCTGGCTCTGCTCACCTCACTCAGCATGTTCCCTCTGGCAAGTCCAAGAATTTCAGAGGATCCCCAGACCCAGAACTAACCAAGAATCCTCTCCATGGACCACCTCCATACCTCAAATGCATGTGATTGACATAAGAATCTTAGGGACCCTGAAAAATGCCCCAGAGGAAGCTGAGCCAAGAGAATATTGACAGTATTGATACCAACTGCTGACCAGCCACTGCCAATGGGCAGGTAAATCCAAGAGCCAGGGAGCAGCAGCACCTCAAAGCCCAGTCACCACATCCACCATCGCAGAAAGCAGCCCTTGTGAAGATGGGACCTGACGACCATTGCCGAGCTCACCAAGCTCCTACCTCAGTGGCCACAGCGAGGAAAGACCTGGGAAAGAAGCTTCTCCCCAGCAGAGTCCTTGGTGCTGTCAATGGCTCAATGCCTGAAATGGAGAGGGTTTTGCCAGTAGAAATGACACACCAGAAGAGGCATGACCTCTTGCTTCACCATTGCCCCCTAGGGCCAATGGAACCTGCCTGTCTGAGGTGTACCTGAAGCAGCCTCGAAGGGATATCTTCTCCATTGGCATGTGAACATCTCAAGGGCAGGAAATGCTTTACTTTTCTGTTTGTATCCCCAGAATTTAGCACAAGTGCTTTTCATAGAACAAGCACCTACTGAATGCTTATTCATCCATCCATCCATCCAACCATCCATCCATCCATCCATTCATTCATTCCTTCATCCATCCATTTACAGACAGGGGCTGTTCATCCCTACCAGGCTTACCTGACATAAAGCTGGAGGCCTGTTGTTGTTGAAAAGTGAGTTTGGGGGACCTAAGAGCGGCCTAGGCACAGGATGCCAGGCTTGGAATCAGGAAGACTCAATTTCCTGAGTTCAAATCTTGCCTCAGACACTTCCTAATTGTGTGACTCTGGACAAGTCATGTAACCCTGTTGGCCTCAGTTTCCTCATCTGTAAAATGACCTGGAGAAGGAAATGGCAGATCACTCTAGCATCTTTGCCAAGAAAACCCCAAATGGGGTCCTGAAGAGTCAAACATGATTGAAAAATGACTGAACAACATCCACAAAGAGAGGTCTATTGGGAGTCGACATAACTGACTCATCGGGCTCTAAATTAGCCATTTCATTGTGCACTGATTTAGCAGGTACTTCAGGCTTATTTCTTAGAATGTCTCCTCTCTGCCTCTCCTTGGAGGATTTTGAAAATCCAAGGAAGTCTGTCCCTGTTGTTGGTCAGGTGTGGCCACGTGTGGTTCCTTAGATTTGGTGGGAACAGGTGTGCTGACAAGGGGATTGTCCTTCTTCTGTCACAAGTAATAAGCATCCTTTCCCTCTGTACATGACCTAGAAGACATTTCTATGCCTCACCTAAGGAATGGTTAATGCTAATTTGGTATAAATTGAACAGACCTGAAATATCATGGAGTGTGTCACACTCTGAGGGAATAAGACACAGCTGTTCCCGTCTCTTGTGCTGGAGTATTAGCAGTGAACAATCAGGACCCCAGAGAGAATTCGGGCAACATCCCGACTCTTTCCCCTTGAGCCTCCTTCTTCTCTTCTTCTCCTTGACCCAAATTATTATCGACAATTTCACAGCATCCACCATTTCGTGATGTCAGTCGCTGGTGGATTTTGAGGGAGGCATCTCCATGACAACACCAAGCTACATTTCTTTTAAAAAATGGTTGATTATTTTTATTGTAAAAGTAATAAGGATTTTAAAAAATTAATGTCCTTTCTGCCACCAACCATTAAGAAAACTTTAAACAATAACAACATGTCTTCAACACAAAACTGCATGATCTGCCAGAACAAATGACCATATTAGCCATGTTGGAAAATGTGTGTCTTTCCCTCAATTTCCATGTGGCTGGAGGCTGAGAAGTGGGCCTGGAGAGCTGCTGGGGATGGGGGGCAGTAGACCAGTGGCCTCTTCCTCCTGGTGGCTCCTAGCATTAGCCCTTAAATTGCTACAGGGGAGAGCTGCTGGAGAGGTTGGGCATAGGCATTGGGGTGGCCAGACAGACTAGTGACCAGAGGCTGAAATGAGCCCCTGCTATGGACATCAGCCTCTGGGAAGAGTGACTCCAACCAGTGGGTGTTTCCTACCCATTTTCTCCAATCATTTGCAGAGCTTGTTCCTGGCTATTCCTTGCACTAGATGCCCTGAGTGTTTTCTCTGGCTGCCCCCCACTGGAACTCTCACCCTCATCATCCCTGCCTCCCTCCTGGCTTCCCTGGCTTTCCAGTCCCTGCTAAATGTCCACCTTTCTGAACCGTCTCAATGTTATTGCCTTGCCTCTGTGGATTATTTCCAATTTATCTTGTCATTGGTCAAAAAGGATTTATTAAGCACCTATGTGCATTGTCCAGGTGTCCCCAACCTAAGCGGGGAGACAACATGTACAAACGCCATGCAAGGAGGATAAATGGGGAAACATTAAGGAGTGAAGGTGCTGGCATTAAACGGGGGTCTGAGAGGTCTCCTACAGAGTCGAAGATCTGAGCGGAGATTAGAGGAAGCTAGGGAAGCACAGAGCCAGTATTCCAAGCATGAGAAGCAGCCAGGGAAAATGCCTGGAGGCAGGAGATGGAATGTATTGTTCAGGAAGAGCCAGGAGGCCAGTGTCACTGGACTGAAGAGGAAGTGGAGGGGAGGATGGTTCGAGAAGATCACAAAGGTAAGGGGGAACCCAGTTTTGAAGGGCTTTGAATGCACAAGGAGTTTGTATTTGATCCAGGAGGTAATAGGGAGCCACTGGCGTTGATTGAGGGAAGGTGACATGGTCAGAACTGTGTTTTAGAAAGATTTCTTTGACAACTGAGCAGAGGATGGGCTGGAATAGGGAGAAACTTGTGGCAGGTAGACACACACACACACACCCCCCATCAGGCTATTACAATTGTCTAGTTGTGAGATGATGAGGGCCAGTATCGGGATGGTGGCACCCTCAGAGGAAAGAGAGTCATAGGCAAGAGATCTTAGTGGAGCCTATAGGCCTTGGCAATAGATCAGATAGGAGTGAGAGGAGAGAATGAGAAGTCTAAGCTGACACTTGGATTGTGAGTCTGGGTGGCTGCTTGGATGGTGGGACCAGCCAAAGTGATAAGAAAGTTAGCAAGAGGGGAGAGATTGGGGGGAAAGACAATGCACTCAGTTTGGGACATGTTGGATTTAAGATTTCTATGGGACATCCAGATGTCTAATAGACAGAGCAATGAGACCAGAGGTCAGGAGAAAGGTCAGGGCTGGCCAGATAGATCATGGCATCATCAGCAGAGAGATGATCATGGAATCCATGGGGGGCTGATGAGGTCACGAAAGGAGAAGTGGGCCCAGGACCGAGCCCTGAGAAACACCCACAGTTAGTGGGTGTGACCTGGTTGAAGATCTAGCAGAGAAGACTAAGGGGTGGACAGATGAAAGAACTGGGAGGCAGGGGGATTGACCGTGTCAAAGGCTGGAGAATGGCCGAGAAGGATGAGGATGGAGAAATGGCCATTTGGTTGGTCAAGGAAGAGATTTTTACTCACTTTAGAAACAGCAGTTTGGGTCAAATGATTAGGTCAGAAACCAGACTGTAGAAGGGAGGGAGCAGAATACCTACTGCAGACAGCCTTCTCCAAGACGGGAAGAGAGGTAAGGGTGATAGCTGATAGAGCAAGATGAATAAAGTGAGTGGTGAGAATGGGAGACATGGCATGTCTGTAGGAAGTATGAAAGTAGATAGGGAGAAACTGAAGACAACTGAGAGTGGGGCTGACAGAGGGACAATGTGCTGGAGAAGGGAAGGAATGTGTGTGTGTGTGTGTGTGTGTGTGTGTGTGTGTGTGTGTGTGTGTGAGAGAGAGAGAGAGAGAGAGAGAGAGAGAGAGAGAGAGAGAGAGAGAGAGAGAGTGGGAGGGAGGAAGGGAGGGAGGGAGAGAGAGAATGTGTACAGATAGAAAACTGGGCCTGGAGTCAGGAAGACTCACCTTCCTGAGTTCAGATGTGGCCTCCAACAGTTACTCTGTGTGACTCTGAGCAGGGCACTTCCTCATCTATAAAATAAGCTACAAAAAGAAATGGCAGACCACTCCAATGTCTCTTTTAAGAATCCCACAGGAGGAGTCATTAAGAATTAGACATGACCCAAACTGAGTGAGCAATGGTTCTGTGTACACACGCACACACACCCCTCTGTGTATATACACACATATAAATGAATACATAGTAGATGAAGTATCCATACTCCTCAGAGCATATATAAATGTTTCTGTGTACACACACACACACACACACACACACACACATACCTTGTTTCTGCATACTTGGCTGCTTGTCTCCCCATCAGACTGTGTGCTCCCTGAGGCCAAGCACCATGTTTATCACTCTTTCTTTCACTAGAGCTTTGATGTTCTCTCCCTTTACATCATCCCAGAATCCCAAAAACTCACCACGACCCAAGAAAACCCACTTGTGATTAACCCAGATGTCTAGGAGAACAAACCCACACACTGGCCTGAAAGTGTGTCTTATTCCACACTTGGAGGGCACACCTGCCACACCAAGAACCAGGAAACAGCTTCACCATCAGTGATATTCTTCAAGCTCACGTCTGACTATCAGTCCCCTGATCAATCAACTCCATGGACTCCCTAGTCCCCATGGACTGTTTAGGGTCAGATAAGAACCCCACTGTTTTGTATTTAAAGAAAGCCCTTCATGACCTGACTCCAACCTATCTTTCTAGAAATATTAAACAGACCCTCCAATCTCCCATTTCTATATGTCTGCAATGACTATCTCCCATGCCTGGCTCCCATTCCCTTCTCACCTCCCTCTCCCACCTCTGACACTTACCAGCTGTGTGACCTTAGGCAAGTCACCTAACCTATGCCTGCCTCAGGGTCCCATCCATAAAATGGGGGAAATGGGACCTACCGTGCAGGGTTGTTGTGATCATGAAATAACACAAGCACGTTGCAAACATTAAATTGCTATATAAATTCCTGAATACATTGACATGCAATTTGATTTTTCCCACACTTAAAAGTATTTTATAATTTCCAATTACAAGTAAAGATAGTTTTCAACATTCATTTTTATAACATTTTGAGATCCAAATGTTTCTCCCTCCCCAAGACAGAAAACAATCTGATATTGGTTATACATGTATAAACATATAACACAACTTGTTCAGTCATTTCCCAATGAATGGGCATCCCCTCAATTTTGTATCAATGAGTCCTTTTCTCATCTTATGATTTTTTTGGGATACAGACCTAGTAATGGAATTACTGGATATGCAGTTTTACAGCCATTTGTGAATACTTCCAAATTGCGCTCCAGAATGGTGGATGAGTTCACAACTCCACCAACTAATGCATTAGTGTTCCAATTTTCCTACATCTTCTCCAATATTTACCATTTTTTCCTGTGATATCAGAGAGTCTGGTAAGTATGAGGTGGTACCTCAAGATTCTTTAAATTTGCATCTCTAATCAATAGTGACTTAGAACATTTTTTAATATGACTATGATAGCTCTAAATTCTTCATCTGAAAACTGCCTGTTCATATCCTTTGACCATTTATCAATTGGGAAAAGCCTTGCCTTCTTATAAATTTGATTCAGTTCTCTATATATTTCAGAAATGAGGTTTTTTTTTTATTAGAAACACTGGCTGTAAAAACTATTTTCCATGTTCCTGCTTTCATTCCCATCTTGGTTGTGCTGGCTTCGTTTCTGCAAAAAATTCTTAATCTAATGTAATCAAAATTATCCATTTTGCATTTCATAATGTTCTCTATCTCATTTGTTCACAAATTCTTCCCTTCTCCAACCTTGCTCCAATTGATTGGCACTTAGTTTCTTTCTAGTTATTTTCTGCTAGGAAAAAGGGGGGCTATGATTTTTTTTTAAACATATAGGTGTTCTACCTCTGTCTTTGATCTTCTTGGTGTATTGCCTAACAGTGCTTATTATCACAGGTCAAAAGGTAGGTAAAGATGAATGATCTTAGTAGAATTCCAAAATGTTTTCCAGAATGGCTCCATCAATTCAGCATTCCACCAATAATGCATTAGGGTACCTGTCTTCTCAAAGACACTTCAATCCTTACCATTTGGGGCTGTCATCTTTGCCAGCCTGATGGGTTTGAGGTGAAATATTAACAGTTGTCTTCATTTGTATTGCTTGTTATCAGTGATTTGGTTGTTGATAGCTTGGATTTATTTTGAAAACTTCCTGTTTGTATTCTCTGTCTACTTAATCTCCTGGGGAATGGCTCTTGTTCTCTTGTATTTGTTTGTATCTCAGGATCACAGAATCAGAAAAAAACATCAGCCAGTCACCATCTAACCCAATCCATACGTGAAAAGAATCAACTCTCTATGCATCCTGGATGTCAGACTCTTCTTAGAGATACCTGAGGCAGATTGCCCTCCTCCCTCACTTAACCTTTCCTTTTCTTCCTCTAACTACATTGATGTTTATTCAAAAGCTTTTCAATTTAATGTAATCTATACTGAGGATTTTATCTTCTACAATCACCACTATCTGCTGGTCTGCCGATAAACATTTAACAAAAGGCTCTCCAGGTTTTACAACAGTTTAATCCCAATTAATAATATTTTCATCATCACTTGATTGAGTCTATACAATCAAGCAAACAATCAATCAAGTCCTGATTTGAAGCATTTCCTGATTTCCAAAGTGCCAGAGCTGCCTCCGGCAATCCCCTGCCTTTCTCTTTTATTTAGTTAGGAATTCTAGTCATAGACATAGGAATTCCTACACCTTACAGATGAGGAAACTGAGGCCCAGAAAGGTGAGGAAGGAAAGGAACTGTCTAAACGCAGAAGCAGGAGAGCACAGACTTAAAATCTGGGTCCAGGCTGGGCCCATTCCAATGAACAGCCCCTATTCTCTGGTGCAATGTATTAGTCCTGGAACCATGGAGCTGTAGGGTCACCCTCCTTTTCTCTGGGACTCAATTTCCCCCTGTGTAAAGTGAAGAGAGACTCTCTGCTGAGACCCAACAAAGTGGGATTCTCTTGATTCCAGAAGGGCAGGAATAAATCACAACAAAGACTGGGGCAGGGCCAGGACTGGGGACCAGAGCAAGGCAGCTCTCAGGGCCATGCTGAGGTGTAGGGATGTGGGTGACAAACTGCTGGGCAGGGATTTCTTCACTGGGCAACAGTTTGGAAGCTTAGGTTCTGTCTTGGAGAAACCTGAGCCCAATCTGCCTCCTTACTTCCTCCAGGATGTCTGCCAAGAGCTCACTCTCTGCCAGCGGCATTACAGGGCTCTCCTTCAGGCCTAGGGAATGAAGGAGGATCATGAGCAGGGCAAGTCTGCAATGTCCCAGCATGCCCCAGGAGGTGGGGGTGTCAGAGACCCCTGCCTTTGCCCTCCCCAGGGCTTCTGGAGCTCACCCTGCAGCAGACACTGCCGCACATGCTGGGCCTCGTAGACCATGCCAACGGAATTGCTGTAATTGAATGTTTCTGAATCTGCCACCTTGGGCAAAAGGAACTCAGTTCTCTTCCCATTCACTACCAGCTCCGTGGGGCACCACATTTTGGACGGGATCTGGGAGGAGAGAGTGACCAAAGACAAGGGGTCACACGTCCACCTGCCCCCAGGTGTCCCAGGTCTCTGGCCCCCTGGTAACAGGCCCTGGGTGACCCTCAGGCCAGGGTCCTCTCACCTCTGCCTTGCCCTTGGTTCCAAACACCGAAAAGGAGTTTGACAGCTCCATGGTGATGCTACAGCTGAAGGAGGCCTGGAGACCGCCAGGGTACTGCAGGATGACCGTCACGGTGTCATCCACGCCTAGCAGGCCAGGCCAGTGGTCAGTCGGGAAGGTCAGCTTGCGCCTCACACTTGAACCCCTCACTGGCACCCAGCAGCCAGGCTTAGGGGAAGCTCCCCCCAGCAGCCAAGTTTAGGGGAATCCTCACCCCAGCAGCCAAGGTTAGGGGAAGCCCCGCCCCCAGGAGCCAGTTAAGGGAAGCCCCGCCCCCAGCAGCCAAGTTTCGGTGAGGCCCCGCCTCCAGCAGCCAACTTTGGGGGAAGCCACACCCCCATCGTTCTCCTACCCTTCTCATGGAGCAGCCCCACAGCTTGGATCTTTTCAGGCCGCTGGCCCCCCGCCACCGTGGAGATGAACTGAACGCAGTAGATGCCCAAGTCCAGCAGCCCGCCCCCCGCCTGCGCCCAGTCGGTGACGCGACCCAGGAAGCCACCGTCGATGCCGAAGTCCACGCGGACCAAACGCAGCTCCCCGAGGGCGCCCTGGCACAGCAGCGCCCGCAGCTCCTCGGTGGCGGGGAAGAACCGTGTCCAGATGGCCTGGAGGGCGAGCGGAGCGGGGACCAGAGGCTGCTGGGGCCCAGAACTCGAGGAAGCGCCCGAGGCCTTCCAGACTCTGCACCCCCCACTCTCCTGCTGCGCTATAATGGGCCCCCCCGAGGGCTGCACCCCAGAAGCCTGGGGGGGTCCTTCCGGACCTCCGCCAGACCGGGCGCTCTTCTCACCTCCATCAAGAAGAGGCCGCGAGCCCGCGCGGCCGCCACCATCTCCCGGACCTCGGCGGCCGTGACCCCGAGAGGCTTCTCACACAAGACCGGCTTGCCCGCCTCCAGGCACTGCAGGACAGCGCCCAGGTGCTGCGGGTGCTGAACACCGACGTACACCACATCTGGGGACCGGCCAGAGGCTGAGGGGCGGGACCTACGGCCGAGGCTCCGCCCACACTGGAAAGGCGGACCTCCCTTCCGCCCAGGCCCCGCCCCCGGAGGGGGGGTCCTGCGGCAGAGGCCCCGCCCCAGATCCGCCCTCCCCTAAAGGCCCCGCCCCTCCCGGTGGCTCTACTCCTCCTGCCCCATCCTCCACCTTCCGAGTCCCGCCCGGCTACTTTCCCTCCCCTAGTGCCTAAAGTTCCCTCCGATCAGGTCTCACCCACGTCTGGGTCCTTCGTCAGTTCCGTGTAGGAGCCATAGGACTTGGGGATTTCGTGCTTTCTGGCGAAGTCCTGGGCCCGGGCTAGGTCTCTGGCGGCCACGGCTACTATCTATGGCCACAGATGCTATTCAGAACTTACTCGGACCCAGCGGCGATCCCTAGGGGACCTGGTCACTCCGGCCACAGCTTCCGGGATAATTAGACCGCAGAGCCCATCCCGGCACCCTTCCCTTATCCTCATCTATACTCAGTGACCCCAGAGCCCCCTCCCCAGCTCCACGTCTGGCCTGACAGAGACCCGGGAGTCCCGGAGTCCCACCCCGTGGGGACCCTAGGTCTCCCCTGGGCTACCCTCCCCCTGGAGGCCAGGCGTCCCCTGTGGCGGCGGGAGGCTGCGGGACCTGATGCTCAGAGCGGGGCAGGCTCCTCAGGGCAGTGGTAAAGTCGTGGGAGATGAGGCCGGCAGACAGTATTCCCCAGCGGAGAACTTTCTCCATTTCTGCGGTGCCCTCACGGTTTCTGGACTCCTACAACTCAGTCCACCCTTCCCTATCTATCGGCGGCTGCTCATTGGCGGGCTTTGTAATCTCACCCCGCCTTATCACTCCGCTCCCCCAAAACAAAGGTCCGTCCTCACATCAAGCCGCCTTTGGCCCAGTGACAGCCAGAAAGACTCCCATGACCAGAGAATCACAGAGATTAGAGAGAGTCAAAGACCCTCAGCAAACCAGGGAGATTCCCAGGAGCTCGGAGCAGGGAGCCCGGGAGAGCTGCACACAGCCTACGCTCCCGACGAGGAGGCGTGGCCCTCCGTGGAACGCCCTCCAAGGGCCACGGCGGCAGATAGTCTCCCGCCGCTGCTTCATTCCTCCTCTCGGCATTTACGGTTTCCCTGCTGGCTCTTCACTTCGGACTTTGCTTGGCCATTGCAGCCCACCCTCCAATAAACGTGGGCTGCTGGGAGTGTGGATGTATTCCAATCCAATCGGATTCTTCTTCTGCTTCCTGGACTTTTTTTCAGCTCTGAAAGTCTTGGCTCACTAGTTCTGCTTCTCCTGCCTCCTCCTGGAGCTCTTCCTCCTGCAGGCCTCCTCTCCTCCCCTTCCCCTTCTTTGGTGCAGCTCCTGCTGACCAAATGCTGAAGGGACTCTTCTCCCAGACCCCTCATCCTGCCCCCCAGCCCCTTTACCTGGGCCCCTTCCATCTGGGACACCTTTCCGTGAGGAGTGGAGCTGGCCCCTCTCACTTCCTTGTAGAGGACTCCCAAAGCCCTCCCTCCACTCTGGGCTTCCAGCTCCAACCTGCCTGCTGGATACCTGCCACTGGATGGATGGCTCTGTAGGCCTTCCTGAAGCGTGCTCATGCCCTTTTGACCCCAACATGCTCCGTTCATCAAGCATGTTGGGACTCCTAGTGCACACCTGGACATGTTTTCTGTCACCTTTCCTCTGGAAGGCACTATGGTTCCTCTGGCTCCTGGCTCTCTCTGCCCCTTTACCTTACCCTGGGACAGGCCTCTTGGTGCTGACAGGATCCTCCTAAACCCTTCAGCTCACCCAGGCCAATACCATCCTGCTGCCTGGCACACAGTAGGTATGCAATGCTTCTTGACTTGAAATGCTTGTGGAACAGGGCCTTTGAGACCACACAATAGATGGGCCCCACATCTCAAGTTAAGTCCCACCCCTGCCAACCTCTGGGACCAATAGCTGGGTAGCCCCTGCCTAAGGATCTCTAGGAACAGGGTGCTCGCCACTTCCCCAGGCAGCCATTCCCTCTTTTGGCCCTCTTGGACCAAATCAAATCTTCAAAGCTCTCCACCTCCCCAGTTTCCCAATCCTTGGAAGATCTTGTGCCCTAACACTCCTTTTTCCCAAGCTCCTACAGAATGATCCTCAGGGCCTTCCAGTCCTGGAGGCCCAGCTCTCCCCACTCTCCAGTTTCTCAAGGTCTCTGATGAGTCAAGAGCCAAGGATGAGCCCTGAAGATGGCAGAAACCCAAGCTGCCTCCTTCAGTCAAGATGTCAACCAAAGATAACAGTCAGTGACAGACCTTGAGACAAGCACAGAAACTGCTGGGCAGACAAACTCAGAACTCACACACACACACACACACACACACACACGCACGCACGCACGCACGCACGCACGCACGCACGCACACACACACACACATACACACAGGTGTTCTAAAGGCCCAGCCTTCATTGTCCCAAATTTGTCCCCTTTTCTGAACTCCTGTACAGAATGCAGGGAAGCTTCCAACCTATGGCCAGCAGCTACATTCTGAGAAAGACAGACAGAGACAGAGAGTCAGCCAGCCAGAGAGACAGAGAAAGAGAGAGAGAGAGAGAGAGCCAGAAAGAGAGAGAGCTAGGCAGAGACTTAGCGAGACAAGCTAGCCAGAGAGTCAGACAACCAGCCAGAGAGAGAGAGAGCCACACAGCCAGAGACAGAGAGCCTAGCCAGAGCAAGACAGAGACAAACTAGCCAGAGAGAGTCAGACAACCAGCCAGCTAGAGAAACAGAGAGAAAGACTGCCAGAGACAGAGAGAGCTAGTGAGACAGAGACAGAGAGCCAGCTAGCCAGACAGGCAGAGACAGAGCCAGCCAGCCAGGTAGAAAGGGACAAAGAGAGTCAGGCAGAGACCAAAGGGCACATTTGGCAGTGGCGAGGTGGGGAGGGGAGTACCTGGAGGGAAAAGTACACCAAGACATTTTGACAAAGGACCAAGCCCACCCCTAGAACCACCATCATGGCCTCCGCCAAGGTTTAGCACAGAGATACAAGGTGGGATTCTAGTGCCCAGAAAGTCTTTATTGGGTGGCCTGGGGTATTCTAGTGCTGGGAATCAGGTACAGGGGAATCTGGGACTGGGGCTGGATCCTCCTTTTCCACAGCTGGCTCTGCTTGGGCTCCTGTCTCTATAAATACCAGGGCAGAGAGGAAATAAGGACCCAGACATCTTGGCTCCCAGCCTCAAGCCTCAGTCCCCTCAGGGGTTCAGCTCATCTGCTGACCAAAGAAACCTCAGGAATCCCAATTCCCATCAGGCTGTGGGGCACAGCAGCAGCAGACCAGGGTCTTCACCACCCCCTGGTTCTGGTTCTCTCAGGAACATGCCCAGCCAGGCACCCTGAGGAGGCCAGGAGAGAGAGAGGGGAAGGGTCAGGCCAGGGATCAGGGTGTACCTGGATTGGGCTGGAAAAGGAGCTGTCCATCAGGGCCTGGAGCCAGTGGGTCTGGGGATGGTTTCTGCTTCCTCTGCTCCATGTGAAGGACGGCCTGCAGGGGTGGCAGGGGTGACTGGTACAGGGGCCCACCAAGCACCTCCAGATATGGATGTGGAAAGGGAGTTGAAAGGAGATGCCCAGCCTAGCCCAACCTGGCCTGACTCGGCCCAACCCAGACACCTGCTGCAGCTCCTTCTTCTGGACCTCCAGCAACCCCTGGGAGTAGTCCAGGGCCTTGCTCTCCTGGCTCAGCCTCTGGGCCTGGGCTGCCAGCTCGGCCTCCCTGGCTGCCAATTCCGCCTCGAAGCGTCGCAGTTCCTCCTCTGTGTAAGCTGGGTGCTCCTCCAGCGTCTGGGGGAAGGCAGAGTGAAGCCGACCAGGCCCTTCCTTGGGCCCCCCAACCCAGCTCTCCTGGTGGGCGAGTCTAGGAGCAGACCCCCAAGCACCAGTGCTCACGCCAAGCACAAGTGGCAGGGAGAGGGGACAGAGGCCCACAGAGCAGGGGGGCTAGTGAGCCCATAGCTTAGTGCCAGGGGAATGGCCAGATGGATCCTCTTTTCAGTCACCTCCCAGCCCTTCAGGGCAGCCTCTTCAAACTCCTTCCTCTGCGTGGCCAGCAGGAATTCCTCCAGGGTCACCAGGCGGTCCTGGTTTGTGTCCACCTAAGGGGCAGGCTAGCTGTGAGCCAGGGGTGGGGACCCTGAAGGGCACCCCCTCCCCAGGGCTCCCCAATCTCACTGTCTTCATCACGTGCTCACGCATCCTCAGCCTTTCTTCCTCCATCTCTCGCATGTCGTCGTCCTCATTCTTGGGGTCGTACACCTTCTCCAGCTGTGGGGGGCGGGCCAAGGGGGAAGGTCAGGGGGGCTGGACCCAAGCCAGCAGCATTTAGTGCCTGCCTCCCACAAGCCCAGGACAGTGCTAAGCAGCGCCCCAAAGGCCTGAGCCCAGGCAGCACAAAAAGCACGCACCTCCTTGGTAAAGAGAGCCTCCAACTCCTGCTCGTCCAGGACGCCATCGCTGTTTGTGTCTGGGCAAGGCAGGAAGGGGGAAGGTGTCAGGGAGGCCTGAGGCTGAGGAGGCCGGGAGCTGGCTTCCAGGGTGGGCTGGGGGCACGGGAGTGCCTCTCCACTCTCATGTCCAGGGACAAGAGGGAAGAGGCTTCTTAAGTGCACAAAGGGTTCCAGATCCCTTCTGGGGTAGACTTGGGTGGAAGGCATAAGACCACAGGAGGCCTCTCACTGCTAGGGAAAGCAGTCTCTCCACAGTAGTCATGGCCTGAGGCTAGTTCTCTGAGCTACAACCAGGAAGGCTGTGGCAGCTGCTGGGGAACCAGGCCTCCAGGCCAGGGATCTCATCCTGCACAGCTCCCAGGCCACCTCAGGGACATCTGCCCTGACCCACCCAGGACCTCACCATGTAGCCTAAAGAAGGTCTTCGGGTTGAACTCAGTGGGATCCAGTCCATCGGTCTCCTCCCACACCTCCTTCAGCTGGGCCTGGCTGCCCTGTGAGGTAAGAGGAGAATGAGCCCTGGGGCTTTGTCCAGGGCAGGAGGAACTGAGGGGAGGCCCAGACTCCCACTCCCAATGATGCCTGTGGGGGAGCTGGACGTGGCAGGCCACCCCCACAGCCCTTCCCAGGGTGCTGAGCCCAAGGGTGCGGCCCTCACTGGCACATTGAGCCGAGGGTGCTGCCGATGTCTCTGCTTTTGCTCCTCCAGTCTCCGCTCCTCTGCCAGCCGCTGTTCCTCGCCCAGGGAGTCCAAGTAACGCCGCCGTTCGTGCTCCTTCAGCATCTCGTAGCGCTTAAACTCCTCGTGGTGTGCTGCGTCATACTGCGCCAGGTCCCGAGTGGCCTGGGGACACATCCCAGAAGGTCAAGGGGCCTCTGCCCCCTCCCAGGGGTGCAGCCAACTCATGCTCTCACCCCCTTCTTCACAGCTTCAGGCTGAAAGCCAAATGTGACCCCCACACCTGCCCCACCTGCCCCAAATTTGCAGCTTGCACCCACCCCACATGCCAAGCCACTTCCTGGGCAGCCCTGGCCCTCGGGACCCCATCAGGAGGGCAAACATGGCCAGAGCGGGGAAGGAGGGCCAGCCTGGCTTGTTCTCAAGCGTTCCAGCCCTGCCTCATCAGCTCATTTGGAATGCAGAAATGCTCCTGGGGCTCCAGGTTTTCCAGTGAGTCTGGGAGGCCCAGAACCTCAGCCTACCCCAGAATCTCGAATTCAGAGATGAGCCTTACTGTCTGGATCAGCAGCTCCAGGTCTCGGGCCTCAAATGTGTGCTGGTTCTGAGGGTCCAGGTGTTCAAACTGCTTGAGAAGGCTCAGGTGATCAACCTGGACCTCTGGGGCCAGGGAGAGAGGGAGGTGCTCAGGTTGAGCCTCAGGGCCTTCCACTCACGTCCCCTCCCACAGGGTCCAAGCCTCACCAGGCTCCTGGGCAGCATCTAGCTTTGCCTTGAGCAGCATGCGCAGGCGAGACACCTCCTGCCGCTTGAGCTCATCCAACTTGGTTCGGATGTGGTGACTGACAAAGTCAAGCTCCCGACTCAGTTTCCCACTCTGGACCCCGTGGAAAAAAACAGAGAAGCCCAGTCAACACAACAGGGAGTCAGCAAGCAGCCAGCAGGAGAAAGGGCTCCCAGGGGGCAACAGGGCATATGGAGGAGCCCACACACTGGGACAGACTCAGTGGGCTAGGCCCTTCTCCAGGGATCCCCCTCCCCAGCTCCCTGCTCCCCACCTTGATGTCCTCCGCATTGGCGGCCTGCAATTTCTCTCGGAAATGTCCATCTGTCTCTAGAACCTGAATCACCTCTTGTAAGTAGCGATGGTAATACAGTCCTGTGTCCTAGGAAGACAAGCCAGATTCCTTAAACCCAAGGCTGCCCCAGGCGCTGCTCTGCTCTGAAACCTTCACAGGATGCTTACTGCCTCCAAGATTCAAACCCAAACTCCCCTGCCAGGCCTTCAAACCTTTCATGTGACTGACCAGGATAGACTGAGCCCTTGTCAGAAATGCATGGGACCACAACAATCCCAAAGGACTCATGATGGAAAATGCCAGCCACATCCAGAGAAAGAACCTTGGAGTCTGAATGCAGAGCGAAGCAGACTTTGTTCTTTATTTTTGTTTCGTTTTTTTCTTTCTCATGGTTCCTCCCATTCATTCTAATCCTTCTGTACAACATGACTAATGTGAAAATATGTTTAATAGGAATGTATATTATATGTAGAGCCTGTATCAGATTGCAGGCCATCTTGGAGAGATAGGAGGGGAGGGAGGGAGTGAAAATTTAAAACTTATGGAAGTAAATGTTGAACGCTAAAAATTAATAAATTCACTTAATTTTTAAAAAAGCAAAAAACCCAAAACACCTCCATTTCATGGCATATTCCAGACCCCCCTCATTCTCCTTCACAAACTCCCCGATCCAGCCCAAGCTTTCTAGTCCATCTCCAGCCTCCAGGACTTCGAACAAGTCATATACTCCATGCCTGACACACACTCCCTCATAGCCATCCCCCTTGAGACTCAGCATTTCAGGACCCTACTCCATTTTGTGGTGTTGCTCTCCCAGATCCAAAACTCCAACAAGCATTTCATTTCTTCTCCTCCCACACTCAATGATTCTACTAGGTACCAGACAAGTGGAAAGCACCAGGCTCACCAAGACAAAACCACACGTTTTCCCCTTGGAAAACAAGCAAGAGTCACAGGAAAGGCAGATGCTAAGAAACCTAACGTCCATTGGGAGGCTATCAGGAAAGGACTCCGGGCAGAGGGGCCCTGAGCCTGGGCTGGAGGAAGGCAGGGATTCCATGAAGGGGAGAGGCTGTTTCAGGCTAGAGATTGTAAGCCCCTGGGAGGGAGGAGAGAGCCTGGCCCGGCCGGGGCGGGAGGGAGGGGGAAGGCACTTGAAAACTAAAGGCAAGAAGAGTCGATTTCTTTTCCCAGCAAGCCCTGGGGCACTGGCTCTCCGGACCAGTCCTTTAAAGGTAGGAATTTGCCAAGGCATGCGGAGTTATGCAGAGTTTCCAAGACAGATTCTGCTCCCCGCAGGAAGTGGGCCAACTCGTTGCCTTGGCTACGATCCGCGTGGCCCGTCGCTGGGGGACCCACGGACATTGTGACCTCGGAGCTGATTTGGGCTCCTGGTTTTCCCAAAGACCACTCATCCCTTGACCCTCTCGGATAGACTCCAACTTCCAGAAGACTCTGCGAGGAAGAGGCGCCCAGGAGGCCTGTGGGGCTTCGCAGAGGCTGCTGGGAGTTGTAGTTCCAACCATCACCAGAAATGGAGAAGGGGAAGTATGTCTCACCGGGGTCTCAGGAGGAGAAGGAGGCACCTCATCTTTCTTGGGCTCAGGACGGTCCAGAGGAACTGGTTGGGCAAGTGTCGGCAGCAAGAGCAGCAGCAAAGCGGCAAACAGCCCCCGATGCAGCATGCTAAGGGCTGCCCGAGACAAGTGGACAGAATCAGGGGAGGCCGGCCCTGGGAGTCAGTGCCCCTTCTTCTTTCCCCTAGCTTCGGCTTCACCATCTCCAGACCCCACGTGCCCCACAGAGCCCCCCATCAAAGGTGATAGAAGTGTAAAAACAAGAAGTTTCAGGAGAGATCGTGGTAGAACCTTAGCGGGGCCCATCCAGAGGATCGCGGGCGTTGCTGGGAGATGTAGTCCGGTCCCACCCGCACACCGCCTTTTTGCGGACGGAACACCTCGGCCTCCCCCGCTCTCCAGCCTCCCTCCAGAGCGACCAGGGCGCCCCTGCCCCCAGGATGCTTACGTCTCTCTCCTCACAAGTCCGGGAATAAGGGGAGGTTCTCGGCACTTCCAAGCGCAGAACAGGGTAGGATGTTTCTGAGCCTGGATGCTGCCAAAGGTCAGCCTCCCGCGTCTTCGTTGGCTGCCAGACTTTTAATTCGTGCCGCCCCCGCCTCGAAACTAGCCAATCGAAAAGGCCATGGGATGATGTGGCCTATGCAGTGGCGTCACATGGGCAGGCTCCGCCCATCAGAGAGAGAACCTGCCTTTTCCCGAGCTCCCAGTTTCAGCCTTGTCCCAATCTCCTAAATAGGGAAAAGGCCATAGAAGACTTGGAGATGACCATGCAACTACAATTCCCAGGAGGCTGCACGATGCGTTTACTCCCCCTTCATCCCTTATTGCGACGCCAGTCTTCCTGGGAGTTTTAGTAGCTTTGGTTTTACATTCCCAAGGGGGCTACATGCTGGAGATTAGAGCCCTTTATGGAACCTAGAAGTACCAATTCCAATCTACAACGTTGAGTCAGTTGCTAGGCAGCGAATACGGGAGAGGGTTCAGTGGCCGCCAGGGACCTTGGTAGTGGGGGCCAAGAGGAGGAAAAGGAGGAGTTCGGGTATTGGGGGGAGGGGCTGGTTCTGGAGGAGTTCCCCCCCCCACAGGGGCTCAGAGCACCAGGAAAACGAGCTATCGCCTAGCCCCCCACCCAGGGATCTGCCAGGCCTTGGGATACAGAGCAAACCAGGTATGGGGGGAGGAAGGACAGATGAGAAACTGACCACACTGCCTGTCCCTTTCTTTCACATACCCTGAAATGTATCTCCTCCCAGTGCGACTCAGTTTCCCAAGCCCAGAGGCTTTCTGGGGTTTTAGAGACCCAGGAATCTGAGGCACCCAGTCCTCATCCCCTCTTGGATTCAGCTGTCATGGCCCATATGTCTTAGCCTCTTTAGATGCTCAAAAGTTTGGGGCAGAGTTCATAACCTTCAGAAATCTCAGTCTTAGAGCTCCAGTTCATGCAGTGAACTATGAGTTTGCCTCCCTCCCCCCTGCCAGAATAGCTTCCCAGCCTCTCATGTCTCATGTAGCATCCCTTTGCCTTCCAGGTCAGGAGAGAAAGCTGCTAATGTGCAGAGGTAGAAGGCATGTTGGCTGAGGGAGAAAGGGGGTGTAAGAGAGAGAGTGTACTATGGAGGTAGAGGAAGGGGCCAAAGCTGTGAAGCTGGTACAGGTCTGGAAGCTGGAAGCCAAGACTTTCCCATCAAGCTGCAGAGGCAGAAGGCAGGAGTTTTGTATCATCAATCCCTAATCACAGCCCTCTAAAGTAGAAATAGATTAGCCAGGGAATGAAATGAAGGCAGGAAGAAAGCACAGGGGGAGTGAAGGTGAAGGACATCACAGAGGAGGCAGAGGCCCTGGCTCTTTGATGGTTGAGAGGGTCTAGAACACCTGGTTCCAGAAGGGGGCTGAGACCTCAGGGCCATGCTTTTGGGTCCTGAGGGGGGTTGAGACTGGGGGGTCACATTACTGGGTCTCTGAAAGAGGCTAAAACCCAAGAACAGAGAGCCTAAATCCTAAGACCTGACCACTGTTTCACTAGGATGTCTCAGGACAGTGACCTGTGGAGGAAGGATTTGTGAGTCATGAGTTTTTCTGCTGGGGGGGGGGGGAGGGCAGGTGGCAGTGGGGTGGAGTCTGGAAAACACATACCAGGGTCCCAGTGCATTTGGGGGTGCAGGAAGCTAGGAAGTAGCCTAGAGAAAGGCAAGCCTGGGGTAGGGGACCCCTGGATTCCTAGGGTAAAGGAATTCCTGGGTGCCCAGAGGACAGTAGCCAGAATTCCCTTCCCTGTAATCTCCTTGTGATAAATTCTGCTTTGGGAGGAGGCGGGACACACATTGGAGGAGCCCAGGACCAACCAGTTTTAGACCCCTGCATCTCTCTCCTCAGGAGTTTTGGCTACGAACTGGCAGCTGTAAGGCAGCAAAAGCTGGAGCAGCAGGTACTGGGGCCCCTCCCCTTATCGCTGTTCCCTATTCCCGCCAAAGCTGTGCCCCTGCCAGTTGTGTGACCTCCGAGTGGCCGCCATGCCTCTCTGGGCTTCAGTCTTCCCCTCTGTGAAAGGGGAGAGACAGGGTGGGAGCCTTGGGGTTAGAGGATCTCTAAGCGTTCGGAGGGCCTTCCTCAGAGGCGCCTGTTTGAGAAGAAGCAGCGGCGCAAGCGCCAGGAGCCACTGATGGTCCAGGCCAATCCAGACGCTTCCCTGAGGCCCCGGCGGCCCCGGCGGCCCTGGCGGCGAGAGGAACGTGGGCCCGGGGAGAGTGGTGAGGACTAGCTCGGGGAGACTGGAGGGCGGCGGGCTGGCCATAGTGCTTCGGCCTGTGGCCTGTCGCAGACATGCAGTCGTCCTCTAGGCCCCGGAAACCCTTTCCTCCTCGAGAACGTGCCCGAGGCGCACCTACGACCTGGCGAGCATGGCATTCAGGGCAATGTTAACTGTGGCGGTGACTGTGGCAGTGAATGCACCCCTCGACCTGCCTTAGGAGGGGCTGGTAAACAGCGCCCTCCCCGGACCTTGCCTCCTCGTGACCCCTAGTCCTGCCCCTGACTCTTGGGAGGCATGCTCCTCAGCTCCCTCTTAGCCCTTTCTGACTCCCCCAGTCTTCGCCCCTGGGGAGCCCAGCTGGCCCTGTCCCCGGGAGGCAGCATGACCTCCTGGGGGACCAGATGACCCTGTCCCGGGCTTCTTTTCCCCCAGGACACAGATCTCACTTCCCTTGGTCCCCATCAGCCAGTGATCCTGGCTTCCCAAGGGCTTGCCCTCAGCTCTCACTCTGTGCCCACAGACAGCTCAGAACCAGAACTGGAGGAGGTCTCAGTAGATGACGCCCCAGTCTCTCCGTCTCCCAGCAAGGAACTGCCTGGGACCCGGCGCCGTGGATGGCCCGCTCGGCAGGGGCCAGGTGAAAAGGGGCTTCCCGGAGGGTGGGGAAACTCGGCCCAAAGCCCGACGCGGATTGGTACAGCGGCCACCATGACTCGTTACGACTCACGCCCAGTCTTTCACGGCCACCTCCTCAGGGAGAGTGGACATTCTGCAGAAGTCCAGCCCTTCGAAGACCCCAGTGCACAAAACAGAGGAAGAGACAGTGGCCATGCCAGAGGAGATGCGGGAAGGTGAGGAACCCCGGGCGGGAGGGCAGGCTCAGAGAGCAGGAGCAATGAGGTCCCCTCCCAGCTCTGGCCCAGCATGACCTTCCTCTCCTTCTCCCTCTCCCTCTCCCTCGTCCTCTCTCTCCTTCTCCTCTTCTCTCTCGTGTTTTAGAATTAGAAAGCCCTGCAGAGTACGAGACCGCTGAGGAGGAACTGGGAGAGCCTAACCTTGGAAGTAGCCAAGGATCCCAGAATGACCTGAGGGACAAGAGGAGGCCTAGGGGGACAGGTGAGCCGGAAACCAAGCAGCAGCCCCCAGCCGACATGACTCCTCCACCACTGCTCTTAAGGCCCCAGGGCTTTGGGTCACCACGACTCCCCCAGAGACCCAGTCCTCCAGGGAGTGAACATTTCTGGTTTGCCAGCCCCATATGGAAAAACGTTGCTGAAATACTGAGCCCCAAGAATTCTGGCCTCGGGAATTTCAGCACCCACCTCAGTGAATGCTAAGGTTCCCACCCTCCACCAATCACGACCTCAGGTCCTACTTTGTACCCAGGAGTAGCAGCCCTCAGCGACCTCCAAGACTGTTTCTCCTGGAGTCTGGAGTTGGAATGGCCTAACCCAGGACCCCGGGGACTCCCAGAGTTCCCAGCTCCCAGTGCTCTCCCCCCTTGCCAGGACCTTCACCACTACTGCCTCCGTTTGCCCCAGAGGAAGAGGAGGAGGAGGCGGCGGCGGCGGCGGTGGTGGCGGCGGCCAGTGAGGAGAATAGTAGCTACGAAGCTTTGGACTCGGGACCAGAACGCGGGTCACAGCGAGGCCGGGACCAGGGCGACTCGGTATCCAGCAAGGTCAGCTCTCAGTTGAAAAGGGGCTGGTGGACGAAACCATCAATCTGAGCTCAAGATGTGCCCGGCGGGGCGGGCCTCGTGTAACAGCAAGCACCCCAGCACACCCAGGATGGCTGCTAGCACAGGTTCTTAGATCTGCTTTTCTAAAGGAAAGCAACGCAAAATGGGTTAACAATCTTGCTTTAATTAATCAAATACCATTTACCTAGTTCAGGGGAAAAAGTCGGCACCCTGAACTTCAGAGAATACAAACAGAAGTTACCAACAAACAGAAAAA
>CM053582.1:69591665-69634651 GCA_028627135.1 Pseudochirops cupreus
AATCACCAGGCGAGACCCCCGCCTCCCCGGACCCCCAGGCCTCCTCAGACCCCTGCCCACCTGCAGCAGCATCTGCTCACACAGGCCCCGGTTCTCCTCCTCGGCCTCAGCTCTGGCCTCCTCCCTCAGCTCTGCAGCCAGCAAGGAGCTGTCCCGGCCTGGGGCCGAAGCCATGGTCTCTGGGAGGGGACTTCGCGCATCCAAGCGTGCTTGGAGATCCTCGGGCTGGACAGCCTGCGGAAACACTGCCAGGGTTCAGGGATCCTGGGGAATGGGGAGACGGGACCTTCCTTCTCTGGACTGCCCCTCCCCAAACCTGAGCGGGGACCCCTCCCCCCATCCAAGCTGCCCCCTGGCAGGGCGTGACCCCAGGTGACTCAAGGGGCCACCACCTCCTCCCTTCCCCAGACAGGCCTAAAGGAGGCTCAGAAACTCCCAGTCAAGCTTGCTCCTGGGGTCCGAGGAGAGGCTGTGAGGGGCCTGCTGCAGGGTCCACTCCTAAAGCACGCCTAGAGATCGCTTGTTGTGAAGGGTGAGCCACGTGGGCAGGGGGCTGGGGTATTCAGCGCCCTCTCCTCCCTCCTTTCCTGGCCCCAGACCTAAAGCTCGCTTAGAGATTCTCGGCTCTACTCTGGCAGGACGGGACGCCTCGGGGGGCCTGTGGGAACTGGGGGAGACTCCCCTCTCGCCAGAACCCCTGGGGCTCCCGAGTCTAAAGAATGCTTAGAGATCCCAACTCTCTCCAGGTACAGAAAGGGCAGCCGGGGTACTAGAGGTGGGGAGGCGGGCCTCATAAACAAACTGCTCAGACCCTCCCAGACGCCTCCCAGACGCCTCCAGTCACACTTCTGGTAGCTGGCAGGGGCTGCAGTCGCCTAAGAAGCCGCACGTCGGGCCGCATGCCACACTTCCCGTGCACGGCCCCGCCTCTTCCGGCCACACTTCCGGGAGGCCTCGCGAGCCAATGGGAGGCTGCCGCGGGAAAGGGAGGCGGTGCTCCGCGGATTGCTAGTAGAGCGCTGGGGCAGCAGCCTGGGAGGCTGGCGGATGGCATGGCGGCGGCGGCAACGTTGCATGGGGCGTCCAGCGCCCGGGACATCTTCCTCTCTCTGGACTACGGGCCTGCGCCCGAGAGCCCCTCGCTGGCGCTGGTGAGCCCAGCAACGCGTGCACCCCCGGCCCTGGCTCCCCGGGCTCAGAGGCCGAGCCCGCCTCGCTTGTCCCCCCGCGCCCCCTCACCCAGTGTACCCCGCTCACCCCTGCCCAGCCCCGTTTGCCGCGTCCCCGTACCCAGTGCACTCCAGCCCTGCTTGGCCTCTCCCCCTCACCCCGTGCACCCCTGCCCAGCCTCACCTGCCCTCCCTCTCCCGCCCCATGCCCCGGCACCCAGTGCACCCCTGCTTGTCCTCCCCCTCGTACCCCTACAGTGCACTCCCAGCACCCCTGCTCAGCCCTGCTTGTCCTCCCTCTCCCCAGTGCACCCCCTGCACCCTAGCCCAGCCTCACTTGTCTCCCTGCACCTCAGACAGTATAACCAGTCACACCAGGTCCCTCTTTGTGTCCCTCTACCTGTGTGTCCTAGATAGGGTTGCCACCCACAGTTTAAGGTGCTAAAGGGATCAGTGAGTGGAAAATGTTTAAGAAGGCCTTCCCTAACCCTGGGCGCCAGACCCTGTGCCCTGTTTGCACCGGCTTGCCACTGAGACCAAACCTCACACCAGAGCACCCTATCCCCTGTGCCCTAATCCCAAGCCCTGCTTACAGCCATTTCCCCAAGACTGCAGCCCTGCTTGCCTGTCCTGCACCATGGATCCTGAACCACGCTTGCCACACATGCACTCTGTCCTTTGGACCATGGGTACATCCTAGCACCCAGAACTGTAGACCCTGCCCTGTGTACCTCCCCAGGATTCTAGGGCTGCCCTGTGGGCCCTTCACCTGTTCCTCACAGTTTTTCTTCTCTACCCTGGGCAGTGCCAGACCTGTGTTCCCCTACCCTGGTAGATGCCAGTCCCTGGACCCTGGGCCCTACATACTCCTTCTGTCCCTCAGACTCTTGCCCTGAGCATCCCATCCAGTCCTATGTTAATTATGCCTAGGTGCCAGGGCTTGTGGGGCCTTCTCAAACTGTGCCCTCCCTGGCCTATTGGGAGTGGGCAGGTACCTGCATGCCTCCTGGTTTGGAAAGCTAGAGGCTCAAACTCCCTACCCTGGTCTCAGTATTTAGGTATCACAGCCCAGAGACTGTGACTTTGATCCAACTCTGTCTGAAATCTTCAGAATCTTCTCCATCCCCACCCCCAGGGCTGAAGGTTCTGGGCTCTAATTTCCCTCCAGATGCTAGCCTGGGTTTCTTGGAGGCCGGAGGCACTGGCCCCCTGAGACCCTTAGAGGGCAGGTATGTGAGAAGCCTGGATCCTGACACTGCCCCATTTCACTCAGGCCTGGCTGGACACTCAAGGCTCAAATCTGGGCCACTTTGTGAATGGAAAGTGGCTGAAACCTGAGGGCCAAGGCACTATCAGCTGTAGGGACCCATCTTCAGGTATGAGGGCCCCTGGGTACCAGTGATCTCCTCTCTCCAGGAATCCTGGCTCCCAGCTTGTCACTAAGTGACCTGGTCACTCTCCCCCCTCACCCCCCTGGTCCTCAGGGATGTTGGATACCCTTGTTTGGGGGACGGGAGGTGGGGCAATTATGTCCTATAGATTCTGAGAGCTCTGTGGCTAGGCGAGTTCCTGGCCAACTGCTTCCAGGCCAAGAATGAAGATGTGGCTTTGGCTGTGGATGTGGCTCATCGGGCTTTTGAAGGGTGGAGCCAGCTTCCTGGGGCCACACGTGCTCAGCACCTGATTAGGTAAGGGGACCCCAAGCTTGGCTCCCCTACCTGGCTCTTCAGGGAATGGAAAGAAGAGTAGGGCAAATATAGATTCCTGCCCTCTTTGGGATAACCAGCCTTCAGAACCCAGAGGAGCAGCTCTTCCCTGAGCCTACTAAGCAAACAAAAGGAAACAGTCCCTGGCCTCAAGGAGTGTCTACTCCTTTGGAATGTAATCTTTCCCAGGAGTCTTTGGGGGAGCCAGGACCCCTGGAGGAGTGGGTAGGGACATGAGCCAGAGGCTGACCTCACTGGTCCTTCTCATCCCCCAGGCTGGCAGAGACGATCCATAAGCATCAGAAACTTCTATGGATTCTTGAGGCGCTGGCATCCGGCCGCGTGGTGCGTGAGGTCCGGGATGGGGACATCCCTCTGGCCCATCAGCTGCTGCAATACCACGCGTGCTGGGCCCAGACTCAGGAGCAGGCCCTCTCAGGATGGGAGCCCGTGGGTGAGAGCGCCCAGGACCTCGAGTGTTCCAGCACTTTCTCCTGGGCCTGCCCCATACCAGCGTGCACGATGCAAACCCTGCTCTTCCTTTCCCAGGAGTGGTAGCCATCATCCTCCCACCAACATTCTCCTTCATTGAGATGATGTGGAGAGTCTGTCCAGCCCTGGCCGTGGGTAAGTCAGGGCCAGAGGATGAACCTCTAGGGCCTACCCCAGACTCTTGGGTGATTGGAAAACGTGCTCCCATCAGAAACCTCTGGGTTGGGAGGATTGCTCGGGCCTTCATCTGTCCCAGGGCTGAGGCTCCTAGGAAGGACGAGCCAGGACCGGACCCCACCCCCCTTTTCTTTTTGGGGCCTCTCTGTTTTCCACAAACTCGCCTCCTCTATCTTTCCTCCCCTTCCTGGCCGAACTCCTTGAAAAAAATGGGCTACCGTTGCCTCTTTCGCCCTTCCTCTCAATCTTTTCTAGACCCTTGCAATCTGGTTTCTGTGCTCATCATGCCACTCTCTTCAGCATTTAGTGACCTCTCGGTGGCCAGCCTTCTTCTGAGCCCTTCTCCCTTTGATGCTGTGGTGACCCCCAAGGCCCACTCTCTCTTCTCCAGGTCCCCTCCGGTCCTCCTCCTCCTTCTCTGACTGTCTCCCTTGATGGCTCCTCCTCCAGACCACATTGTTCTGGACCCTCCTCTCTCTTGACACGTTCTTCCTTGGTGACCTCATCAAGGACTTGGATTCCAATTTTGTCTCAGTGCAGCCCAGATCTGGGCATCCAGCTCTCCTCTGTCTGCCCCGCTGGATGTCCCATAGGGACTTCAAATGGTACATTGAAAACAGAACAAATTCTGGACCCTTTCGAAGTCTCTTCACCTCACAACTGAGGCCACCACTGTTCTCCCATTAATAATAACTAATAATATTAATAACAGCACTGTTCTAAGTACTTGACCAAACCTACCCTATCTATCCTTACAGCCCTGAGAGGTAGGTACTATGATCAGCTCCATCTTACAGTGAGGGAGACTGGGCAAACAAAGCTTAAGTGATTTGCCCAGGATCACACAGCTAGTAAGTGTCTGAGGCTGGATTGGAAGTCCAGGCCCAGCGCTCTATCCACTGAACCACCTAGCTCCCCATGTCTTGGGCTTCCAACCTTGGAGGCCTGGACTCCTCATTCTCGTGTCTCATGTGCAAGCTGAAGGCCTATGATTTCACCTACAGCCAGCCCGTCTCTCCTCTGACCCCCGCGGCAGCTGGTGCAGGGCCTGGACACCTCAGGCCTGGACGATGGCCACAACTGCTTGGGCATTGGCTGCCTTGAGTCTCCCCCCTTTCCAGTGCATCCTCTCTTCAGCCACCAAAGCAGTTTCCCTAAAAGTGCTCGGTCAGCCATCACCCCCTACTCCCTGGGTGACTTCCTGGGGCCTCCTAGCTCCTCTTGGCGTTTGAGGTCATTGCCAATGTGGCCTCTGCCTGCCTGCTTAGCTTCCCTCAGCATCTCTCTGGGGGCCAGCCTTCTCTGTCCACATCCCTCCCACCATCCTCCCTCTTTTTGCCTTGGCAGCCCAGAAATGGGCTTCTTCCTTCCTTCCCTTCAGCTGCCTAGAAGGCATTCTGTGTTGTCTCCTCCATGCTTAAGAGTTCATGGGGGACTTTCCTGGCTTGTAATGGCTTTTTTGTAGTGGTTTATTGTTTGGCTCACTCACTGATTTTTGGCCTCCACGCCAGGGTGTACTGTGGTGGTCCTTGGAGGCCCAACCTCTCTGACTTCACTGCTTGTGGCCCAGCTGAGCGAGGAGGCTGGGCTGCCTCCAGGTGTCCTCAATGTGGTCATGGGAGCCACCTCCCCAGAGATCTTGCACCCTACCCTGCCAGGCATTGCCAAGATCACTTTCTGTGGAACTATAGAGGTACGGAGTGGGGACATAAGGTTTGGCAGGGCCTTAGTGTCCTGGCTGGGGGTGACCTGTAAATGCCTAGGCAAGGTGCTGAGTGGTTGGGGTCCTTTCCCCCAGGAAGGCAAGGCCCTGCGTAAGGCGCTAGCTGGTAGCAGCGCCGACCTCTCCCTGAGCCTGGGCACAGAGTCTCTGCTGGTGATCACAGATACAGCCGACCTGGACTCGGCAGTGGAAGGGGTGGTGGATGCAGTCTGGTCTGACCGCAGCCCGGTGAGTCGCCCCTGGAGGGACAGCTGTGTGTGTCCTGCTGCCTTTCCCTTGCGGCTGGTAAGCGTGGTAGAAGATGGGAAGGGGGCAGAGCAGGGTGGCCAGGCTATAGGAAAAGCTCTTCCCAGACAGCCCAGCTGACCTGGCTTTTGGGCCTCAGGGTGGGCTGCGGCTGCTGGTGCAGGTGTGTGAGTGGGAACGAGTCCTGGAGAAACTCAAAGCCCGCATGTGTAGGGTGCGTCAGGGCTGGAGCTTGGACTGGGCTGTGGACATGGGCACGCCTGGGGGCTCTGCCTGGGAGAAAGCCCAGAACTACATTCAGGAAGCCCAGAAGCAGGGGGCACAGGTAAGGAGCCTGGAGGGGACTGGGACGTGGGCATAATGGGCTGGGGAGATGCCAGGGGCGGGGGGGGCACGTGGATTAGATTGATGGCTCCTGCCTTCTCACTCCTTCATGCAGATATTCCAAGCTGGGGATGGCCCCCCAAACAGCCCCTTCTTTCCTCCGACATTGATCTTGGGTCTGGCCCCCGCAAGCCCATGTACCCAGGCCGAGGTGAGCAAGCCCCCTGGGTGGGGGACGTCCCAGGCTTGGCCTCCACAGCTGGCCCAGTGACCAGAAGCTTGTGGGAGCAACAGGACGTGGGGACACCCAGACACCGTGGGAGCCTGTGGTTCCTCAGTCTCCCAACCTCTCTTCCCATGGTGGCTGCAGGTGCCATGGCCTGTGGTTTTGCTCTTCCCGTTCCGCACAGCAAAGGAGGCACTGGCTCTAGTTAATGGTACCCCTCGAGGGAGCAGTGTCAGCGTGTGGAGTGAACGGCTCACATTGGCCCTGGACCTGGCCTATAAGTAAGGAGCCCCCAGACCCTGGGCAGGTCACTTTGCCTCTGCCTGCCTCAGTCTCCCCCTCTGTAAAATGGGAGTTGTAATAGCACCTACCTCCCCGGGGGCTGTGAGGGCCATGTGTAGGTCCTGGCATGTAGGAGGGGTACATAGGAAGTACATGTCACTGTCGTCATCATCCTTCAGGGCCCCACTTCTCATGCCCTGGGCGGGGGGGGGGGGTCTCTTAACCTCCTGCTGACCTTGCTCTCATTCAACAGCATCCGCGGGCCCTCAGGCTCACAGCCTTAGTCCCCTCTGCCCCTAGCTGTTTTGTCCAGGGCTCCCCAGATCATCTCACACAGACCCCCCACTTTCCAAGTCTGTATCTCTATCTCTGGGTGTCCCTAATGGTCTCTGCTCCTGTTTCTGTGCCAGGCTCCAAGTGGGCACTGTTTGGATCAACGCCCATGGACTGAAGGATGCAGGCGCCCCTGTGGGTGGCTGCAAGGAGAATGGGTCATCCTGGCACGGGGGCCCTGACGTGAGTGACCCTCATACCCCTGGCCCTCAGTCAGCCTCCTTTCTCCCTGGGGGGTTGTCTGTTCCCCTAACTGGTGCTCACCCCTGGCTCCCACAGGGCCTCTATGAGTACCTCCGCCCTGTGGACCTTCCTCCCTGGCCTGGAGGGCCCTCAGAGAGCGTGGACTATGACAAGTTTGGCCTGTCTGTCCCACCTGTCCTGCCGTCTGGCCCTGCGGCCTCCTCCCCCAGGTTAGTTCCCCACTCCCCCAAACCCTCCTGCTTAGGCCTCTGAGGGGGATTCCAGAGCAGGGCCTCAGAGCAGAAGTCTCGGGGTCCTCACCACAGCCCCTCCCTTCAGCATGACTGTCCCATACGGGGTCTTTTTGGCCGGCTGCTTCCAGAATCCTGCCAGCCGCAGTTCAAGGCCCATCCTGGGCTTCAGTGGGAACGTCTACGCATACGTGGCGGAGGGCAGTGCCAAGGACATCCGAGTGGCTGTGGAAGCAGCACACCAGGCAGCAGCCCTGTGAGTGGAGTGATGGGAAGCAGGTGGGCTGGCCCCAGCCCCCAGGGCCATCCTCACCCCACCTCTCTCCTCCCTGTCTGCCAGCTGGGCCAGTCGGGTGCCAGGAAGCCGGGCATCAACCCTGTGGGCACTGGCTGATGCATTGTCCCAGAGGAGCCAGGCGCTAGTGGAACAGCTGACTGAGGTGATAGGCATCGACCTTGCAGGTGCTCGCACTGAAGTGGTGCTGAGCGTTGCCCGGCTGCGGGCCTGGGGAGCACAGGTCCATGCCCAAGGAGCTGGCCTGCATGTGAGCCTCTTCTCCATTCCTGACCCCATCCCTCAGTCTCCCACCCTGCCCCTCTGACAGTCCCCTGACCCTGTAACCTTCTTCCCTACAGAGTGCTGGGCACCAGGGGCCTTTTCTGCGCCTTCGAGAGGCCCTGGGAGTGCTAGGCATCATCTGCCCGGAGGAGCGGCCCCTGCTCGCCTTCGTGTCCCTCCTTGCCCCAGCCTTGGCCTACGGCAATGCTGTCATTATGGTACCCAGTGGGGCCTGTCCGCTGCCGGCCTTGCAGCTCTGCCAGGTACTGGGCCCCAACTGCCCCTGCTGCCCGCCCCCCCCAGCCTTTCCTTCCCTCAACCCCACTGTCACCTGAGTGCCTTGCTTAGAGCTGTAGCTTGCCTCCAGTGACCATTTCATCTATCAGGAGATGGTCTGCCTGCTCCCACCTGGGTTGGTGAATGTGGTGACAGGGGACCAGGACCACCTCACCCGTTGTCTGGCCCTTCATCAGGACGTGACTGCCCTGTGGTATTTCGGCTCTGCCCAGGTACTCCCCCTTCCCGGCCTGTGCCCCTAGCATGTCCCCAAGGCCCTTTCCCAGTGGCCAGGGATGGTTGGACCCAGCGGCCTCCGAGACCCTATCTAGCCCAGAGATTCTGAGACTAGGCCCCAATCCCAGCCCTGCCCCTGCCCCTTTGTGACTTCAGCATCTCTTTCCAGGGCTCCCGGTTTGTGGAATGGGCCTCGGCTGGGAACCTAAAGGTGATATGGGTGAACAGGGGTCAGAGTCGATCCTGGGACCAAGAGACAGAGGGGGCTGGACCCGAGCTGTGCCTTCGGGCAGCCCGTACTAAGGCTCTTTGGCTGTCTTTGGGAGACATCTGAGCCACCCCCCTCCCTCCTTAGTCCTGCAACCCAAGGCTGCTGGATGTCTGGAAGGATGGAACCAAACTTCCCCACGGAGCCCAGACTTGTCCCCTTGTTGTGGTCCCCACCTCAATAAATGATCTGATGTGTACTCAGTACTCTGAGGAGAAAGGAGTGGGCTGGAAAGGGGTCGGAGAGCCCAGGGCTCATGGGAGGCTCTAAGGCCTCCTTCCCTGGGCAGTATCTCAGACCAGGGCCCTCCAGCGTGTGTTTAGAGACTTCCTGGGGGGGTAGCCTGGCCATCGTGGAATCCTTCCAGTTGAGAGGAAGCCTCTTGGGAGGAGCAGCCTCTGTTGCTGGCCCCCAGACCCTCCAGGCTCCTCAGTGTGCCCTCTGGTGCTAAGCAAAGCAAACCCACTCCCCAGCTCCAGCAAGCTGACCTTCTGTTCTGGAGGCTGAGCATTTTCAATGCCTTCATCTTTGGAAGACCTGAACTGGAGGCCCGTTGCCCTGCTCTGGAAACCACCAGCTTCTCGGGACCCTTCTCAGGCCAATTCAGACAGGGTATGGCCAGGGCAGCCCCTTGTTCTTGGGATTGGGGCAGGCAGCTCACTTTTCCTTTGGGCTCCTTGACCCTCTGTGCCTCAGTTCCACACCCCACCAGGCATTAGTCTCTTGAATCAGAAGTCCCCTCTATCCCTCTGACTCTAGCCCCTCCAGTTCCATCAGTCTTTCTACATCTCAGTTATCCTGCTAGGCCTGGGGACATGGACAAGATTGAAGCCATCCCTGCTGTCCAGCGGCTGCCATTCTAGGTGGAAAAGGAAGGAGATGATGGCTGCCATGTTTCTACACAAAGTACTTTGAGAGGGGAAGCACCATTGGCTAATGAAAGAACTGGAAGAAGGTGGAGTTTGAGCTGAGCTCCAAAGGGAGCTGTAATTTCTAGCAGGCAGACATGGCAAGGAGGGAGGACATTCCCAGCATGGGCAGGGGGGGTGGCCTGGGGTGATAACCCATGCAAAGGCATGGTGGTGGGAGATGGGACGGTGAGAAGAACAAGGCCTTTTGGACTTAGACACAGGAGTTCCTGAAGAGCCATCTCACATAGCGAGTAATATTGAAAACGAGAGAAAAATCACAACTGATCAACACAGTGACAAAGTCTGAGACTCTGTACAATGTAACAGCCAGGGACCTGTGCTGTGCAGGGGCGGGCGGAGCTGGCCACCATCTCCTGCTACTTCTTTCCAGCCTGGCTGGTTCTCTGTCATTTTGTTACATTCGCTTTTTTTCTCTTTGTGTGTTCGTTCTTTCCCTCTGTTATCACTAGAGTTACTGTGTCTACATTCTCTTCGCTCTGCATTAGTTCAGGGAGATCCTTCTAGGCTTCTTTGTATACATTCCCAACTCATGCTTTATTATGGTGCTGTGATCTATTACATTACATACCACAATGTGTTTAGCCATTCCCCAACCTATGGGTACCTACTTTGTTTCTAATTCTTTACCAACACAAAAAGTGCTGTGACAAATATTTTGGTGTACATCCATGACCTCCCTGAAATTTAAGCCTAGTGTAATGTACTTTCTGGGTCAAAGGATATGAACATTTTAGTCAGTGAATTTGCATGATTCCAAACTGCTTTCACAAAATGGTTTGACAGCTTCACCAACAATGTACTAGTGCAGTGTGAAGGGTTTGAAGCAGTCAACAGCAGTGGGTATTTCACCTGTGAAACAACAGAGGTATTCAAGTCTTGAGAGGGCAGTAGTCCACGGCCAATCTGTAGCACTTCTCATCTGCTTATATTGTTCCCATCTCCTTTCTCTGAGTCATGTACTCCCTCTCCCAACGTTTTTAGTGAATCTCTGTGTCTATCCCTCCATGCTGATACCTTTGCTTCTCCTCTCCTCTCCTCTCGATATTTCTTCTCTTCCACCAGCTATCTCTTTGACCATAGACATTGGGCTTTCACCTTCTGCCATTTGGGCACTGTCCCTCTGGACTCAAAACCAAGAGTTTTAGAGATTCCCCAGTCGAACTCCCTCCTTTCTCAGAAGGGGGTAGAACCTTGGATAGGGCTGAGAGTAGGGTTAAGGTAGTAGAGCCTCTGCAGAGGCTACAACACAGCGCTAGAACCCAGACCTCCAAACTCCCAGCTGATTCAGGTCTGAGGATGGACCCAGGCATCCCCTGCCTCCTGCAGCTCAACTCAAAGCCACCAGAGGGCTCCTCCCCCATGGATTCCCAAACTTTTCCCCAAAATATCTTTCACTTTCGATCTCTGATGTCTGGGCCCAGACCTGCCCTGGGCCTTCCCGGCCTGGACAGGGACCCTGGTGCGGGGCTGGGACAGCATGCCTGGATCCCAAAGGGGACAGGAGAGGGAACGCCTGGGTCCCCAAGGGGTCTGAGAAAGGGGGAGTGCCTGGGTTCTTGATGGGGCTAAGATAGGAAGGGCTTGCCTAGATCTCCATTAGGGGTGGGGGGACTGGCTACCTGAGGAAGGGGGAGGGGATGCCTGGGTCTCCAAGGGGTTTGAGAAAGGGGTTGCCTGGGTTGCCACGGGAACTGAGGCATAGGATGCCTTCCTGGAAGGTTGGGCATGATTCACAGTAATGAGGCAGGGGCAGGAAGTGGGGTGGGGGAGGAAACTTAGCCACATGAAGGGGCTGGGGGAGGGCACCCGGACGCCTGGGTCCTTGGCTGAGCCGGCTCTGTCCCCCCCAGGGCCCGGCAGCGGCATGAGGGGCCCCAACTCAAGATGACCGGCCCAGCCCCAGCCTGGCCCCTCACTGTGCGTATTCCTGACAGACAAGGATGTGGGAGGCAGAAAGAGGGGGAAGAAATTGAGATAGGGAAGGGAGTAGCATCATCAGTACTGAGGAGGAAGGAAGACAGATACAGATGCAGGGATGGGCAACCAGGAGGAACAAGGCCAGATGAGAGAGACAGGGATGTGAGGACATGGTTGTGGGACAAACAGACGGTGATGGGGAGAAAGGTAGGCAGAGGCAGGAGAAAGGGAAACAGGGTCAGGGACAGAAGAGGTAGAGCCACAAAGTGCTCAGAAAAACAGGAGAGAAGAGGAGGGAGATATGGGAGACAGAAACACCAACAGGACCAGGAAAACTCAGGGGAAATGGGAGTTAAAGGCAGAAGCAGGGAGACAGGAGAAAGAGGCACAGGAGTGGGGCAAAAGGGAGGCAGAGCAGGCTCCGGCCAGAACGGAGGAGACACATCCAGACAGAACCAGCACTGAAGCAATGCAGAGTCAGGGTGAGGGGCCCGGGCCCTGTCCCCAGCTCTGCTTTCCCAACACCCCAGGCCTCCAGGCTGCTGCTCCTGCTGCTCCTGCTGCCCCCAGTCGCCTCCACTGCCAGCACTGATGATAGCTGCACCTTTCCTGATAGCCCCATCAGCTCCACCTTCGACCTGGCCATCATCGCCTTGGTGAGAGTCAGGGGCCCTGCTCCTGCTGCCTCCCTGACTCTCTACACTTTGCTCTTCAACGTTCTGTCTCCATCTCTGACCCTCTAGATTTATTTCTCCACATGTCCCCCAGTCTATAAATCTCTGAGTCTCCTCTTCTTAATATGTCTAGTCTCTCCAAGATTCCCTATCCGTGAATCTCTTTCTCTTAATTTGTCTCTGTGTGGAGTCCAAGTCTCTATTTCTCTCAGATTGGGAATACAAAGGGATTTCTGGCTTTTCTTTTCCTGTCTCTCACCTAATCCCAGAGGCTGGGGTGGGAGGTGACAGGAGGGAGGGCCCTGATAAGCGTCTCTCCCTACAGTCTGACTACATGCTCAAGGACTACCCAGTGGATGTCCCAGATAATCTTCAGGTGGTGAGTCCGGGGGGAGAATGGGGTGGGGGTGGAGCCAGATGTCCCTACTCCTCACCCCCTCAAGGACTGAGACATTTGGGCATTTCTCCCTAGGATGAGCAGTGTTGGGCCCTGTGGCACCTGGCCTTGGCCAAGAAAACCCTGGAGCGCCTGAAGCTGGTAGCAGGGAGCAGACTGCAAGAGCCCCTGGAGGCTGTGTACACCGAGATCAACTTTGTCCAGCAGTGCATCAACCAGGTCAGTCCCTTGCTCTGCCCCCTAAAGCCCACCACAGGGACAAGAAGGGATGTGCCGGCCTCAGACCTGGGCAGTTTGGCTGGGACGTGAGGCCTTTGTCAGCCATCCCAAGCTGTTGCCAGGGCTGGTTCTGGGGGGGGGGGGAATTGGTATGGTGTGTGACACCCCCCGCCTCCCTTCCTCGGCTCCCCAGTCCTTTCCCAGCTGTCTCCGTTTCCGTAAAGCCAACATCTCTCAACTCCTCTCGGATGTCTCCAAACACCTGGGGGCCCTGAAGACTCACATCACTCGCCAAAGCTTCCAGCCCTGCCAACAGTATCGCTGCCAGCCAGGTGAGGGGCCCAGATGAGAACCTCCTCCCTTTGGAGGGAGTACTAGGGCTCCCAATGGGGAGGGTGGGACTCGGGGCTGCACAGCCAGTAGGAAGCACTCCACCTCCTCCCCAGTACTCTTCTCTCCCTTCCCACAGAGCCCTCCACTGTCTCCACACTCCCCTCACCTGGCAGTCTTGGAGCACTGGGAAGCACCCTGAGGCCACCCCAGCCCTCTAACTTCCATCTGCTGTCCCTGGGGGTGCTGCCAGTCCTGCCAGTACTGATCCTGGTGGCTGCCTGGAGGTGTAGACAACGGAAGAGGCAAATGAGGCCATCAGCATCCCCCAAGTCCCCAACACCCCAGGTGAGCTTGGCTCAGCTCAATGTGGGTGGGGTCATGGGGGCTCCCCACCATGCACAGAGACAGCAGCTGATTCCACGCCTGGGGGCCGTGGCTAGGGCTCCCCAGACTCTGTCCCCCAGGATATGCAGTTGATGGTGTTCTGAAAGAAGATGTCTGGAGTGCCTTGAAGGCCAAAAGCAGGAGCAGGGACCACCTCCTGAGGAAGCCTTCCATAAACAACCAGCTTAAGACCATAAGCAATCCAGTTTAAGACTGGCCTCATTGGCTTCTCCTTCCATCAGCCTGAGTCACTGGAGGGGCACCTTCTCTCGCCTCCGCAGGCTACCTTTAGGCCAGCCCACCCCCTGTACAAAGCTCCGACCATGTATATAAAACGTTCTCTAATGGCTTTTGTTGGGTGGAATCTGTGGACAGAGACAGGCCGAGGCAGGAGATGATGCCCTGGCCGGCCTCGGACCCCCGATTTGGAGGCCGGTCACCGGCAGGAGCCGTGACCACACAGAAGAGCCCCTGGAGGGACTGGGGGCGAGGAAGCGGTTAGTGGGGACGGAGCTTCGGGGGTCTCTGAGGGGAAGGACTGCCAGGACTCAGAGAAAGGGGTCCCTCCCCACGCCGCGCCTCATGCCCCTTGACTGTGTCCAGACGCAGAATGGGTTTGCTGCAAGGGCAGGGAGTGAGCTTCCCATCTGGAGGTCTCCAGCAGAGGCTGCACGGCCAGGTCCCCACGAAAAGCCCGGAAGAGTCTAGTGAGAACTATTCACTCTCGTGCAACATAGGGGGAGGGGAGGAAACTGACGCCACGCTCCGGGCCCACGGCTGGTAACTAAGCAACCGCAGCCTGTTACGCCTAGTTACGGCCCTGAAGGCCGCTCAAAAGGGCCGAGAAAGGCGAGAAGGACACGGTCGGCCCTGCAGCCGCTCACATGGAGGGCCGGCATGGACGTGCGTATGGGGCGCATCGCCCCTCACAAAGATGGCGCCGAAGGGGGCCCCCCACACAGACATGGAGGCCGGCATGCGCTCGGCGGCAGGACCACGTGAACCGTCCTCAGTCTGAAAAGTATCTGCCTCTGCGCCTGCGCCGAGCTCCAGTCGGCTCCGCGCGGCTACGTTCTGGGGAGCCCGCCCTCCCATGAGTCGCCGCGCCTGCGCTGCAGGCCCTCGCCGTCCCTGGGGGGAGGAGCGATGCGTTCTTCCACCTATGGGGAGCCGCGGCGGCCTTGCGTCACTTCCGGCGCCCCTGCGAGGTGGATAAGGAGACCCCGGAGTGGAAGAGCTTTTTCTTTTCCTGGGTGGCGTCGGCCATGGCAGACGGGCAGGTGAGCGTCCCGGCTTCGGTGGCGGTGCCAGGCTCCTTGAGGACCTGGGCGAGCGGCGGTGTGGCACCGCAGGGCCGCCCAGCAATGAGGGGCAGCGGGGGTTGAGCCGCGGTGTCCCCGTCTTTGCGTCTCGGTTCGGGCCCCGGCCTAGCCGAGGTTTCGGCCGCGGCGGGGGAGGGTCACGTGGCCCCGGGGTCCCGAGCTGGTCTTGACCACCGCGTCTCCTCCTGCTCCCCCAGGTCCTGGTGATTGACGGGCGGGGCCATCTCCTTGGTCGCTTGGCGGCCATCGTGGCCAAGCAAGTTCTCCTGGGTAAGTGCGGGGACGCGAGGTAGGAGGCGCGCGGCCGGAGCGCGGCGAGGCCGGTGATGAGGAACATTCACCATCTTTCGTTCGAGTCTCACGACCATGAGACCAAACCATGCACCGCTCTGAGGCCTGGCCCGGCCCTCTTCCTTCCCCCCCCCCCCCAGATCCTCATCCTCCTTCTGTCCGGCCCTGAGCCAGCCTCTTGTCCCCCACCCAGGGCGGAAGGTGGTCGTGGTTCGCTGCGAAGGCATCAACATTTCCGGAAACTTCTACAGGAACAAGCGTGAGTCGAGAGGCCCTGGTGGCCGTGGTTGGGCTGCTGGCAGTGATGTCCTTTTTCACGATGGTCTGCAGAGGCTCCGACCAAGGGCTGCTGTTGATTCTGCCTTACGGCACGGCTGATGCCAGCGCTTTGGAGGGTGCTGCTTCGGGCGTGGGGGGTGGGGGAGAAGGCCAACTGAGCACCCTTGTCTCAATTTACTCTCCCCCCCAGTGAAATACCTGGCCTTCCTCCGAAAGCGAATGAACACAAACCCTTCTAGAGGCCCTTACCACTTCCGAGCCCCCAGCCGCATTTTCTGGAGGACAGTCAGAGGTGAGGGCCTGCCTGTGGTAGTTACAGGACTGGGAGGTGGAGACTATGATGATGATGATGTTTATCACATGTTCGAGTTCTGCCGACCATGAGATGAAAAGATCCATGCACCTCCATCTGAGATCTCTGGGGAGGGGCAGGGATTCTGGTGCTGAGGCTCTGAGAGTTCTAGCTTTAGCTTCTTATCATCCACTGTTTTCCTAGGGATGCTTCCCCATAAGACCAAGCGAGGGCAGGCTGCCTTGGAGCGTCTTAAGGTGTTTGATGGCATTCCTCCCCCATATGACAAGGTGAGCTCATCCAGAAGAGGGCTTGGCCTGGCGTCAGTGATGTCTCTTTTACCTACATTGTTTGATACCTCCTTGAGAAAAGCTTTGTTTTCTGAGACGCCTTCTTCCAGAGGGGCCCTGGGGTGGGAGGTGGGCTTCTCCCACATTGCTCTTTTGTACTCTCAATAGAGCACTGGCGTTTCCTGCCTCCTTATCTTCTCCCAGCATCCCTATTGTTCTGCCATCACTCATTGATTGGTTCCTTCCTCCTTGCAGCGGAAACGCATGGTTGTCCCAGCTGCTCTTAAAGTCGTCAGACTGAAGCCAACTAGAAAGGTGAGTGCAAATATGTGGCTGAGGTAGGGGATACAGTTTCAAGTGGGCAAGTCCAAGAAGTGATTTTTTTTCTTCCTTTGGGGGAGTGCTTTTTTCAGAACCCGAGATCCCTTGGTCTGGTTGGAAGGAAAAGGTACCCTGGATGTGACTTGTTAATCTATTCTCCATTCTATAGTTTGCTTATCTGGGGCGCCTGGCCCATGAGGTTGGCTGGAAGTATCAGGCAGTGACTGCTACATTGGAAGAGAAAAGGAAGGAGAAAGCCAAGATTCATTATAGAAAGAAAAAGAAGCTTACGGTGAGGTTTAGGTTATTTTTGGGGGGTGGGAAAGCCTCCCCCCTGGCAGATGATGTTTTTTCTCACGATGGTCTTCAGATGCCCCTGGGGTACTTGCTGACAATGCCACATGGTTCAGCTGATGCCAGAAGGGGAAGGTGCAGGAGGAGGAGGGCCCTAGTTGCCTAGTTCTTGGACCTGTAATCACAGTTCCGTGGTTTCTCCCACAGAAACTACGCAAGCAAGCTGAGAAGAATGTGGAAGGCAAAATCCACAAATATACCAAGGTGCTGAAGAAGCACGGGCTGCTGGTGTGAGTCCAATAAAGTATCGTCCGGCAACTGGATTCCTGGCTCCTCCTTCTGTCCCCTCTTGCCAAGCACTTCCATCAGGGGAGGGAGCCCTTTGGGGCCCCCCACACACACACACACAGCAAGCAGGGCTTGGGAGGATATTGAGTGTTACAGGCATGACAAGGCAGGATGTCTGTTCTGAGGTGGGATGCCTACCTCTAGTAAAGAGTGGTTCCCCTCCTGGGGCAAAGTGGACATGATAATGTTAGAGAGGGGCTAGTACAGATCTTGTGCTCCACCCAACATTGGGATGAGGGACCTTGGAGGGGAGGTCCTGTGGGGCTGAAATTCTCTTCAGGAGCAGAGCTTGGTCTCTGTACTGCTTTGTACCCATAGCCTGGGTGCTTAATAAATAAAATGGTGAATTTTTTAAAGCATATTTTGGTTAAAAGCCATTTAGGGCCCAGTGTTGCTCTTAAGGTTTTTGCTTCCTAACTATGGGGTCCTGTCAAGCTCTAGTTAAACCACCATAAATTCTTTGTGTCTCATTACCATTGTATCTGTCCTCTGCCAGTTTTTCTGACATCTCCTTCCGGACCTCAGGGATCCTTGTCCCCACCCTCAAGCTTGTAACAACAAACAAGGCTTTTCTGGAGTTTCCCTTTGCCTTTGGGTCCTCCTTCAGCTCCTGGAAACTGACCTATATGCTTTTGGGAGGGTGTCTTTGTATCATCCTCTCAAGCAGATATTAATTAAGTTGGGTGTGCTGTCTCCTTGATTAGCTTTAGGCCGACCTAAAACTAATTACCCAAGCTAATCCCATCCTTAACCTAGTTCTCTACAAGATATTAGCAACTTTCCCCAAGGAATTAAGACTTTTTCCTTTCCTACGTATGTTCCATAAAGTGTGTTTACAACATTTTATATCAAATCTCTCACATTACTATTTCTTTTTCTCAGACCCTTCATTGGAAATGACTAGTAGCCAGGAACTTTTCTTTGCCCCTTCTATATGCCTCAAAACCTCTTAGAACTTGTTAATAATGCTATATTCCATCTTCTGAAAAAATGCATGGTCCATTAATCAAAGGTGAACTCTAATGTAGGAACCCCTAGTCACAATCTTTACGTTGGCCCTGCTATGTAGGGTACCAAAAAGTGAAACTACCCAGTTTGCATTTAGAATGGAAGACTAGTGGCTAAAAGTTAATATGGGGTGTTTTGGGAAGGAGGGCACCACCAATTGGACAATGAAAAGATGTACAGGGCAGAGGCTGCTTTCTGTGGGTTTGCCTCATAAAGTGGGCAGAGAGGGCTACCAGGTGGCTGGAGACATGGCTTGGGGGCTGACAATGGGAGCCACTAGAGTAAGGAGTGCAAGGTTATGTGTGCTTCACTGTCAGCATTTTGGAGGACCTGAGACCAGAGTGGGACAGGAGGGGCCTCAATTGGGGTTCTGAGTGAAACAAGGGAGAGAGTGGGGCGTGGTGGTGGTGGTGGTGGTGGTGGTGGTGGTGGACCAAAACTCATGGCCCAACTTCACATATTTTGTGTGGAATTTTGGAAGAGGTCTGGGGGCAGTTCTCTTCTGAGAACTCTGTTGACTTTTAAATACTACGTAGGCAGTTGTTGGCATGAGAGGACAGTTGGGTTGTAAAAGGGCTGTTAGCCAAGCCTGAAATCTAAGCACAGATCTAATCTCCAACGTGATCTGTGTGACATGAGCAACTCCTAACTCATCCCTGTGGGCCTGGAGAAGGAAATGTCTGACCATTTCAGTATCAGCTCAGGAAAAATCCCACACCACTGAACAAGATGGAAGGCAGGGAAGAGAATGGGACTAGACGTTGACCTCGGAGTCAGAGTGAAAACTGAAGTGAGGACAAGGTGACCAAGTGAAGTAATGTGAAGGAAGGAACTAACAGATCCAGTGCAGGCTGGCCCCAGTCCGGTAAGGACAAGGGGCCACCTTAGGCAAGATGGTGAGGAAGGATGAGAGAGGGGCCAACACTTGGCATGAGGTGGGACTCCCACAGTGGCCCAATATCCTGCATTTAAACCCAGGCAGGGGCCTGACCAGTGAGGGGAGCAGTAGGATTGAGCAAGTTCCTTGGAGGAATGAAGAGGAGGGACAGTAATCTGCAAACTCCCTGAAAGCGGAAGGGTAGGAGGTCTTGTTCAGTCTGCAGTTGTGCCTGACCCTCCTCTGACCCCACTTGGGGTTTTCTTGGCAGAGACTCTGGCATTTGTTTCTTCGGTTTTACAGATGAGGAGACTGAGGCCAACAAGATTAAGTGACTTAGCCAGGGTCACACAGCCAGGAAGTGTTTCAGGTCACATTTGCACTCGCGTCTTCCTGACTACAGGCCCAGCACACTATCCAGTGCACCACCTCAGAGCCAAGTTTGGGCGGGCTGAGAGGCAGAGCCAAAGAATGACAAGTTAGTCAGGAATTCCTATTAAGGAAGTTGAAGAAAGTAAGCATGAGAGCCAGGTTAGGGCAATCCCTGTGTGGTGTGTGGCATGAACAGGCTATTCTTGGGATCTAAGGAGGGGGAAATCCCTGGGAAGCCAGGATTTGTAAGAGGGCAGGAGAGGGGGTGGAGGCAGGCACCCAGCTCAGTGACAGGAAAGGAGAGCCACCAGCTGCCACCCCCACCTCCCTTGACCTTCATTCTCTCCCTGATTCCTGGGGCCTTTCCCTCTGCCTACCACACACCTGTGCCTCCTCCCTTTCATGCCAAATGACTAAAAAAAGCTGTCTATTCTCCTGCCCTTCGCTTCCTCATTTCTCAGCCCTGCCCTTTGCAAATTGGCATCTGACTTAATCAACTCTCCAAAATCACAGCTTATTTAGATCCCCAGAACTGATGACCTTTGCTCAGGCCTCTCCCTTTGTGGTAGCTCTTCTAAGGTCTACTCTTTGTCAGTAAGCATTTAAGCTAGGTGGATAGTGTAGGCAGGAGGACCCGAGTTCAAGTGTGGCCTCAGAGACTAGCTGAGCACATCACAACTCATGGACTAAAAAATCATGAAGCTCCTGCCATGTGCCAGGCACCAAGTTAAGTGCTGAGGATACAGAGAAAGGCCAAAGACAAGTCCCTGCCCTCAAGCAGCTCCCCACGTGCAAAACTCACTAGCTATGTATGGAATAAATCATCCACGAGGGGAAAACACCCACATTAAGAGGGAATGGACAAGGCTTCCCAGAGAAAGCAGGATTTTCTTTGGGTTAGGACTGGCTTAGGAAGGGCTTCGGATGTCAAACAACATTCTGTATTTGATCCTGGAGGCAATGGGGTGCCCTACTGGACTTGCCTGATTGGGGGCAGTGGTGATGACATGGTCAGACCTTAACTTTAGGAAAATCCCTTCGGTGGCTGAATGGAGGATGGACTGGAGGCAGGCTGACCCACAAGTGGCTACTGCCACAGCCCAGGTGTGAAGGGCCGAGGGCCTGCCCCTGGGCGGGGGCAGGGTCAAAGGAGAGAAGGGGCCGTATTGGGGGAGATGCTGTAGAGGTGAAGTCTACAGGCCTTGGCCTCAGCTTGGATATGGGGGCAAGAGAGGTGTTTCAGGGTGATGACACACCTCCCTCTCTGTCTCTCATTCTGTCTTTCTCCTCAGCCCCCTTCTTTTAAGTCTCTAGTGAAAGTGTTTATGTAGCTTTACAAGCAATCTCATTTGATTCTCATAACAACCCGTGGGAGGCAGGTGATATCCTCATTTTACAAATGAGGAGACTGAGGATAAGGGTTTACCCAGGGTCACAGCGCTAGGAACTGTTTGAGGCTGTATTTGAACCACATCTTCCTCACTCCAAGTGTACCACAGTGCCATCTAGGGGCCTTTATGTTTTTAGGGGCCACTAGGAGGTGCTGCAGGGGATGAGTGCAGGGCCTGGAGTCAGGAAGACTTCCTAAATTCAAATCTGGCCTCACACATATACTAGCTGTGTGACCCTGGGCAAGTAACTTCACCCTGTTTGCCTCAGTTTCCTTATCTGTAAAATGACCCTGTGAAGGAAATGGCAAATCGCTCCATACCTTTGCCAAGAAAACCCCAAATGGTGTCAAACATCTGAACAACAACAAATACTCATCTTTCTACAATCTCACGTGGAAAGAAACAAGGTTTTATTAACCACCTATGTATCTATAAGATTTAAGAATATTGATCCATGGGGTGGCTAGGTGGCACAGTGGTGCAGTGAGTAGAGCACCAGCCCTGGAGTCAGGAGGACCTGAGTTCAAATCCGGCCTCAGACACTTGACACACTTACTAGCTGTGTGACTTTGGGCAAGTCACTTAACCCCAACTGCCCTCCAAAAAACAAAAGAATATTCATCCTCAAACAACCCTGGGAGGTAGGTGTTCTCATTAGCCCTATCTTACACGGAAACAGACAAGAGGCTTACTCAGGGTGCCTCACTGGTAAGTGTAGGAGGCCAAATCTGAACCCAAGTCTTCCTGATTCCAGGTGCAGCACTCCAGCAGCCACATATACAGAAAAGCATCTAAAGAGGGTAGAATGGGTTCACCACTGTACCACCAGTTCAAGGTCTCTGTGCAAATAACTCCCAGGTCCCATCCGTATCCAGCCCTAACCATTCTCCTTACCCATCTCCAACTGCCTATACAGGATAAATAATCAATATAGGGAAGACAATGGCATTAAGAGGGACTGTTGAAGGTTTCCTGGAGAAAGCAAGATTTTATCTTAAAATCTTAAAGGAAGTCAAGAAAGCTGGGAGGCAAAGATGAGGAGAGATGTCTCCCATCTCTAACTGCCTATCAATCAAACATCTCAACCTGGATGTCCTGCAGACATCTTGCACTCAACATGTCAGAAACTGACCTCATTATCTTTCCTCCCAACTCCTCCCCTGTTCTGAAATTCCTTCTGTATCATAGAGGCTACCACCATCCTCCCAGACACTCAGGTTTGAAACTTAGAGGTCTCCCAGACTCTTGACTCACACTCACTACATGTATCCAAACAGCTCCCTTCCCAACATCCCCTTTTCTCCACTCACACTGCAGCCACCTTAGGTCAGGAGTTCATGACCACTCTCCTAAACTACTGCAGTAGCCCTTGGCTTGGCTTCCCTGCTTTCTGTCTCTTGGGTCTCCACTTCAACCTTCAAAAGTAATTTTCCCAAAGCATGAGCTTGTCCACACCATTCCTTGGCTCAAAAACTTCCATTGCCCCTTAATTCCCTCCAGGACCAAATACAGAACCTTGCCTCAACCTGCCTTTGAAAGTGTATGACAAGTCCTTGCCCCTCCTACACGGTCGGATCCAGCAACAAGCACCGTCTACACTCCATCGCATCCTCTTTGCCTGGGCTGCTTTCCTCTTCATCTCTGCATCTCATTATCTCTATTTTCTCAGATCAAGCCCCAGCTTTTGCAAGAGGCCTCCCATTATCCCCTCCCCTAATGGCAAACTCCTCACATCACACTGAATTTACTTTGGTTTTGAAAATTAATTGTATTGATAACGTTTGTCCATGGATCGCTTACATAAGGCACCTAGGCAGGCGAGAGTCCTAGGCGAGGAGCCAGGAGGACCTGAGTTCAGATCTTAATCCCTGTTTGCCTTAGTCTTCTTATCTGTAAAATAGGATAACAGCAGCCCAGCCTCCAAGGGCTTCGGAGAGGACCAGATGAATCATTGCAAAGTACTTAGCGCAGTCTGGCACGCAGCAGGCTCCATATTAAGTGCTAACCATACGTTATCGCTGTTACTACATTTCCCCTCCTCTCCCAAAGAATAATTCTTAATAATAAATGATAAAAAAGAGGAAGAAAAAACTTTCTGCAAAACTACTATATCAAAAGAGTCTGACTGTATAGCCCCCAACTTTGGCAAAGGAGGAGGAGGCGACGAGATGGCAAAATCCTGCCAAGCCTCTACCAAGCGCACAGATCGCCAGGAGGAGGGAAAAGAGAGGACGCAGGACATTCCCACGGCACCCCCGTACTCCCCCACACCCCACGTGGCGCTTTACTTTCTCCGCCCCCTGGCCGGACACCACGTGTTCCTGCTCCGCTTCCCGGAAGTCCTGTGCCCCACCCCCTTGGTTCCGGTCTTGGTCCCCGCCTGCCCGCTCCGGCGTGTTGCGTCACTTCCTGTGCGGCCCTTGCATCGTGTTTAAGGAGACCCCGGCGGCGGCTTTCCGGCCTCTTTCCATCCGTTCGTCCGAGAGAAGAGGAGCCGGTGGCGAGCGAAGCGGCGGCATGGCGGACATCCAGGTGCGCGCATGCGCGGGCTCGGCCCGTGGCGGGGGAGAGGAGCCCCGCCGCACGTGGTCGCGGGGCCTCTGCGGGGCCCTGCGCCGTCTCTGTGTCTCTCTCCTGTCCCTGGGGGTCTCCCGATCGTCTCCCTGGGGCCCTCGTCCGTCCCTGTGGATGGCTCTTTGTCTCTGCGGGTCTCTGCGCTCTCTGTGTCTCTGGGGGCGCTCCGCCGGGCTGAGCCTCCCCGTGTGCCTCCCCCGCAGACGGAGCGCGCTTACCAGAAGCAGCCGACCATCTTCCAGAACAAGAAGCGGGTGCTGCTCGGGGACACGGCCAAGGAGAAGCTGCCCCGCTACTACAGGAACATCGGGCTGGGCTTCAAGACCCCCAAGGAGGTGAGCGCAGCCCCCGGGCCCCCTCCCTGCACCCTGCGCCGCCCCCAGGCCCTCCCAAGTCTCACCTCTCCTCTCCCCTCCCCCCAGGCCATCGAGGGCACCTACATCGACAAGAAGTGCCCCTTCACGGGCAACGTCTCCATCAGAGGCAGGATCCTGTCTGGTGAGTCAGTGGCCCCGTGGGAGGGGGCCAGCCCGGACCCCCGTCACACGGCCACCCCATCACTCTTACCTCCTCACCCTCAGGTGTGGTGACCAAGATGAAGATGCAGAGGACAATAGTCATCCGCCGAGACTACCTGCATTACATCCGCAAATACAACCGGTTTGAGAAGCGCCACAAGAACATGTCTGTGCACCTGTCCCCCTGCTTCAGGTGAGATGGTCCCCAGGCTCACTCTGAGGCCTCAGGAGGTGGCAGCTCTGGCTCTGAGAGGAGCCGGCCCCCACTGTGCGCCAGCCCCTGGGCTGGCTGGGGACCAGGAATCAGCCTCTGCCCTCCGTGGCCTCACACACACTGGGGGTGAAGCCAGAAAGCATGCCAAGCTTGTATGGAGACTGGAGATAACCAGCTTTGTGTGCCAGGGACTGCTAGGCCAGTTTGACTGGAATGGAAGGCCAGAGAGAAAAGGGGACTAGTCTAGGGTCACTAGGCGCCTGGGAAAATGCTCTGACAGGCCCTGTGGGGAGCACTGGACAGATCTGTCTCTCCTTGTGCTTTCTGAGGCAGGCAGGCCCTGAAGGACGCAGCTAGTGTCTGGGTCCTCCTGACTCCAGTGCTCTTCCCCCTGGGCCACCAGCTGTGTGTCCTGGATTGTAATCCAGTTCTCGCAAGGTCCTTTCCTGGATCTTGATTTGCCCTGCGTGTATGTTCTAGGAAATGAATCTGGGCCCTGCCCTTGGGCGTCTTCCAGTCTGAGTCTGAAGTGGCATCTGTTTGGCCCCGGGGAGCCCCCTTTCTCTCCTTTAGCCCAGTTTATCCTTTCTCCTTTCATCATGAGGGGGAGAGCGGTGCAGCTGACCATCCGTGATCTTTGTCCCCAGAGATGTCCAGATTGGAGACATTGTGACAGTGGGTGAATGCAGGCCCCTCAGCAAGACCGTCAGGTTCAACGTGCTGAAGGTCACCAAGGCAGCCGGCACCAAGAAGCAGTTCCAAAAGTTCTGAGCCAGTTCGTGCCAGCGGGGGGAGGGGGCGGGTGCTGATGCTAGCACTGCCATGTCTGCAGGGCCAGGCCAGGTTGCTCTGCTAATAAAGGCATCCTCCCCCCAAACTCTGTGTGCTATGTGTGACCCCCGCCTCACTGGAGCTTCCTAGGAAGGGCGCCCTTCCCCAGGTATCCTTCCTCACTGCCCCCTGCAGCCCCTTCCCCTCAGTGATTCTCCAAGCCCTGGGGGAATCCTGAGCCAGCCTCTGACCAAGCCTGGCTTCCTGTCTCTGGGGAGCTTGGTGGGGGATCCCATGGGTGTCAAGGTCTTCCCCCAGGCTGACTCTCACCTGGTTCTGCATTCTAGTCACCTCATTTGGTAGATGCCAAGAAGCCTTGAGATATAATGCCGAAGGGCTAGGCTCATTCTCTTTGGCTCCCCCACTGCCCCTGAGGAGGGTTGTGATGGAAGAGCCCTGGCTGGGTCCCACCAGAAGCCCACCTCACCCAGGCATGGATGGGCCATTTTGGGCAGAAATGCTGACCTGGAGGTGCCAGGCAAGCAACAGCTTTGAGGTGCCTGGGTGAGGTCTTCATTCCTGGTCAAGCAGATCCCACCCGGCTCCCCATCCCCCACAGCCCGTACCGGGTCTCTGATGGACTCTGGTACGAGGGTTGGGAGAAGGGGCTCCAGGCCTGGCAGTCTGGCTGAGTTCCTAATGATGCTCCTTCTGGTGACCTTTAAATCAGCCCCCCACCAATCCGCTGCCACCCTTCACCAAGGGTGGGGGTGTGGCAGGTTCCTGTGAGAGGAAACAGGGGCCACATCAAAGCCCCCAAAGCAGCAGGAAGTGCTTCTGGCCTGTACCCCACCCTCCTACACCACCTCCCCAGAATGGCCCGGGATCGTGAGGTGGAGGGGAGACCCCACCCTTCTGATCTGTCACTTCAAGTGAGGGCTGCCTGGTGGGCCTCCAAGGGTAGCAGTGAATCTCAGTCCAGAACATGGGTACCCTTTCCCTGTGCTCAACCCATGGCCAGGTCTCTCCTCTGTCCCCAAAGTGCCTGGGGTCCATCCACATTCAGTCCTAAGATTAAGATCCCCTTAATATCCATCCATCCCATCCCCAAGCCTCTCTCCTACCCCTCTAGCATAGACCTAGGGGGCCTTTATTGGGCTGCAAAAAGTAGGGATAAAACGTCCAGTTTGGGAAACTGGATGCTTCATGGATCTCTATCCAGCCGTCATCTCCCCTGGGCTTCAGCCCCTCATCAGGTGTCCAAATGGGAGTGGGTGCGACAGAGCCCTTGAGGCAGAGACCAGAGTTCAAATCCAGCCTCAGATGCTAGCCATCTCTGGCCGGCCAAGTCACCTCCAATGTCAACTTCAACTTCCTCATCTCTAACATGGGCATGATGATAATAGCACCTACATCTCCAAGGTATTTTGGAGGGTGAAATGTGAAGGTTGCTGCTCTAAATGGTACCTGTTATCACTGCCTGTCACATCCTCCTCTGACCTGCAGGAGAGCTATGACGGACAGTTTTAATAGGGAGGGATGGCCGTGGTTTGGGTCCTTGAGAAGTCCGGCTGATCTGGAGTCTTGGCTGGCCTGCTATGACCCTCAGAGGCCTCTATGGGGAACAGGACCAGTTTTCATGTAGATGGTTCCAAGAGGCTCTCCAGGCTGTCCAGTCACTGGCAAGTGGTGAGAATCCCACTGTCCTTCCTGCTTCCCCAGGAAGGGAAGACGCTGGGCCTCAGTGCCAGCCAGAAGAGGGGCCTCAGGGCTCGTGGCTAGCCAGGCTTGTCTTACCACTACCGTTCAGTTGATGACCATCCCCCAGCACCGACCTCTCCATCATCAAGAGGTTCACCCTTTGGCCCGACAACATCAGAAAGCTAATATCAGTTCTTTTACTGGCTGTGTACGCTTGGGCGACTCCCTGAAGGATTCTGAGCCTCAGTTACCTCATCTGAAGCTGAGGATAACTTGCCCTAAGAGAATTATTGGCAAAATCATTGGAGAAGGGACTGGAAAGGGCAGAGATTGGAAGGGGTGGAGAAAACATGAGGCTTTACATGACATCGAGAAGATCCTGAAAATCAGTCCACCCCAAAGGCAAGCCATTCCTGGGGGAAATTCACTGTTGATGGAACTGTAAAAGAGTCCAACTGAAACAAGCTGGAATTTGTCATCAACCATCATGATAGTGGACATTTATTATGCACCTACAGTATGCTGGCTAAGGATTGGGCATACAGAGAAAAGAAGAAATGAATCCCTGCCCTCCGGGAACTTAGAGTCTAAAGGGAAGGACAACATGCAAGCAGCTCTGGATGAACAAAGTCTAGGCAGGATCCGTGGAGGCAGACTCAGGGAAGGCCCTGAGATTACAGCCTGGGAAAGACTTCTCCTGGAAGTCTCTGAGAAGAAGAGAAGGAGGAGATGACAAAGGGCGTGCATGGGAGGAATAATAATTGTAATAGCAGCTATCATATAACGCTTACTAAGTACCAGGCCCTGTGCTAAGCACTTTACAATTATTTGGTCCCAACGACAACCTTTCAAGACACGTGCTGTTATTATCCCATTTTATAGAAGAGGAAGCTCAAACAGATGGGAAAGATGACTCGTCCAAGGCCATACAGCTAATAAGTGCTTATGGCTAGATTTGAACTCTGGTCTTCCTGATTCCAGGCTCTATCTACTTCCCCACCTAACTGCCTCCAAATATGCTACAAATGGCTAAACTTCCCAAACCTTGGCCCTAGGGATTCTCTACTAGGCATATCTCCCAAAGCAGCTAAGAACAGAGAGGTCCTAGACCTCCCAGATATCCCTCCCTACCAGCAATGTTTATGGTAGCAAAGAAACGAAAACCAAGGGGATGGCCAATCTCCAGGAAAGGCCAGAAGTCATCGGCAGTCTACAAAGGCTACAGAATATTTCTGCTCCATGAGAGACAATGTCCACAAGAAATACAGAGAAGCCCAGGAAGACGAAGTCTTGTACCTGATAAAGAGGGAAGGAAGTTGAGCCAGAAAAATAGAATTCACAATGTTGCGTGGAAAGTACCCAAAAAAACAGAAGATAAACGGTGCATAAAGATAACACCCAACCTTGGTTCCAAAGAAAAAGGAAGAGCTTGTAGAAGTGAAGGACTGTGGGTGTGGACTTAGGGCGTGGGTGGGTGTTACACTTGGAGGTTGGTTGGTTTTGTTCAACTACCTGTTTTTTGTTTTGCTCTTTTAATCTTTGTTACAAGGGGTAGCTCAATGGTTAGGGCAGAGGGGGAGGACAATGGGGTTTAGAAATAAATGTGATACGAAAACAAAGTACATGGATAATTTTCTTTAAGGAAAAAAAAATAGGAGGTTCTTGAAATGCCCTGTGAGTAGAGAAATGTGTAAGAACTTGGTAATTAATTGGGTCTGGGCAGAAGGGAGGAGGAGTCCAGGACAAGTTCAGATTATGAATTTGGATGACTAGAAGTACGTGAGACCCTCAACAGAATTCAGGATGTTTGAAGGAAGGATGAGATTAGGAGCGGGGAAATGTCATGATCTCTGGTGAGTTCGAGATTTTTTATTTTTCCTTTGGTCTGACCTGAGATTTCGTAAGTATAGGGAGATTTCTCCACTCTCCTAATGCTGATTATAGTGAGTGTGCCACAGCTTCTGGTCTTAGCAGTCTGTGGCTCTGAGAGTTTCCATGACATGCCCAAGTCACCCAGCCCCAGGCAGGGCTAGAGTCACATAGACTGGCTCTCTCCTTCTTTGAATGTGAGAATACAGAGAAGTATGAGAAGACTTGTTGGAACTGATGCAGAGTAGAGGAAACAAATCTAGGAGTACATGATGCAAAATGATGGGTCAGCAGATTATTTCTAATGCCCCTGGAAGTTAGGGAGGGGAGGAAGGTAGGGAGGAGGATGAAAAGGGGAATAGAGAGGGGCAGACAGGGGAATAGAACAGTATATGTATTCCCATATTTTCCAGGCTGCTTCTGGGTTGGGCAACTGTGATGGCTACCCAAGGCACACACACACTGAAGTGGGAGGAAGGCTAGATCTCTAGGACCAGGGTATTGTGGGCATCAGGAAGGGACCAGCAGGATAAGACTAAGGAGACTAACTCTCCCAAGAAACCCAGTTAGATTGGGCTGGGAAACCCTTTCTAAACCCTTGTTTTCTTCAGTTGTCTGTTGAACCGATCTGGGTGGGGTCCCACCACAGAATCAGATTTTCCTTATTCTTTGTTCAATCTTGGCTTAGGACAAGGATTTGGGGGGGAGAAACTGATGAAGCACCTTCACTGTAGTCCTTGCTGTGCAATACCCCATTCACTGGTCATCCTTTACTCTGTTTTAATCAATCCGGCTGCCACTAAAAAAAGAAACAAGCATTTTCTGAGTTTGTGGAAGCAGAGATTTCTGAAGATGCTAGAAGGAGGCCTCCAAAGCCAAGCCCAGGCTGGCCAGCCTGCATTCCGCTCACAGCTGGGCTCCCGAGTCTCCAGGCTGTGCTAGTGCAGGGGCGCCTTTGCCCTCCGCTCCCTGTTCAACTCTCTTCGTGCTTTGTCTTCTCCCCTGAGGGCAGGTAGCGTTTTGTTGTTATTACTGCGGTTTTGTTTGCGTTTCTACACCTGGCACTTAGCACAGTGCCTGGCGTTTGAGAAATGCTTGTTGACTACCTGCTAAAAATTGCTCCAAGGTTTTACTGGTAGTAAGTGTCAGAGTCGGGATCTGAACCCACATCTTCTGACTAGAGAATCAATACTTTTTCTACCACAACATATTGGTGGATTGAGGGCCCAAGAGCTCTCAAATACACATTGAGGGCAGAGGTACAGAGAGTTATATTTATATGTCCATATTCCCATGTTTCAGAGTGATATTCCATCTCCTTTCTTCTACAATAAATTTTGAATCCAATCAGGTCACCCCCAGAATCCAAGGTAGTAGAAAATGGAATAAGCAGCCAATAAGTTAGCAGGCAAGATCCCTTTGCAATGGAGATACTGTAGTCATTTGGAAAGCCCATAGAAACCCATAGGATGTTTGATGATTCCCCTCAGGCTGGTGGCTTGAGTGCAACTTTACTCCTTTGCTGGATAATTAATTAAGTGACAAGCTACCTTCAGGTTCAGAAAGGGTCCAAGGGTGGGCTGCTACTATTTCTGCAACAATGCCAAGTATTTCCCTAACTCACACTCTACCTTCACAGTTTTAATAGCGTAAATGAAAGCAATATAGTTAGCAATACAGGGGCAGCTGGGTAGTGTAGTGGATGGAGTGCCTGGCCTGAAAATTCATTTTCCTGAAGTCAAATCAAATTGCTAGCTGTGTTACTCTGGGCAAGTCACTTCACCCTGTTTGTCTCAGTTCCTCATCTGTAAAATGAACTGGAGAAGCAAATGGTAAATCATTCCAGTATCTTTGCCAAGAAAATCCCAAATGGGGTCACAGAGTTGGACTCGACTGAACAATAGCAACAAGTCAGATGCTACTCTAGAACCAGTTATTGATTTGCAGACAACAGATGATGTCTTCCACTCTCTAGGGCAGTTGGGGTCTGTGGGTGCTGAATGGTGTATACGTTAACAGACTGATTCTTTCTGTGTCAGTTTTGCAGAACAGTTTTCCTTTGTCACAAAGAGGGATTGAGGGTAGGGTGTCCACTGAGGGGAGAGAGATCAAGAAATGACTGTGGCATAAAACCCAAAAATCAAGTGAAGAAGCATTTAGGCTGATGATCATTCAATATCAAATTGAACCCCCCAATAAGGGCCAGAGCCTGAACTAATCAACCAGAAGAAGAGCCTGGACCCAACAGCTTCTTTGTTCTCTGAGTAAACTCAGAGAATCCTGCTTCCTACATCAACAAAGCCAGATGGGACTGATTTTATGGCCATTAAGGATGAGACCCTTTATCTATTTATCTATCTATCTATGGATATATTGTAATTAATTTCTAGTGATATATTTAAAGACAAGACAAAGAAAAGATCCTGAGTAAATTTTTAAAGGCCTGGTAGACTTTGATAAATGTGATAAGGCTAATTTAATTGGGTATGTTCTTCTGGGCTTATAGAAACTAAGTCTCCTCTCTGGTACAAACACCTCTTTGACTAAGGAACTCTGTGATATCTAGGAGTTCTGTGATAACTAGGAATTTAGTTTGTTATAATACCTTGGGAATTTCTTACTTAAGGATATTTTACACCAACTTAGTTTAATAAATTCCAATTTTAAAAGTTTATTTTTGCTTTAAGGAGGAAGAAAGAGATATCTATCATTTTAAAACTTTCCAACTAATGTTCTTCACAAAAGTTTAGCAACTATTTCTCTTAACATCAGAATAAATTTTAAACTGTTTGTAAAGAAGGGGAAATACTTTTAGAAGAAATGTTTTGAAAATCTTATGTGATTTTTTAGAAGGCTTCTAATTTTTAATGTAGTGAGCTGTAAAGCAGAAGAGATATTGCTGTTTTGATCTGAATTTGTAGTTATTCCATGGCCTAAGCAAGAGTTAAATTAATGCTTGAATTTATCATATGTATACAACCTTGGACACGGTCTAGGTAGGATCTTCTTAACTCTTATTTCCCAATTTTGCTATTTCCTTTCTGAAAAGGAAAACTCCTCACCTGTTCATTCGTAAGCCCTGCTTTCAGCACCTAGTGGCTACATGATTGCCTGTCAGAAATGACTCATACCTGGAATCAGAGCTAAGGAAGTTCTTCCCTTCTGTGAAGGTATATGACATTGCCCCTCTTTTTCTTTTATCACAAATTCCTATAATCAAGAAGTTCTGCAAGCACAATACTAAATCTATTAAATAATAGATAGACATTGGAACATCTCTGAGTGACTATAATAGGATGCAAGAATGAATAGCTTACAATTGTAGCTTATATTCATGGCCAAATAAAAATAATATAGGGACAATATCCTCCAAAGGAGGAAATGATTAGACCAAGTAATGAGACAAAGATGTAATGCGCTAGATGTCTAATTCAATAGGATAGTAAAATTTTGAGAAAAGCAATGGGATCAGTCTGATCCCTCTAAGAATTATCTGTCTGTCTGTCTGTCCATCTATCTATCTATCTGATTGGCTCCCAAAATTTATCATATTTTGGTAAAAAGATCTCAAATTTGGATTTTTGCACATAAGTTGCCCAAGACAGTAAAAGTGAAACGGTTTCTCCTTTATTAAAGTATTTGTCTGATAATTTTAAAAGACAGGTGAGCTCATTTTAAAAGATTCTTATACCAGGGACAGGATTTAGGTAAGGACAGAGTCAGCAGATGATATATAAACTGAAATTCTCTGAAGTTTCAAAAATGGGGAACCAAATTTAAGTGATGGCACTGATTTATATCAAGTCAGCATTATCTAGGAGCTTCTAGACTTCTCTAAACCAGAGAAGCAGAACTCCTTTTTTGAACTGTGCTAAGAATAAAACCTATTACCAAAGAAAGGACATCCAGGGACCAGATAACTAACTACACGAGGCATCTGGGATTCAAAAAGTGCTGCTTAAATGGACATTGGGAATAGGTCCCTGGGGTACAAGGAGCTTAACGTCGGTTAACATGGTTAACAATGATTGCACTGATTTATATGGTTCATTTGTAAGTTTTCTTGGTTATCTTGGTGACATTCAAATCTCCCTTCTCAAAACTAGTCTGTTGGGAGCCCTCTAAGTAGTTTGATCTGTGCCTGACTTAATGTAATTGTGCAATTCTGTGAATGCTGAGAAAAACTTTATTGTACTGTTTGAACCTAGCCCTGTATGGCTGGGAAACGGAACCATTTCTCTGTTCCTGTAGCCACGTTAGCTATGTTGTGTTGTTCCCTCTCAATTATCAAATCAAATGTTTTCTGGGAGCTCCTGTCAGTTGTGTCTGACTACCCCCATAGCTGCCAACCTGTGGATATGGACTCCTGGATCCATCTGTCACATCTAAGGATTGCCTCTGCTCCTGAGTGGACCTCTGAGCCTGTAGGAGACAGAACTTGCCCTCCAGTTTTGAAGGGGCCTGAAAATAATAATGGGACTTTTTCTTAATCTTTTTTGGACATACATTATGTTATAGCATGTTAACGGTAGAGAAAACACAGATATCCTGGGTCATAATTTCAATTGACACTTTGTCAGCTCTCTTATCTTACTATGTTTACCACCTATTCAATTAAGAAAATTCCTTTCTCATAATATGGTTAAACATATATGGAGATCATAAATTTGAGTGAAACAGCCACCCTGAACTGGGATGGTTCTAAAATTATTTAAGCCTTCTCATTCTTTTGTCCAGCTTTCCCAAGAGTCCAGACCAGACCTGCACAGAGAACATCTCCCTCCCCACCTGAGCCCTTTGCATGCCCAAGACTGGTTTGGTAGCTTTAGCTTATTTTTACTTGGTTGCTCTGCATTACCATTGTGCTCCCTACCTTTGTTCCCCCTGCAGCCTGCTCTTTTTGCTTGCTTGCAATTGCCCTGCAGTGCCCTGCCCAGCTCTGGGGATGTCCAACTCCTCCCATCTACCCACTCACCCCAAGAGGCAGACTCCATCTGACAAAGAATTCGACCTTGACTGTAGTGGCCCCTGTCTCAGGAAGTGGTTGGGAAAAACCCAAGTCGACCTAGATAAGACCATCCTCCCTGAGGAAGAGAGAGGTCTTCCCCGACCTTCCTTGATCTACAGGTGAAGCCTTCCAGCTTGCCTTTGACCAAAAGGAGGAAATGATAATCATTTAATACCAATTTTGTAAGGGCCAGTAAGGGCCAGAGCCTGTTACTAATCAACCAGAAGAAGATTCTGGACCTAACAGCTACTTTGTTCTCTGAATAAACTCAGAGAATCCCTATTCATATGTCAGCAAAGCCAGATGGGGCTGACTTTACAGCCAGTAAGGATGAGACCCTTAACTGGAGACACTACCTTGAATAATGTGACTTTTTCTTAATCTTTTTTGGACATAACACTATGTTATAGCATGTTAACGGTAGAGAAAACACAGATATCCTGGGTCATAATTTCAACTGACACTTTGTCAACTCTCTTATCTTACTGTATTTACCACCTATTCAATTAAGAAAATTCCTTTCTCATGAAATATGGTTAAACATATATGGAGATCATAAATTTGAGTGAAACAGCCACCCTGAACTGGGATGGTTCTAAAATTATTTAAGCCTTCTCATTCTTTTGTCCAGGCAGTCAGATTTTATCTGGCTCCATACATGAATGTATTTGGCTAGCTTTAAGGGAATAAATAATATGCATTTACATATCACCTAGCCTGTTTGCCTCCTTTAACCAAACTTCCAGGTTGACAAGGCATAGAGTTAAACGCCAGGGATCCAACTACAAACAAAAAGAAAGACAATCTCTGACCTCAAGGAGCTTACATTCTAATGGGGCAAGGAAATGAAAAGGGGTGGAAAGAGAGATGGGAAGGGGATGAAATATGGTTAGTCTGAGACCTTCCTTAGATGGAGGTTATGGGAAGAACTCACCGATGGGGAAAGGGGATTACAGGGGCAAATGTTATCAATAGAAGTTTAAATTTTTTTTTTTTAAATTAAGGGGCAGCTAAGTGGCACGGCGAATGGAGCACCAGCGCTGGAGTCAGGAGGACCCTAGTTCACATCTGATCTCAGACACGTAACACTTACTAGCCATGTGACCTTGGGCAAGTCACTTAACCCCAAATGCCCTCCAAAAAACAAAAAAAAAACAACAAAATCAAAATTAAAAGGCACAATTGTAACCTAATCCCATTTTGTCTTAAGAAACACGATGTCATTTCCCAAAGGCAATTCAAAGGCATCTTCTTCCTCCTTTTTAATTCTAGGTTGTCCATCTGTAGCTTCTTTCATAAGTCCTGACCTGTGGTATAGAGGAGCACTGTGGGCTGCCTATCAGCAACAAGTCCTTCTTTGGACAGGAGGCAGTCTTCATTCACTTGGTTTCTCCTGTGTGGATGGGTAACCTATATATTTTTTTCCCCAGTAATTATAGTACATGGTGGATGTGAGTATGGGGAAACAAATCTTTAAGGAGGAATTACAGGAAAAGAGTATAGTAATATGTGCTGTTAGAGTATATAAGACTGGAAAAGGATGTGGGCCAGTCATGCAGGGACTCTGATAACTCATGCATAACCCAGATTTTTCATTGCTGTCCAGACATTTTTAAGAGCAACAGAGGAAGATCTGCAGAATGTTGGGTGGAACCTCGGTGAAGGTATGGAAGGGCAGGGGCACAAGATATGGAGAATGAGAAGGGATGAGGGGGTTCACTTTGCACCTTTGGAGGGAGCACCCACTTCCGTGGGATTGTCAGTTTAGTAAATTAACAAAGTCAATATAAAGTCTTATCCTTCATTTAAAATATTCAGTTTCCCAAGTACAAGATCAGAGAGGATAAACAGCAGTTCATAAGAAAAGAGATCTGGGTGTCTTAGTGGACTGCAGGTTCAATATAATTCAACAATGAGACACAGCAGCTAAGAAAGGTAATGTGATCGTGGGCTTCAGAAAGACACCGTTATCCAGGTGAAAGGAGGTGCGGTTCCCTGTACCCTCCCCGTATTAGATCTCCTATGCAGCATTTGCACTCAGGTCTGTTATGGAGTTATGGCTTAAGAAGGACATTGAATAGTCTTTCCACGCTACCATTCTTTTCTCCCAGGCTGTGGTTCAAGCAACATAAGGTATGGTTGAAGCAACTCGGCATGCTTCCCCTGGAGAAGAGAAGCCTGAGCGCAAGAGAGCCCAAAATGTTCCAAAGATTGTTGACTTCAACTTTGGGAGGGTCTGTAGTGTGGAAAAAGTGTCAGACTTGTTCCATTTGTCTCTTGGGGAAGAACCATGGGGTAATGGGAAGAAGCTGCAAGGTAGCAGATTTGAGCCTTCCTGATGTAAGCAGAAACAAAAGAAGAAATTCCTGATGATCACAGCTGTCCCTTAGTGCGATGGAGTTCTAAGAAAGATTGGATGATTCCTTGGAGGGAGGGTTGTGCAGGATTGAGCCTCCCAGGTCCCCTTCAGCTGTGTAGGAGACATCTCCTCTAGAAGGTGAAGCTTGCTCCGGGTCTTGAAGGAAGCAGAGGTGAGGAGGAAGTGCATTCCAGGTTTGGGGGAGAAGGGAGAGGCATGGAGAGGGAGGTGGGGCCTATTTGGCTGGATTGGAGTGTAGAGGAAGAAGACTGGAAAGGCAGGTTTGGGCCAGATTGTGAAAGACTTTAAATGGTAACCAGGGGGTTTCCTATTGGACCCTACAGGGAAGAGGGAGTCCCTGGAGGTTAGATTTGTGTTTTAGGAAAATCCCTTTGGCAGTGGGAGGGATAGGAGAAACCAATTAAAAAACAAATAGGAAAGGGAGGGAACAAACATTTATTAGGCACTTTAGAACCATCTCATTTGACTCTCATAACAACCCTGGCAGGTGGGTGCTATTATTATCTTCATTTTACAGTTGAGGAAACTGAGGCAAAAGGTAAGTGACTTGCCCCAGGTGACACAGCTAGCTAGTGTCTGAGGTTGGATTTGAATTCAGGTCTTCCTGAGTCCAAGTTTATTAATTGCCCAATGTAGCTGCCTCGTAGTCTGAGGAAAGGGTAACCAGAGGCTGAGTTAGGGCGGTGGTCTTATGAGCAGAGAGAAGCAGTGCATGACAGGAGGTAAAGATTTGGCAAAAGATTGATTGAGTGCAGAGTAGAGGTGACCGCCAGGTGATGGGGAAGATGAAGACGGTGATAGCTTTAAAAAAAAAAAAGGGATCCAATGAATTCTAGATCATGATCTCTGCCCCAGCTTATTGCCTTAGAAAACCACATATAAACATTTTCTATGTTCTAGCGTATTGCAGTTTCTTTTGTTAATTATTTCCCTGTTACATTTTCTTCTGGTTTGGGATACCCTTGGGAGCGTTGCTGGCGTATTTGGCGCCCCAGGCTTACAGGACGGACACCAAGTTCACAGGTTCAATGGAATTGATGACCTGGGGCTGGAGATCAGGAGACAGTCAGCTTGGAGATCGAAGGGGTCTTCTTACATAGAAATGAAAATTAAATCTGTGTGACCTGATGAGTCAGTCATTCGATAAACCATTTATTAAGCGCCAGCGGCATGCAGGCACTGGGTCAAGCGCCAGACCTACAGACAAAGGCGAGCGCGGTCGCCTTGGAGGAGGCCCCCCGACGGAGTCCCAGAAAAGGGAAAGGAGGGTTATCCGTGGCCAGCCCCGGGCCTGGGGCCCTTTCTGTGTCCAGCGGAGGTCAATTCCTCCCCGAATCTCGCTTGCCCCAAGCACTGGCCGGAACTCGGGAGGGAGCGGGATATCCTGGGAGCTCCCGGGCTCCTCCCTGCAGGTGTTTCCGCAGTCCCGCAGCCGCCTCTCTCTTAGAGGTTATTTACCTCTGGAGTAGCCAGCCCTCTAGGCCCCTCCCCGATGTTTTCGTGACCCCCGCTCCCCTCCCCCGGGGGCACTAAGGGGGCGGATCCCGATGGAAGCCCAGCCCCTTCCCCTCCCTAGTTCTCTGGACTCTCTCCTCCCCCCAGCCCCCAAGGAAAAAGCATACAGATCCACACACAGACAGGTATAGAGACAGATGGACGTGAGGACAGCCAGCCAGCCAGCCATACTCCTTGGCCTTCCGAGAACTACTAAGCGACGGACAGGAGGCAGAGGCGGGCCCCGGGCTGACAGCCCATTTGGCTGGGCTCGCTGTATGACCTTGGGCAGATAGTTGCCCCTTTCCCGCTGCCCTGGACGTTAGAAGGGCCAGGGCGGCTGCCCGGGCCCGGTTGGGCAGTTCTCGCCCTGTCTCCGCCCACTCCTAGAGGGGAAGTGGGCCGGGGGACATTTCCCGGAACGGAGGTGGGGGGGTACACTGCGCAGATGGCGCTGGGGTAGAACGGAAGCGAGGGGTGGCCGAAGCTCCAGCCAGGGTGGGCTGGGCGTGGGGGAAGGCAGGATGCAGTACAGCAACTGACCGAGGTCAGTCACGAGAGTCCCAGGCCAGCGTGAGCGGGGCGGGCCGGGCTGGGGAGCCCGGGAGGGAGCCGGGGCTGGAGGCGGGCGTCAGAGTGCCCCGAGGGGACGGGGAGCCAGGGTGCCTCGAGCAGGAGGGACAAGTCTGGGGCCTTCAGGAACTGGGGGGGGCCACAGCCTAGAAATTTTGGTACTCGCGGGGGCGTGGTCGGGTCCCTGGGGTCCCCCGGGGGAAGTGGGGAAGGGAGGGCGCCGGGCAGAGGGAACATCGCGTTCCTTTAGGCCCTAAGGCTTAGGGGATAGGACCCGGGCATCTGTAGGCCCCCGCATGAGGGGACGGGGGCTTGATTGTTATTTCTTCAATAGTTTTGGAGGTGAGAGTGCAGTCACTGGTGGGGAGGAGGGCCGGTGGCCCTGGTCTCTCCCATTTCTGATGAGCTGCACTGGTTGGGGTCAGGTAGCCCAGTACCTGGGTCGCTGTAGTGTCTGTGACTCAGTTTCTCTCTTCAGGTCTCAGCATGGGTAGGCCCTCTAACCCCCAGGGTCTCCCCTTCCTATTGTTGCTGTTTCTCCCAGAGCTGAGAGTGCTGAGTGCAGGTGAGGGAGAAAGGGAGGGGGCCTGGAGCATTGGAAGGGCTGGGAGATCTGGGTGGCAGGGCTGGGGGTCATTGAAGGCCCCATGCTCACAGGGTCCCTCCCTCCCTTCTGGCTTCTCCTGACTGTCCCTGCTTGTTTTCTCTCACCCTGTGTTTCTCTCCCGTGCTGGTCTGCCTGGCCTTCTCTGGTTGCCTGCCTGTGGCCTGGGCTCGAACCTGCAGAGGCACCGTCCTTGTTCTACAAGCTCACTGCAGTGTCAGTTGCCCCTAAGGGGACTCCAAGGTTCTGGGCCTCAGGTTGGCTGGGTCCCCAGCTCTTCCTGACCTACAGCTCTGGTGGCAATGCTGAGCCCTGGGGAGCCTGGCGCTGGGAGGCTCAGGAACCCTGGTTTTGGGAGAAGGAGACATGGTATCTGAAGACCCAAGAACGGTTGCTGCAGGAAGCCTTGAGGCTCTCTAAGAAGCAGGGTGAGGTTGGATGGATGCTGGGCTGGAGGGGGCTTTTGCAAGGGGAGGGCTCCCTCCCTCACATCCTCATCTGGGGCCTCCCCCAGGGGCCCACACTTTTCAGGGCCTGGTGGGCTGCCAACTGAACCCTGACAACTCATCTCAACATACTGCTCGATATGCCCTGGATGGGTCGGACCTCTTGACCTTTGACCCCATGTCCAGAATTTGGTCAGGAAACACCGTGGAGGCCTGGAATGTGAAGACTAGCTGGGCCAATGAGAGCCAGCGGGCTGAGAAGGATGCAGAATTCCTGCTCACCACCTGCCCCCAGAAGCTCAAAAGTCACCTGCAGAAGGGTTGGGGCAACTTCCACTGGCAAGGTACGTGAGCAGCTGGCATCAGAGTTGCCAGAAGTCACCCCAAGTCAGTGGGCTCCAAGGCATGTCTGCTACCCAGGCCAGAGAAGAAGAAAGGAAATGGACAGAGAAAAAGGGCAGTGAGATCCTGATGCCCAGTGCCAGAAGGGAATCAAGGATGGAGTCTAAACCTCCCCTTGTGTAGGCAAAGAAGAGGTGGCTCAGGGAGGGTGAGGCTCACCTGGGGTGGTCCCAGAGTCTGGGGGCTGCATCACAAAGCTGGAAGAGACCTTTGTCGTTCAGTCATTTCAGTCATGTCCGACTCTTCATGACCCCATTTGGGGTTTTCTTGCCAAAGATACTGGAAGTTCATTTCACAGATGAGGAAACTGAGACCAGCAGGGTTAAGTGACTTGCCCAGGTTCACAGAGCTAGTAATTGTCTGAAGCCAGCCTGGGCACTCTGGGCACTCTGGCGCCACCTAGCTGCCCTGTGGAGATCTAAATCCCAACTCCTTCACTGAAGTGGGAACAGAGACCCAGAGAGGGCCAGGCACTGGCCCCAAGTCACCCAGGTGGACTGCCTTGGGGGCTGGGCTGGTAGGGAGGCCATTGATCTGGGCTCATTTTCCCTTAGAGCCCCCAGAGGTGCGAGCCGGAGGCCATGTCGAGCCAGGGTCCACCGGGTCCACCCTCATTTGCCAGGCCTTCTCCTTCTTCCCACCGGAACTGGAGTTGACCTTCCTTCGGAAGGGGCAGCCAGAACCTGTGAAGGAAGTGGAGCCATGGCCCAATGGCGCCGGTGCCTACTATTCCCGGGGCACTCTGCAGGTCCCCTTTGGGGATGAAGCCCTCTATAGCTGCATGGTCCAACACCCTGCCCTGGCCAGCTCCATCACTGTGAACTTCGGTAAGAGCAGGGGTCTTCTAAGACCACAAGCTCCTCGGTCCCGATCCACCAATCAGCATTTCTTAAGCCCTTGGTATGCCCACTGATCCAAACCTTTCCCCACTCTTCCCCCACCTGCAGAGGCGTCTGGCGGACTACCCCTGCCCATCAGAGTCAGCCTGGTGGCCGGTTCCTTGCTCTTCCTGGCGTCCCTGGTAGCCGTGGTGGCTTTCGTGGTGATGTGTAGGAAGAGAGGAGGACGCCCAGGTAAGCCGTGCTCCAGGACTCAGCTGGGGCCAGGAGCGATGGACGCGATCCGGGGGAGAGTGACAGTGGTAGGGAGAAGCTCAGAGCATCCCCCCTCATCCCGGTTCCTTTTCTCTCTCTTGCCCATTTTAGCTCCCTGGATTTTCCGGCGGCGTGCAGGAGACGACGTGGGGTCCCTGCTCTCAGCCCCAGGCTCTGCCCAGGACTCGGGCCCCTAAGATCCGGGCGTCCTGCCTGTCTGCTGTCGACCCCCCTGCAACCCACCGGTTCTGTACCCTCTCCACCCTTGCTGGGGGTTGTGTCTGGATGCTGTGTGACTCCCGGACGGAGTCCTGTCTTCTCACCCTTGTCTCCCGCCCCCTCCCCACCCCTGGCACATTCCAGGCAGCCCTCCTGGATTTCACCCCTGACAGTTAAGAAAAATATTGATGTACTCCTCTCTCCCAAACAAAACAAGATGGTGTTGGGTCCAGATCTCCGCTGTGTCCTTTTCTTCCAATTCTGTTTGGGGGTGGCAGGGTGGGGGATTCACCGGACGGAGGGAAGTCCTTCCCAGCGTCTAACCTGCGTGTCTTTTGCAGCGGCAGCTGCAGGGGCTGCGGCTGCTGCCGCTGCAAGGATAGCCCGGCGCCTGGGGCGGGGCGGGGGCGGAGCTCCCCACCCAGTTATCTGTCCCGCCCGCCGGCCTCTGGCCTGAAGCCAGCCCACCGCTGCGCCCCGGGCCCCTGGGTTGCTGGGAGCTGTAGTCTCCTAAACGTTCTGCAGGCTTTGTAAACCGACTGACGGCGGAGACAGGGGCCCTGAGCCCCGTACCCGCCCCCAGCGGACCCCGCCCCTCGGCTCCCCACCCTGAGGACGTGGCGCCCAGAACCCAATGAGCGCCCGAGAAGGGGAAGGTCCCGCCCCCGCCTGGGGCCTGCGCGGCGGGATTGGTCGGGGGGCGGGGCCACAAGGAGGCTGCGATCCAGGCGGGGGGATGAAAGGAGGGAGCAGGGAGCTGGACCGCCTTTGAGCCCGCGCCGAGGGACGGGACTGGAAGGGACGGGGACGGGACGGGACGGGGTGGTGAGGACCAGCTGAAGCGCGGGCCCCTGCAACCCCACCCTATCCCAGTCCAGTCCTCCAGGCACCCCTCTCTGCATCCCCAGTCCTCTAGCCCCTCTCTGGGCCCCCAATGCGTCTTCCGTCTTCTCTCTGGTCCCCAACCTTTCCCCTAGCTCTTCTCTGGCCCGAAACCCACCCTCCATTCTCTCTGGCCCCCAGCCTTTCCTCCAGCCTTTCTCTGTGCCTCCAACCCACCCTCCATTCTCTCTGGCCCCCAACCCACTTTCCATCCTCTCTGGGCCCCAATTTCCAACCCCTCTCTGTTCGCCAATCGGCAGCTCTACTCTGTGCCACCTTCCTCTCCCAGTCTCTCTCTCAATCCCCCAGCACACTCTCCTGTTCCTTTCTTGTAATCCTTGCAACTTTGTGCCCCTATCCTGCAGTTCCTGTTCCCCATTCCTCAGCACTTCTGTGCCCCTTGCCCCAGCCCCTCTAATGGGCTCTCAGTCCCCTTGATGTGCCCCAATCCTTGTAACTAATGTGTGCCTCCTCTGCCACCCCCCCATCCTTCTCTTCGCCTCTACCTACTATCTATGCCTCTCTGTGCCCCACCTCATCCTCGGATTTTTGTGACACCCCCCCCCCCCACTCATCCTCCAGCTCCTACCTATGCCTTTGTCCTCGATCCCCTCTCTGTGCCACCCCCATTGCCCAGACTCATTCCCCCAGCTCCAGCTATGTGCCCCTGCCCCATCTTCTAGCCCCTCTGGGTTCTTGACCTGTTTCCTAGCCTGCTATGCCTGAGCTCTGTGCCCCGTAGTCCACCCTCCAGCTCTTCTCTGCCCCACTCCTTCTTCCATCAGTCTATAGATCCTCCCAGTCCACTCTGTATCCCAGCTCCTTCCTGTTCACCTCTCCTCCATCCCCTCTGCCCCCTCCCATGGTCCTGCAGTCTCTTTCTGTGCCCTAAGCCCTCTCAGCCTTCCAGCCCGTCTCTATTGCACCCTGCCCAATCCTCCCTTTCTTCTGCCAGCTGTAGCCCCATTATGTACAACCCCTTTATCTTTCCCTTATCACTATCTGCCTCCCCAGCCCTTCCAGCTCCCCCAGTTTCCAGCTGTCCCTTCTGTCCCCATTCCCCCTTCCCAGTATTTCCTTCTCCATCCTTCCAGTGTCTTGGCATCTTCCCCTAAACTATTCTCCATCTCTGAGTCTCTGACCCCAAAGCTTGCCTTCCTCCCTTTCTCTTTCTCACCTGCCCCCATCTCTAGCCAGCCACTCACTTCTTATTTTTGATCTAGATACACCTGGTTGCTTTTATGCTCTTCTGTCACCAGCCCCTTCCTGCAGACCTCCCGTGTCAGCCCCATGTCACTCCTGGCACCTCCACCCACTATCCATCTCTTCTTTGTGCTCTCCCCATCCTCCTCCCACTCATCCTCCATCTGTGCCTTGAATCTCCCCATCCCTTAGACCCTCTCCATACCACTCCTCATTGCCCAGCCCTGTGCCCCATCTGACCCTTGCCCACATCTGGGTGGGCTCCATGTGTCTCATGCCAATTCCCTTTCTATTCCCTGCCCCCCCCCCCAACTTGGGCCCATTTGCTGTCTCTGGACCCTGTTCTACCTCATCCTTGCCACTCATCACCCTGTCTGTCCTGGGGCTTTTGTGCTGAGGTCTTCTTGACCTCTCTTCCAGGGATGACGTGGCTGTGGTCACTGCTGCTGCTGGGGCTGGGGCTGGGCAAAGGAGCATGGGGCAAGCCCCCCCCAGATGCTGGGGTCCCTCTCTCAAGCCGGGTGCACCAGCAGGCCCCACTGAGTGAGGCCAAGCACGACGATGTTCACGGAGATTTCCAGTTTGACCATGAGGCTTTCCTGGGCCGGGAGACAGCTCAAGAGTTTGACCAGCTCAGCCCA